>CANIUD010000190.1:0-600000 GCA_947470075.1 Closterium sp. Yama58-4 | reverse complement strand
CAACAGCAACAGCAGCAACAGCAACAGCAACAGCAACAGCAACAGCAACAGCAACAGCAACAGCAACAGCAACAACAGCAACAGCAACAGCAACAGCAACAGCAACAGCAACAGCAACAGCAACAGCAACAGCAACAGCAACAGCAACAGCAACAGCAACAGCAACAGCAACAGCAACAGCAACAGCAACAGCAACAGCAACAGCAACAGCAACAGCAACAGCAACAGCAACAGCAACAGCAACAGCAACAGCAACAGCAACAGCAACAGCAACAGCAACAGCAACAGCAACAGCAACAGCAACAGCAACAGCAACAGCAACAGCAACAGCAACAGCAACAGCAACAGCAACAGCAACAGCAACAGCAACAGCAACAGCAACAGCAACAGCAACAGCAACAGCAACAGCAACAGCAACAGCAACAGCAACAGCAACAGCAACAGCAACAGCAACAGCAACAGCAACAGCAACAGCAACAGCAACAGCAACAGCAACAGCAACAGCAACAGCAACAGCAACAGCAACAGCAACAGCAACAGCAACAGCAACAGCAACAGCAACAGCAACAGCAACAGCAACAGCAACAGCAACAGCAACAGCAACAGCAACAGCAACAGCAACAGCAACAGCAACAGCAACAGCAACAGCAACAGCAACAGCAACAGCAACAGCAACAGCAACAGCAACAGCAACAGCAACAGCAACAGCAACAGCAACAGCAACAGCAACAGCAACAGCAACAGCAACAGCAACAGCAACAGCAACAGCAACAGCAACAGCAACAGCAACAGCAACAGCAACAGCAACAGCAACAGCAACAGCAACAACAACAACACACATCTCTCAAAAACTCGGATTCTTTGGTTTTCCCCAGCCCCTCTCCCAGTAGCATGTCTCACACGTTCCCTTTGCGTCAAACGCATTGTCAAGGTCCTAGACGATTGTGAGACTCTTCAAAACTTGCTCGTATCCTTAATTCCCCTTCATTTTCCCCTGTGTTACTCTTCCTCTTGCTGTTATCTCTCCCCCTCTTTCCCCCACCCCCTCTTACCCCCCTGCCAGGTCTCTTCTCCTGGTGCTGAGCGTGTGGTCAAGGTCCCAGACGATTTGATCCGGTTTAAGGAGCTTCCTATGTATGTACACTACCGGCTGCCTAGCGAAGCAGACAATACAGGGGACAAGAGCGCTACTGCTAGTGGAGGCAAAACGTCTGAGGAGATTCTTTCGTTAGTGGAGGTGGATGAGGAGGAGCGTGTGACTATATGGAGGGTTGCTGATGTGAGGTTAAACAGGGAGCTGTATGGAGGGAAGGGACGGCCTTTGAGCCGGAAGAATCGGGAGAGGAGGATTACTGTTCCGTGTTCAGACATTCTAGTCGTGCGCATCTATTTGGACTATTAATCTGATCTGATGGGATTTTTTTCTATTAGATTCAGTTTGGGGTGTGATACAATCAGTTGCGCATTCATTAAAAAGTCAATTCAATTAAACATCCGTCCGTGGTGCATACTTTTGCATTGTGTCATGTACCGAAGTGTACTTTTACCGGAACTCCTGATTTCACGATTTTTCTCATTCGGATTCGCTTTGGCCCAAAACTACAGTCGATGCTCACCCTATCACAAAAAATCGCTCAATTACAAATTTACTCACTCGCGAACGTTTTTGCCCGTGAGGTGACTGAATTGAGCATTTCCGTTGTACAGTCACCTATGTGCGGTCAACATCTACAGTGCACAAACAACAAAGGATCCACGTCACCAGAGTGGTGACCTGGTTATGAAATTAAAACCCAACATTCCACTTTCATTGCACTTTCATTTTCGAGTCACAATTTTGCCTGGGGTGACGAGGGCGAAAGTACTCGCGAGTGAGCGAAATGCCAAAACTCGTTTCACTCACATGCCGCCCGCCTACCTGGTGTTCTTGTAATGGGCATTGACAGTAGCTTCGGTTCTCTGTTTGTCCAGGATACAATCGCTGCCTGTCTGTCTGGTGAACCTCATCACTCTCTAGGTCTGCGTGTGTGGCCGAACGGGTACCTTTCGCAAGGTCAGTTGTCAGCGGTGCTTCTTGATCAACTCGCTGATAGTGAACAGATAGTACCAGGATGTGTATCCGTCCCTAGTCAGCACACGCTCAGTTTAGTCACCTGAGCACGTGCTTCCAAAAAAGCTAGCGAGTTTTGCGTGTGCATCCACAGCACTGGGTGCTGCTAACACAATTTATGCTGTGGGTCCGTGCGTTAGACGTTTGATCAGAGAATACTGAGTTCAGTTTTAAGAAATCCAAGGGGCAGACCTCACTGCAAAGCGCGTTATGGCATTCCTTGGGGCAGTTTCTGCTTTCATGTTGAACTTAGACTCGACAGAACCAGAAAGCAGTCCGAATTCCTGGGAATTACGCAAGTTAGCATGCCTTGAGATGTTGCGCAAGTTCCATCCCACCTTGATTTTCACTCAAGAAGGTAGTAGCGATCCCTCTTTTCAGCTTCGAATCCGCGTTACAGAGCCTCCTTTCTAACTCTGGATTGAGTTCAGGATCCAAGGAGCAGCTCGAGTATCTTCAGAGTGAGCTGAAAGGTATGGCATTGTCGGTCATTGGCTGTTGTAGTGATTATGGAATGGTCGAAACATGTTCTACGACAGCAGCATACGAGTGGTTTGGATCTAAGAACCGAGACGCTCCTGGCGAAGAGTGTTCTGCCATCTTTTATAACCGAGACCAGGTACCCATGTCAGCAAAGCTATCACAAGCAGCTCGCGTCTAATGTGAGCTCACTGCTGATGTCAGAACCCGTTTTACCTATTTATATCTGTGTAGAAGCCATGCGTGTGCTGCTGTTTCAGGTTGAGGTGATGGAGAGTGGGAATTTCTGGCTTTCCGAGACGCCTGAAGTGTGTGGGAGCGTATCCTGGGGTGCATCCACTCCTGCAGTTGTTACTTGGGTGAAGTTCCGAGTGAAAGGGCTACAGCCACCAGGGTATGCGTTTCAAGCTTACAATGTCAGGATGAAGACAGGAAGCTCCTCAGCAAGAGCGAAAGGAGCTTTGCTTCTGTGGCAGCATATCAGCTCTGTTCCACCATCGATACCTGCACTCATGTGTGCGAATTTCAACAAAAACAAGGGATCTGCTACTGCAAGGTTCTTCCTGGGAAGCTGGAAGTAAGTGCTTGCTCCCTGAGGCGTGAGAATTCAATCTCTCAATTACATGGCTTATGCGCTAATGTTGCATGTGGCAGGCTGAATGGCATCGAAGGAGATTTCAAAGACGTCTTGTCGATCGCTCGCAAGAAAATCAACACAGGCCACATATACTCCCACCATCGCTTTCAAGGTTCTTGCCAGCAAATTTCACTGCCCAGCTCACTTGCATATCATCCTGCTCGTTTCAACTAATTGTGGTGCTTCTTTCAGGTCCTGACATGTCTTGCTTGCAAATTGTCAAAAGTGCAATGGAGATATGTACAGCTGAGAGCGATCCTGGCATTGTGGATCCACTTCATACTGACTGGATGTTCCGCTATGGCCGGGCACTGAATCCTACCTACTGCGAGGTGGTGATCAGCACATGGGGAGGAAAACTACCCTCAAGCCACTACCCTCTCTATGCTGAATTCTCACTGCCAAGAAGTGTGCAAGCAGCTCAGTAGTGTAGTGTGTCTTCAGCGCTAGGAGGAGCTGGTCATCCATGATACAGGTACTTAGCGAGCAATACTGGGCATAACACTGTTTTCCAAGATTGAGAAAGCTTGCTTCTGTCGCAATTGGCATCGTTCTCATTACAATGGGTTCAAGTACAACAGTTCCTAGCAGTTATACTAATATACTATCACATCCAAAATGTCTAAGAACTACTACTCTCATAAGCTGACTAGCCTGGGGAGGGTGGGTGGGAATTGAACTTGAGCGATTGTAAAATGAGAGACGTGGGTGGGGGAAGAATGACCCCAGCCCACATTATATATTCGGAGAAGGCGAATACCGCGCTTCGACGATGCACAAATTGCGTTACAGTCAGCTTCGCTTTCACAATACGCAAATTTGAAAGCGATAAAACGCTTAAAATTTTTTATATTGAGAAAGCTTGCTTCTGTCGCAATTGGCATCGTTCTCATTACAATGGGTGACGCTGAGACATGTGCAAGGGTGCCTGACGGTGGCGCTTGAGGGCTCTGGAATGTTGTGCTGGTGATGGCGCGTGAGCCGTTGATTGGAGGTTGCGAGAGGCATCAATCAAACGATCGGCAGTGGGGGTCACATACATTTCCTTCGCCATTTCACTGCGCCATCGGCCTAGTTGTTTGAAGAGCCGATCCTCAATTCCTGCGTTTGCCGCTACAGTTGCCGCTCCTTTGCGAAAAGAGTGTGTGCCGAGCGCGTGGTCGCCGAGTCCGATGGCGATGGTTGCATGAAAGTGACCCGGATTAATGGCCCTGGAGTGGCAGGACCATATCGTGCTAGCTGGATGAAGTGCTTCGTGCATCGGACGGGGCAGAAAGGTCCCTGGCTTGCGGCAATGGGCACCCATGAGCCCTTCCCTTCTTGGTCGGTCTTCGAGCGCGGGATGAGTAACCACATGGCATCGTTTTCGAACTGAATATCGTTCCAGCAGATGGCGGCGAGATCCGAATACCGAAGGAAGCCGGCGTACATGAGAAGTGGTATGAGTCCTTTTTGAAAGGTGGATGGGTCGTCCGAGCTAATGAAGTGTGCGGCCATGGAGTGCACTTGGTGAAGAGACACCGGTTCTTTGGTCCGGTGGGGTCGCGGGCAGTGGCGCTTGGCAAATTCTCGGACTTGAGATGTCATGGGGCCGATGGTAGGGCAGGCGGCTCCAATCATGCGATGGGCAAAACCAACCGCCGAGCAAGTGAGTTGCACCACCGAGAATGTGGCCTGGTGGCGAATGGCGTAGACGAGGTACAGCGCGAGTGTCATATCTCGTGCGGGCAGGTACTGTAGTTTAGTCTTGATGCAGAATGAGCGGAACTGCTGCCAGTATGGATCGTAAGTCTTGATCGTAGATTCCGCACGCGTTTTCAGCATCATTGTGAGCAATTGGCTCTGCAGCGAGCGGAGTAATCCTGAAGCGATTAGAGAGGATGCAAGCAAAATTGTTAACGGAAGGAAATGCGCAAGGCCATCATCATGCTATGTGGTAGGCCGGAGCCCGAGAATGCCGTGGTGTGCGTGCCTGGTGCGAGGCATTGACTCCCGTGAGTAAGTTTCAGGCAATCACGGATCGGCGAGGCCCAGGCGGGTGGCGAAGGTTGGAGGAGTGGCCACCAACTAGCCCCGGGCCAGAAGGGAACAATGAGCGTCAGTGAGGCTGATGTCCTTTGTGCGTGGTGAAGGACTGCCGGGATCAGCTGTGGTGGTGGAAAGGCGAAACCATGTTCGTCAGCCCAGGATGTTGCGAAGGCGTTGATCGCTAGGGCCTTGGGATGTGGGTGTTCGCAGCAGAATCGGGGGAGCTTGGCATTCGTAGCACTGGTGAAGAGATCTATGGAGTGCGGCCCCCAACGTCGCTCGAGAAGGTTAAACCATGGGGCCTTCAAGGTGTAGTCGTCTCGGTCGAGAGTCTTCGAGAGCTCATCCGCGAGCGTGTTAAGCTCGCGAGGGATCCATTCCATGATCAAGCGAATGCGACGGGTCATGCAGGTGCGAATGATGGCTTTGCATGCGGTGGTGAGACAGCTGTTGCGCGATCCACCCTTTTTTAGAATAAAGAATACGCCCTGGTTGTCGACGCGCACGAGCACATGCTTGTTCTGGATGAAGCTTGTGAAAGTTTGCAGTGCCCAGAGCACCCCTTCGAGCTCACGACGAGTACTGGACGTGCCAAGTAGTTCCGGGGGCATGTTCGCGCAGGCCTTATGAGTATTTGTGGAGAACGTGTCGAGTGTGGCCCCCCAGCTGTGCGCGCTGGCGTCGACATGAATGATTGCGTCGTAGCTACCGCGAACATGAAATGGGGCTCCATTGAAGTGGTCGAACTCGATTGACCAGAACTCCAACTCTTCGCAAGCACTCGGGGGTAGTAACAACCTGCTGTTCCATGAAGGCGCATCATCGATGGTTTGTAGTAATGCGTGACTGAATGCTCGCGCTGTCGCCCCAAGGGCAAGGTTCATGGAGGCGAGCATGCCTGTGATACGTGCGACTTGCCGTACTGGGACTTTGTGCTGTGCACGTCCTGCGGCCAATAATGAAGCGATGGTAGATTGCAGGACGCTTCGTCGCTCCGTGCCGACAGAAAATTGTCCCCGCTGGGTATCGAGCTCCAATCCTAAGAATCTTAGCTGCTGAGTAGGATGGAGATGAGACTTTTTTGCATTGATCACGAGGCCCGCTTCTCTTAGGTCCGTGATCGTGCGGGTGCAGACATCTCGAGCCTCGGCTTCTGTGTGGCACAGAAAGAGAATGTCGTCCACGTATGGAATAACGCGGACCCCTGTTGCTCGCCATCGACGTGCCAACTGCTTGATCAATTGAGTAAAGACGAAAGGCGCCGTCGCTAGTCCGAACGGGAGTGATCTGAAACAGTATGAACGCCCCTCGAACTGAAAACCCAAGAATTTCCAGCAGGACCCGTGGATGTCAACGTGGTGGTAACCCGACTTGAGATCAATTGAAAACATCCAATCCCCCGGATGTGCAAGTTCCGCCACGCGAGGGAGTCCTTCGTACTTGAACTTCGGAATGCACAGCTCGTTATTAACTTTACGTAGATCTAGGATGAGGCGACACTTGTCTCGCTGCTCGACGACGTTGAGGGGACTAATGCATGCGAGCTCCGATGCTGGCACCTCGATTGCTGCGCCGGTTTGAACGAGATTTATGATGGCTGATCGCGTAAAATCCATGTGAGCATAGGTTCCAGCATGATTGGAGCACTGAAATGGTTGTGGCGGTCCTTGTTTCCATGGCATCCAGTAGCCCCGTTCAATAATTGATAAGACAAGGCTGCTCGTACACCAACTTCGCCACCAAGCCAATGCGGATCGCAAGCGCCCCCGCATGATGGAAATTGTCCTATCCGTCACTGCGTATTCGAAAGGGTGATCTTGTTGCCCCAAGGCATGCATCGAAAGGCCTGCACATGGCAGTATACCAGAAAGCAATACATAACAGTTAGTTTTTTTTTTTTAGTTTTTTTTGTTTTTTTTTTTTTTCATCCGAGCAAGCGTTGACGCTCGAGTGGGATAACCCTCTTTTCAAGCACGAAACCATGGTTTTTTTTTTTTTTTTTTTTTTTTTTTACTTTCTTCATGGCTCCCATGAAAGTTTGTTTCCAAGAACTCATAGACTTCCTTTGCTAGCACTCCCCCCAGTCCGTGGTTTTATATATATGTTTTATATCTCCCTTTCTTTCTCTCTCTCTCTCTCTCTCTCTCTCTCTCTCTCTCTCTCTCTCTCTCTCTCTCTCTCTCTCTCTCTCTCTCTCTCTCTCTCTCTTTCTCTCTCTCAATTTTCGCCAATACATTATGCGCCCGCTCATGGCAAGGTCGTTTGTACTTTGGTTCTTTATATTATTGTCATGATATTAAGTTTCTTGAGGCTTCAATTGCCTCCCTCAATAAGCCTCCTTGAGGCGTGGGGTGTTGAAACTGAAGAGCAACCAAGAGATCCTTGAGTAAGGCTTCTCTTCACTCTCACAACAAGTGCACAACAAAAATTATATAATTAGAAAGAGCAACTCCATAGATCTTATCGAGAACTTCTAGGCAAGTGCCCTTAGACCCTCAATGGTCTATTCCCCTTAGAACTTTTTCACAGCAAAAAATAAACGGAAAAGATCAACTTCATGATGCTCTAGAGAGCTTCTAGGCAAACGCCTTAGACCCCAAATGGTCTTTCCCCCCAAGGGCTAGCCAACCGGCAATAAAAAACAGCCCAAGGGCACGGCCAATAGCCTTCGTGCGGTTATGCGCCCCGTCGAGTTTACACCACCGGTGCGGGTCCGTGAGGACCGTGCCCACCAGCAGGGCATGCGTTGGCAGTGTGGCCTGGCTGGCCGCAGCGGAAACAGGTGCCACGGAAGCCCCTAGCATCGCAGCCAGGGGTCGTGCCGAATTTGCCGCCAAACCCCGTGGGACCGCGGCCTCCAAGGGAAGAACCGCGACCGTAGGAGCCTTGGGCGCGGTTCATTGCTGCCACATCCGCGAGCGCCTGCTTGAAAGGGCGCGAAGTCAGCACACTTTTCTGCTGGTACAGCTTGAAGCGGTGCGCCGTCTTGAAGTCGGAGGCGTCGGCGACTTGAAGGAGTTGGAAGCGATCGGCGATGAGCGCGTACGCCTCTTCGAAGAGCTCGAGAGCGCCAGCGGTGTCGCCGTGGCGTATCTTGTGCTCCGAGTGCTTCAGGTACGCGCGCAGGTCCTCCAGAAATTCGGCTTGCTCGCGTACCCCGGCGTGGTGAAAAGAAGAAGCCGGAATGGTGGGGTTGGTGGATGGGAGTGGAGGAAGATGTTCGGCAGGTGCAATAAAATTGTTGTGTGCATTAGCCTCACCCGCTTCGTCTTCAGAGTCGCTGTTGTCGTTGACGACGTTGGGCGCCGGAGCTGCAGCGTGTTCCCTTTCGGCACGAGGGACTTCGGGCACGCGGGGGTGACGTGCCAAATCGTTTCTTGCGTTTGCGTTTTTAGCAGATGCGGAAATTGTTGTCGCTGTAGGCGTAACCGTCGGCGGCTGCTGCTGTAACAGCGCCAAAAGCGCTTGGACCTGGTCAGCAGTCAGCGTCGGCGGAGTCAAAGCAGGGTCAGCCGTCGCGTCAGACGAAGACCCAGTTCGGCGCCTCTGGCGCTGACGCGACGGTCCGGCCACAGGTGCTGGCGCGTGCTCGGCGTCAGGCGCGTGTGGCGCCATGGGTGCTGCAGGTGCCGCGGTCGCCACTTGCACCGCAGGCGCCACAGGCCCCTCAGGCGCCACAGGCGCCGAGGGGTGCTGTTTGTTGGCGGTTTTGTTGACTTCCGCACTGCGCGTCAAAAGATCGACGCCAGTGGTCGCGATACATTCGTCATCCGCCCGTCGCTTGTTGCGGCGATCGCCCGAAATTTCACGGGCGTTCTTCTCGTTGTCCGAACGATTCGGGGCGTTGTCAGTCGGCGCCATTGAAGCTTGATTGTAGGTAAGAATGTCCGACAGCAGCGTCGAGGGTGAATGAAAACGTGGAAGGGTTTTCACCCTCGCCAGGTTGAGGTCCGAAAAAATCGGGAGGGGGTTGGAGCCTCCGACAAAATCGGGATCGGTCTCGGAACTGGGAATTGAACTTGAGCGATTGTAAAATGAGAGACGTGGGTGGGGGAAGAATGACCCCAGCCCACATTATATATTCGGAGAAGGCGAATACCGCGCTTCGACGATGCACAAATTGCGTTACAGTCAGCTTCGCTTTCACAATACGCAAATTTGAAAGCGATAAAACGTTTAAAAAATTTTATATTTCCACACTACTGTGTTACGTGTATTGAGAAAATCCTATAAACACACATGTACAAAAAGAAAAGCACGTACTACAATGTACAGAGTGCACACAAGCATGGAGGTTCATAACAGAGCAAATACCGGCGGCTGCAGGCAAACCTCACACCATGCAGACATGTGTTTCCATCTAGTTGATGCTTCCGCCACGTATCATGGTGGCCTTGCGCTGAAGAGCAGCAAGCAGGTCGTCAAATGATTTTGCGAACTTGTCAACACCATCAGCCTCCAGCTCCTGCCATAACCATCACAGTTGGCCGAGAGAGATTGCAAGCAAAATACCTGATTGAACTGCACCGGAAGCAACACCTGATTCACCTTGTGCAAGCATTAGTTGTTGTCAAACTCTTCTCTCAAACCCATGCACCCATGCACGTGGTCACACATTAGAAGTTGTGAAAATAGCCTCACCTTGGCAACTTCCTCCTATGCCACCCCAGCCTTGATACAACTCTTGAGTCAACTCAAAACCGTACACCCATGCACCAATGCACGTGAGCGGGTGTTCAGCCGTGCGTTTAGCAATTGTAGGAATGTATCTCACCTGGGCAACTTCCTCCATGTCCACTCCAACAGCCTTGAGGCGATCCAGCATAGCATAGGCAGCATCCACGTCAGCATCTACAGTGCGTTTCACCTGCACACAACCCATAAAGATTAACACATAAATCAATGTATAAAACGTTGTGCAGTATCTATTAACCTCATACCTTCTGTGTATCATACGTTTCTTCTAAATAAACATACGTTGTATCTATTATCACATAAATCAAAGTATCATATGTTGCTTCTAAGCAAGCAGACACAAAAAAACAGGTGGGAGAGAAACCATGAAGGAGAACAGGATGCAGAAAACATGCTGACGGCGGTTCACTGTAATCAACGAGTTGGAAAAAAAGAAAGGAAATATAAATCAAACGCAGACTTTCTCACCTCCCCATGGTCTGCAAAGGCAAGAAGGGTGGCGTCAGGGATGGTGTTGACAGAGTGTGGACCAATCAGAGCGTCTATGTAAATTGTGTCCGGATACGAAGGATCTTTCACTCCCGTTGACGCCCACAACGGCCGCTGCACCCGCGCCCCCAGCAGCTCCAGAACCTCCCACCTGGGAGCCGTCCAATTGGTAAAAAAAAAAAAACAAACAAACAAACAAACAGAGTTTTCACAGGTCAAATTGTGATTTTGTGTGCGTGCGTGCGTGCGTGCGTGCGTGCGTGTGCGTGCGTGTGCGTGCGTGTGTTCGTATACGACAAATCTTCCCCGCATAATGACACCCACAGTGGCCGCTGCAACCCTGCTCCCAACCGCTCTAATGCCATCCACCAGGGAACGGACCAGGTGCGTTGTGTCTAGATACGATGAATCTGTCACTCCTGCTGATGCCCACAGAGGCCGTTGCGCTGTACACTGCTGAAATCACCTGGGACTGCACACCTGAAGCTGCTGAACCCACCTGGGACCGCTGAACTTGGTCTTGAACATGTCATATGCCACCAACGCCTGTGCCACTGCTGCCTTCCCCAGCAGAGCCAATGCTTCCTCTGTGCCGATGGCCTGCAGGGCAGGGGGAAGCGACGTTCGAGGCAAGCCAACACACACACACACACACACACACACACACACACACACACACACCCACACACACATATCCGCACACACGCACGCACGCACCTACACACACGCGCGCGCGCACACAGACACACACACACACACACACACACACACACACACACACACACACACACACACACACACACATGAGATCAATCACAAATCAACACAACACTGGCACATGAAACATGTCAGGTGCCGCCACAGCCTGAACTCGTCCTCTCACCCACACACACCTTGAGCGCGCTCGTTTTCTCACCCACTCGTATGCCTCCTCACCCACAAACGCACCTCCTCACCCACACACACACCTTGAGACGCTTGTCAACAGCACTGTCGACGCGAGATATGAAGAACGAAGCCACGGAGGCAACAGAGGAGAGGTTGACACGTGGCAGGGCGTCAGCTGTCACGTTGGCAGCTGCCACGGCGTCCTCCAGGCCTGCCACGTAAGCCTCCATCACCTCACCGTAGCGCGTCAGAGAGAAAATGAGCTGAGCCAGAGGGGGTGGGGGGGGAAGGTGGGGTCACCGGAGGGGGGGGCACGTGGGGGAGGGGGGATGGGGGGGCACGTGGGGAAGGGGGAAGCTGTAGCTGAGAGGCGAGAGGTGAGAGCACAGCAAGTGCTGTAAGAAAGAAAGGATGAGCTGTGCAATTGGAAGGGCGGTTGGAAACCTGGGTGGGAAGCAGTGGGGCTTGGGTTGGGACTCGGGAGGAGCAAGGGGAGGGGTGGCGAGAGAGAGAGAGAGAGAGAGAGAGAGAGAGAGAGAGAGAGAGAGAGAGAGAGAGAGAGAGAGAGAGAGAGAGAGAGAGAGAGAGAGAGAGAGAGAGAGAGAGAGAGAGAGAGAGAGAGAGAGAACGAGTGCTTACAGTGGCGTTTATATTCTTCATGCGGGAGATCATCTCGCGAATGGCAGCCACGCCAGGCTCGGTGGCAGGAATCTTGACCATCAGGTTCGGCCGAGCCAGGTCGGCATGGAGCTCCCGAGCCAGGGACACCGTACCTGGCGCGTCGTAGGCTAGCTTCGGCGAGACTTCAAGGGAGACGAACCCATCGTCACCTGATGACGTGGCAAGCATTGATTGGACGAGAGATGGTCAACATGTAATAGTAAACCTTCTGAAGTAGTTCGAACAAGGGAATATTACAAAAACAGTGAATGATTCGGCAAGCTTCAAACACACCCAAACTGTATGATCCTTCTAGCGAAGCAGCACCAGTGGTGATATCCTGCCTCGCCTTCTCCCTATAAGCACTCTCCACCACCCCATGGCTCTCCGCCTTGATATACTCGCTATAAGCACTCAAACACACCATTAGAAGCGTGAAATAGTTCTTCTAACGAAGCAGCAGCGGTGCTGATATCTTGTTTCACCATCTCCCAATACGCAGCCTCCACCACCCCCATATCCACCTCCCCATGGCTCTCCGCCATCCCTCCCCCCAGCGGCACGCTCTCACGGAACAAAATGTCCCTGAAGTAATAGACGTGGTAATAGTGGGTGGGAAAATAGCGGGTGGGACAATAGCGGGTGGGACAATAGTGGGTGGGAGATTATTGAGAATTTTCACCCCCAGGACTCCCCATGGCTCTCCGCCATCCCTCCCCCTAGTGGCACGCCCTCACGGAGCAAAATGTTCCTGAAAAAGAACAGACATGTAGTAATAGCGGGTGGGACAATAGCAGATGGGATAATAATGAGAAATATCACTCCCAGGATTTTCCAGAGCTCTCCATGGCTCTACGCCATCCCCCCCCCCCCCCCCCCGTTTCATGGAAAGTTCATTACAACCATAAAAGTATTTTAATGGTGGCTTACCGAAGCTGCTGATGGCAAGCTCAGAGAAAGTTCATTACAAGCATAGCAGTATTTTAATGGTGGCTTACCGAAGCTGCTGATCGTACACGTCCGTCCCGCTAATCGCCTTTTCAAAGATCTGATGTGAAAATAAGCAACACAACGACGCCAAAAAAAGAGAGAAAACGAAGGCCAGTTTGCGTGAAACAATTTAGAAAGAATCATTTCAAAATGACATCAGAAAATAAGGGTGTATATGTCGATACATATGCTTACTGGGTGCAAACAGCAGCAACTGTGCCATGTGCAGCCATCTTGCGGGTAATAAATGCCTCCAAAGTAAAAAAAAAAAAAAAACAACAAACAAACAAACAAACATTCGAAACAGGTTCGCTCTCGCGGTGTTACACGAAGGAAACACTTACCGTAGGGTTGCTGGTGATGCCTCTCACGCCACGTCGGATCAGCTCCTTGAGATGGCCCGATGCCACCCAGTCACGCGTCAGGTTGTCAATCCAGGGGGACTGTCCCTCCTGCATGTAGTAAAACATACTCGATATAAGGTGAGCGTGCACAAGAGCGTGGCTAAAACGGGACCTCTAGGATGCTCTGGTGTTCGCAGTGACGATTTCGAGTCGAGGCGCCTAAGAAATCCTCTTAGTATCACCCACAATGAGCTCTTACCTTGTCATAGAGCTCCGTAAGCTTGTTAGGAGCCTCCGGTGGCAGCAGCGATGGCTTCGCTAGAACGACCTTCCCTCCAATCACACCGGGCGCCACGTGGCTCGGATCCATGGCAGTCATCACCACCGAACGTCCACCTGTCATCTGCCTGCTGACGTGGAGCTGAGGTGGACACGCCATGCCGCCACGCTTGTTAGTACGAACTGCACGGCTTTGGTGCAGAGTGGAGAATCCTAGCGACGCTCGCGACACGGGTGGCGATGGTAACACTTTCGCCAAAAGGGATTGCGCCATGATGGAAAGAAAGCTCGATGCGGCACAAATTGAGATTTGAGAAGAGGAATATTTCTTGGAAAATTTGCACAGGAATCACTTGTTGGAGGGGTACAATTGCTTTAAGATGACGTCTAGACGACATATGACTACGACAGCGACTGTCAATATGTAAGTAGTAGTAAGAGCCAAGAAAAATTGCTCGGAAGGCGTCAGTTCCGCGCGCCGTTTCCGCGCTTCGGCTGGGCACTCCGCTTCCGCGCGTGTTCCGCCGTTTGGCTCCGCGCGCCATTTTCGCACAATATCTCGCACGCCACAAATCGACCAGTGAGATGCATCGCATTCCGTCGCGTGCTGCTGGAGCATGCGCCGCCATTATCGCCATTACCGCAATGTATCCCTGACATGTGTAGCTCTAGTCTATTTTCCCACCTAACCTTGAACCAAGAGGTTCCTGCAGGGTGGTCGCAAGTTTCGCCTTGGCGACGATTTGCGAAAGCCTCTCGCAACCTTCGATACCAGCTTCACTCGCTTCTCGCAACTTCGCGGGTGTCTTCGCTACGAAGTGCGCCTTCCCGACCAGCTTCATGGCGCCAGTATTCTCCCAGGAAGAGAGAAATTTGCGCGCTTTTGTGAATTCGCGCTCTAATTTATTACGGCCACGCGCCTTGCCTTTCACCTCGCACCGTGGACGGTGATTTTTTTACCCCGAGGACACGCACATTATGATACTTGTTCTGGGATAAACAAATATTAGGCTTCAGCTTCAACACGATATAGATAGGTAATTGTGCAACTATTAATTGTTGCAATTAAAACTTGTAATATGCTGCTACCGCTTTCATTGGTATATATCCACTAACGTTTGTTGCTTTTCTTGGCATGAGAATAAACGCCGTGCGAAAAAAACAACTATCGTAGTATATACACAAGCACAAGTAGATTGCGGAGGTCCAGTGCAAATACCACAACAGTAATTGCAAGCACACCTAACACCATGCAAGCATGTGCTTCCACCTAGTTGATGCTTGCACCACGTATCATGGTGGCCTTGCGCTGAAGAGCAGCAAGCAGGCCATCAAACGATTTTGCAAATTTGTCAACACCATCGGCCTCCAGCTCCTGCCATAACCATTACCATCGGGCGAATAAGATTGCAAAACTGCAAAACACTTGGGCAAAAAAAAAAAAAACAAACAGACAAACAAACAAACAAACCACCAAGCAACAAATTTCTACATTCATCCCAACTTCACCATGCACACAATGCATGCATACCCATGCACCCATGCATGTGCCACCCATGCACTCAAGGACCTGTTGACTTTTGAGTCGACTCAAAAGGACCTGTTGACATGGCATCATCAAGGCACGTACGCACGCATTAGCAGATATGGAAGGTCATCTCACCTTGGCAACTTCCTCCATATCGACTCCCACAGCCTTCAGACGATCCAGCACACCATAGGCAGCATCCACATCAGCATCTACAGTGCGCCTCACCTGCGCACACCTCGCACAAATAACATGCGGTCCATGTAACGTACTATAACAAAAAACAGATTGGAAAACAGAAAGAAAATATCCAACCATAGAGAAATCCCTCACCTCCCCATGGTCGGCAAAGGCAAGCAGGGTGGCGTCAGGCATGGTGTTGACAGAGTGCGGACCAATCAGAGCGTCGATGTACTTTGTATCTGGATACGATGGATCTTTCACGCCTGTCGACGCCCACAGTGGCCGCTGCACCCGTGCTCCCAGTTGCTCAAGAGCCTTCCACCTGGGTAAGTTGGATTGGTGAATAGGCATTTGATTTCATGAAGCTGCTCTAATGCCTTCCACCTGAGCAGAGTCCAACTGAACCATGAAGAACTGGTGCTTTGTGTCTGGATTCGATGGATCTGTCTGCGCTGTAGGCGCCCACAGTGACTGCTGCGCTGGACATCGCTGAAATCACCTGAGCCTGATGAAACCACATGGGATGCACACCTGAAACTGCTGAATCAACCTGGAACCGTTGAACCCACCTAAACCTGCTGAACCCACCTGGGACCGCTGAACTTGGTCTTGAACATGTCATATGCCACCACGGCCTGTGCCACTGCTGCCTTTCCCAGCAGAGCCCGCGCCTCCTCCGTTCCAATGGCCTGCAGAGCAGAGGAGGGGGACACACACGCAGAAAAAACCATTGAGTATCAACAAAATACAGTGACACAGGCGCATTGAACATGTCATATGCCACCACCGCCTGTGCCACTGCTGCCTTTCCCAGCAGAGCCCGCGCCTCCTCCGTTCCAATGGCCTGCAGAGCAGAGGAGGGGGACACACACGCAGAAAAAACCATTGAGTATCAACAAAATACAGTGACACAGGCGCATTGAACATGTCACATGCCACCACCGCCTGTGCCACTGCTGCCTTCCCCAGCAGAGCCCGAGCCGAGCCTCCTCCGGTCCAACTTCTTGCAGAGCAGACAGAAGAGACGTGTGAGAACATCACACAATGAGCACACTAAAATCATGGAAATGCTTTGGGACGACTTTAACACAGCTTTTGAGACGTCTCAAAAGTGCTTTGGGCAAAACATGCCTCCCCACTGCACACATACCTCCTCCCACACACACATACCTCCTCCCACACACACATACCTCCTCCCACACACACATACCTCCTCCCACACACACATACCTCCTCCCACACACACATACCTCCTCCCACACACACATACCTCCTCCCACACACACATACCTCCTCCCACACACACATACCTCCTCCCACACACACATACCTCCTCCCACACACACATACCTCCTCCCACACACACATACCTCCTCCCACACACACATACCTCCTCCCACACACACATACCTCCTCCCACACACACATACCTCCTCCCACACACACATACCTCCTCCCACACACACATATACCTCCTCCCACACACACATACCTCCTCCCACACACACATATACCTCCTCCCACACACACATAACTCCTCCCACACACACATATACCTCCTCCCACACACACATATACCTCCTCCCACACACACATATACCTCCTCCCACACACACATATACCTCCTCCCACACACACATATACCTCCTCCCACACACACACATACCTCCTCGCTTCATCACAACACCCACGCTTAAGCATTCAGGCGCTTGTCAACAGCACAGTCGACCCGAGACACGAAGAACAAAGCAGCAGAGGAGACTGAGGAGAGGCGTGCTGCTCGGTCTCCTGTTACACGCATACCTGTTTGTGCTGCGGCGGCGGCGTGCAGCACACGCATACCCGTTTGTGCTGCACCCCAATCTCAGCCCGTTTGTTGCATTCATAAGCCACACACACACACACACACCTGGAGATTGCTCGTTCCCCCACCCACACACACCTGGAGACGTTTGTCCACGGCACTGTCGACGCGAGAGACAAAGAACGAAGCCACGGAGGAGACCGAGGAGAGGTTGACACGTGGCAGCGCGCCTGCTGCTGAGTCAGACGCGGCTGCTGACAGCTCAGACGCCGCGTTGGCAGCTGCCACGGCGTCCTCCAGGCCTGCCACGTAAGCCTCCATGACCTCACTGTAGCGCGTCAGAGAGAAGATAAGCTGGGCGGTAAGTGGGCGCCAAAGGGGGAAAAGGGGGATAAGGGGGAAAGGAGGGGGTAACGCAGGGAGGTTAGCGAGGGAAATAGGACCTTCCAGGCCTGCCACGTAAGCCTCCATGACCTCACTGTAGCGCGTCAGAGAGAAGATGAGCTGCGCAGTAAGGGGGGGTTGGAGTGGGGAAGGGGGAGAGGCGGGGGGGAGTAAAGGTGGATAGTGGGAGCACAGGGAAAGGAATGAGGATAGAGTCTAGTTTTGAGGCGCCTCAAAACTATGAGGATAGAGGACCAAAACTGCCACATCAGCCTCCGTACACTCGCTGTAGCCTGTCGGAGAGAAGATGAGTTGAGAAAAAGAAGGGGAGGAGGGTACAACAGAGGAAAGAGGAGGGGGGATGCGGTGGACAGTGGCTTTTGGGGCGCCTCAAAAGGAGGGGGGACGCGGTGGATAGTGACTTTTGAGGCGCCTCAAAAGAAGGGGGGACGCGGTGGATAGTGGGGGAGAAAGGACTGCCGTAAGCCCCCATGACCTCACCGTAGGACAGCGGGTCAGAGAGAAAATGCATGACTGTAGCGTGTCAAGAGAGAAAATGCATGACCGTAGCGTGTCAAGAGAGAAAATGAACAGCCGAGGATGGTGACGGAGGGGAGCGGGGAAGGAGAAGGGCCCGATTGGCAAGGAAAGTTGGGTGGAGAGAGGAAGAGAGAGAAGTGATTGCGATGCCATTGACACTCGTCCCGCGAGAGAAATAACCTCCCTCTTGCATGCATGGCATGGCAGCAGCGCGTTTTGAGGAACCTAAAAAAATCGTCTCGTTCTGCAAGACGAATAATCTTCCTTGTATGGCAGCCGTGACCAGGCTCGGTGGAGGTGAAGGGGGGGGGGGGGAGGGGGAACAGGGTTAAAGCAGAAAGGAAAGGGGGGGGGAACAGAGAGAGGATGTGCTTACAGTGGCGTTAATGTTCTTCATGCGTGAAATCATCTCTCGAATGGCAGCCACGCCCGGCTCAGTGGCAAGGAGGACCAAAGCAGGCAGGGGGGAAAGCAGGGAGTGTTCTTACAGTGGCATTAATGTTCTTCATGCGGGAAATCATCTCTCGAATTGCTGCCACACCAGGCTCGGTGGCAGGGATCTTGACCATCAGGTTCGGCCGAGCCAGGTCACCGTGGAGCTCCCGAGCAAGCGACACCGAACCTGGTGTATCGTAGGCTAGCCTCGGCGAGACCTCAAGAGAGACGAACCCATCGCCACCTGATGACATGGCAGGCATCGATTGGATAAGAATTTGGTCAGACAAAGCAATAATGCATGAGCTGATTTCACTGAAGGAAACGATTTTTGAGGCGCCTCAAAATAGGAAAACTAATACCTACAACTAAACCAGGAACTTGTTAGGTATATGACTTACTTGCTGTACGCACTACAAAGCCCACCATTACGGCATAAAACAGCTGTTCTAATGACACAGCCGCAGTGACAGTATCTTGTTTCACTATTTCCCAATACATGCCCTGTTTATGAGTCGGCTCAAACACAGCCGCAGTGACAATATCTTGTTTCACTATCTTCCAGTACAGACCCTTCACTCCACCACCCTCCACTCCACCACCCTCCACTCCACCTCCCCATGCATCTTCACATCAGTATACTCGCTATAAGCACTCTCAAACTCACCATTAGATTCACGGAACAGCTCTTCTAACGAAGCAGCAGCAATGCCAATATCTTGTTTCACCATCTCCCAATAAGCGGCCTCCACCACCCCCATCTCCACCTCCCCATGGCTCTCCGCCATCCCTCCGCCCAGCAGCACCCCCTCACGGAACAGAATGTTCCTGAAAAAGAAACGTGAAGTAATAACGAGTGGGACAATAGGGGGTAGGATATTAATGAGAAATATCAGTCACAGGACTCCCCAGAGCTCCCCACGGCTCTCTAACATCCCTCCCTATAACAACACTCCCTTGGGGAACAAAATGATTCTGAAATAGCATTGGGACAATAGTGGGTAGGAAAATATTACAAGGAGGTAGGAGCAGCACCCTAATGCTTCCCCATGACTCACTGACAGTAAAAGAAGTAACCTATCAGCCACGAAAACTTACCGGAGCTGCTGGTCGTACACGTCTGTCCCACTAATCGCCTTCTCAAAAATCTGCAAAAATTCCCCCAAAACATATCTAAACATGTCAATTTGGAGAGAGAATTGGAAAGAGAGAACAATTTCATATTTTACAAGAGGAAACCGAAAGCATTTATGAAGGCCTGAGATTTCAAATTCAAAATCAGATATTGAGCTGAGAGTTGAAAATACAGTAGGGTTGCTGGTGATGCCTCTAACGCCACGTCGGACCAACTCCCTTAAATGACCCGATGCCACCCAGTCACGCGTCAGGTTGTCAATCCAGGGGGACTGCCCCTCCTGCATGTAGCAATATATACCCGATATAAGACCTGCGTGAGGCGCCTAAGGAACCCTCTTATGAGATCACTCAAAGCATAATTTTTCCCTACAAAGATCTCCGTGAGTCTATTCGGAGGCTCTGGTAGCCGCGACAGCATTAGATTTGTGAGACCATCAAGATGTCTCTTCTCACTCATAAGTTAAGAATTCATACCTTATCATAGAGCTCCGTGAGTCTATTAGGAGGCTCTGGTGGCAGCTGCGATGGCTTCGCTAGAACAGCCTTCCCTTCAATCACACCCTCCTTCTCCGCGAACGGCTGAGCTGGCTTTTCCTTCGTGGTAGGCTCTCCGCGCGCCACGTGGCTCGGATCCGTGGCGGTCATCACCACCGAGCGTCCTCCTGTCATCCGCCTGGTGACGTAGATCTGACGTGGAAACGCCACGCAGTTAAGTTTGTTACGAACTACACTATGGTTCCGAGTGGAAGATTTTAACGACGCTCGCGACGCGAGTGGCGAGGGTAACACTTTCGCAAATAGAGACTGCGCCATGTTGACAAGAAAGATCGAGACCAGAGATGGCAATCCACGACTTCTTCCGTCTGAGTGATTAAACTTCACACTCGTTCCAAGATAAGTCGTTTTATGTGAAACTCTTTTTTAAAAAACCGAGAAGCGAACTCGGAAGGCATCGGCTGCGGGCGTCAGCTGCGCAGTTAACTTGCGCGCATCCCTTGCGCGCATCACTTGCGCGCATCACTTGTGCGCATCACTTGCGCGCGTCACTTGTGCGCATTACTTGCGCGAAGCATTTTCGCGCCTTCTATGGCCAATCTTCGTCAACTTCCTGAGCGGCGCAGAACGAGGATTAAGTTGCATTGCATGCTGCGCATGCGCCGCACTTCCCGCATGACCGCCATTCGTGCATTGCATGGCTGACAGGCAAGAAATTCCTTGAGATGGAAGAAATTCATGTCAGCAGGCAGACAATCGCTCACATCGCACAAGTTTCATTTCAGCTTCGCGCGCGTTTTCGCCGGTAGGTGCAATGTCTTCCCCAGCCTCGCAGCACCCTTCCAGAGTGTTGCACGACTTTTGATCCTAGAGTGGTAACCAGCCCAAACAAGCTTGGTTGTTATGACAAAATTGGGTTGTCCAGCATGCAGGGGCGGGTCATGGGAGTTTACTTTCGTGGGCAGTTACGCGAGATCGCATGAAGGTTGTTCGCCTTCATGTTACCCTCCGATCATCTATCGCCTCACTGGCTACAAGGATTTCGCCAAGAAGCCAGAGCGATCAACTCGACGACCCACCCCTCTACCTCTCCTATCCAGTGGTCGCTTCTCAAGAGGAACTGCTGTGGGCAATCCCGTAAATACTGCACCTTCCTTCCCCTACCTGTCTTCTTGCTTCCAAATTAGTAGGTGGACGATGCGGCTCTAATCTACCCTATTAGTAAATCCAGCCTAGCGGCCAACCCCAGTCAGTGTGGTGTAGGCAATCCACAACCTAGTCCAGGAATACTCGATTTAATATGGCTAGGGGTGCTGCAGAGGATCACCTATCCGCATCAGGACCGTCGTTGATGTCGAAACCAGCTGTACCCCCGCACACGCGTATCGCGACTTACGCTGAGTTCTGGCCGTTTTATCTCAAAGAGCACAGCAAGCCAGCCACTCGTTTGTTTCACACCGCTGGAACCCTAGCCGCTCTCGCTTGCGTCACAACATCTGCAGTCACACGGAACCCTAGTTTCCTCCTACTGGCCCCTGTCGTCGGTTACGGCTGCGCGTGGTATTCGCATTTCTTCGTCCAGCGGAACAGACCGGCGACTTTTCGTTACCCGCTCTGGTCGTTTTACAGTGACTTCCGGATGGCATTCCTTGTCGTTACTGGCCGGCTGTCGTGCCGCTAATCTGGTAAAACTGGCTGTCGTACATGCTCTATTCTTATGCACTCCTGGTGGCTGATCTACAGGAATACTATGCTTTGATAGATTGCATGGAGCAGCTTGTACTGGGTTTTTGTTCAACAAATGTACAGTGTACAGTCTACATCATCTCACGATTACACCTTTTCATCAGTGGACGGTTTACCAGTTCCTCTTGCCTGCCAAGTCTCCCCACCGGCACTGCTCAAGTAACCTCAGCTGCTTGATTGCTACAGAGGGTTCATGACAGGAAGGGCTCACAATGGTTTGTTCTCAAAGCCTAAATCCACTGTTGAACCATCTTTGTTTCCATGCCTTGTTCTCAAAGCATGGAGGTATGGTCTGCACCCTCTCTTTCTATACCTTGACCTATTGGCTCGTCTGTTGATGTATCGTACAACCTCCCAATTCATCACCCCACATTCTACTGTCCACAAATTGTCATCTGCGCATCTTTCAACAGTAGGTTTCATGTCTGTAGGTGATGTGATAGCTTATGAGTAGGGTGATGCAAAGAATGAAAGAATAGCACTATGTATATCACATTAAAAACAGAAAACCAACCCATTACGCACCTGCGAGCTCTCAGCTCTTTTTTTTAGCTACGCAGGTCAGTTCTTGTGCTACTGCTGTGCAGTAGAAACATCCCCGAACGAGCGACGTATGATTGTAAATGAAGAGCGGGAGAGGCGACACACCCGCACTCATTCGTCACGGCTTGGGTTCTCTGGCGAATCAAGTTAGGCAGTCTTGCTGGTGGTTACAGGAGGCTTGTAGATTCCTGCAGCCTTTTCCGCGTTGTCAGCTTGAACCAGCGCAGCCTTGAGCTTATCCGTGAGCTGAAGCACCTTCTTGTCTGCGACAGCCTGGCTCTGCTTCGCCTTCGCCAAGCGCGCCTTCGTGTCAGTAATCGCCTTCTCCTTCCCCGCCAGGTAGTCGGCAAGAGCCAATTGCGCGTCAGCGACAGCCGCGACCGCGTCATCGTACACCAGGGTCGTGGCGTTCACCGCGCCTCTCGCATCATCCACCGCCATTTGGAAAATGCTCTCTGCCTGCGGACCCTGCGAAAGCAGAGTGAGCAATTCCTTCTGAACGCGATCCAGCCGCGCCTGCGCGCGCGTATCTTGCGCCACGATATCCGGGAGCACATCCTCCACAGATTGGCGGTAAAATTGCGCTTCCACGAGTGTAGCCTGCGCCACCAACGAAGTCGGATTTTTATTTACTGCCCTCTCCGCGTCTTTTTCCGCGTCCGCGGCCTCTTGCACGACGAACCGCCATTCCTCTAGCAGCATTGACGTCATGCGCGCGCGCCGAGTCGCATCGTTGACCGCCTTCTGTGCCGCCGGGATTTGCGGGTGCGTTGACGGGTCGGCCTGAAACGCCGCGAGATCCGCGATCCGGAGAACGAGGATCTTATTTGCGATCTCGAGGTCGTACTGCGCATCGGCGACGCTGTTATTCATTTCGGCGATCATTGCAATGCGGTCGTTGAGAGCCGGGTCCGGGCCCTGCAGATCGGACAGAGTTTGGTTGGCGGCGGCGACTTCAGCCGCCTGTTTGGCGGCATCTGCTTGCGCCACTTTCAGGTCCGCCGCAGTCTGATTTGCCGCGGCGCGAAGCGTCTTGGCTTTCGCTATGAGGAAAGCGTTTTGCGCGGAAACGAGCGTCCCGGGAGGAGCGAGAAGCGCGGCGAAGCACGCCAGGAGAGCGGCGGCGAGAGCAGCACGCGAAATCGTCATCGCGCCGGCGTTCCTTTTACTGAATCAAAAGCAGCTTGCTTGTTCGCAGAACTTCAAATGATGCTCTACTGTACTACGTTTGGCAGCTGCAAGACAAAGAAAGCACGGGGCTCTCGAATATCCCGTGGGGAATTCTAAGCACCTGATAGGGAATGGACAGTGGATGAGCTCAGCTGGCGAAAGAACGAGTGACATGATAAGTACTAGACACTCACCACGCTAGCGTGATGATTCTGAATGTACCTGGCTTATCAACGAATAATCTATTGAAATCAGCACTCAGCGTTTCCCACCAAGAAAACAGACACTCACGACTTCCGGTCATGTTTTTTAGGGACTAATACCGGATTTGACTAACGATTCCCGAATATGGACTGAGGCAAGGTAGCATCGAGGTATATGCCAGAACAGAGACAGGCTTGTTACAGCTGTTCCTTGAAAGTGGTACGGTAGGTAGCGAGCAAACACCACAAATCAATAAGTTGACGAATCTTTCTCCTGTGGTGGCAGGCAGGGATGAGGCGGGCAGGCCATGTGATCAAGGCAGGCCCTCCCGCGATTCGCGCGAATTGTGGTGCGATTCCGCTCGCGGCCCATCGTCGGGCGTCTCACTCCCTCCCTCCCTCCCTTGCGTTGCTGCCAAGAGGACGAACAAACAAAATTGCCCGGATACGTTGACCGACTCCAGGTCACCACACTTCCAACACTTCTCGAACCGCATGTGTACGGTTGAGATTGCGGGCAAGGTTCACTTGCCGAAAAAAGAAGTTGAGAAATGTTGAATTCTAAGCCGTCGATGTGGTCGATTCGGTTGTTAAAAATTGAAATGACAACCGTCGATGACCTAGTGTCTGAATTGACCAGATCTCGTGAACCCGAATGATTTCGTGAGCCTTGGTATTCAATGCTATAATTTCTGGTACAATGAGATTCAAGTTTCCAAGTGGGTATAATCACCTTTCATTTCATAAAATTTTCCAAACAAATAACAAGATATTTAGAATATTACAGCTTCAGAAACCATTCCTCTTTGTAAATAAAACTGCCATTCTCACATCCAGCATGCGCTTATTTATTGAAGGCACAGAGGCCACCTTCAGACAGCATAAGAGTGTAACTTATGAAATTGGTGTAGAATGTGACACCCGCGCAAATTGGTCACACCCCATGGGCCTTCAGCGAAGCCCATTTAGTGTTTCTTCCTGCGCCCACCAGTCTTGCTCATCCCAACAGCAGGTTTGCTGATTCCGGCAGCCTTTTCGGCACTGTCAGCTTGCGCCTGCGCGACCTTGAGCTTATCCGTGAGCTGAATCACCTTCTTGTCTGCGACAGCCTGGCTCTGCTTCGCCTTCGCCAAACGCGTCTTCGCATCAGCGATCGCCTTCGCCTTCGCCGCCTTGTACTGATTCACCGCATTCTGCGCGTCAGTAATAGCCGCAAGCATGCTGTCGTACACCTGGCGGGCGACGGAAACCGCGGCTCGTGCGTCATCCACGGCCTTCGGAAAAACGTTCACATCGACCACAGGCGGGTTCTGCTGAAGATCGCTCAATTCCTTCTTCACGCGCGCCAGCCGCGCCTGCGCGCGCTGATCTTGCGCCACGATATCCGCGTATACGTCCACCACATATTTCAGCGACTCCTGCGCGTCCGCGAGCGTCACCTGTGCCGCCGCCGAAGACGGGTTATTCGCGACCGATTTTTGCGCCTCGGCCTCGGCCTGCAAAGCATCCTGCATGATGTCCTGCCACCTCGCTATCAGCGCGGATGTCGTGTTCGCGCGCCGCGTCGCTTCGTCCACCGCCTTCTGCGCCGCCGGAATTTGCGGGAACTTCGACGGGTCGTCATTATACGCCTTGAGATCCGCGATTCGTTGAGCGAGGACCTTATTCGCGATATTGAGGTCGTTCTGTGCATTGGCGAGGCTTATATTCATATCGGAGATGCTTGAAATGCGGTCGCTGAGTGCCGTGTCCGGGGCCAGCAGATCGGACAGCGCTTGCGTGGCGTTGGCTACTTCGTCCGCGCATCTCGCGGCGTCCGCTTGCGCCGCTGTCAGGTTCGCCGCCATTTGGTCCGCAACGGCGCGCAGCGTCTTCGCTTTCGCTATAAGAAACGCGGATTGCGCGGCGGCGAATGGGCGGGGAGGAGCGAGAAGCGCGACGAAAGTTACCAGCAGGGCTGCTGAGAGGGCAGCACGCGCAGTAATCCACGTCATGTTTGCAGAGAGAGCAGCGGCGGCGATAACGAATCGCACCAGCTCAGCTGTTGCTAGAGGCTCGAGGATATGGTAGGCGTCGCGTCGGCAGCTGGGTTGAGTTGGGCGAGTGATAGTAAACCGCTGAAGAAAAATGGGAGCGTCCCTCTGGCGCCGTCGGCTCAGATGTCTGGGGGTGTAAGCGGCACGAGGATGGAGATAACTGAGCTACAAGAGAGTTGTTGGTCAGATCGAGACTGGGAGTTTAATGGTACTAGCATTCGTGCATCGACTTGGATTCTGCGTTTGATAATTCAGCAATTCCATAACCAAATGTATTTCCAGAACCACGACTTCTTTCAAAACCACGCGACTCCCGTTCTATCATGCACAGGATACGACTCTCTGCTTCGAGCCTAAATGCCAGCGAGAAACTGCATTTACAGGGCTTTGGTAAGGCAGAACAAGGGGGTTTCCATGTGCTCGCGTGGGGGATTGCGAATTTGCGATGCGAATTGGGCCACCTCGTCTCGCGTCTCCCCCAACGTGAATGGAGCCCCTGGCGTTGACCCAAGGCGACCACACGCACAACACTCCTTGACCCTCACGCCCGTTGGCCGAACGAATTACCAACGTGACGTGACTGGGTACCACTCGACCTCAAATATTTGTTTCCCGTCTATGTAAGCCCACTCCCCAAATTTATCAGACGACTGACAAATTCGGGCCTGCGGGAAAAATGCTCAATTAATGGTGTTGATTAAGATTTCAATGGGCTTTTTACCGCCAAACGCCCTAAAATTATGTTATAACTAAGATTTGGCAGCCCGTCTCAAACGAAAAGGTATGCTCCGGCCGAGTTACCATTTTCAGCAGGGGTCTGACATGAATATTTTCACATCAGATCCCTGTTGATGTCTCGCGAAATTGCAATCCCGTCGTTGCCCCACACCGCGCCGCTGAATATCTGGCGCGGCTCGCAGTGGATGAACTCCAAACCAGTGCCTACAGGATTTTGGGCTTCGTTAAGAAAACAAAAAGCCCCACCACACGTTTCCGCTGGGGGCTGTTCCACAGTGGCTGTAGATGCATCATCTTTAATCATCTAGTTGAGATTGATATTTCATTGTTTGCTATTTTAGTATGGTTTTTCTATACATGCTGTTATATGCCATCGTTCATCAGTTCATTCTCTTCCACATTCTTGACAGTATCCCCAGACAGAAAGTCCTATTTGGAGATATTAACGAGAGTCTGTCCAGCTAAGACAGATCAAGAACATGCTCACGACCAAAAAGTTGCTGTTTATGCATGGAATCAATGAACCTAGATTTACTGAACTGAACCACACCACCAAATACCCTAGATTTACTCCGATGTGCGGAGGGAGGCTGATGCAAAGGAAGGAATCAATGAAATCATTAATGAACTCAATATTAATACAGCTCTCTGCTTTGAAGATCTCCTGACCCCACCCTCAACTTGTTCATTCTGAACCCCTGCATGCACTTATTTCTCAAGAGCATAGAGAAGCCTTGAGCAAGAGCAGCCCTTGCGCTACTGCTGCGCATGAGAACCATATTGAGACGGGAAGAGCAATATGCCTTTTGGTGTAAAATGTTCAGCACACCGTGCGCTCCGACGCCCATTTAGGCGATCTTGCTGATTCCAGCAGCCTTTTCCGCGTTGTCAGCTTGCACCAGCGCAGCCTTGAGCTTATCCGTGAGCTGAATCACCTTCTTGTCTGCGACAGCCTGGCTCTGTTTCGCCTTCGCCAAGCGCGCCTTCGCTTCAATAACCGCCTTTTGCTTGTTCGCCTGGTAATCGTCAACAGCCTTTTGCGCGTCAGTGACAGCAGCAAGCAAATCGTCGTACACCTGGCGGGCGACGCTAACCGCAGCTCTTGCATCGTCCACTGCAACCTGGAAAACGGTCTCTCCTTGCGGACCCAGCGTGATCAGGTCGTTCAATTCCTTTTGCATGCGCTCCAGTCGCGCCTGCGCGCGCTGATCTTGCGCCACCATATCCGGGAACACCTCCTCCACAGATTTGCGCAAAACCTGCGCTTCCGCGAGAGCCGCTTCCGCCGCTGGCGAGTCCGGGTTTTCCTTGAGAGCCTTTTCCGCATCCGCTTCCGATTGCGCTGCCTCTTGCACGACCAGGTGCCACTCCTGTAGCAGCGCTGACGTCATTTTCGCGCGGCGAGTAGCGTCGCTGACAGCCTTCTGCGCCGCCGGGATTTGCGGGTGCTTCGAGGGATCAGCCTTGAACGCCGCAAGGTCCGCCATCCGAAGAGCAAGAACCTTGTTTGCGATATCGAGGTCGTACTGTGCATCGGAGACGCTTTCGTTTGTGTTGGAGACGCTTGTAACGAGGTCGTTGAGAGCCGCATCTTCCGGACTCTGCAGATCGGACAGCGCTTGTTCGGCGGCGGCTGCTTCCTCCGCGTTTTTGGCGGCGTCGGCTTGCGCGGTTTTCAGGTCCGCCGCGGCTTGATCTGCTGCGGCGCGCAGCTTATTGGCTTTGGCAACGAGAAACGCGGTCTGAGCGGTGGCGGATGCGCCAGGAGGAGCGACGAGAAGCGCGACGAAACACGTCAGAAGAGCGGCGGCGAGAGCAACACGTGCAGTCGACATAATGACGTCGATATTCTAGATCGCAGCTGCTCGATTGTTTAGGTGTAGACGTCAGATTTTGACGTATTGCGGGAAATGAAGCACTGCGAGGGATTTTGATAAGACGACGTAAGAACAAGTGGTTTGACAGTAAGACTGTTGAAAAGGAGTCAGAGTGGAGTGTGATAGTGTGATCTCAGTGATCAGCTAAGTACGTCCACTGGGAGTCGACCTTGCAGCCGAAGTACATGTTGAACTCTATCCTGTGTTACAGTACTAGTCTAGTCGGCTGTGTACATCGTGCAGCGCGGCGCATTCGGTTATGTTTAGCCTGATGCCGCCCGTGTTCTCCAGGCTGGCATATTTCCGGTAACTGCCCTTCAACAAACTAATAAATATATATTCTATACGTTTTTTACAGAAATTAATCGACTCCCGATCCCTGAGGGCGCTGCACTGACAAGGTGGAGTTATGCTTCATGAAAAAACGAAGAAATTGAAGCCAAGACAGAGAAAACCATTTTAGGTTGCAACTTCTCCTATGACTGGAGCAACACTCTGGACAAGTGAAGTTGCTGAATCTCCCCCTCCTGTGGTGTGTGGTGGTGGCAAGGAGCCACCACCTCCACAGGCGATGCTCGATGAGCCATGTGCTGGAGTCAGGCATCGCGATTCGCGGCGCGATTCTGCTCGCGACTCGCATCTCCCTTGCCCCACGGGTCGCCGTGAGGGAAAGCATTGCAAAATGCGTTGACTCCAGGCGACCACACTCGCAACACTCCTCGAACCGCATTCACCTCTGCTTGATCTGGATCGAACTTGTTGAGTCAATTGGACGCACTGGGTTGCGTTCAGGTTCGATATTATACTGTTACACTCTGCAGCTGCCACCAGCCCTTTGCTTAGAATCAGTGAAGAGTGTACTGAACTGTAGATCAGGGACTGGAGATGTCTGGAATACTAAGGGCGTGTGCACTAGTGTTCGAAAAGATTCGAACTTGTTTGGTAACCTGTTTTTGTGAATCTCGCGAAGAGTTTTCGCGAGGCCTCTCTGAAGAAGTTGACACTTTTCGAGTTTGACGTTTTCGAATCTGAGATCCCGCCAACATTCGAACAGCACTCCCGGGCGCGGCTCGAGCTCCAACTTGTGCGACGTTGCGACGCTCACGATATGCTGACGTGTCAGATCTAACCCAATCACATGTAGTGCGACGATGACGACACTGTAAGGTAAGGAAGCGTACGACGACTTGTTCGAATCTTGAAGTGGGTTATTTTTTAGTGACCGAGCTTTTCTTACAAGACTTCGCGGCAAGGCCACGAGTTCGACTAAAGGGTGTTCGAATACAACCATGACGGTTGTTCAATTTCAAAGTTCGATTACCAAATTTTCGAGCGCTATTGAACACGCCCTGACGGGATATGCACATCCAGACGACGCAACGCAATGGGATGGAAGTAGGCAAAGATCTGGTATCAGTCTCAGGTCGAGTGCGGGATGCTCATCCCGTCATTGTCGATTGGGTTGGGTACACGTTCAATTGGATACTAGGCTCAGAAATCGCACCAGACCTTTCCGGACGTCTTCCCCAACGCGCCGCTGCATGGATGCGCGGCTCGCAACGTGTAGACTCCAATTCCAGTTGTAATTTGGGCTTCCCGAGATTTCGACTGCAACCCACCGTATTTACCACCCTTCCCCCGATCCACCCAAACCGACCCCACTTCACCCCCAACCTGCTCCATTTTCCTGGAGTTTCCTTCAAGGAGATTGGTTTCTCCCCTAGTAATACCTGCAATGTATCACCGGCGCCGCTAGAGGCGTCAGCTGGGTTCCTCGAATCGCGCAAAACTTCTGGCCTCGAGATGTGCGAAGGACCACCACTGGGTGCATTCGACTTTCTCGAACACTCCCGACTGGTACTCGGATCACTTCGACAGTCCTTTTGGCCAAACTCCACGTCGCCAATCCGCCAATCTCAACATCAGGCGAACCACCCCCGGCTCGCTCTGAGACAGCTTTCCACACACACACTGTTCCTAGTAACCCTTTCTGGTAGCGGCATGCCCTCGTAGCAGTGTATAAGATAGATTCTAGAGCAAATTCATCAGACACAAAGCAGCTCCTCGACTAGAAACCACTGCACTGTCACCATCATCCCGATAGTCTAAACTCCTTATGCCTACTATTTCACCATAGTCCATCACCTTGAACGATCAAACTCCTCATCGCACTCAGCTACATTCGCCTCATTTCTTGAGACAGGCGCAGTCAAGCGCGGTCAAGAGCGGTCAACCCGATCAAGGTGGCATGATGGCCGCTCGAGGCTTTCCCAAGCTTGCCCTTCTGCTCCTGCTCGCCGTCGCTACAACCACCAACTTTAATCCCAGCCTCATCGCGGACGCGCAGGGCCTGAGCGCGTCGCAAGCCGCGTACATCGCTTCCAAGGCTAAGGCGCTTCGCGCGCAGGCCAATCAGGCGAAGGATGTCCTGGATAGTGCACAGGCGGTGCTCGATGCGCGCCTGGCGGAAGAGCGCGACGCGGCGAAGAAATCCGCGGACGCGGACGCGGAGGCGGAAGCCGCCATGGCGGATTTGAACGGGAAGAAGGCGGCGCTGGAGCGCGCGAAGCAGGAGCAGGAGGTGGTACGCCAGGCGACCATCCAGGCGAAGCAGACGACAAAAGAAGAGCGCGAATACTACGACGAGCTTGATCAGCAAGCCCAAGAAGCTCTCTTCGACGAGGCGGAAGCGGCGAAAGACATTATCGATGCCCAAAATCGACTGGAAACGACCAAGATGATTATGGCGGAGCAGACGAAGATCGCCGCGGAGGCGCAAGCCGAAGCTACCTCGGCGGCTCGGAGCGCGGCGAAGCTCGGCACTCCCGAGGCAAAGGCATACCAGCTGGAGGCGTACAACATTAAGCTGCAATCGGATCGAATCTTGGTGGCGGTTCAGAAGCAGGCGGCGAACGCGGATTATCGGGTTCAGTCTCGCACGACGGAGCACGGAAACAAGGTCCAGGACAAAGGCGAGACGCGAAGGGCGGCTGACGAGCAGAAGGCGATAAAGGAAAAAGCGGAGAAGGACGAGAAAGACTCGTTCGCGATGTATCAGCAGAAGATTGCGAGTACCAAGGCGGCGGACGCGGACGTGAAAGCGTCGAACGCGGTTGCGCAGCAGAAGCTGGTGGCGCAGCGCAGCGCCAAGGCGGTACTTAATACCAAGGTGTCGCTTCGCGCGAGCCAGGAGAGAACGGTCGGCGCGCTGACGACGAGGTATAACTCGATGAAGGCGAATGCGGATAATGCGGAGGCGGATGCTACAAAAAGAGGCGTGAAGTTTAATGATTAGAAGTTCTCATGATGAGGAACGGGGAGCACGGGGAACGCGCGTGCGCATGCGAGTGAAACCAGCGTGGCGATTCTTGAAAGGTGGGTTCGTTTTCTGTTCAAAGGTTCTGAGAGTCCTAAGGAGCAACGCCCATTCTGCACGCAAGCAGATGGTTCAATAAACACAGCATCCACACTCCCCACTTTGCATTCTATGTTGGAGCTGTTCGTGAATGTTGTCAATTATTGAGTTCATTATTTGTGGTGTTTCCGTTCTCACAAAACGCCTTCCTGAACATATTGTTTTGAACTGAGGAATGGCAAGCAAGGGGGAAGTGAGAATTTGGGAAGTGATAACACGTATGAGACGTTTCCCAAAAGCTGCAGTAGCATACAGGGAGAAATTTGGAAATGCGCGCTTCGTTGGGTTCTGTGGCGCAGGAAAATCGAGGAAAAATAGACATTGGACGGAAGTGCAAACAGAGAACAGTTACATGACGAGAGTAGAAATTTGCTCGTGAGGCTGTATAGCACAACTTCTATTTTGTCTAAGCAACTAATTAACTACATGTGCCTGTTCAGTATAGATGACACAAAGCTGCCACCACAGTTTAATATCTAGTCAACCAGCAAAAACACCAACAGCAGCAGCCAAACATGCCATGAGCGCTGCTACACCGGCGACTCCCATACGTGCCGCCCCCTTATAAGACATAACACTTGGGTTGCTTTTAGGAACAGGCTCAGAGGACCAAGGTGTGCCCACATCAGGAGGGGGTGGGTCGTGTGCCGCCCCGGTAATGTACGGAAGAGGAGGATTCTCGGGCAGCGGCGCGGCGTTAGGATCGTCTGGGAGTGGGAACCATTGGCAAGCGTTGGATGCATTGCCGCTGTCCATCGAACGGCCTATAAAGGCCGCGTACTTCTTAGTGTCGACGGAGCCATAGGGGCACTCCTTAGGGACGTATAGCGGGTCGCAGCAGGCGGGTTGGTCCGGGAGGGCGGCAGGGCCACTGTAGCAGTTTTTCTGTCGTGGTGCAATAGGAGACAGGGTGGGGAGGGAGGTGAAGTAAGCCCAAGCGAAGTAAAGGAGCAAGGGTGTATTTCTCAGTGTCTACGGAGCCGTAGGACACAAAGATAAAGTGTCTCCTTTGGCACGTATAGAGGATCGCAGCAGGCGGGTTGCTCAGGCAGGGCGGCAGGGCCACTGTAGCAGTTTCTCTGTTGTGGTGTGATGGTTGGGAGGGGGAGGGGGAGTGGGAGGGAAGAGGAGGGGAAGAGGGGGGCGGAAAGTACAACTTGGATTAGGGAAGCAGGGGTGTAAGGTAAGTGCTCGGAAGGAGAATACAAGGAAAACATGCACGCGGATACGCTTTCAGGAAGGGTTGGCATTGAATAAAATCGTGCCCATTACTGCTTACCTGGAACACACCTGACACAGGGACACAACTGGAGTCTCACCTCCGACACGATAAAGGCGACATTGCCAATGCCGAGCTTTTGCACGAGAGGAGTAAAAAGACGACCCAGCAGGAGCTCCTTCGTGGGGAAGCCTGCTCCGACCAGCACAGTGCCCACTGGGGAGATGGGGAAGAAATAGGATAGATGGGAAGGGATTGAGAAGGGCATGGGGGAGTTAAGCAGAAGTGAAACGAGTAATGTTCGGTTATAGTTTTCCAGTCTCATGTGAAGGGCGCAGTGAAAAACGAAAGGAAACACTGACAAACAAACTGATATACACTCACATGAGACGTCTTTGCAGTACTGAAACACTTCTTGCGCGTACGTCGGGCAGACGCGCAGAATGGGTCTGCCGGCCTTCACGAACACGTAGTTGCCGGAATCTGTGACGGTAAGTGGGGCGGCATAGCGAACGGCGATAAGAGAGTAATTGACTGAGTAAATGCGCCCGTCGTCGGATATGTATTTTCAAGGGAATAGAAATGAGTGCGTAAAGGGGAAGAGACGAGGAGGAAGGTGGGTTCGCTTGGTAACGCAGAACTGACGGACGTAACGACGTACGTACCGGGGTTACAGGTTAACGCGCAAAGGAGCTGCTCGAGATGAAACTGGCAGTCGTCCAAACCGTAGAGATAGTCGCACGCCTGCGTAAGAGGCAGAGGACGGGTTTAAAGAAAGCGTACGAGGATAGCGTTACATGGCGGACAGAAAGGGTTCAGTACAAACGTACAGCCCAAATATTGAGCGACGTTAACAGAAACCTTTATGTCGTGGGAATAATGAAGGAGGGAGAGGGGGACCACAATTGCCGGGGGAGGAGAGGGGGAGGGGGAACACAATTGCCGGAGGAGGAAAGGAGGAGGGGGGAAAAAATGACAACACCATCACTGCGTTTTGGATTCCCTTGCTATTTGTGAAGCAGGACGCAGCAGCGGCGTCTGCGGAACCATAAAACTACGAACCGTACCGTAACGTACCCACCGTACCATTCTCGTTACGTACCGTAGTTCCCGAGTAGTCGATTTCATTCATGGGTCCTAGCGGCATGAGCAGCTGCGGCACGATGATCGAAACGAAAAAACTCAACTTTACCGCAACAAATAACTTCCCCACTGCTAGTTACCGAGCCATTTCCATCACGTACCGTAGTCCCCGAGTAGTCAACTTCGTTCATGGGCCCTAGCGGCGTGAGCAGCTGTGGCATGATGATCGAAACATTCGCCGACACCCCCGCGAGCGCGTTCTGGATCTCCTTGCAATCCGTACAGCACGACGCAGCCGCGGCATCCATGCAGCGGTGATACGGGACCGTGGGGAGCGACGGCGGCTGCTTCGTTAAAGGACATAGCGGATACTGTTGCGCCGTGGATGTACGCGTTAGTGAGAGGAGGAGAGGCACGAGGAGGGCGAGGGCTGGAAGGACGGGCCGCACGTGACGTTTCATGGTGACGAAATGAGGCCAAAGCAAGAGGTTATTAATGACTAGTCGACAAGATTGTCAGCTTTTACTGCAGTTGTGATGATGGTGAGGTTAGTTTTGAGTGGACTTGAGTCACTGAGGCACAAAGCCTGAATGTGTTAGCGTTTCGACGAAAAACTTGGAAAGGGTGGTCTTCAGTGTTGCTTCATCAAACGCAAGACCAACAACAGACTGAGCTGGGGGGTATTGACTAATTTTGCGCCTCAAGCTTGCCACTTCCCAGGGTTGAACGGATGCAACGTGAAACTCAAGCTTGAATTGGGTCTGACAACTGAACGTGCAGGGGGGATGGTGGTGGGTTTGCATGACAGTGGAAGTTTTTTCTTGGAGGTGTCTAGTATATTACAATAGGTTAAGCGAGGTTCACTAGGAATCAGACATATTCTTGTCATATTTTGACGGTTCGGTTTGGTTTTGAGGAGACCATCCCGTGAAGGTCCTCTATCACCTGCCCAGAGTGGAATGCAATGCGAAATGGATGACAATGGGTGCATGTCGCGTCACGTCACGTCGCGTTGCGTCGCGTTGAGAGGGGCTCGTTGGTGGTGCTGATGGACACGCGCAGCGTCGGGTCCGCCGAGTGTCAAAGGTCGGCCGCACGGCGCGGCGTTCGGTTCTGCGGCCAATTGAAAAGGTTTCGTGGCCGAAGGCCGACGCGAAATAGTCAAGCGGCGAAGAATGGCGATATATAATCATCGTCGCTTACGAAAGCTATGAAGTGCTGGTAATATTTCGCCAAACAAAACGTTCTTCGTATTCCGCGAAACGTGCCCACGACACACAGGAAAAGCGCTAAGTGCGGCCAACCAAAAAAAGTGCACGAGCCGCCACGGACGGGTATAGTACGTCCGTGTCGTGAATTGCCTTCACTCGTACAAGCGGACTCGCAGAAAAGCTTGTGCATCCATAAATCGTATTACACAATATTTCTGACGAATATTTATGTACTTTGGAAAGAGTGTTATATTCTGAATATATATACCACCTATTCAAACTAAAGACGATTTTGACCTACGGTCTTTGGGCGTCTTTTCAGCGTCCGAAACAGTCTCCTCGTCCATCTCACCTTCCTCCAACCGCGGCAAAGAAGGCCTCCAAAACATCCTTCTATCATCCGCGTTTAGATGCCCAATTGCCCCCCACCCTTGCGCCCCCACAGTTCCTCTCTTCTTTTGCTCCTCTTCCACCCGCCTCAGCATTTCCACTGGATCAGTCTCTTCCTCCCCCTCATGAGAAATCACAAGGACATCTGAAGAGTGGCTACCTCCTGCTCCTCCTCCTTTCCCATGTGCCCTTTTCCCCGAGTTTTTCCACAGCTTCTCCACCTTCGATAGAAGCACGCGGGGCGACGGGGGAGGCGCGAACGAAGCCGATGCTACAGCAGCTGACGCTACAGCTGCAGATGCAACAGCCATTTGGGACGTTTCTCGAAACGCGGCAGCCATTGCCGTAGCCGCTCGCCCAGCCGCACCTCCTGCTGACGCTTTCCTCTCCCCCTTCCCCTCCCCCCTCCCCTCCTTCCCTTCCTTCCCTTCACCTCTCAACACCGGTTCCTTCCCATACACCCCCTCTTCCTCCTCTCCCCCACCTTCTCCCTCCCCCTCCTCTCCCACCTCTCCTTCTCCCTCCTCCCCCGCCACCCCACCCCCATCTTTCCTCCCTTCTCCCACTCTTTTCCCTGCCGAAACCCCTTTCGAGCCCGTAGATTTCGACCGGGAAAACTCCTGCACAATCGCGTCAAACTCACTCTCAACAAAATTCAAGCTCGACGCTCCCGACTTGCGAGACGACGTGCCGGGACGCGAGGAGAGGGAGGTGGAGGGCCGCGACGAGGTGCTCGGTCGAGAGAGCGCGTCTTTATTGCCCGTGCTGCGGCTGTTGAACCCTGAACCTCCGAAACCTCCTAAAAGGGTTCTAGGACTCTTAGGTGGCATGCGTGTGGAGAATCCCTCATCCGCAGCCGCACCATCCGCAGCGCCATCAGCAACACCATCAACAGCAGCACTACTGTCACTAGCAGAAGCAGCACCAGCAGCAGCACCAGCAGTGCTGCCACCAGCAGCAGCACCAGCAGTGCTGCCACCAGCAGCAAGGGTTTCCCAGAAGCCAGGGTGAAAGCCGTCCTCCCCGATGCTACAACTCCTCTCAGAATCTTCCTGACTCTCCACCTCGCCACGACTCCCCGACCCACCCACACCCACACCCTCAGATGCAAGACTGTCTATGCTTCCATTCCCCTCTGGATTTCTCGCCTCTTGAGTCCCGCCCTTGCTCCTCTTTGTTTCCTTGTCCCTGCTTCCCTTGCTGCTCCCCTTGCTTCTTTCCTTGCTACTCTCTTTACTACTTCTCTTGCTGTCCCCTTTACTACTTCCCTTACTGCTTCTCTCCCGCTCCTTTCTCGTCTCTCCTTCAGGCTTGCTTTTACTGGAACGAGACGAATGCTTCTTCGTCTCATCCCTGCTCCGAGTACCTCCTTCCCCTCCGTCCCGCCTCTCCTCTCCTCCCTTCCCTCCCTCCTCCTCCCCCTCTCCCTTCGCCGTTTCATCTCTCTTTTTCTCCTTATGCCTATCCTTGCTTTTTGACCTCTCCCTCTCTTTCTCACCGGCCCCGTCTCTTCCTCGTCTCTTCTCCTTATCCTCAATTTTATCCTTCACTCGTTCCTTTTCTCTCTCCTCACTCTTAGACTTGCTGCCACTGCTGCTGCTGCCACCCTTGCTTTTACTCGCGTCCTTGTGCCTGCTACTGCTCCGGCTACCGCTGCTCTTATGCTTCTTATCCCCGTCTTTCTCGGCACCCATACCCGCTTTCCCACTTTCATCAGCCTCCACTACCGTCTCAGTGCTTGCACTAGCTAAACTGGCTTCTGATACAGACCTAGAAACTGCCTCTGACTCAACAGCCACCTCAATTTCACTTCCCCTGCTGCTGGACCTACTGCTCGCTCTGCTACGCGTTTTGTTGCCGGCCTTGCCACCGCCGCTGCTATCCTTTTCCCTCTCCTTCTTTCCTCTCTCCTTCTCTTCACCCTTCTCGCTTCGCCTCTTTGGTTTCGGTGGGATACCATGGGTAACACCGTTTACTGGAAGGCTATCAGCTGCATTAGTGCCAGTTGCAGCAGCAGCAGCATCTGCAGCAACACAACTCTCGTCCCTTCCTTCTCCAAAATCTTTTCCCTGATCACCTCCTCCCCCCCCACCTTCTCTCACACCATCCCCTCCTTTCTCACTCCTACCTTCCGTTTCACTCACATTCTGCATGCTTCCATCCTCTCTTTCGCCCTCACTCACTCCCTCACTCACTTTCTCACTCACTCCCACACTCTCTCCCAGGAACATGGAAACATTCCTAGGCAGCACGGCTTGGGCCAAAGGGGACGCCAGATCAAAGCTGCTTCGGCGCGGAGCTTCGGTGGCCAGCCGAACGTACCCAGCTTCGGCACCAGCTTCGGCGCCAGCTTCAACAACTGCCTTAGGTTCGGAAGCTGCCCGAGGGAAGGCTACGGGGCTGGTTGGAATCTCGATGGATATGCCTTGCTTGGCTAGACAATCCATTGACCCTGTCTGCTTGACTCCTTGACTCGACCCTGTCTCCCGGCCGTCGCCTGCTGGCTCACTAAATTCCTGACTAGGATGCTGACTTCTCTCCCCTGCTTCCACTCCTCCTCCTTTTCTTTCCTCCACCACTGCCCCTTCCGTTTTCCCTGCCTCTTCTGCGTCAGCCTCTCCTTCTGCCGTTGCTCCTGCCTTTGCTCCTACCTTTTCCTCACTTGCGCCCAACGAATCAGCCAGCATAAGGCGGTTCAAAATCCCTGCCGTTACCCCCTCCCCAACTTTCATCCGGGCAGATGGACTTCTCAGCGGGCTGACCGGCCTCTCCAGCCCCAAATTTTCGGGCAGAAACGACGGAGCACCTGGGAAGCTTTCCTCCGATTCCCTATCCTGCTCCGTCTCCTGGCCTCCATTCCCCTCGTTATAGTCACGTGAGGCTAATCCCTTACTGTCACCACGGCTGGAGTCACTTTTAAAGGGAGACCTTGGACGCGTGTGGTGGGAGGAAGAGGAATAGGAGGAAGAACGAGGGGAGGAGGGAGATTCAGGAACAAAATCGTCTATGTCGTCAGCAGGACCTGTGCTGCCGTCGTCAGCACCATCTGCTTCCCCAAAACCTCCATCAGGTTCGGTTCGCCCGAACCTGGAGCTGGCGGAGGTTCGGAAAGACCTTGGGGTGCGGGCAGGGTAGCCTCGGGGAGTGGAGGAACGTAACGAGGAGGATGGGTGGAGAGGGGAGGAGTGGAGGGAAGAGGAGTGGAGGGAAGAGGAGTGGAGGGAAGAGGAGCGGGGAGGAGAGTGGGAAAAAGAGGATGAATTAGAGAGTCTAGGGGAGCGCAGAGCACGTGGAGACTTGAGGTTGTGAGAGGGTTTGAAGGAGCGATGCGAGTTGAAAGAGCGAGGAGTGGCCTTTGAAAACCGGGGAGATTTTGCAGCGAGCGCAGCCGATGCTGCAGCCACTGCAGCAGCCGCAGCCGCAGCTTGAGCTTCGTAGCTACCCTCTATGTACGCCCTCTCATCCTCACCACCCACTGCTTCCTCCTCTCCCTCCTCTCCCTCCTCTCCCTCCTCTCCCTCCGCCTCCTCTTCCTCCCCCTCCTCTTCTAAACCTTCTAGATCGTCTAGAACTAGCAAGTCAGCCTCGGGAAAAACACTCTCAGCCATCTCAGTGCCGTTTTCCATACCAGCTTCATCTGCTCCTGCTGATCCTCCTGCTCCCGCTCCCGCTCCTGCTCCTGCTGCTGCCCCTGCTCCTGTTGGTGGTGCTGGCGGTAGCAGGTTTCGTCTAGACCGGGACGCGTGGGAGCTGGCAAGCCTTCGCCGCGAGGGGGATTTGCTGTACGAAGTAGCTGGTCTGGTAGCTCTAGGGTTACCATACGCACCACCTTCGCCAACGCCTTCGCCAACAGCAGAAACAGCGTCCAGCATTTTCGCACTCGAAGACAGAGCTTTTCTGAAAGACCTACCACCCATATTCCCCGCCCCTAACCCTACTCCCCCGCCGCCCGTACCGCCGCCAGCAGCGCCGCCCCCCCCGCTACTGCTGTTGCTGCGGAGAGTGCTTGCGCGGAAGCTTCCGCTCCGCATCCCCCTGGGGGTTGCGCCCGGTCCGCTCGCGCTGCTGCTGCGGAAGCTGCCGCTGTGGCGCATCTCCCGCGGAGGCTCCAGCAGCGCGGTTAGCGCGGAGAGGTCGCGCGGGGTGCGCGCTGAGCTGCTGGGATACGGGGAGCTGACGGTGAGCGCGGAGGAGTCGCGTGGGCAGCGGGAGGAGCTGCGCGGAGGGCGCTCGGGGGGGAGTGCATGGCTGAGGGGAGCGGAAGCGTGGTTGGGCGGAGCGGATGGTCCGGATTGTGCCACGTGGCCGGGGCTTCTAGCAGGCCTGATCGTTTTCACGCCTGACGAGGTGAAAGTGGGAGTGGCGGGGGACAACTCCCCATCCCCGTCACCATCCTCGTTATAGTCATCCCCGTTAAGATCAGCACCTCCACCTTGAGTCTCTCTCGCATTGGTTGAGAGCGATATGGAAAGATTCAGATTTGAAGCCCTTCCATCTGCTGCCAAATTTGGTCTCCCTGGCGGCATGCCGAGCCCCTGCGAGGCTGCGCCATCGGCGGGAGGCGGGCGGAAGGTCGGGACTGATTCGAGCGACGGCGGAGCTTGGTCGTAAGCGCTTGCGCTCTGCGCGGGCTCTTCCGCCGGGGGAGGGCGGAAGGTTGGGACTGATTCGAGGGACGGGGGAATGTCGTTCGGCGTAAACATAGTGTCGTGACACGTGGCAGAGTCGGAAAAGATAGACGCGGACCCTGGTTTCGTTCTATTGTTTCAGAGGCATTATATCGATGATGCAGTGTTCTATCAGTCAAATTTCTTTCTATCGATCCTTCTTCACGCAAGGGCTGGCGGTAAGGTCAGCTGATGAACGACAAGCCATGCTGACGGAATCTGTTGACAGATGAATAAACCCTTTAACAGAAAAGGTCTCGCTGACGGTACCTAGGCCAAACATCTAGGTCAAAATCTGGACAATTAACAATGGCGGTGAGCTCTCTAGGCCTAACTCCTGGAAAACAAGCAGCGCTGCTAGAAGGGAGAACAAGCAGCGTCCTTAGGTTGGAACAACCACCATGAAGACGGATCCACCTGTCTATGATTCTTCGGAATTTGATAGTACTGTACTGTGTTCGTTACAGTCAAGTCTCAAAAGTCCCGCCTCATGTACAGTAAACCTTCATTTATCACAATTTCGCTCTGGCCACCACCGGCTTCATCTGCTGATAGATTCAAAGGATCATCCAGAAGTGGCCTAGTCAGTAGAAAGAGGCACTTCCGATAGATGAGGTCCTGGGATCGAACCCACCCCCGTGGAGGCGTGTTCTGCCAACCCTAGCAGTCCCCTTCACGCAGGATCAGCTCACTACTATGCCTACCGCAGATATGCTCAATAGACCACTAGGACCAATCGGCAACTATCGAGAGTGGAGATTGAAGTAACCGGCACCTTTCAGAGCAGAGATCTAGAACAATTAACATGGTTAATAACTATACAAAGGCCACAAGAGCCAATAAGAAAAGAAAACAAAAAAAATTTGGCTGTGACTTCACAGCATCAAGAGTAAACCACAGAGATCATGCGCTGGTGAACTTCGTGACGGCCTTGGTACCCTCTGACACTGCGTGCTTCGCCAATTCACCAGGGAGGGTAAGCCTGACTGCTGTTTGAATCTCGCGAGACGTGATAGTGGGTTTTTTGTTATACCGAGCCAGCTTCGACGCCTCTGTCGCCAGCTTCTCGAAAATGTCGTTGATGAAAGAGTTCATGATGGACATGGCCTTGGACGAAATGCCAGTGTCTGGATGCACCTGCATAGGAGCATAAGTACATAAAAAAACACGGTGCATACGAGTGACGTCAGTCGTGCTAAATCTAAAGGGAAACGATCGTGGACCAAGTAAGGTAACCCGACAAGCTTACCTGTTTCAAAACCTTGTAAATGTAAATCTTGTATGTCTCCGTCACGGCCTTCCGGGCTTTCTTCCTCTCCGCCTTCTCCCCCGCAAGCTTCTTTCCTGCTCCTGGAGATTTCTTTGCTGTGTGTTCCTTCTTCGGGCCCTTCTTGGCTGCCTTCTGCTCTCCCTCGACCTTCGGAGCCATAGTAACTGAAGCTAGCACTATCTCTTGGATTGGGAAACAAAGCAGATTCGGCTTCGCACTGCTACTTGCTACGTTGATACGCGACCTTCGGAAGACAAGAGGATCGTAGACTGCGAGTAAAACGTCGTTGAGCAACGTCTGAAAGACTTGAGTAGTCTTTGGGGGTGACTAGATTTATAAAGCTCCCCAGGTCTCACCTCTCAGAACGATGGTTGAGTTACAAGCAGGGGAACATTTTAAACAACCAATTACACGGCTGCTTTGGTTGGCACACGGATCGAACGCGATAACGGACAGCCGTCGATGGCTGCACCAACTCGCGGTTAACATCGCGTCTTCGCTGTAGCGACATGATGTGTTGTTATAAACAATCACATCTCTCGAAGGGAAAACAAAATCCCGTGATAAAACGGTACACTCTAGAGATGGAAAGATATACTATTGCATGGCTCAACACTCATTTGCTGAATATCATGGTATGGGTGATTCGGTGTACTGTACTTACCGTAGTAATTGCGATATTTCGCCATGCTTCAAACAAAAACAGCCACACTAATGGTTCCAAGAGGTCCTAACCTATGCCCTTAGAATGAAGGGTATTGGTATCAGTACTTACCTGGCTCAAAAATGGCCTCAACCTTTCGGAATAAAGTTGCCAATGTAAGCTGTGCATCAGCAGCCAGCCTACTGTAAGTGCTAACATTTTGTAACCTACGATTTGAGTGGCAACGGAATCTGCAAACACAGGCCTAGAGAGGGCTTCACAAATCACTAGCACTACATTGTAAGCGTGCAGTCACAAGGGCCATGGTTCATTCATCTGCTTCAGAGTCAGATGAGTCTCCAGCATTTAATGATTTGTCCAGCGTATCCATGTCAGCGGATGAAGACAAACTTACAATCTTGATTGATGCAGCATCCTCGCTGCAGGAACAAAGAAACGTTAGTGGCAGCCAACAACAGAAGATGAATGGAAAACAAAAAGAGGTGGGCCAACAACACTCACTCTGTAACTCCAAATATGCTTTTGATTTCAAGCTTCTCACGGCCTGATGGCCCACAGAAATCATCCAGCTGCATCAATAACACACAAATGTTAATTCCTGTAACGTGATGCCAGCCAGCACAATTTCATCCATAATTCACGACAAGAACACTACGTACCTCAGACAAGTAGAGGAGCTTTGTGAAAATACCCTGTACCGCTGCCTTTCTCTGCACTCCCTTCTCAGTGAAACCAGTTGTATCCATCACAACAGGACCTGCATCAGAGGTTGACGTAACGGCGGGGGGGAGGAAAATCTGAGAACATTTCACTAACACATTATGATAGAAAAGGGGACAAAAATACGGCCTTCACCTTTGGCTTTGACGATTCTCCGAGAGATCTCGTTGAGCACCTCGGCAATCCCAATATCATCAAGACCAGACACTTTCCGAAGGTGAATCAGGCCGGAAACCGTCTCCGGGGTAAAGGGCTTTTCGTTGATCACGTAGCGAATGTACTTGCGAAGAATCTCATCGGAGCTGAAATTGAACTGAAGAAAAAGGAAGAACGTCAGGAGAAGTCCTTACAAACCAAAAGAACGATTGCTGACCTGAATGATGTGGATTGGAGGTACCTTTTTCTCGAGCGCCTTGAGCTCCTTGGAGGTCAGAGCGTCCTTATTGCCAGGCAAAAACTCGTCAATGCTCTGATTGAGGCCAGCATTCTTCCCGATCTGCCGAATGCGTACACGACGGAAAGTGAGGAACTCACGGAGCGCGTGTATTCCTTAAAGCCCATACGGGACTAAACACGACCACCCTGGCCGGAAATTGGTTCAGCATATCGCACCTGTCGTCTGCGTTTCGCCTTGGGAGTGCTTCGCATTTTCACGGTTTTATACACCGCCAAAACGAACGTCAGAGCCATGTAGCCTAGCGGGACGGCGATGAGCCATGGCATATTTGACTCGCCTACACGTGGACCGGGGACCGCCTGCATTACTGACTGAACGGTCTGCTGGACATCAGTAACCTTCTCAGACACCCAAGAAGGTTCCTCTTCTTCCTCAATAATTTCCTCTTCAACTACCTCCTCTTCTACCACTGGCTCTTCTACCGGAGCTTTTGCCTTCTTCTTTTTCGCGTGCACGGACAAGTCTGCAAACCTGCGTTGCTCCGTGAAACGGAAATCTCTAGGTATCGAGAGCGGAGCGCCATAGCGAACACGATGCGCTGGCAATAGGGATCGGCCTGAGAGAAGGCAAGGAGAAATGGCAGACGCCATAGTTTTCAACTGATAGGCGAGAATAAAGGGTTCGAGGAGTCACTGTTGTGGCCCGACCAGGCGAAGATCGGCTTGGAGGGGAAGGGCTACGCATCACGAGCAAAATGCGCTGTTGGAAAACAGCCGTTGTCTTTGTTATGATACGGTTCGCTTACAGGCCAAAAGAGCCCGAGTATTTCCTCTGGCATTCATGCATAGTCCTAGATGTAGAATGGGAGTACAAATTGAAAATGCAGACTGGGACTGCATTAGCCAATCCATCCAGCCAGAAAAATTGATCTAGTTACCATATTGGTAGAAATGTTTGTATACTCCGTATTTCCACATTTGTGAGTGAAGTTTCGGATTCCATATGAGCATGGGGGAAAGACAAATTGCTAACTCCATCGCCCCCTTTGCACATGCGCTTTTACCTAAACACTTCTTCTCACACCATTTTCTAACAACTAGTTGTGACAATTGGAACGAGAATGAATGCATTGAGCAGCATGAGGAGTACAAGTACCAAACCCTAGAATGTTGTACCCCATATGAGCTACCCCACTACAGCCTACACAGACTATAGTCTAAAAGTTTGACACACCCCCATAGGCAAAGTGGGGGAGAACAAGGGGTCACAAGACCAGTCAAGCAAAGCAAGGCAAAGCAAGCTCAGGGTGGATCACAACGTCACCACACAGTCTGAGCACAAGTTCAAGGCCACAAGGCCAGTTCACATGCAAGGTCACATATATATAAAGCTAAACAGGCAGGTATATATATGTAACAGTACAAGCAAGGTCAAGAAGTAAGCAAGTGAGGCAAGGTAGGTACAAGACCTAACAGAGTGCAGAAGCGCTGATAATCACAAGGCGTGAGTGTTTTAGTGAAGATATCAGCAGTGTTGGCCTCAGAGGCCACGTAAGCAAGGCGCAGCTGACCACGCTGCTGCAGCTCACGAGCAAGAAAGTAGCGGAGAACGATGTGCTTCGTTCTGTGCTCCAGTCTGTGCTCATGACACAAGGCCAGCATGGCCTTGTTGTCTACGTACAGCACTGGAGGAGAACGAGGCGGCTCTCCCAGGTCAGTCAGCAGGTAGGTGAGCCAGCGTAGCTCCTGTGCAGCCATGGCCCCTGCGTAGATCTCAGCCTCACAACTGGAGCCGAGAACAGAAGACGAGCGGGTAGACCGCCAAGAAACAGAGCCGGAACCAAGGCTGAAGGTGTAACCCTGTGACGACCGCTGCGTAGCCTGGTCGTCAGCCCAAGAAGCGTCTGCGTGACCAGTGAGGACCACTGAACTATGCCCTCCAAGCACAAGCCCCATGCCCGACGTACTGCACAAGTAGCGCAACACCCTCTTCGCTGCAGCCATGTGCTCTGGTCTGTGTCTCCCAGGAGCAACAAAGCGTGCCAGAATGCTAAGAGGGTATGCAAGGTCAGGTCGAGTGCAGGTCATCAGGTACATGAGGCAGCCGACAAGCTCTGGGTACGGGCCACTCGACTCTACGGACTCATCCGAAGGCAGAGCTGAGAGCGAGTGGCGCGTAGGCAGAGGAGTGGCCTGAGGCGAGGAGTACGTGAAGCCGAAGCGCTGAAGGACCTGCTGCACCATATGTGACTGAGTCAGGGTAATGGTGCGCTGTGCTCTGTCCCTGGTGATCTGCAAGCCAAGGTAGCTGCGCAGTTCACCCAGGTCTGTGCACGTGTGTCTCTTCTGCAGCTCGGACTTCACGTAGGCAAGTCCAGCAGTGTCAGCTGTAGCAAAGACCAAGTCGTCGACGTACACGAGGATGTAGAACGGCGGCAAAGAAGTGTCGGTGCGCAGAAACAGCGACGGGTCGGCAGTAGAAGGAGCAAACCCAAGGGCCGCAAGTGTAGTCCTCAGTGTGTCGTGCCACTCACGAGGCGCCTGGCGGAGGCCGTAGACTGGCCGCCGGAGGCTCCACTGGGTGCCAGGAGGAAACGTCCCAGTGAAGCCAGGTGGGCGGCGCAGCCAGATCTCCTCGTGAAGGCTGCCCTGCAAGAAAGCAGTGCTGAAGTCAAGAGAGTGCAGCTCGTAGTCTCGGTGAGCAGCTATGTGCAGCAGTACCCGAAGAGTGGTCATCTTCGGGGTGGGGGAGAAAGTCTGAAAGTAGTCAACTCCCTGCCGCTGACTGAAACCACGAGCCACGTAACGCGCCTTGAAGACAGGCGGAGAACCCGGCGGCCGCTTCACCCTGAAAATCCACACGCCACTGACGATGTTCGCCCCAGGCGGGGGAACCTCGTCAACGTAGGTGCCTGTGGACTTCCAGGAAGCCATCTCTGCGTCCATGGCTGTCTGCCACTGAGAGGAGTAGGGACCCTCTATCGCCTCCGCGTAAGAGCGCGGAGTCGGGATGTCAAGTGCATCCGGGTCTCCCTCAGGGGCAAGCAGCATGGACACGAGATGAGGTGAAACAGCAGCCAAGCACTGGAACTCCTCCTGCCTGTCCTCTAGGACGTCCGTGCCAAGAGCACACTCACCCCCGACGGACGGAGGACAGACAGACTCAGACTCAGCGACGAGACTGGTAGCGTAGTCTAGGCGACAGCGAGCAGCGAAGTCGACAAGCTCAGCAACTAGGGCAGACGCAGCAGTAGACTCAAAGGAAGGGTCAGTGACGACAGTAGCAAGGAGACGCGTGACAGTAGGACGCGCAGCACGAAGGGAGTCCGACTCCGGGTCAGGAAGCTCAGGAAGAGAGGACGCTGGAGGAGAGGGCAAAGGGGCACGCAGCGGAGCAGTGGAAGGACGCAGAGACATCCGGTGCGTGCCGGGGACAGGGGGAGGACGCTGACGCGAACCACGACCACTAGTGCGAGCAGCACGGACAGGCGACGCAGGGCGAGACGCAGGCTCACGACGCTCAGCAAGACCTCCAGTAGGACCAGTGTAGGGAGAAGGAGAAGGAAGCGGGGAAGGTGGCTGTAACTGTGACTCAGACTGGACAGGAGGCGGACACTCTAAGGCAGGAGCAGGACCAAGAGAGGACGGAAGACCAAGAACCTGCTCAAGGAGCGGAACGAAGTACGGCCGCGGCCGCGCAGCTCCACCAGTGCCAGCAGGAACAGCACCAGCGCCCCCAGCGGGAGCACCAGCACCAGGAAGACCCGCAACTCCAGCAGCTCCAACTCCAGCACCCCCAGCAGCACCAGCGCCAGGAGCACCCCCAGCGCCAACACCCCCAGTAGCTCCAGCTCCAGCCGGACCACCCGAAGACGCAGCAGCTCCAGCTCCAGGAGCTCCAGCAGCACCAACGCCAGTAGCACCAGCAGCACCAGCAGCACCAGCAGCACCAGCAGCACCAGCAGCTCCAGCAGCACCAGCAGCTCCAGCGCCAGCAACACCAGCAGCACCACCAGCTCCAGCAGGAGGAGCACTCGTAGGGTCAGCAGCTCCAGTACACTCGGTACGAGCACCTCTGGGACCCTCGGCACCAGCACTCTCAGCAGCAGTAGAACCCCCAGCTCCTGCAGCACCACCAGCTCCAGCAGCACGTCGCCAGCGCCGGGCGAACCACTCACGCAGCTCCTGTGGAGAGAGCAGCTCCCGCCGGGACGAAGCACCGGAGGAACCGCCAGGCTCAGCACCACCAGACGCCGGACGAGCAGGTCCAGCACTCCCAGGCTCCGCAATCCGAGACTCAGCACCCCCAGGCGCAGCACCCCCAGGCGCAGCACCCCCAGGCGCAGTACCCCCAGGCTCAGCACCCCCAGGCTCAGCACCCCCAGGCTCAGCACCCCCAGTCGCAGCACCCCCAGACCCAGCACCCCCAGTCGCAGCACCCCCAGACCCAGCACCCCCAGGCTCAGCACCACCAGCAGTACCAGAGTCAACAGCTACCTCGACTGGCTCAACTGCATCTACCTGGGACACACCTGAGGGAGCAGGACCCTGAGGGGGGAGGGGGTCTACCGGAGGGGGGCCTGGTGTAAGGAAGAGCGGCGGGGGAGGGAGGGACGCAGTGCGGTAGGGGAAGAGACGGTAGTAGGGAACCGACTCGTCAAAGGTGACGTCCTGGGACGCGAAGACACGGCGCGAGGTGGGGTGGTAGAACTGCCAGCCTGGCGCGTCAGGGGGAAAGCCAAGGAAGACGCAGGGAACAGCACGAGAGGACAGCTTGTCCGCAGACAAGTCGCGGACAAACGCCCTAGATCCCCAGACCCGAAAACGCGACGCATCACCAACCTTCCCCGTCCACAGCAAAGCAGGGGAGGTCTCCGGCATGGAGACCCGGGGGTGAAGGTTGAGCTGATGCGCCGCGTACCGAACCGCAAACGGCCACAGAAAATGGGGAGCAGCCGCATGGATCATGGACGTACGAGCGACGTCCATGACCATGCCGATGCGGCGCTCAGCAATCCCATTCTGCTGCGGAGAGTCCGGAAGCGTGAAGGTCTGGCGGATGCCTCGTGTGCGACAGAAGGTCTGCAGAAGGTCAGAGGAGAACTCTCCGCCTCGGTCGGAGTGCAGACGCCGAACAGGAAAGTCGGAGCCGAAACTCTCCTGGAGCTGGAGACGAGCCGCGCGGATCCAGGCGATCAACACCTCAGTGACGTCACCCTTGCTGCGCAAGGGGAAGACTGCGGTGTAACGCGAGTAGTCGTCAACCACCAGCAGGAAGTAGCGCTCCTGACCCTGCCCACGGACGCGGGCTGGGCCCCACACGTCCATGTGAAGCGTCTGCAGCGGAGCCTCTGTCGGAGGAAACTCGGAGGAGTGAGGAGCAGCGCGCTGCCGCCCCTCGACGCAGGGAACGCAGGTGGGGGCAGGCCCCGGAGGAAGAGGAGGGAGGGACCGGGGGAGACCAGAAACAAGAAGACGGGAAGCCATGCCTCGAAGGCGAGGCAGGGAGGGGTGACCAAGACGGTGGTGCCAGAGGAGAGTCCGGTGAGACAGGAGACGACACGAGCAGGGGGCAGACTCAGGACCAGACCTGGACGCCGCAGCAAACACCTGACCCGACGCGGCTACCTGAGCAGACTCAGTGACTGGAGGAGACTCAGTAGTCAGTGTGTACAGGCTCGACCCTGGCCGACGAGCAAACGTGGCCAAGTGTCGGCCCGTGTCCGCACAAGTGCAGTGGGTCACCCGCTGACGCGCAGGGGTGAACTGGTCAACTCCTGCATCCTGGAGGTCAGCACCCGCCACCAAGTTCGTAGAGAACGAGGGGAGGTAGAGACCCGACAGGGAGCCAGACGGGACCGCCGGACACGGTAGGACAGTGGAGTAGTGAGCAAGGACAGGACCCCCAGAGGGGTCTGCCAGGGAGACCGCAACAGGCCGACTGAGCGGTGTGAGAGTGGTGCAGTCTCGAAAGAAGGAGCGGGAAGCACCCGAGTCAAGGGTGAAGGTGTGGGTGTCCGGGGACGACGCAGCACCTGAGAGCGCAAACTCACCGGCACCTGGGGCAGCAGACGCACTGGCACCTAGAGCAGCAGCCTCACAAGTACCTAGCGCAGCAGCCTCTATGCCTGGGTCAGGCGGGAAACACCGGTAACAGTCACCCTCATCACTAATAGTCACAGCATACATGGCAGCAAGAATAGCATCAAAGTCAAGATCATAGATTGCAACACCCGCCCTAGACAGCTCGCCCCAGCGAGGGATCTCCGTAGCGTCGGGGAACTGGTGGCGCCACGCGTCTGTCAGCCGACCGAAGCAGCGCTGGGTGGGGTGCGGGCCTCCACACTGCTCACCCGCCCGGTCGCCGGTACGGAGAACGTAGGTGCAGGGGCCAGCACCCCCACCCCGCTGACGAGCAGCGTACCACTCACGAAGCTGCTGGGGGGAAGGGGTCTCACGGGTACGCTGCTGCTGCTGCTGCTGGCGCGCACCACCACCGGAGCCACCCCTCTGCGCAGCGCCACCCCGACCAGCTCCGCCGCCTCCGCCGCTACCTCCTCCACTACCGCCACCTCCGCCACCTCCGCTCCCACCGCCACCGCCGCCTCCACCTCCACCTCCAGTCCCGCCACCGACGCCCCCACCCCCGCCACCACCCCCACCGCCACCCCCACCCCCTCCACCACCTCCACCTCCGCCTCCACCGCCCCCTCCAGCCCCTCCAGCACCCTTGCCCCCCTTGCCCTTGCCAGGGCGGCGTCTCCCGCTAGGGGCAGACGCCGCAGCGACCGACTCAAGACCAACGAGGTCGGCCGCAGCAGCAGAGGCAACAGAGGGCAAGAGGGGAGAGGGGGAGCACCCCTCAAAGACAGGGGTACGAGGGTCACCACGAGAGGCACCTACTGCGACTATGCTCTTCTCTGCCGCGAGCAGGCGCTCCTCGAGGAGGTCAACGGTGAGGGTGGTGGGGCAAACAGAGAGGAAGTGGTCCCTAACCGGGCGAAGGGTGTCAGGGAGCCGGGTGACTATGTAGTAGAGGGTGATGTACATGGGGGGGGGGGGTTCTTGGCGCAGAACTCAGCAGGAAGCGCAGCGCGGTAGCGAGTGTCACTAGTGCGAAGGTGCGTAATGAGGTCAGCGACAGTGGGAAAAGCGGCGAGGTCAGGGAAGAGGTACGGTAGGATAAGGCGGCTAAGTGCAGCAGTGGCAGGGGAAGAGTAGCGCGCAACTACAGCGTCGTACAAGGTCTTAGCACTCTTGTACTGGCTAAAGTGCGCACGCTCAGAGGTCGGCAAGTGGCGGCGCACAGCAAGGCGGGCAGCAGCATCGCGTGTGGCCCACTGGGAGCGAACAGTGGGGTCAGCATCAGCAGCAGGGGCAGGAGAGGCACCAGAGGTGAGGTCAAAAAGGGAGAGGCCGTCTGCTCTGTCGCTCAGTAGGAAAAGCTGCAGGTCATCTACCCAGACGTCAAAGTCAATGGCCCGACCCTCAGCGTCAAAAGTGAGGACACTGGGGGAAGCCATGACAGCAGTAGACTAGCAGTGAGAGCAGCAGGCTAGGGCAGAGCAGTGGTGGAGGCGCTGCTCTTACCGGGCAGGCGAGAAGGACCGAGGCGCGTCGGCAGGAACAGGGCCAGGATGGCAGGAACGGCGGCTCGGCGGCTCAGCGGCTCGGCAGCTCGTCGGCACCGGCGTCTCGGCGGCTCGGCAGCACGGCGGCAGTGGCGGCTCGACGGCTCGGCAACTCGGCGGCAACGACGGCTCGGCGGCTCGGCGGCTCGGCGGCTCGGCGGCTCGGCGGCTCGGCGGCGGCGGCGTCTCGGCGGCGCGGCTGCTCGGCGGGGCCGCGAAGGGATGGCGAAGGGGCCGCAAAGGGCGGCGGTGGGGTCGCACGGGTGGGGCGACGGGGGGTCGCGGGCGGCTGCGACCACAGGAGTCGCGCGCGGCTGCGGCGACGGGAGGGCAGGCGGCCGCGGCGACGAGGTCGCAGGCGGCTGCGACTGCAGGGTCGCGGGCGGCGGCGACGGTAGGGTCGCGGGCGGCTGCGACAGCAGGGTCGCGGGCGGCGGCGAAGGCAGGGTCGCGGGCGGCTGCGGCGACAGGGTCGCGGGCGGCTGCAGCGGTAGGGTCGCAGGCGGCCGCGGCGACGAGGTCGCGGGCGGCGCGAAGGGCGACGGGGTCGCGACGGGCGGCGTCGGGGTCGCGGGCGGCTGTAACGACGCCGCGCAGGGCGACGCGAAGGTGGGGCCGCGGGGTCGCGACAGGGGGGCGCCGGGGCCAGCAGAGGCGGCGCCGGGGCCGGAAGCGCGGCGCGACGGGGCCGCTAAGGGAAGCGAGGGGAGGGGAGCGCGACTCGGGCAGGGGCGGAGCGCGCTCCGGGCAGGAAAAAAAAATCTTACGGTGGGCCCTAGGAACAGTTCCCACGAGGGAACCTGCTCTATACCATGTGACAATTGGAACGAGAGTCAATGCATTGAGCAGCATGAGGAGTACAAGTACCAAACCCTAGAATGTTGTACCCCATATGAGCTACCCCACTACAGCCTACACAGACTATAGTGTATAAGTTTGACACTAGTGCCTCCCCCCACGCCCCCTGTGCCCACGCCCATGCCCATGCCCAGGGCTCTGGCTAGGTTTTTGGCCCGTCTGAAATGAAAGTACGAGAAAAACTTTCGTCTGAAGGAAATATGAACATACTCAAGTGGTCTGATTTTCTAGATGAAACATCAACACTTGTCTGAATTTCCAGATAACAAGAACTCTGCTGTATCAATGCAACACAGGAATCGATCTCTGACCTGTTATGTAACGGGTAACTGACTAATGACTGAGATCTAGCGAGAAGAATTTGGTTTGCTAAACACAAGAGCTAATTTTTCGCTACTCCAGCTGCAAGTTGGCTTCGGTACTTGTCTGTTTCAAGATTGAAATATACTCTGTCTGAGTACTCAGACGAGTTATAAGCCCTTAGTCTTATTTTTCAGATGAACCAAAATGCTTTATCTGAGAGATCATACGAACATAAATGACTGGTCTGCGAAATCATATGAACACAAAAAATCGTGTCTGAAAATCAGACAATCAGACAAAATTTGTCTGATAACCAGAGCCCTGCCCATGCCCATGCCTACCCCCGCCCCTCCCACCGCCCCTCCCACCGCCCCTCCCCCCTCCTCTCCCGCCTCCAGACCCCCCAGGGGGAAGTGAATCGGCATGGGGGGATGACAGGAGGCTGCGCACTGCTGCCACCACCCTCTCCCCCTGGGTATGCACGTCCAAGGATGGGTTCTCTATCTTCTCCCTCAGTAGCGAATCCAGCTGCTGCCTTAGGTCCTGGGAGGGGAGGGAGACGGGATGCCACGCGATTTCAGATGCCCCTCAGCATGTCAAAGCCCGTGCGGCGAGCAAGGCAGGGACAAAAAGTGTGCTTGCATGCCTGTCTGCTTGCATGCCTGTCTGCTTGCACGCCTGTCTGCTTGCATGCCTGCCTGCTTGCATGCCTGTCTGCTTGCATGCCTGTCTGCTTGCATGCCTGCCTGCTTGCATGCCTGCCTGCTTGCATGCCTGTCTGCTTGCATGCCTGCCTGCTTGCATGCCACTCTGCTTGCATGCCTGTCTGCTTGCATGCCTGTCTGCTTGCATGCCTGTCTGCTTGCATGCCTGTCTGCTTGCATGCCTGTCTGCTTGCACGCCTGTCTGCTTGCATGCCTGCCTGCTTGCATGCCTGTCTGCTTGCATGCCTGTCTGCTTGCATGCCTGCCTGCTTGCATGCCTGCCTGCTTGCATGCCTGTCTGCTTGCATGCCTGCCTGCTTGCATGCCACTCTGCTTGCATGCCTGTCTGCTTGCATGCCTGTCTGCTTGCATGCCTGTCTGCTTGCATGCCTGTCTGCTTGCATGCCTGCCTGCTTGCATGCCTGCCTGCTTGAATGCCTGCCTGCTTGAATGCCTGCCTGCTTGCATGCCTGTCTGCTTGCATGCCTGCGTGCTTGCATGCCTGCCTGCTTGCATGCCTGCCTGCTTGCATGCCTGCCTGCTTGCATGCCTGCCTGCTTGCATGCCTGCCTGCTTGCATGCCTGCCTGCTTGCATGCCTGCCTGCTTGCATGCCTGTCTGCTTGCATGCATGCCTGCTTGCATGCCTGCCTGCTTGCATGCCTGCCTGCTTGCATGCCTGCCTGCTTGCATGCATGCCTGTCTGCTTGCATGCCTGCCTGCTTGCATGCCTGCCTGCTTGCATGCCTGCCTGCTTGCATGCCTGCCTGCTTGCATGCCTGCCTGCTTGCATGCCTGCCTGCTTGCATGCCTGCCTGCTTGCATGCCTGCCTGCTTGCATGCCTGCCTGCTTGCATGCCTGTCTGCTTGCATGCCTGTCTGCTTGCATGCCTGCCTGCTTGCATGCCTGCCTGCTTGCATGCCTGCCTGCTTGCATGCCTGCCTGCTTGCATGCCTGCCTGCTTGCATGCCTGCCTGCTTGCATGCCTGTCTGCTTGCATGCCTGTCTGCTTGCATGCCTGCCTGCTTGCATGCCTGCCTGCTTGCATGCCTGCCTGCTTGCATGCCTGCCTGCTTGCATGCCTGCCTGCTTGCATGCCTGTCTGCTTGCATGCCTGTCTGCTTGCATGCCTGTCTGCTTGCATGCCTGTCTGCTTGCATGCCTGTCTGCTTGCATGTCTGTCTGCTTGCATGCCTGCCTGCTTGCATGCCTGCCTGCTTGCATGCCTGCCTGCTTGCATGCCTGCCTGCTTGCATGCCTGCCTGCTTGCATGCCTGCCTGCTTGCATGCCTGTCTGCTTGCATGCCTGTCTGCTTGCATGCCTGTCTGCTTGCATGCCTGTCTGCTTGCATGCCTGTCTGCTTGCATGCCTGTCTGCTTGCATGCCTGTCTGCTTGCATGCCTGTCTGCTTGCATGCCTGTCTGCTTGCATGCCTGTCTGCTTGCATGCCTGTCTGCTTGCATGCCTGTCTGCTTGCATGCCTGTCTGCTTGCATGCCTGTCTGCTCTCACCTGCATCATCTTTGCAATCTGAGCTGAATCGCTCAAATGCAGGTACCCCCCCAGCATGTCAAAGACCGTGCGACGAGCAAGGGAGGGACACAGTGGCTGTGTTCGCCAGCACCTTTGAAGCCCAAAACGACGGGATAACGACGGGATCAGGAAGGTGAGTCTCGCATTCCTGATCCCATCACTTAGGGTTTGTTAAAGCTCAAGGCCCAAATTGCGCAAGGTTAGTAATCTTGCGCAAGGGTTTGGGCTGGTCAAGAAAGTATTGGGAGGGTGGGGTTGACTTATTTCGCACGAGCTCTCGCAACAATCGCTGAGTCAGCAAACACCAAGGCAAACGTTCTGTTTCGGTCCGAGAGTCCCAAATTGTGTAATACTGAAAGTTGAAGTTTCTGCAGTGAGATTGGCCTCGACCAATCAGATCCATTCGCACCTACCGTAACCCAACATTCGCCAAACCAAAGCACCAAAACAACAGCTGTGCAAGATTAGTAATCTTGCTCAGCGCGGCCCGCAATTTGGGCCTTGAGCTTTAAGCTCCGTAAGCCTGGTCAGCCCGTAAAAATGCTGCCGAGCCTCTCCTAACATCCAAACCAAAACCAAAGTGGGGCCTGGTGAACGCCCACATTTCTCGACCAATTCGAACTGCTCGACGGCATATGGAAGCAGGGATGCAACTTCGTCAAGCTATGCCATCGTCATCGAACTGCTCGACGGCATATGGAAGCAGGGCAAAATTCCCTCCCCAAGCTATGCCATCGTCATCCCCCCCTTTTTCAAAGGACAGCGATGGTACAGCGATTGCATTGCCGTTCAAAGGAAAGTGGGGATGGAGGTTCCCGATGCGGTTGCATTATTTCCCGTTTCGGGATCAGAAGTTTCTCGAGTGGCATTACGCCCAGACCTCCGAGGTGGGTTCCGCGGCCGTTTCCTGATGCGGTCGCGATGCCGATGCCATCATTTTCATTTCAAATTTCGGCGTGCTGGCGAACACAGCCAGTGTGTGCTTGCATGCCTGTCTGCTCTCACAGCACCAGATCTCACCTGTACCAGATCTCACCTGCACCAGATCACACCTGTCTCACCTGCACCAGATCTCACCTGCACCAGATCTCACCTGCACCAGATCTCACCTGCACCATTTTTGCAGTCTGAGCAGAAGCACCGAAGTGCAGGTACCCCCCCAGCATGTCAAAGCCCGTGCGACCGGCCGGGGCCAAAGTATGTGCGCAAATACCCCCCCAGCATGCCAGTCCTCACCTTTACCAAGTCCCTCACCTGCACCATTTTCGCAGTTTGAGCAGAGGCACCGAAGTGCAGGTACCCCCCCAGCATGTCAAAGCCCGTGCGACGGGCCGGGGCAGGTTCTAGGTTGCCTCCGAACATGAGGAGCGCGAAATCAGAGACCATGGTGGAGTCCCTGAGAGGGGTGGAGAGGGGTGGAGCACAGTAAGTATCCCTTGAGCCAGCAGGGGCAGCTTCTAGATCGCCTCCGAACATAAGGAGCGCAAAATCAGAGACCATGGTGGAGTCCCTGGGAGGGGCGGGTGGGGTGGGTGGAGGGTGAAAGGGTGTGTGAAATGCAACACCAGACTCTCCATCAGCCAACAGGGTTCCAGCAAGCAGAGGCGGGCTCTAGGTTGCCTCGTAACATGAGGAGCGCAAAATCAGAGACCATGGTGGAGCCCCTACGGGTCGGATGGAGGGGTGGAGAGGTGTGGGGAATGAATGAAGCACGGCAGTTGGATGAAGTTTCCATTGAGCCAGCAGGCTTCAGCGGGGGCAGGCTCTAGGTTGCCTCGTAACATGAGGAGAGCGATATCAGAGACCATGGTGGAGTCCCTCGGCGGGCGGGGTGGGGAGGAGAGGGGGCGTGAGGCGTGGCGTGGGGGGAGGGATGAGCGAAAAAACGCACAGACTTTGAAAGGCTCGACCAGCAGCCAGCAGGGTCCAGCAGGGGCAGGCTCTAGGTTGCCTCCAAACATGAGGAGAGCGATATCAAAGACCATGGTGGAGTCCGTGGGAGGGGACGGTGCTGGGATAGGTGAGGTGGACTTTCTAGGTCCTGACTTTCTCGTTGTACATGAAGCAGCGGCTGGAGAAGGACGCGCAGAAAGTGCAGAGCTGGATGAATCCCTGCACAACCCTGTGAACTGAACTGTACCGCATCAAACCCCATTTAACCATCAAAATGTCCGAGGTCTTTACCTTTTCGCTGTACACGAGCCAAGGGTGGGAAAAGAAAGGGGGAGATCGCATTGACCCAAATGCATCTCTGCAACCCACTGAACCGCATTCAACTGCATTCAACCAGTACCAACCTGAGAAAAATGTCGGAGGTCTTGACCTTCTTGTTGTACACGAGCCACGGGCGGGAGAAGGAGGGGAAAATGGCATTCACCCTAATGCATCATTGGCAACCCACTCAACCGCACTCAACCAGTACAAACCTAAGAAAAATGTCAGAGGTCTTTACTTTCTCGTTGTACACAAGCCAGGGGCGGGAGAGGGAAGGGAAGAAGGCAATGATCTCAAAGCATCACTTAATAACCCTGTGAACCGCACTAAAATGCTGTCCACCGCACTGAACCGCATAAAGAACCATCCAACCGGTACCAACCTGAGGAAGATGTCGGAGGTCTTGACTTTCTCATTGTACACAAGCCAGGGGCGGGAGAAGGAGGGGCAGAAGGCGTTGACTGAGGAAGGGTGCATCTCCACCCGCCCGTCCTCCTTTGTGAAGAACACAAACCGCTTGCCCTGCCGCCGAATCTGGAATAAACGGGGGTTGGGGTGGGGAGAACAGGGGGTAAGGAAGAGGTGGGACAATGGGGAAGGGCACAAACAGTTGACTGAGGAGAGGTGCATCTCCACGCGCCCGTCCTCCTTTGTAAAGAACACAAACCGCTTGCCCTGCCGCCGTTTCTGGAAGGAGAGAAAGGGATACTGTATATACGGGTGTGACCAAGAAGGCGTTTACTGAGGAAGGGTGCATCTCCACCCGCCCGTCATCTTTGGTGGGGAGGGATGTGAGGGAGAGAACACAAACCGCTTGCCCTGCCCTGCCCTGCCCTGGCGCCGAATCTGGGAAAACGATATTAGGAATGCGGGGAGAGAGACAAGCAGGAGGTTGGGGTGGGGACGGGACGGGGTAAGGAAGAGGTGGGGCGAGCGAGGGACAGGCAAATCAGTCTCAATTCAGAAGGAAGGGCAGAAGGCGTTTACTCAGGAAGGGTGCATCTCCACCCGTCGATCATCCTTGGTGAAAAACACAAACCTTGCCCTGGCGCTGAATCTGAAAGGGAAGAGGAGGGAGAGAGAAGGGGACAAGAAGCAGACCTGTGCGAGTGCACTTTGAGAGGGTGTTTTTGAGACCTGCGTGCGTGCGTGCACCCATCCTACTTTGCAAAGAAGACAAATTGGTCGGAACAAAAGTGTATCTGGAATTGGGTGAAGGAGAAAACGACAGGTTGAGGCTACATGAGAAACCGAGACATAACCTGAGCGAGATAGAGATTGTTTTTGAGAATTCTCAAAAACAATCTCAAAAACAATCTCAAAAACAGTTTGAGAATTCTCAAAAACAATCTCAAAAACAATCTCAAAAACAATTTGAGAATTCTCAAAAACAATCTCAAAAACAATTTGAGAATTCTAAAAAACAATCTCAAAAACAATTTGAGAATTCTCAAAAACAATCTCTAGCACATGAGAAACCGAGACATAACCTGAGCGAGATAGAGACCCTCGCCTGAGCAGGGACCTCACCTGAGCAACAGAGAAATCTCACCTGAGCAACAGAGAAATCTCCCCTGAGCAACAGAGAAATCTCACCTGAGCAACAGAGAAATCTCCCCTGAGCAACAGAGACCCCTCTCACCTGAGCAACAGAGGGATAGAGGCCCGCACAGATCACAGCAGAGAGCATTTCTTGGTCTGATGCCAGCTGGCTGTACTCCTGAGGAGGTAAGATGGAAGGGGTCAAAAGCAGTACAAATGGGAGAGAATGGGGTCACAGAGGAGAGCATTTCTTGATCCGATGCGAGTTGGCTATACTCCTGAGGGGGTTTGACGGGGGCCAACAGGGGTCAACAGGGGTTTGGATGGGGGGTTCAATAGTGGGTAAAGTGGGACTTCTACAGGGAGCGAATGGGATCACAGCGAAGGGCATTTCCTGATCCGATGCGAGTTGGCTATACTCCTGAGGGAAAGAATGGGGCCAAATTCACATGGGGGGTCAATGGGAATTTGATCGGGTTTTTGCCCTGCGCAAACCCGGCTCACATGGAGCCCCAGTGGGGGGTCATAGAACCCGATACCGCTGAGGAGTTGCAGGGACAGAAACTGCCCTCACATGCCTGGCTGCTACCATTTGGAGCACCGGTGCTCCTCCCACTTGCTTGCACCCATGATCCACCCATTCGGACCCAGCATGTATGGAACCCCGATCACTCACGTTGAGCCCCAGTCGGGGGTCATAGAACCCAATGTCACTCAGCAGTTGCAGGAACTGCCCTCGCATGTCTGATACCATCTGCAGCACCGGTGCTGCTCCCACTCACCCCCATGCATGTGCATATGCCACCCACATCACTCATTGTGAGAGCAAGACACTCACATTGAGCCCCAGTCTCGGGTCATAGAACCCAATGTCACTCAGCAGCTGCAGGAACTGCCCTCGCATATCAGACACCATCTGCAGCACCGGAGCAGAGAGGAAGTTATCCCAGCAATAATTGCGCTCCTGCCCTTGCATCTTGGCTGCTCGCCACCCCTCAAACGCGTTGAGAAGTGCTATGTGGTCGCTGCACGGGTGAGGGGGGAGAGAAGGAAATGAGAGAGGAGGGGATGAGTGTTGGGCAGAGAGGAAGTTGTCCTAGCGGAAGGAACGCTCCTGGCCTTGCATCTTGGCCGCTCGCCACCCCTCAAACGCGTTGACAAGTGCTATGTGGTCGCTGGGAGAGCAAGGCACAAGCCAGTGGGGGAGGGGATGGGAGAGGAGAGGAGGGTTGAGGCGCACAGAGGAAGGTGTCACGTGGCAGTGGCAGCACAAAGGGGTCGCGGTGTGTGAGAGAGGCAGCGATGGTGAAAAGCACCCCACCCCACCAACCCACCTCTCCCCACCCGAGCTCACCTCCTCGAGTCCTTGGCAAACTTCTTCTTGGCTATATTGAAATTGATTTTGAGAATTCTCAAAAGTGAATTCAATCGAGTTCTTTGAGAACTCCTTCTTGGCTGCATCTGCCAACTCCTTGTTGTTGAGTGGCAGCAAAAGGGGTCCCGGTATGCCAGGGAGATAGTGATGATGAAAAGCACCCCGTCCTACCCAGCCGCACCCAACCTCACTCGTAGAGCCCAACTCACCTTCGTGTCTCTCTAGCTAACTCCTTCTTGGCTGCATCCGCCATTTCTTTCTTGTCAAGTGGGAGGACAAAGGGATCCTGGTATGCGAGAAAGGCAGCAAGGTTGAAAAGCACACCGCCTTACCCAACCGCACCCAACCTCCCTTGTAGAGCCCAACTCACTCGCCTCCTGGAGTCCTTAGCGAACTCCTTCTTGGCTGCATCCGCCACTTCCTTCTTGTCAAGGGGGAGGACAAAGGGGTCTCGGTATGCCAGGGAAGCTGCGATGGTGAAAAACACCCCATCCCACCACCCCACCCCACCACCCCCGCTCGACAAGAAGGAGATGGCGGATGCAGCCAAGAAGGAATTCTCCAAGGACTCCAGAAGGTGAGCTGGGGTAGGGTGGGTTGCGGTGGTTTGGGGTGGAGTAGGGTGGGGTGGGGAGCTTTTCACCATTACTGCCTCTCTGGCCTACTGCGATCCCTTTGTTCTCCCCTTTGACAAAAAGGAGATGGCAGATGCGGCCAAGAATGAATTCTCCAAGGACTCCAGGAGGTGAGCTGGGGTTGGGTAGGTTGCGGTGGTGTGGGGTGGAGTAGGGTGCGGCGGGGAGATTTTCACCATCGCTGCCATTTTGACCTACCGCGATCCCTTCGTTCTCCCCCTTGACAAAAAGGAGATGGCAGATGTGGCCAAGAAGGAATTCTCCAAGGACTTCAGGAGGTGAGCTGGGCTCTACACATAGGTGTGGTGGGGTGCAGTGCGGTGAGGTGGGGTTCTCTTCACCATTACTGCCTCTCTGACCTACTGAGACCCCTTTGTGGTGCTGCTCGACAAGAAAGAGATGGCAGGTGCAGCCAAGAAGGAGTTCTCAAAGGACTCCAGGAGGTGAGATGGGGTGAGGTGGGGAGGGTTCGGGGGCAGCAACTATGTTGAGAAAGACCAAGGAGGACGCTGTGTACTGCGTCTGGACGCAGCGTCTGAACGCACGGACGCAGGACGCGCGTCCAGACGCAGGACGCACGGCGAATTTTTTTCCGGGCTGCCCGGAAAAAAAATTCCCGATCGCGAAATTGACATTCGCGACTTTGACGCGAATGTCGAAATCGCGAAATTTCGAACCCCCCTTGCCCAAATCGCCATTCTAAAACAGCCCCCCCCAACATTTCATAACCTTTCATGCAAATTTGAAATGCTCAAACCTCTCAACCACTCCACATGTACAAAACCCAACCTTAGTGGCCCACCACCAAGCCCATTTAGCAATGCAACCAAGTCATTTGTGGTTTCTCATTTTACCCACCCACCCAATTTTCTTTCGTGAACCCTAGAGGTTTTAGCTTTCTAGCTTAACTCCGTTATGACTTCCTCAAGCAATCCTTCGTCTTGAATTTTGGGGGAAAAAATGTTGTTGTTTGGGACAAATTTGCACCGTGACTCACCTTAATCTTGAATTTTGAGGGAAAATTTTGTTGCTGGGGACAAATTTGCCTCGAAAGTGTGGAACGTCCCCCTCCCTCCCTCTTCCCATGCCCTAAAACATTTTTTTTGCCTGCCCGGGGATTTTTTTTGCCCTGCCCGGGCTTGCGTCTTTTGATGCGTCTTTCTGGTCCTGGTGCTGCGTTCTGCGTTTGGACGCATGCGTCCAGGACAACCTTCACTACAGACACACATGGCAAATAGGGAGATTGGCCCTCCCAGATGTTTGGTAGGGGGGTTACGGGTGTTGTGGTGGAGTACTGTGGTGTTCTATTACTCCACTGTGTACGATATAAAGTTCTATGATGGAGTCGTGATGCTCTTATTACTCCTAGGTAAGGGCGCTTGTGGGCTTTAGGGGGCTGGCGCTAAGGTCACAAACGGCTTGAGCTCGAAAAATAAGCTCAAACACATTGACCCGCGACCTAAACATTGGTCGCTGGTCATAGTGTTCGTCGACGCCCCGTGTCGAACACGAACGTGTTCGTGTTCGACGCGGCTCGGCCAGCAGTAGGAGGCGAACACCGAACGTGTTCGGGCGAACATTTTAAGACAAAAAAAGAACCTGTTCGGTTCGCCTCGAACACGTTCGAGGCGAACCGAACAGATGTTCTTTTCTGTGCTCAAGCCTGCGAGAGAGGCTATGATGGTGATACGATGGTGATACGGGTCACACCACGATGGCTTAAAGATGCTGCAATAGCACAGAGAGAGAGCAACTCACCTCCTCGGATCTCTAGCAAACTCCTTGGCTGCATCTGCCAGCTCCTTCTTGCCGAGGGGGGGCACAAAGGGGTCGCAATAACCCAAGGAGGCAGCTCGCGGGATTGACAAGAGGGATCGCAATAGCCTAGAGGGAAAGCCCCTTGACTTAAGAGCACATACCTCCTGGAGTCCTTTGAAAACTCCTTCTTGGCTGCGTCTGCCATTTCCTCCGGAGCACCTGTGTAAGGACAAAGGGATCGCGGTGGGCCAGAGAGGCACTGATGGTGAAAAGCACCGTACCCAACCCCACCCCACCTCACTTGTAAAGCCCAACTCACTCACCTCCTCGAGTCCTTGGCGAACTCCTTCTTGGCTGCGTCTGCCATTTCCTTCTTGTCGAGTGGCAGCACAAAGGGGTCCCGATAGGCCAGAGAAGCCGCGATGGTGAGCGCTGGGGCGAGGCAGTTGAAAATGGCTCCGAATATGAGCATCTGGGAGGGTGGGGGAATGGCAGGAACGGGTTGGGGTAGGCCAGGTAGGGAGAAGGGAACGGGTTGGGGTAGGCCAGGTAGGGAGGAGGGGATGGGCAGGAATGGGCTGGTTGCGGTAGGCCAGGCAGAGAGGCAGCGATAGTGAGGGCTGGGGCGAGGCAGTTGAATATGGCTCCGAATATGAGCATCTGGGGGGGATGGGTGAATGGGAAAGGGGAGGCAGCACGAAGGGACGGAGTATGAGGCGCCTTCCTTCCCCTCCTCACCTCCCCTCATGCGAGGGAAGCCGCGAGGCAGTTGAATATGGCTCCAAATATGAGCATCTTGGGGGGATGGAAGGGTGCAGTTTACGTGAATTTTACTTTTGAGTATTCTCAAAAGTAAAATTCGCGAGGCAGTTGAATATGGCTCCGAATATGAGCATCTGGGGGAGATGGACGGGTGCAGTGGTGGGGGAAGGGTTGGATGGAAGCAGAGAAGATAGACAAGTGGGAAGGAGGGACGAGCATGGATTGCTCGCGCGAATGGTCTTGGCAGCAAGGGAAGGAGCAGTGGCGAGAGCTGGGGCGAGGCAGTTGATTATGGCTCAATACACCTTGTCTTAGGACAATGGCAGAGAGAAACAAGACTCACCTTTCCAATGCACGGCTCCAAGGGAATGGCAGCCAGGTGGCACCCCAGGGAGGGAGGGAGGTGGCACCCGAGGGAGGGAGATCTTGTAAGCATCTACCTTGTAAGCCCGGTCCAACCAATACCTTGTAAGCCCGGCCCAACCAGACATCACCTGAAACAGACCTTGCTGCGCCCACCTTTCCAATGCGCGGCTCCACAGGAATGGCAGCCAGGTGACACCCCAGGGAGGTGAGTTGCTCGTCAGGGGTGAATGCTCCAATGGTCTCCAACAATTGCACTGCGTTCTGGACCTGATAGGGGTTGAGGTAGGGGAGCAGGGAGGAAGGAGGTGTGATTGAGTTGGCGTGTTGCAGAACAGCAAGAACAACGGGCCCCCCCACTCACTCCCATGTTTGCACTGCATGGCTACAGGCAGGACAAGACTTGTGGTTCTGCCTACCATCCACTTACTGCCAGCGGTTCTGGTGGTTGCATTGCCTTGGAGAGAAGCGACTGCACGTGCCCCAAGATGCTTGTCCCCAGCCAAGATGCTTGATCTGCACACACACTCCCCCCACTCACTGCCAACAGCTCCTGTGGCCACAAACTTACTGCAAGAGGTTCCGGTGGTTGCATTGCTTTAGACAGAAACGACTGCACGTGCCCCAGCCCCAGGTGCTTGATCTGCAAGCACAGCTCCTGCAGCGGCGTCCTCAGAATCTCGGGCAGCTGAAACTCCAGCAACGAATCATAAACCGCCTTCGGGTAGAGGTGGAAACAGATTCCCGGCTGCACGCGCCCCGCCCGCCCCCTCCTCTGGTGGGCCGAGGCCTTGGAAATCCAGGAGGGGAGCAGGCAGGCTAGTTTGTTGAGTGCATCGTAGGAAGTTTCCTTGGCCTTTCCGCAGTCGACCACGAAAACGACGTCGTCAATCGTGATGCTCGTCTCCGCTATGTTGGTCGCCAGGACCACTTTCCTGGTGAGTAAAAAAAAAAACGGGTGAGAGACACAGGAGGGAGGGAGCAGAAGGTGAGTAGTGCAGGGGATGAGCAGCTCCTTTCTGCAGTCCACCACGACGACCACGTCGTCAATGGTGATGTGCTCGTCTCCGCTATGTTGGTCGCCAGGACCACTTTTCTGAGAAGAAGCAAGGGGAAGGTACATGAGAGAAGGAGAGGAGGAGGGATGGAGGAAGGGGCGAGGTGATGCTTGGCTTGGCCTTTCCGCAGTCCACCACGAAAACCACGTCGTCAATGGTGATGCTGGTCTCTGCTATGTTGGTGGCCAGCACCACATTTCAGAATATATATATATATATATATATATATATATATATATATATATATATATATATATATATATATATATATATATATATATATTAGTAAACTGGAAAGTAGAATGTTCAAAGAAAAACATACACAAAGTGTGATGGGCACAGGAGAATGAACGAGTGAGTATAAAAGTGGACAGAGGTGGGAAGTGACAGAAAAGAAACTTGTTATCTTGTTCAACCAGAAACTCAACAAAGAGTCTAAACCAAACGAGAGAATTCAACCGTGGATTTACATAACAATAATACTCATGTACACTTGGAAATGCATACTACTAGAGGAAAGGCAAGGGGCCCACCTGACTCCAGGTGGCGGGCGGTTGAAAATCTCCTTCTGGTGAATCGTCGGCATCGACCCATGCAGGGGCAGGAGCAAAACTTTCGACGGCTGCCCGGCGACAGGCATCACCTTCAGAGCTTCCAGCAGCTTCGAAATCTCGTCCCAGCCCGTCAGAAAGACCAGCACGGCCCCTTCAGCCTCGTTCCTGCATATATATTCCACGACTGATGCCACTAGATCGATGTCTAGCTTGTCTGGTGAGAAGTTGGCCAGGGATTCTTGGGTGGGGCGAGAGAAGGCAGAGTAGTGCGACCACACATCCACATCCTGCCAGGGATGGAGAGGGGTGAAGAGGGGTAGAGACAGGTGAAGAAAGGCGCAGAGGGGTGAGGGATATAGAGCGGTGGAGAGGGGTGGAACTGCATATATGCTCCACCAGAGATGCCACTAGATCAACGTCTAGCTTGTCTGGTGAGAAGTTAGCGAGGGACTCCTGGGTGGGTCGGGTGAATGCAGAGTAGTGCGACCACACGTCCACGTCCTGCCAGGGATGGAGAGGGGTGGAGGGGTGTGGAGACAGGTGGAGATGAGTGGATAGGGGTGGAAGAGGTGTGGAGGGTGGAGATGGATGGTATTGCAAGTGCGATGGAAGAGTAGATCACTGCAAGCACTTGCCTCAAGAAACAGAGCACCATTCACTTGCCTCAAGAAACAGAGCACCATTCACTTGCCTCAAGAAACAGAGCACCATTCACTTGCCTCAAGAAACAGAGCACCATTCACTTGCCTCAAGAAACAGAGCACCATTCACTTGCCTCAAGAAACAGAGCACCATTCACTTGCCTCAAGAAACAGAGCACCATTCACTTGCCTCAAGAAACAGAGCACCATTCACTTGCCTCAAGAAACAGAGCACCATTCACTTGCCTCAAGAAACAGAGCACCATTCACTTGCCTCAAGAAACAGAGCACCATTCACTTGCCTCAAGAAACAGAGCACCATTCACTTGCCTCAAGAAACAGAGCACCATTCACTTGCCTCAAGAAACAGAGCACCATTCACTTGCCTCAAGAAACAGAGCACCATTCACTTGCCTCAAGAAACAGAGCACCATTCACTTGCCTCGAGAAACAGAGCACCATTCACTTGCCTCGAGAAACAGAGCACCATTCACTTGCCTCGAGAAACAGAGCACCATTCACTTGCCTCAAGAAACAGAGCACCATTCACTTGCCTCAAGAAACAGAGCACCATTCACTTGCCTCAAGAAACAGAGCACCATTCACTTGTCTCCTGGGACAGTGAGGTTGAGTGAGGTTAATACAACTCCATATTCACTCAACCTCACTGTCCCAGGCTTCTGAGATTGGGTCTTTCTTCGGCACGCTTGCACTCCTCTCCCTTCTCCCCATCCCTCCCAAATCCTCTCCCTTCCCCTCCATGCTCTACCAATAACACATCCCTTCTCAATTCAATCACTCTCACCTCCCACACCTCTGAAATCGGGTCCTTCTTCGTCACACTCACACTCCTCTCCCTTCCCTCCCTCACATTTCCCCTCACACGGCCCGATTCAGGGACTCTCACCTCCCGCGCTTCTGAGATTGGATCTTTCTTAGCCACGCTCGCACTCCTCTCCCTTCTCCCCCTCCCGCACCCCCACCCTCCTCCGACCAACCATATCTCCCTGTCCCTCACACACAAACTCCCTGATGTAATACACTGCAACCCTCAATACAAACATTCTCACCTCCCACGCTTCTGAGATCGGGTCTTTCTTCGCTACGCTCGCACTCCTCTCCCGTCTCCCCCTCCCGTACCCCCGCCCTCCTCCTCCTCTCGAAAACCCGCCTCCTCCTCCCTGTTGGCCCTGGTCCCTGATGGGAATGCGCGTGCGCTCCAACACATGCTCTAGGAATAATTGCTGCACTGGGTGTGTGAAACCCTGAAGGACAAGTGGGGGACACAAGCGGAGGAGATACGTGTTGGAATCTGGACTTGGTCCCTGATGGGAATGCGCGTGCGCTCCAACACGTGCTCGAGGAACGAGTTGACGGTGACGATGATGAGCACGACATGCAGGTTCGTTCGGGGCGGAACGAGTGCGACGGCAAGGGAAAAGCACAGGGCACCAACGAAACCCACGCACACACACACACACACACACACACACACACACACACACACACATACACACACACACACACACACACACACACACACACACACACACACACACACACAGAGGCCAGCAGGCACCACCACTCACCGGAATGTGTGCCATGGGAGCTTTATTGAAGTACTCTGAAAATAACTCCGCATTGATCGTTGCACTCATGAGCACGAGACGCAGGTCGGGGCGACGAGGCAGCAAGTCCCTCAAGATAATGAGTAGAAAGTCCTCATTCATGCCTCGCTCGTGAATCTCGTCCACCATCACATGCGAGACGCCGGCTAAGTCTGGTTGTTGCACCTGTGTAGGGCAGCATATGAGACAGGAGACATGGCAGCACATGGGGTAGCAGGTGTCTGAGGATGATCAGTAGGAAGTCCCTGTTCATGCCTCGCTCGTGAATCTCGTCCACCATCACGTGGGACACGCCGGCCAGATCTGGCTGCTGGACCTGTGAGGCAGCACATGGGGCAGCAGGTCCCTCAAGATGATGAGAAGCAAGTCCTCGTTCATGCGTCGCTCGTGAATCTCATCCACCATCACGTGGGACACTCCTGACAGGTCTGACTGCTGGACCTGTAAGAGAGCACGTGGTTCAACATGTAGGGCAGCACAGGGGAAGGCAGCAGGTCCCTCAAAATGATGAGAAGCAAGTCCTCGTTCATGCCTCGCTCGTGAATCTCATCCACCATCACGTGGGACACTCCTGACAGGTCTGACTGCTGGACCTGTAAGAGAGCACGTGGTTCAACATGTAGGCAGCACAGGGTAAGGCAGCAGGTCCCTCAAAATGATGAGAAGCAAGTCCTCGTTCATGCCTCGCTCGTGAATCTCATCCACCATCACGTGGGACACTCCTGACAGGTCTGACTGCTGGACCTGTAAGAGAGCACGTGGTTCAACATGTAGGCAGCACAGGGTAAGGCAGCAGGTCCCTCAAAATGATGAGAAGCAAGTCCTCGTTCATGCGTCGCTCGTGAATCTCATCCACCATCACGTGGGACACTCCTGACAGGTCTGATTGCTGGGCCTGTAAGAGAGCACGTGGTTCAACATGTAGGCAGCACAGGGTAAGGCAGCAGGTCCCTCAAAATGATGAGAAGCAAGTCCTCGTTCATGCCTCGCTCGTGAATCTCATCCACCATCACATGCGAAACTCCAGCCAAGTCTGGTTGTTGCACCTGAATCGATGGGGAGGAGAGACACACATGTGCGGCAGCAGGTTCTCGTTCATGCCCCACTCGTGAATCTCGTCCACCATCAAGTGGGACACTCCTGCTAAGTCCGGTTGTTGCACCTGCGTTGGTGGGGAGGCGAGATAGACAGGCCAGTGTGTAGGGCAGCATAGGCAGTTCTCTCAGGGTTGGTTCATGCATCAGGAACAAACGAGCCATGCATGCAACACTCACCACCCTCCACCACTCTCCACCACGCACTCACCTCACAATCACCTCACACTCACCTGTCACCCACCCCAGCACTCACCACCCACTAATCACTCTCCACCCCAGCACTCACCACCCACTAATCACTCTCCACCCCAGCACTCACCACCCACTAATCACTCTCCACCCCAGCACTCACCACCCACTAATCACTCTCCACCCCAGCACTCACCACCCACTAATCACTCTCCACCCCAGCACTCACCACCCACTAATCACTCTCCACCCCAGCACTCACCACCCACTAATCACTCTCCACCCCAGCACTCACCACCCACTAATCACTCTCCACCCCAGCACTCACCACCCACTAATCACTCTCCACCCCAGCACTCACCACCCACTAATCACTCTCCACCCCAGCACTCACCACCCACTAATCACTCTCCACCCCAGCACTCACCACCCACTAATCACTCTCCACCCCAGCACTCACCACCCACTAATCACTCTCCACCCCAGCACTCACCACCCACTAATCACTCTCCACCCCAGCACTCACCACCCACTAATCACTCTCCACCCCAGCACTCACCACCCACTAATCACTCTCCACCCCAGCACTCACCACCCACTAATCACTCTCCACCCCAGCACTCACCACCCACTAATCACTCTCCACCCCAGCACTCACCACCCACTAATCACTCTCCACCCCAGCACTCACCACCCACTAATCACTCTCCACCCCAGCACTCACCACCCACTAATCACTCTCCACCCCAGCACTCACCACCCACTAATCACTCTCCACCCCAGCACTCACCACCCACTAATCACTCTCCACCCCAGCACTCACCACCCACTAATCACTCTCCACCCCAGCACTCACCACCCACTAATCACTCTCCACCCCAGCACTCACCACCCACTAATCACTCTCCACCCCAGCACTCACCACCCACTAATCACTCTCCACCCCAGCACTCACCACCCACTAATCACTCTCCACCCCAGCACTCACCACCCACTAATCACTCTCCACCCCAGCACTCACCACCCACTAATCACTCTCCACCCCAGCACTCACCACCCACTAATCACTCTCCACCCCACACTCACCAGTCGTCTCAGCAGCACTCACCAGCCTTCACACCAGCACTCACCAGTCGTCGCAGCAGTACGCCAGTGGTGCAAAACAGCAGCCTGGTTTTCACCCCCAGCCCATGTATTCACCACACACCACCACACACCATCCACCAGCCTTCTCCGTATGAACTCCCCAGCCTCCCACACACTCACCAGTCGTCTCAGCAGCACGCCAGTGGTGCAGAACAGCAGCCTTGTATTCGGTCCTCGTCTGCTCTCCATCCGAATCTGATACCCCACGCTGCCCCCCACCTCCTCGCCTCGCTCCACCGCCACCCTCGCCGCCACCGACGTGGCTGAAATCCGCCTGGGCTGGGTGCAAATGATGAAGGTCTGTGCGCCCCTGCCTGCCTCGATTTCACTCTCTAGAATGAACTGTGGAAGCTGGGTGGTCTTGCCGCACCCAGTCTCGCCAGACACCACAAGGACCTGCAGAAGCCAGCCGGGAGGATGCGATCAGAGGACAGGAGAGCACAATATTGCACCCATGAATTAACAAGCCCTTGCCCCCCTCGCCGCCACCGACGTGGCTGAAATCCGCCTGGGCTGGGTGCAAATGATGAAGGTCTGCGCTCCTCTGCCTGCCTCAATTTCGCTCTCCAGGATGAATTGGGGCAATTGAGTTGTCTTGCCGCAACCTGTTTCCCCTGACACCACCAGCACCTGTGGAAAGGCGAAAGGGACAGGTCAAAAGACACGGTAAAGGGGAGGGGGCTTGCATGAATCTGACTTTTGAGTCGACTCAAAAGACACGGTAAAGGGGAGGGGGCTTGCATGAATCTGACTTTTGAGTCGACTCAAAAGACACGGTAAAGGGGAGGGGGCTTGCATGAATCTGACTTTTGAGTCGACTCAAAAGACACGGTAAAGGGGAGGGGGCTTGCATGAATCTGACTTTTGAGTCGACTCAAAAGACAGGGTAAAGGGGAGGGGGGATTGCATGAATCTGACTTTTGAGTCGACTCAAAAGACAGGGTAAAGGGGAGGGGGGCTTGCATGAATCTGACTTTTGAGTCGACTCAAAAGACAGGGTAAAGGGGAGGGAGGCTTGCATGAATCTGACTTTTGAGTCGACTCAGAAGACACGGTAAAGGGGAGGGGGGCTTGCATGAATCTGACTTTTGAGTCGACTCAAAAGACAGGGTAAAGGGGAGCGGGGCTTGCATGAATCTGACTTTTGAGTCGACTCAAAAGACAGGGTAAAGGGGAGGGGGGCTTGCATGAATCTGACTTTTGAGTCGACTCAAAAGACACGGTAAAGGGGAGGGGGGCTTGCATGAATCTGACTTTTGAGTCGACTCAAAAGACAGGGTAAAGTGGAGGGGGGCTTGCATGAATCTGACTTTTGAGTCGACTCAAAAGACACGGTAAAGGGGAGGGGGGCTTGCATGAATCTGACTTTTGAGTCGACTCAAAAGACAGGGTAAAGGGGAGGGGGGCTTGCATGAATCTGACTTTTGAGTCGACTCAATAGACAGGGTAAAGGGGAGGGGGGCTTGCATGAATCTGACTTTTGAGTCGACTCAAAAGACACGGTAAAGGGGAGGGGGGCTTGCATGAATCTGGTGTGACTATCTGCTGTGATGCCACCCTCCATGCCACTGACGTGGCTGATATACGCCTGGGCTGTGTGTAAATGATCACTGTCCGTGTGCCTCTTCCCACCCACCTCTATCTCACTCCTCCGGCACCTGGCTCTCCTGCATTCACCTGGTTTGAATGCAATCACCTGGCTCTGTTGCAATCACCTGGCTCTGTTGCAACCACCTGGCTCTGTTACAATCACCTGGCTCTGTTGCACTCACCTGGCTCTGTTGCACAGATCGCAGCAGCTCCTCTCGCTGCTTGAAGGCTGGTAGTCGCTGCCTCTGAGCCATCATTGCCTGGACAGCTGGGGAGGACTGGCGGTGGGGAGGGAGGGGAGGGAGGAAGGGCGGCGAGAGGGAGGGGTGCGAGAGGAAGTTGTTGGTCAAAATTGTTCATCCCAGCAGCAGCAGCTCCTCCCGCTGCTTGAAGGCCGGTAGCCTCTGCCTCTGCGCCATCATTGCTACCTCTGCTCGGGAGGACTGGTGGGGAGTTTATCGGGAGGGGAAAGTGAAGGAGGGGAGAAACGGGGAGGGCATGGCGGCGTGGTGTGTAAGAAAAAACTGTTCAATGCAGCAACAGCTGCTCCTCCCTCTTCTTGAAGGCCAGTAGTCGCTGCCACTGATCCATCACGGCCTGGACTGAACTGGTGGGGAGAACTGGTGGTGGAGAGGAGAGGAAGGGGCGCGGAAAGGAGGAATGGGATGAAAAAGGTGCTTGACAGGTGTTGAAAAGGAGAGTGTTGAGCGCAGCAACAGAAGTTCGTCCTTCTGCTTGAAGCCTGGCAATCGCTGCCACTGATCCATCATGGCCTGGACTGAACTGTTGGGGAGAATTGGTGGTGAACTGATGCAGCAGCGGCTACTGATGCAAGCGAAGCAGAGGTCACACCTTACTGGTCATACCTTCCGTCTGTTCTGCTCTGCTCTCAACGCGTCGCTCTGCACTCTCAGCGCGTCTGCTGCTGTAACCGCAGCAGAATGTGTTGCTGCTGCTGCACCAACTGATGCTGCCACTGCTGCTGGGACTGCCGCTGACGCTCCAGCTGTTGCTGCTGCTGCTGGTACTGCGGGTGCTGCTGGTGCTGCTGGTGCTGCTGTGGATGATCCAGGGGCGAGGGAGGAGGAGGAGGAGGAGGAGGAAGGGGCGAAGGAGGAGGAAGGGGCAAGGAGGCTTGACACGTGTTGGTGAAGATCAGAGGAGACAGTGATCTGTAAGGGACGAGGGACGGGGGTGGAGGGGTGGAACGGGGTGAGAGACGAAGCAGGGAAAGGGCGAGGAGGCTTGACACGTGTTGGTGAAGATCAGAGGAGACAGTAATTTGCATGGGGAAGAACAGGGGGGAGTGCAGGGCGCTGCGGAGAGGGGAGAGATTGCTGCACTCCCCCCTGTTCTTCCCCATGCAGGGGAGAGATTACTGAGTCAAAGGGACAAAAAAGGAGGCAATGAGGAAGGCTGGCTGGGACGAGTAGGCTTGAGACGTGGTGATGGAAGAGTTCTGAGATTTTTTTTGTTTTGAGGCGTCTTAGAAAAGGTTGGGTGGGACAATCAATGAGGCTTGAAACGTGGTGACGGAAAGAGATGGAAAGTCCAGACCAGTGGTTACGGAAGAAATCTCACCTGCCGCTTGAATCGCCCGATTTTTTAGGCGCCTTAAAAAGAGTCTTGGCGATGGAAAGTTATGAAAAGTCCAGTCCAGTGGTGTTGGAAGGAAATCTCACCTGCCGCTCGGACCGCCCATGTTTGTCGTCCGAATCAGCGCGGCAGCTGGGCTGGGAAGAAGCACCCTGCTCTGCTGGCCACTGATACGCCCCCAGTGCCCTTACAGCGAGACGGCAGAGTCGGTTTGAAATAAATCTCACCTGCCGCTCGGACCGCCAATGTTTGTCGTCCGAATCAGCGCGGTAGCTGGGCTGGGAAGAAGCACCCTGCTCTGCTGGCCACTGATACGCCCCCAGTGCCCTTACAGTGAGACGGCAGAGTCGGTTTGAACTAAATCTCACCTGCCGCTCGGACCGCCCGTGTTTATCGTCCAGATCAGCCCGATAGCTGGGAAGGGGCACCCTGCTGGCCACTGCTACCGTTCCAGTGCCCTTGCCGTATGTTTGGCTGCAGGGAAGAGAGAAAACAACAATTGGGGGTAACAGCAACAAAACAGTCTTCTTGACTTCCCTACTCTTGGGTAGCTCTGACAAGAGACACCTTGCTGGGTGCTTTTACGGTCCTAGTACTGATACACCCTGCCGACCAAGGGACTTATGGGTCCACCAAAAGACACCCTGCTGGCCAGTGGCCAGACACCCTTGCAGTTTGCATGGCTGCAGGAAAAAGAAAATGGACAGGAAAGGCAGAAATTCAGCAGTTTATTCTCGGAGTGAAAGGTTCATGCCAAAGGCCCGGGTTTATGGTTTCGAATTTAAGATTTTGGTTTGAAGGCGTTCAAGGTTTGGAGTTTCGGGTTTACACCACGCCCCACCCATCCCCACTCACTCACAAGTACAGCCCTGCTTGCTCCGCCAGTAACGCCAACTGCTCCGCGACCTCCCTCTGATAGCTTTCCCCAGTCGCAATCTCCTCAGCAACCAACGAGCACTGCTCTACACCAGCCCAAACCCATTCCCACGACACACCCATTCCCACTCACTCACAAGTACCGCCCTGCTTGCTCCGCCAGTACTTGCAACTGCTCCGTGCCCTCCCTCCCATAGTTCTCTCTAATCACAATCTTCTCAGCAACCCACAGACACCACCCTGAACCACGCCAAACCCATTCCCACGACACACCCATTCCCACTCACTCACAAGTACAGCCCTGCTTGCTCCGCCAGTACTTGCAACTGCTCCGTGCCCTCCCTCCCATAGTTCTCTCTAATCACAATCTCTTCTGCTGCTCCACCCACTGCACCGCTCCCCACCGCACTCATTTCCACCGCACCATTCCCCACTGCACCACCCCCTGCTGCTAGCTGCCGAAACCGTGCCGCCCATGCTGCGCTGTCCACTTGCTTTGCTGGGCCTCTCTGGGGGAGGTGGAACAGGGGGAGGCGGAACAGAGGGGGGGAGAGACGCAGGGGGAGGCGGAACAGAAGGGGGGAGAGACGCAGGGCGAGGCGGAACAGAGGGGGTGGGTGGGGGGACGCAGGGGGGGGTGGAACGGGGGGAGGCAGAACATGCGAAGGCGGATCAGAGGGAAGGGAAACAAGGGGAGGCGAACGGGGGGGGTTAAGCAGCAGGGGAAGGAACAAGCTGGGAATGGGAATGAGGAGAGAATGGGTTGTGGATGGGGATGGAAATAGAAAACACACTCCCAAGTTGATTCTCTTGCCTAACCTCCTCCCTCTTGCATCTTCGTTTTACTCCCTTCCCCCTCCCTCACATCCACCCCTCTTTCATCCTTCTTCCTCCCTCCCCCTCACCTCCTCCCTCCCCCTCACCTCCTCCCTCCCCCTCACCTCCTCCCTCCCCCTCACCTCCTTCCCTCCTCCTCACCTCATTCCCTCCACATCACCTCCTCCCCTCCCCCGTCACCACCTCCCCTCACCTCTTTCCCCATCGCTGCTAATCGCTCCGCGCGCCACGCCGGATCCCACCATCGCTGCTCCCCCCCTCCCCCCCCGCCTCTTCCGCCTCTCCCTCCGCCCCTTCCGCCTCCGCGCCCACCCCGCCTTTGGCTGTTGGGTCCCCTGCCCCGCCGCATCATTAAGTTCGAAGATGACTCAGCAACGTGCCGAATTTCCCTAGATTCCGGTAGTTCCTTGGAATTTCTACTTTCCCTGAGTTCCCTAAATTCCCGTAATTCGATTAACTCTTTACGTTCCCTAGACTCTCCAGACTTCCTAGCGCTTGCGTAGAGTGACGGAGATTCCGCCACGTGGCGGATTTCCCGGGCTCCAATCGAGCGATGGCTCGTACGTGATATTAATCGCACACTGTCCACGCAAAGTACGGCTTGAAAAGGAAACGCGAACTCGACGGAGAATAAGCGCGAAACGTTGAAACTAGTATCGGAGATACGTGACGCGAGGATCGTGAGAGCGAAGCAATGCAACGGACGGCGGGGATACGGCTGCAGAGAATTATCATAGACTAGATTGAGCGACTAAAACGAAGCTAGACGAAGCTAAAACGCCGTCTTAGGCAACCCGGAGCTGACGGAAAGGCGGAAGTGAAGGATCACAACTTGCATCGGGAAACTGGTTGTAGAGTGATCAGGCACGGATAGTGATACCAATCACCGCAAAGCAGTGACTTTCTAGTAAGTCCGAGAGCCGAGGGCGACGGACGGAGGTTTCCAAACAGAAAGAACCAAACTGAACCGCATGCGACCGACACGAGTTGTCTGTGATCACTCTGACAAGGCAACCGAAGCTTGGTGGTAAATTGTGGTGACGAATGAGGGCGGAAAGGCACATCCGCTTCAATAACAAATCCGTCTCGTTATAGACTAAAGCCAAGTGACTTCACCACTCCACAAGAAGGACCCTACCATCCAACCACATTGTAGAAAATACATGATTTGATAACAATGGCCTGGCCCTATCCCCCATCAAGCACTTCTACAAACATAGCCTTTGCAATTATTTACACCACTATAGACAACCGTTATTTGATGGTACTACTACTCACTATGCAACATCTCTAACTACACTACATGGGAGCTTCTCTCAACAAGAAGCAATCCACATACAGGCCACTCTTCCACATCCCCGACTCCACCTCGTGCAACCTCACCTCCCATTCCGTCTCCACCAACTCCCCCCCACACCCTCCCCTTTTTGTCCCCGGGCCAAGCACCACCACCCCCACCCCCACCTCAGTCCACCCTGCCCCAGGCAAAGTCGCATCATTAAACACCACCCGCCGCTGAACCTCCACCGATTCCGACAAACCCGCGCCTGTAACCTTCACATTGCTGGTAACCAGCGCAGCAGGCCACTCAAACACCACATCCCGAGGCATCCAGGACTCCCCCAGGGTCGGATCCCGGGCCACTTTCCACCACAGCTCATACCTACACGATCGCACCAGCAGCGGTAAACTAAACCGGCCAATCAGATCAAACTCACTGACAGCGGCCAGATGTGCAACCCTAGGGAATACCGAGCCTTTGCGCTGCACTTGCTGCCAGTAGCTCGAGTTGCTTCCCCATGCGATCCCCATGGCTTCAGTTGCGCTAAGGGCTGTGCTGATCAAGCCTGTGCCCGGGTCTACCTTCACCTGGATCCTGCCTGCGTCTAGGAACACGCCCCGGCATAACGCCTGGAAGAGCGTCTTGCTGGAAGGCCTCCTCAGGGGATCGGAGAAGCTGCTTCCGGAGAGAAAAGAGGATGAAAGAGATGCAGCAGCAGCAGCAGGAAACGCAGTGGACGTAGAATATGCAGGCGATGCTGCTAACGCGGTAGAAAAATGAGATGCAGTAGGCACATTAGAAGAAGGATATGCAGCAGACGCGGTAGACTCAGTAGAGCTGGGGAGTGAATGCAGGGACGGAACGGCAGATGCGGGACCCGGAGCCAGAGCTGGAACCAGAGCTGGAGCTGGAGCAACCTTGGGATTGTCGAAAGGCAGCCTTGGGATTGACAATCGGACAAGAAGCAGCTTCGGGGCGAAGGCGTGGGGGAGGAGGCGGCCCCAGCAGGTGTCCGAAGCAGCGGCGGCAGCCCATGCTTTGGAGACCGAGGCGAGACGGCAGATGGCGGTTGGAGGGAGGTGAGAGAGAATGAGAGCGATGCACTCGGGTGGGAGGTGGGGAGGCGGTCGGGGAGAGGTGAAGTGGGGTGAGGAGGTGGGAGGGAGATTTGATGCGGTTGAGGTGGGTTGGGAGGGGTGGTCTGGGGGATGGAGTGGTGCGGGTGTATCGTCTTCCAGAGATGAGGAGCAGAGACCCATGCTTGTGGATGGTAGTCGTGGGAATAGCTGGGTAAAAGACTTCAGTGACAATTAAAACAAGTTCTTGAAGTTGTGAGAATCATTCTCGTGAAGTTGGAAACGGTGCAGTACGGTGAAAAGGTTGCTGACGGCAAATGTGATGCTCCAACGAAGACGATGGCGACGCTGACGACGAAAGCTGACGACGAAGCTGACGACGAAAGCTGACGATGAAAGCTGACGACGATGTTAATGGCGAAGCTCTAGAGTTCTGTCGGATTGAGGCCGTAGCGCAGAGGTTTGGAGCTGTAGAATGCTGCTAGGTGGTGGAAAATATATCCGTTAAATCTAGGCGGGAAATACGGCGCTGCGGCTTGGAGCTACTTTGACTACTACAGCCATAGTTCCTGCACTTTCATCCTCAATGAAATCGTAAAAGCGAGCAGTAGCCTCATGCTGCGATAACTTTTGTTAGGGTTACAAATCCACCTGCCGTAAGGCCAGACAACCTGGCAATACTGTAAATTCACAATGTCGAAGCCTTAACTACCAACTCGTAATTGGTCTCGACTGCGTTATTCCTACGAGTGTCTCCGTAAATCAAGGTTTCGACCTAAGTGCTGCTCGTGACTGGCTCCCGTTCCGTCTTTTCGCGACAGATCAAACACGTCAGAATCTATAGCTGCTGCGCCCTCGCTTGTAGAATACAGGGGTCCTAGAAAGTAGTCAAGGAGAAACGAGAAACGAGAGACAAAGGAGAAATGAATAGCAGCTGAGGAGAGGAATGCAGGTGGAGGAAGAAAGCTGTCAGAAGAAGGCGGGAAATGTGTCTTCGCTAAGATCTTGGAACTCGATATTGAGCGTAGTGAGGGAGTACACACTGACACGAATCTGGTGTGCAGTGTTCTGATTGTTGTAGGGCAGATGAAAAAAAAAACTATATTGAAGTTTGATTTTTTTATTGCTTTGGTGGTTGCCTAGGTTTATACGGGGTGGTTGAAAGGGGGAGGGAGTACGTGTTATATTAACATATATATACATGAAAAAATGCTCTAGATAGCATTGATCATCGCCATTACCACTCTTGAAGCTCAGCATCACGAGCAAATGTGTGCCTTGCTACACCATCCAAAGCAAACCTTACCTCCCGCATACCAAAACTCAACGGTGAGCTCACTGTCCCATTCCCCACAACCAAGAAATAATGCAAATCGCACGCACTAGCCAGGTGATGGTAGCATGCATTTGGTAGCCGGTTCGGCCGAATCTCTAAAACCGACGACCCAGATGGCATGAAGATGATATTCGCCAGCCCAGCTCCATGTGGTGCCACATAAGCAGCCGCCCGATTGAACAAAGCCTTGCCTTCCAAAATGGATAATGAACCATCATATACGACCACTCTCTCTGGTGTGAACAGCTGCTGCATTGCAGAAAGAAGGGTCTCAAACCCAACCAATCTCCTTCTGTCACTTCCTGACCGTTGCCCCAACACCACCACCCAATCACGAGGCAGCTGGCTCATTTTCTCCTCAGTCCAAAAATTTACATTCTCGTTAGCACCAGCAACACCAGCAGCATCACCTGTCTCCTGGATGGGAGTGCGGATTTCCCATGCTTCAGAGAACATGGGAAGCCCATTCGGTGGAAGGAGGAAGCGGGAGCGGAGGCTGTGCCAGAGGCTCGGGCTCGGGTTCCCGCAGGTCTGGTACACGGGTTGGTAGAGCCTGGAGGTTCGGTAAAGGGTGGTGGTGTCTTGGTCCGGGGTTATGAGGAGATTGAGCTCGTATGGCATGACGCCAATCACATGCCTGAGCACCCGGCGATAAAAGGCAAGCTGGGTTTTCTTGAACGCAATAGGGATGTTGGGATGGGCTTTAAGGAAATCCTTCATGATGTAGAATTGTGGGAGGAGGTCGACGAGTGAGTGGTAGTAGTTGCCTCCGTGGTGGTACACAAATGAAACGAGTCCTTTGCCTTGTAGTGAAACTGCACATAATGAAGCAGGAAGCCAAAAAACTGAAGTCAGAATATAGGTAAAAAATGAACCATTTTGCAAGGAAGGCGCGCTACGGATCCCCCAACTCAGTCATTCTCTCACCTGTCCATCCGCATGACACCCCTGCCTGCTGAAGTGCTTTGATTCGTTAAACACCAGTCCCAATGCAGACATAAGCACGCCTTTCATCTCGAAATACTGTGCAACGTAGCGCTCGTGAGAGAAATAGTCCTGCCTGTGCCCGTGCTTGCACGATAATCCCGCTGTCCCATCTCCACCTGTCACAGTAACACTCGCCACAGCAGCAGCTGCAGCTACACCAGCAGCTTCTTTAGGTGTCAGTTTCGTTCTCCCAGGACAGTTCTCGGGCTGCCCGGGAAAAACAATTTCCTGGTCAGCAAGTTCTGGCTGGTGGCATGCCCGAAGGTTGGGGAAATGTGGTCCGCATGAGCCCATATCCGGACAAATGGCCCCTTGGCATTGCACCTTGATTTCATCTGGGTAGGTCTCCTTGTGGTAATTCAGAAAAGCACTTGCGAGGTCCTCCCGGCTTATGTCTCTCCGGAGCGTGGCCGTAGGAAGTGTGCTGCTATCCCAGCTGACCAACTCGGAAGGCAAGGAAGAGGCTTGATCAAGGAGCCCTGCGATACACGAGAAATGGAGAAGGGATGAACGCATGACACAGGTGAAGCTCAAAATGTTGTAGTCCTGGACCCAACTTGCATATCATCCAATAAGTCAGGATCGGCTCAGGAGGTCTATTTTGGCGGCGCTTCGAGAAAAGCCAGAATAGTCCAGGAGGTAAAAATCAGCAGCCGGCGTACTAGCGTACACTACACAACTGGCTGAATGCAAGAGAATGATGGCGCTGAGATTCACTATAAGCAGCCAAAAACAACTTCAATTTAGCACAAGGGTGAGTCAAGTCTCAGGATTGTCGTGAGTGCAAGTCAATCATCTTTCAGGAGTCATTACTCTGTGGATGAAGACTATATGATGGAAAAAATCTCCAAATCTGCACTGGGCGGAGCTAATGCGTGTATCACTAACCAGCAACAAGGGTAAGGGCCATCAGTGGCAACACATGGTTCAATGGGCTTGGTAAGGCGGAGACTGTCACATGCTTCGTCCCTGGAAATCTCTCCAGCGATGCCATTTAAGTCTCCTCGGAGGTGATCAAGGGTGCTACGCAAAGACTCGTTCCTTCTAATCCCGTTCGGAGGCGTTCGAGGTGTTTTGAGGATTTGATGACGAAGGTTTCATGTAACATCCGTACCCAACCCCAGCTGGTCTCGATACGTCGAACCAGCTGAGGGAGAAATGTGGGGAAATCTGGTTGGTTGGGAAAGCGAGACTTACGGGCAATTCAGGATTGATTGGGAAACCAACCAATCGAAATTGTTGCTGAGTCAAACTTACGCAATTGGTTTGAGCTTGTTCAAACATAACCCACGTAAGTTCACCTCATCACTAATTCAACCAATCAGATCACAGCCCCAAGAGTGAGTCGACAATGTTTCCGCCGCTCACTTCAAACACAACCAATGAGAAACAAATACAGGTTTGTGATTGCTATGCAATTCTTATCCTTGCTATCTAAAATGTAATTGGTTGAAAATCTTGTTTGTTGCCACATGGGCAAGACCCAAGGGAGTGCACCCCTCCTTGCCATGGGGAAGGTGGCTGCACCCCAAGGGGGTCTAGGGAAGGGGTCTGAAGCCTCTTGGCTCATTCCTCATTTCCTACTCCCAACAAATCAATTGGGAAATAGGATTGTCTTCTCCTCAACTCACCTTCCACAGTTTGTTACTGCATCTCCTAGCACTCTCCAGACTTAGTGATTTCCAGGAGCTGTTACTCTCTGTTTGTGTTAGAACTTATCTTTATATGGGTAAATGCCCTTTTTCTTAGTAGATCCGTTACATTGGTATTCAGAGCTATTAGTAGATCCTCGCCTTGTGGGCATATAAGAGGATTTTGTGGATTTTTTTTTTTTTTGAGAAGTTGTGATTGTATTGTAATCTCTATTATAAAGTTTTTGAAGACTACAAGCTCAAGCTCAAGTTTTCAAGACTTTGAAGCTTCTCCAAGAGTTCTCAGCCCTCCCTCCCTCCCTGCTGGTGGAACCATTGGAGCTACTGTGAAGGACCTGTGTGTATTAACATTCTCTGTTGAAGACAATCACTTTGTGATTGTTCTTGCCTTATCCACTGCGGTGGTAAGGATATTTTGCAACAGAGGTGTTTTTCACATTGCTGTGGTTGTAAGATCTATTGAAGAAATTTCTCCTTTGGAGAAAATCTTGGTTATTCACTGCGGTGATAACAATTTGCAGTAGATCTGTAACTCATTTTTATAATACAGTGACTTGACTCTCAATGGCTTCTACCAACTCCAATGCTGGAGGTGTTGAAGGGAACAACTCCCAGGCTGAACTGGAAGCTTGTGTGCAGAAGATTGACCTGAACAACTTGGATGAGGAAATGGCTGAAAAGGAACCTGCTGAAAACTCCCCTGCTAAGGACCCTTCAGCTGCTGAAAATTCCAAGGAGCAGGAAGGGGAGTCTCAGGAGGATGACATTGAGTTGGAAGGGGAAGAGGACATTTTGCATGCTGAAATTGCTAAGCTGCAGGACCATGCTGCTGAGCAGGATACGCGCATCCAGCAGCAGCAGTCACTCATCACCAACCTCAAGAGGGATCTCTCTGACCAGGACAACAAAATCAAGTACCTGGAAGTTGAGCTCAAGAACATGAAGCACGACGCCCGGGAGCACGTTCATCAGCTGGCGAGGCAGACCTCAAAGATCAACGATCTGCGCGAGGCTTTCAACGCCCTTCGGAGGGAGACCATGTATCGCCCTGCACCGCGAGCGGACCCGCCCGCCAACTCTGCTAGCGGTCGCACCAACCCTTCTCGCTCTGGTGGTGCAGTGGGTGACCCCGGTCCTTCTACGCAGCGCGCTGCTGAGCCGAGCACGCAGGCCTTTGGCTCTCTGCCAATCACCCTGCCGCCATTCATCCATGGCAAGACGGACGTGGCTGCGTGGCTGTCGATGATGACCGACCTGTTCAAGGCGCACAAGGTCCAAGACGACGCTCGCGTCGTCGCTGCCACCACCGTGCTGGACCAGAATGCACAGCGAGTGGTGTATGGCAGCAAGATCCAGGCTGAGGCGGATAGGAAGCCGTTTGGGTGGGAGGAATTTGCCTCTGCGCTCAAGCAAGCTTTTCAGGTCCAGCCGACCCAGCTGGAGGTGCGCAGTCGCCTTGAGAAGCTGCAGTGCGGGAACCGCACAGTGCAGCAGTACGCCGTGGAGTTCGAGGAGATCTGGGTGCTCCAGAAACCGGCGGAACGTATGAGCGAAGGCGAAAAGATCCACCTGTTCTTCAGGGGGTTGCCTGAGCACCTCAAGAACATGCATATGACGGATGGGGCTGGGGAGGCATGGCGGTCCTATGATCACGTGAAGCGCGTGGTGGGGACCACTGATAAGCATTTCCGTGCTTATGCCAAAACCACTACCCAGCCGCAGCAGACTTCAAGGCCGTCGTCTAGCACTGCGGGTCCTAGCGGAAGGCAGCAGGGGACGCCTTGGAAGGGCGGGAACCACAAGAGGCCCTTCCAGCAGGGGCAGCAGGCTGACCATAAGGCCAAGAAGGTCAACGAGGGTGGACCAAGCAATGTCCAGAGCTGCTTCAAGTGCGGCAAGCCTGGACACAAGGGCTATGAGTGCCGCCACCGCAAGGCGGTGAAGTACTCTGGCAAGGCTAAGACGGACAACAAGCGCAATGACGGCAGTGGTCCCTCGGGCAGCCAGCGGGATTTTGCAAAGCCCAACTAGGGGGTGGGTACCTAGCGGGCATAGCAGATCGAGAGGATGAGGCAGTGGTCCTGCGGGATGAGGAGTTGTTGAAACTCGAGTGCCTTGTTGATTGCAAAATTGCATGTGTGTATGCATTTTCTTTTAATGAAAGTTCTTCGTTTGCCTCTCGATTTCACCCACTGGAAAGTATCGCAGTTGAATCATTACGAGATAAATTCTCAATTATCTTTTGTGATCACCACAATTTGCCTTGGATAATGGATGTGGTGGGTCGTTGCACCCAAGCGCACCCTCTAACTGCGGTTGGAATGGTAACGCGCACAGTTCGAGGTAAATTATTTCGAGCGCTTCAAGGATGGAGTGTGTTAGCGCAGTGGGATAAAGGACACCACGTGTGGTGGACACAAGCTCGTTCTTTTGGACGTAGCAAGCATGGTATTAAGGCATATTATTTGCCACCCACTGATATTACAGCATGTCCTATCCGACCCAAACATCAGCAAAACCTTTTGTTTTCGGGTTGCGTAAATGGGCGCAGTGCCTCGATCCTAGTTGATACGGGTGCAACTGCGTCATTGATCGATGAGAAGTGGATGGGATATTTGAAGGTTCCTGTTCAAGGACCATCTTGTTCTATCCGTCTGGGGGATGACAGGATCATCCCATGCAGAGGACATGCATTGGTCAACCTGGATATCCAAGGATATCAGGAGACCGTCAGCGTTTTTGTCTTACCCCTCCTAGCAGGCGTAGACATTGTCTTGGGAATGGATTGGCTACGGCCTAATGAGGTGATCTTAAATTTCCAAGATAACACGCTTTCCTTCACAAAGAATGGGACGACGTTTCAATGGCAAGTCCCAAAGCGCCAAGCACTGGACGACAAACCTCAAACATTAGCTCTTGACGTACGCTTTGCGTCGGCTCTCCAATTCAAAGAGCATGTCAAGGTAGCTGATACACTTTTTGTTGTACAGCTAGACTCCGAACCAACTACTTCACAGATTATTGAAGATTTCCCACCTCAAATGAAGGCGTTGGCAGAGGAATATTCTGAGGTTTTTGAGCCAATTCCGGACGGGTTACCTCCCGACCGTGCAGTCGGCCATACCATCCCGGTGGAACCAGGAAAGGCACCACCATTTAGACCTCTGTATCGCCTCAGTCCAGCTGAGTACGAGGAGGCTAAACAACAGATTGAGGAATACCTCAGGAAGGGATGGATAGAACCTAGCGCGTCCCCATACGGAGCACCTATCTTGTTCGTTCACAAGAAAGGGGGCGGACTGCGCATGTGCGTCGATTATCGAGCCCTGAATAAAATTACGATCAAAAACAGATATCCACTTCCGCGGATAGAAGATCTTTTTGATCGACTACAGGGTGCGCAATGGTTCAGTGCATTGGATTTGGCACAAGGCTATCACCAATTGCGTATAACAGAGGACGATGTTCCAAAGACGGCTTTCCGTTCGCCGTTCGGCCATTTTCAGTGGCGTGTGTTAAGTTTTGGCTTGACCAACGCTCCGGCCTCTTTCCAGAGGGCGATGAACGATGTGTTTCGTGATGCGATTGGCCAGTTCGTCTTGGTGTACCTCGATGATATCTTGGTATACTCGAAAACCGAAGACGAGCATACGGAACATTTGAAATGGGTCCTCGGAAAATTACGCGAGCACAAATACTACGCGCGTTTGTGGAAATGCCATTTTTACAAGCGTGAGCTAGAGTATTTGGGGCACGTGGTGGGGCATAATGGGTTGAAAGTGGACCCCAAGAAGGTAGCAGCTGTCCAGGAGTGGCCCGTCCCACGCGACGTTGGCCAAGTTCGATCATTCCTAGGCCTGGCGAATTATTTTCGTCGCTTCTTGGAAAATTATTCCACGATAGTCGCTCCCCTCACGGCATTAACCCGGAAAGGGTGCACATGGGAGTGGACCCCACAGTGCCAAAAGGCCTTCGAAGAGGTCAAGCATAAATTAACTAACGCACCAGTTTTGGTGTTGCCAGACCCACAGAAACCATACGAGGTGGTTACGGACGCCTCAACGGTGGGACTTGGTGCAGTACTCCTGCAAGAAGGACGCCCTGTGGCATTTGAGAGTAGAAAACTCTCCCCGGCAGAGCAACGCTACACGACAACCGAACAAGAGTTGTTGGCTGTCGTGCATGCGCTAAGAACATGGCGATGTTACTTGGAAGGGGTAGAGTTCGTGGTCACCACTGACCATTGTCCGAACACATACTTTTCTACCCAAGCTACCCTCACTCGCCGTCAGGCCCGTTGGGCTGAACTCCTTAGTGGGTTCAGTTTCGACATTCGTTATCGTGCAGGTTCCACGAACCTGGCTGACCCCCTCAGCAGACAGCCGATAGGGGCAGCAACTGGGCTTGACGATACCGAACATGCGGCTGTTTTTGCTGCCTGTTTTAGTATACTAGCTACGGCGAAAGTGAGCGAGATCGCGTTCAGTGGTTTTCTGAAACGAATTCGCACAGGATATCATATCGATTCCTGGTTCCAGAACCCACAAAACACTAAGCATTTGACTTGGGAACACGATCTTTGGTGGCGAACAAAAGAGATTGCGGTACCTCATGTCGGCAATCTGCGGAACGATATCTTGGAAGAGGTGCACGCCACTAAATACGGGGGACATCTGGGCATGAATAAGACCCGGTGGGCCTTACGCGATGTATATTGGTGGCCTGGAGTCGGTAGTGATGTCCAACAGTTTGTGGCACGTTGTGACACGTGCGCACGTAACAAACCGGACACACAGAAGCCTGGTGGTTTGCTTCAACCACTTGAAATTCCGAGTGAACCTTGGGAAAGCGTTTCACTGGATTTCATCACCGACCTCCCAAGAACCCGTGATGGGTATACGGCGATACTCGTCTTCGTAGATCGCCTTACAAAAATGGTGCACTTCGTACCCACGACAACAGACGTGTCAGCAGAGGATACTGCTCGGTTGTTCGTGACACATGTGTTCCGCCTACACGGATTGCCACGTGTGTTAGTGTCTGATCGCGACCCGCGCTTCACGAGCCGATTCTGGCGTGAAGTAACTGAGACACTAGGAACGAAGCTTAAGATGTCGTCAGCGTTCCATCCCCAAACAGATGGGCAAACGGAACGGACTAATCGCACTCTCGAGCAGATGCTTCGTTCTTTCATAAGCCCAACACAGGACAATTGGGACGAGTTGTTACCCATGGTCGAGTTTGCGGTTAACAACTCAGTGCATGATAGCACACATGAAAAACCATTTATCCTGAACTGTGGTCGGCATCCCACAACACCTGCTACGCATGGGATCGGCGGGTTGAAATTACCTGCCGCAAAGGATTTTGTGGGCAAGCAGCGAGAGGCCCTAAAGTCGGCACGTCGTTGGTTGCAATTGGCCCAACAAAGGCAAAAATCCTATGCCGATATGAAACGCCGGGAAATCTCGTTCTCCGTTGGAGACAAAGTTTTGTTAAGCACGAAGAATATTCGGCTTAAGATCCCTGGTGCGAGAAAGTTGTTCCCTCGATGGATTGGGCCCTTTGAGGTGACTCAACGAGTTGGTGCGGTAGCTTACAAGCTCAAGCTACCTGATACCCTGCAGATTCACAATGTCTTCCATGTGTCTCTGTTAAGCAAGTACGTTGCAGACGGCAAGTACTTACCACCACCAACAATCGTCCTGGGGGAGGAACTGTACTATGAAGTCGAACGAGTGCTTTTGCATCGTGATCGACAACGCGGCCGCAAGACTGTACGAGAGTTCCTCATTAAGTGGAAAGGCTATGGGCCTGAACACAACTCATGGGAGCCGGAAGAACATTTGACTGATACTGCGGTTCAGTCTTACATGGAAGACCTGGCTCAGCGAGCACTCCCACAACCAGCGGATGGTGTTGACCCTGGTCGTAATGTGGTTCGTCGTGCTCGTAGCACTCGTCCTAAGAAGCACCCCACGGCAACGAGGACGTTGCCAGCTGGAGGGGGAGGAGTGTAACATCCGTACCCAACCCCAGCTGGTCTCGATACGTCGAACCAGCTGAGGGAGAAATGTGGGGAAATCTGGTTGGTTGGGAAAGCGAGACTTACGGGCAATTCAGGATTGATTGGGAAACCAACCAATCGAAATTGTTGCTGAGTCAAACTTACGCAATTGGTTTGAGCTTGTTCAAACATAACCCACGTAAGTTCACCTCATCACTAATTCAACCAATCAGATCACAGCCCCAAGAGTGAGTCGACAATGTTTCCGCCGCTCACTTCAAACACAACCAATGAGAAACAAATACAGGTTTGTGATTGCTATGCAATTCTTATCCTTGCTATCTAAAATGTAATTGGTTGAAAATCTTGTTTGTTGCCACATGGGCAAGACCCAAGGGAGTGCACCCCTCCTTGCCATGGGGAAGGTGGCTGCACCCCAAGGGGGTCTAGGGAAGGGGTCTGAAGCCTCTTGGCTCATTCCTCATTTCCTACTCCCAACAAATCAATTGGGAAATAGGATTGTCTTCTCCTCAACTCACCTTCCACAGTTTGTTACTGCATCTCCTAGCACTCTCCAGACTTAGTGATTTCCAGGAGCTGTTACTCTCTGTTTGTGTTAGAACTTATCTTTATATGGGTAAATGCCCTTTTTCTTAGTAGATCCGTTACATTTCAGGTGTCAAAAATCATTTCTATCGCCTTTGGAGATCTCCAGTGGCTCGTTCCTTCTAATATCTCTATCGCTCGTCAAATTCCCTTCTTCATAGGCCTCTTTTACTCTACAAATAATGGTTCTGTGATGCTCCTGCCAAAGGACCTGAGCAGTCAGGAGACCGCGTCTGGAAAGCTCCGAACCATCTTTTCCCGCACGCCATGCCGCCGAGGTCGCCATGTTGAGGCGAATGAGCATCGATGCATGGCGGCTTGGCTTTGCACCTCACCTATGTTGCGCAGAATCGTCGTCGCGGACGAGAATTCCCGCGACCGGCTAACGCGACAGTCGATGTCGCCACGAGTCGTCTCGGGAACTTCTCGAAAGCACTGAAGCACTGTGCGCGAACATCCTGACCATTGAATGGCGTTTTGGGCTTCGAAGCCCCCACAGCCGCCACATGGGAAGAAAATCGTCTCAATGCCGAGCTCTGAGCTGCTGTCGCATGATACTGTACATGCACTGCATGGATGCTGCTGAGCCGTCCAGGTCAATAGGGGGGGAATACGTCCAGGTCAACACAATCCTTCTAGCCTAATGCCGATTTCAACTGAGCCGGGTCGAGATTGAACCAGACCCGTCAAATGCTTCCAATCGGACGCTCTCGCCGCGTCGGCATCCATAAAACCCCTCATTGATCGCTTGCCGCTTGGAGCAAACGTCAGCATTTGGTGGAGCTCGGTGGGTGAGGTGTACGCTCGGTCAGCTGTTGTGCTCTATTTCATAAGCAGTCAATCAGTGCAACATGAGCGTGAGACATACAGGTTGGTGTTGCCTGCTACAGTACACGTAGGAGAAACTCATGCTGGTGGAGGGTAAGCGGGCAGCGTTACTATCTGACTTCCTGGAGCGGACAGATGGACAAGCGGTGAGTGACAACAGAGTGTTTTTCCAGGAGTTGTTCCGAAGAATGGGTTTGTTCCGAAGCGCAAGTGTAAGCGATTGTGCCTGTTGCTGCGGCCTGCCTCGCGCGACTCCAGGCTGCTTCTCTTTGACAGCTGCAACGCACGGGAGCTATGACACCAGGGAGATCGACTAGTGTTCTGCAGGTGGGGCATGAAACTGAAGTGGAATTCAAGCAGCCTATTTTTCCACCTTGCCGATAGTCATCATGGTTCCAGTTGCTTATCTCAGATTCTCAGCACGTTTGTAACCAAAAATCCATGGATCCTCACTCAATCCGCTGGCTTCCCATTCAACCTCGTAGATTCCCACTCAACCTCGTTGTCTCCCACTCAACCTCGATGTTTCCCACTCAACCTCGTTGTCTCCCACTCAACCTCGATGTTTCCCTTGCTAAGAGCGTGTTACGTACCCCTTAAATTGGCGGCAGGCCCTAGTTGCCTGTAAAAGTCGACCCGACCTGTCTGGTCGGGTCGACCGGTGGGCGGTTGGGTACCTAGCAGGCAACCTGCAAATGTACCAACCGCCTGTTTTGAAGACCCAACCATACCTACAGTTTTTAGGGCAGACCTAACAGTCACTAAACCAATTAGTGTGAATCATACCTTGATTTCTGTTTTCGTGCACCAATCACGTTCAGCTTCGATAGTTTTTTTTTTGTTTTCTGGTTGTAACTATATTATTCAGCTTCGATAGTGTCACCTACCCCCATTTTTAATTGTACCGCTGGTTGCATTGCATGTTGGTACGTTCGTGGCTGGTTGCCCCAACCAGCTGGTTGTGGGCGGGACCATATGGTCGCATAGACCACCTGGTCGCCTCGACCAGGTGTGATTGTGATCTGGTACAAACGTCAAATACTGTACACTGTGGACCCTAGGGTAACCTGGTAACCCTACGTTCAACCCAACCCGACCGTTCGAGGCAAACGCGACCAGGCCCCAAAATAAGGGGTACGTAACACGCTCTAAACAGTCGCATCGCAGAAGCTGGAGGGGGGGAAAAAAAACCGTACGACTCATCGCGTTGCGATTGGGTTTGTAGCGAAACGTCTGACGAAGTCTTGAAAAGTAACGGAGCTAGGACGACAGTGGTGGTGTGGTGCTGCGGGCGCAAGGGCTATCTGTACAAAAACCCCATCGGCTTTTACCTAATGCATGCAGATTTTGCTAGTGCAAGTTTGCGAGCACATACAATAGACGGTTCAGGCAAAAATGTCTGCCTGCTGGCAAAACCACGCGGTACCCGTGTTTAGGGCGTGTAACTTTTTCAGTTGACGTCAAAAGTACGTTCGGAGCCCCCCTAACGTACGGACGGGGCCCCGTCCGTACGTTAGGGAATGTGGTACGGACGTTGTGCCGTACGTACCGAAATTTTGAAAAATATGCGACAAGTAACACACATTACCACGGTCGCCACCCCCTCGTCAGAGTCGCCTAACACCAACCACGCCTCGGCAAGGTGCCACGTCATATTGGTTTGGCAGTCGAAGTGTTGGAATTTCGAGCTGGGAAATCGAGCAGCATTGAATTCTGCAACTCTGTTTTCGCGCACCAATGGGATGTCAGAAACGTTCGACAGTACGGACGGATGTCCGGACACAGTCAGAACGGTAGAACGGACGCTGGGGAGGCGTGAAAGTGACAGATGTGTTACGGACGTTGGCGACGTCGCACGGGATGTGGCGAAGATCTTAACGAACACTTGCGAAATTAGTAACACCATCGAAGTCCGTACGGGCCATGCGTCCGTACTTTAAACGTCGAAAAAGTTACACACCCTTAGGGTTGAGGCTCCCCAGTCGCATGCCATCCAAGCGGGAATTAATTTTTTCTGACCGCGGGTAGATAACAGTCCACTTTCTCCTACGGCCGTCTAATGTATGCATCGGAATATTTGCACTGACATAAGTTGAATGCCATTGAAAATGGTCCAAAACCCCATCACCAACTTCCCTACAGTCTTAGGGGAAGGTGCTACGTGGTGGGCGGTCAGGCGAACTTCTCCTGCATCTGATGAAAATGTGACACCGTGACGAAAGTTTGCTGACGGAGGCGAATCAACGCCAGGGCGTTTGCTGACGTGTGTGCCTGTGCAGATGAGCCAGGTCGTGCGTGAGGTAGGTACTACCGACCACAGCAAACAAGGTGACATCTAGCTTCACCACATTCAAAAACATATTTATTAGTTAGGAAACCGTGTGAGCAGAATGAAATTAAGTTTTGAGTATGGTAAAGGTGATTGTGACTGATGAAAAAACTGATTAGAGAACGGTACAAGCTAAGCCCTAGGAAATAGTATTGGTGTCATCAGAGCCATACAGGATCTTTTGAAAACACGGTTGGATGTGTATCAAGACATGGACCACGGTGTGGAATGTCCGAAGGAATAGCCCCATACATACGTTGAGCTTGTATATTCAAGAGTTTGAGTTCTACAAAATCAAGTACATTGCTGGTAAGGAACACTACTACAAAATGAGTACCTAGTTATGCCCATCCGCTGCTCTCATGCATACTTGTTTTGCATAAGGATGTAGGTAGGTGAATCTTCTGTATAGCTTTCTTCTAGTATTTTGTACAAATTAGAAGGAAAAGTGCATACAGCATCTAACTTCTGTAGAAATTTGCAATGCAAAGAAGCAGTAAGTACTAAGTGTTGTTCGGTGCAGCTATACCATGATGGAAGCATATATACCACAGTTTTTCAAGTAACCCCCCCCACATACCCACCACGCACGAGGGAAACCGTCTGAATGTAGAAGCCATGGCTACCGTATAACATGTCAGAAGCATGTCAACAAGACAGATGGAGCAGCGGGTCGCGGTTGACATCCTTGTAAAGGAGATACCTTGACCGAGTCTTGCCCAGTGCTGCATACCTGCATGGCGCAACACGGAAATGAGAAAACATCAGTGAGTGGACGACGGACATTAAGAAACATGTGTGATGAGAAAAAAACGGAGGTCACAGGAGATCACGAGCAATTATATCACAACTGAGATGCAGCAAGAGCATTAAAAACGAAGGGAAAATGATTTCACTAGAGAAGGACGATGAATGCACAGTCAACACCCATAATTCCGAGGGCAAACGCATGCTAGTGAGATTACTTGAATGAGCATAATATGAAAAGGTTATCTCACCATTGGGGAACAAAAGGGGCCATCCAAATGGCGTCACCTGCTTGGACAGGATACCTGCAAATACAGAGTCAAAAGGCGTCCGATTGTCATGCTTAATCAGCTATTGCCTTAATCAGATACTGCCTTACCAGCTATTGCCTTAATCAGCTATTGCCTTACCAGCTATTGCCTTACCAGCTATTGCCGTAATCAGCTATTGCCTTACCAGCTAATGTCTGAACCAGCTATCGCCTTAACCAGTAATTGTCGTAACCAGCTTTTGTCGTAACCAGCTATTGCCTTAATCAGCTATTGCCTTACCAGCTGTTGCCTTAACCAGCTATTGCCTTAACCAGCTAATGTCGTAACCAGCTGTTGCCTAAACCAGCTATTGCCTTAACCAGCTATTGAATTAACCAGCTATTGCCTAACCCAGCCATTGTTGTAATCAGGTATTGCCTCACCAGCTATCAGCCAAGCGGTATATTCCTCGCCCTTCCAGCAGCAGCAGTCCGTGCTGATTGTAATGCACCTCCTGACGGGGGGGTGTAGGAAAGAAGTGGAGGAAGGGTAGATTCATGCAAGGCAAGCAAGGAAGGGTAGTGGTCTGTGAAAGGAGATGAAGCACCTGCCCTTCTAGCAGCGGAAGTCCGTTCTGATTGTAATGCACCTTCTGAGTTGGGGAAAGAGGGAGGGAGGGAGGAGGAGGGAGGGAGGGAGGGAGGGAGGGAGGGAGGGAGGGAGGGAGGGAGGGAGGGAGGGAGGGAGGGAGGGAGGGAGGGAGGGAGGGAGGGAGGGAGGGAGGGAGGGAGGGAGGGAGGGAGGGAGGGAGGGAGGGAGGGAGGGGGAGGGAGGGGGAGGGGGAAGGAGGGAGAAATTAAGAGAAATCAAGTAATGGGGGAGATCCACGTTGATCGAAAGAAAGCACGGATGCATTCTTGAGTTGACTCAAAGATCGATACAAATTCTTATCTAGACTCAAACGGAACATGCTCATGTAAGCAGCTACAGGGGAATGGGGTGACCAGCCAAAACAAACCCCTGAGCATGTTTCACAATATATTGGCATTAATGAACACACACCTAAAGGAACACTCACCTAAAGCAGCCACACTCACCTTCACATTAAGGAACTCCCCCGGCTCAAAGTCCATGATCTGCAGAGCGCACAGGGAGTGTTAAAAAAACAAAGGGACTGGTGACTTTTGAGTCGACTCAAAACTCCCCCCGCTCAAAGTCCATGATCGGCAGAGAGTACAGGGAGTGTTCAACGCGAAGGGCACAGGAAGTGCTCAGTGCAAAGGGATGACTTCTGAGGGGACTCAAGACTCCCCCGGTTCAAAGTACATGATCTGCAGAGAATACAGGGAGTGTTCAACGTAATGGGCACTAATGTTCGTTCTTGAAAAAAGAAAGAAAGGAAAGTTGAAAACAAATGGGAGAACCATAAACACATTGCATGAATATCGGTTCCGTCAGCATCAGTAGGGAAAAAAGAGGAAGACAAAATCAATCAAACAACAGTTGCTGTTCGAAGCAACCCTTACATGAATATTAAAGTCATAGGCAATGGTGGTGGGAAGCAGCTTGCGAAGAGCAAAGACCTGGAGCATGATGGAAAAGAGGGAGAACAGGAGGAATGATAGAGCACCGCACATCACCGCACCGCACATTACCGCATGGCACATTACCGCACAGCACAGTCAGTCGTATGTAAATCAGATGCTAAAAGAACTGGGGAATGGTGGATGTGACCATGACAGCAGAGCATGGGTTGCTTGTGTATGAAAAGTGAACGTTACAAGTGGTAGTTACAGATGACGGTTTCAAGTGGAGGTTACAAGTGGTAGTGACAAGTGGCACTATTGACAGTGACAAGTGGCAGCTACAAGTGACAAGCGGGAGTGAAAACAGGAAACGAGCATTAGTGGCAGCAGCACAACGCACCTCCCCAGGGACTGGCAGAATGGGTTGCTTGTGCGTCTGCCCCACCACCACCGCCAACCCCTCTGAACCGCTCTCCACCCCTGAGACTGTAGCAAGGCCCGAGATAGGGCAGTACCTGATGTTGGTGGGCGGAGGGCGTGGGGGTGCGGAAGGGGGAGGTGGAGGGAGACGAGGACGGCTCTTGAGTCTGCATTTGAGTCGACTCAAAGCCCCTTCGCTCTACACCACTGAGGCTGTAGTGAGACCCGAGATAGGGCAGTCCCTGATGTTGGTGGGCGGAGGGCGTGGGGGTTTGGGGCGGGAGGGGGAGGTGGAGGGAGACGAGGACGGCTTTTGAGTCTGCTTCTGAGTCTGCCTTTGAGTCTGCTTTTGACTTGAGTCTGCATTTGAGTCGACTCAAAACCCTTCGCTCTCCACCCCTGAGGCTGAGATAGGGGTTTTGAGTCGACTCAAATGCAGACCTGATGGAAGCGAGGTCTGAGATAGGGCAGCACCTGATGGTGGTGGGTGGAGGGCGTGGGGGTTTAAAGGGGGGGAAAGGGGTTGACGTTCAAGTCGACTCAAAAGTCCTGAGAGGCCTGAGACAGGGCTGAGACAGAGCAGTACCTGATGGTGGTGGGTGGGGGTTTAGAGGGGGGAAGGAGAGGAGTGGGGGGAAGACGAGGACAGCTGAGGAATGGAGGAGGGAGGAAAGGGAAGGGAAGGTAGGAGGGGGAGGGGGAGGGGGAGGGGGAGGGGGAGGGGAGGAGGGGAAGAAGGGAGACGGGAAGGGATATTTGGCGAAGGGATGGTAGATGGAGGGTCCACGTGATGTGGATTTTGGTTACCAGTGCGTTTATTACTAAGACAAAAACGAGTGTAGCTCGCGCACGGGCAAAGGAAGGAGCGGTCTGTGAAACTCAAACGACTGTTTGAACGGAAATTGGACTAAACCTCGGCTTTAAAAGTATTGAGGTTGAAAGTACCTGCGTTAGATGAGAACGAGTGTACCTCCAGTGTCCAGACGCAAACGTCAAGGAGTGGTGCGCCCCATTCAGTGGCAGCTGCTCAGCCCTGTACTTGAGATGAGAGTTGGGCTTTGAGCTCTCTTCTGGGCAGAGGGAACCTTACATGCGTTCAATGAGCACGAGTGTAGCTCCAGACGCAGAGGCCAAGGAGTGGTGCGCCCCATTCAGTGGCTGCCGCTCAGCCCTGTACTTGTTTTGAGAGTTGACTTTTGAGGCGCCTCAAATGTGCGCCCCATTCAGTGGCCACTCAGCCCTGTACTTGAGATGAGAGTTGGGCTTTAAGCTCTCTTCTGGGCAAAGGGGGCCTTACCTGCGTTCAATGAGCACGAGTGTAGCTCCAGACGCAGAGGCCAAGGAGTGGGGCGTATTTGGTGGCAGATACACATAGGAGTCCGCCTGAGTGAAGAAAGGGCAAGGCAAGTTGGCACAAATATGTGTGGGAGGGGGAGGGAGGGGAAGTAGGGTTGCTTGAAAGCAGAGGCCAAGGAGTGGGGCGTATTTGGTGGCAGATACACATAGGAGTCGTCCTGAGTGAAGAAAGGGCAAGGCAAGATGGTGCAAACTGGGGAGGTGGGAAGTTTGAGTTGATTGGAAGCAGACTCAAAAGCAAAAGTGGGAGGTGGCAAATATGCATACCAGATGTACAAGACGCGTTGGTACGTATGGGGGGAGGGGGGGGGGGGAGGAGGGGGGGGGGGGGGTGGGTGGGGGGATGTAAAGATGTGGGGACAGGGATTGCTCGAAAACATACTGGGAAGCAGAGCGAAAGACAAGGAGGTGGGCTGACGTAGATAAAAAGGAGGATTGACAGGTACACGGTATATGGTGAGTTGGAGGATAAAGATAAGTGATATTGAGATGTGGAAGAACATGTGTGGGCATGTGAGCTAGACGATATGTGTAAGGAAAATGCTGTACTGTTGATTGGAAGCAGGGATTGCTCGAAAGCAGACTGGGAAGCAGAGCGAAAGACAAGGAGGTGGGCTGACGCAGATAGAAACGAGGCTTGACAGGTCGGTACATGGTGAGTTGGTGGATAAAGGGAAGGAAAATTGAGAGGTCGCAGGGGGAAGAACATTTGTGGGCATGTGAGCTAGAGGACATGTGTAAGGAAGATTCTGCACATGCAAGGCTCAAGGCCCATGCTTTGCCTGCATGCCAAAAAAAACTCCTGCCAGAAGGTGAAAAACTAATTGCAAAAACGTCTGAAGTAACGTTTCCAGGTAAAAAATGAGAAGGGATTTCTCTGTTCTATAACAAATGGTGAAAAATATAAAGAGCACATGAGTACCGTAAGCTCCTCCTGCCAATCAATAGAGCTTGAGCAGGTAGTTCCAGCATCGCCAGCTGTCAAGCACTCATTGGCCACCCCTCCCTCAGTAGCCTCTCCTCCTGGAGCCCCGTACTGAGCAAAGCTGACTTGCCCTGATACCACAAACACAAACCTGCAGCAACAGAGCAACGCAGCAACGGACCAGTGCACTTGCCAAGGCAGGATACAAGACTAATTTGAATCGACTGAAAGGTGAAGCTTACTTGCCCCAACAACACAAAGACAAGCTTTTCAGCCGCATGATTTCCACCCACATGCTTCTCACCTTTCCACTCCAGCAACCGGAAGGGCGGAAGAGGCATTGTCTGACACAACAAGATGGAGAGAAAAAAAGAAAGAAAGAAAGAAAAGAAAAGAAAAGAAAAGAAAAGAAAAGAAAAAGAAAAAGAAAAAAAGACAGAATAAAGAGGGAAGGAATAAACAGAGAGGGAGTAACAGGCAAGCGAATTAGGAAAGGAAAGCAAAACTCTGTTTATTTACAATACCGCGAGGAGAGAACAAGGTGAGTCAATGGCGAGACGTGACAGAACAAGAAACTGGAACTACCAAGGAACCCTAAAAACAGTGGGAAGCTGGTTACCACCTGAGAGCGCTTAAAGCAGAGGGAGGAGCTGGATAATTGGTACCTGAGAGTCGAAGCAGGGACATGCTGAAGTGTGCGCCAATGGCAGGAGTCACCAGATGTGCAGAGAGAGTGTTTTCCCTGCAAGCCATTACAGGATGGCAAGCAGGCAAGCAGGATGGCAATAGGTTCTTAGTGGACTTTTTTTCAGGATATTTGGAAGGGAAGTCGCTGCCTGTAGCAGACCGCATCGGAACAAGCCTGATGCAATTAAATTGTTGGCATTCACTGCAGATGACTCCCAATGTTAGTCTGCAATCTGGCTTTACTCGGGGCAGGTGGGGTGCCGTACATGGTATGGTGTTTCACAGGTGCCATTCAGACAACGAGCTCACAAGTGTTTTGCTGTTTTCTTCCTGCTACGATGAAATTTCGAATGAGAAACTTCCAATTCAGCCTCCGTTTGAGCTTTGAAGAGCTCCCATGCAGATGCAGCAAAGTTGTCGGGCTCCCAGTTCCAAGCATTGAAAACAAATTCACTCTCAGGTACAGGTTACTCTCACCCATCAACACATATATGCGAATTCACCCTCTGACAGGTTCTCCCACCCACCATCCAGGCAGCGGGCTGAAGACTCAGCTTTCTGGTGTGATCAATGCAGGATCCCTCGCCACCACACTGCATCTTATGAGTCGGCTTAGGCCATTATACATCCACCCAAAAATCAATTCCATTCACCCAAAACCCACCATCCGGGTAGCGGGCTGAAGACTCGGCTTTCTGGTGTGATCAGCGCATGGTCCCTCGCCACCACGCTGCGAGTGAATCCGGGCAGGTCTGAAAGCGAGAAGAAAAACATTACAAAACCAGAGAGGAAAGGCATCGGTGAGAAAAAACATGCAGAAATGACAATATGAAGCAGAATGGGATTCATTTGGAAGGTGCGAGTAGCACCCTCTTTAGTTGGAAAGCAAATAGTAAGAAAACATTGTAAGAACTTGAATATAAGAAGGACGAAAGCAAACCACTAGGATACGAATCATGCACCTTCCATGTGGACCGTGTCTAGGGTGGGTTCCAGAACCTTCTCATACATGCCCTTATTACTCCGTGTGCCTGCAAATACGGAAGCAAGAATGTGAAACAATTTGACTTTCGAGTCAAACCAATGTCGCCTCAGGACGTTCTCATACATGCCATTGCCACGTCCTGTGCCTGTCAATACGGGATGACAGGATTTAAGTGCAAGAATGAAGTGTTAAGTGACGACTTTTCAATAAATCGCTCTAGACGAAACAAGATGCTCCATTTTGACAAAAAAGCGAGAGTTCGTGTTGTCGTACCATCAGCAGCGGCTTCGGAACTCAGCAGAATAATCGCGAGCGCGAAAGTTGTTAGTGTTGATAGAAGCTGACAGGCATGAAATGGTTTCAGCGACATTGCTGCAGGCGGAATGGCGTGAACACAAGAAAGACACCCTGGTGGTTTCACAATAGAAGACAATTCAGCAGATAAACGATACTCGGCGTGCTCAGCAGGGATTTGTTCGGTTCCGTAGGTTTCGTCAGATCATGTTGCATTTTGATACGGATCCCGTTACAGACCGATGTCAGTACTGTGTAAACAAAGTCCCATGAAGTGCGTTTCCTAACGTGAAAATCGTTCTGTGCTTCGAGCTCGTGTCAATATGGGGACGACCCTTTGAGCCTCAGGCATTGTTCTGGGTCAACTTCACGTGTCATCAGCATTCAGTTCAGTCCCTCCCTAGATGTTGTCATGTCACCGATTGCACACCTTTCACAGCCACTTCCCTTGTGTTTTCCACAATTGACGATCACACCTTTCAGCCTCTCCTCTTGTCTCTCTCGGCCTTCTCTCGTCACTCCCAGACTTCTCTCGTTAGCCTCTTCCCTCGTCCTTCCCATCACACACCAAAACAAATTTGAATTCTCATTCAACGTCTAGCATCCCCTTCTGTTTGACAAGAAGCAAAGAATCGATTTCAGAAGAACGCATTGGTTTTTGGTTCTGTAATGTTGATCCACCTCCCGGGGGAGCTGAGAAACCTAATTTCAAGTCCATCATTCACGCGTCGCCAAAGTTTCTTAGTTAAAATACATAAAGAAAAAGGTTCTCTGCCAAAATGGGCAATCCAGGCACTGCTGTAGATGTCGAGAAGCGCATTCGTGTCATGAGGATGATGATGAAGCTTCAAGACCTCAAAAGAAGAAGTACGTAAGTCGCCGGCTTCAGCTCCTTGTTATATCCTTCCCTGTAGATATTCATGATATCCTTGTGCAGTGGATGGACTTGAGCTCTCCTCGGCTGGTGGCGAAGTGAGCATGACGCGACGGACAATGAGCACAGTAAGTGCCATAGCAACGCTCTTCTCTAACGTTTTCTTCTCAGCGTTTCACTCAAACAACTGCATAGCAGGATTCTATTCTTCTGCGCTCTCGATTGTTCATGGTGGCTTCCTGGGCTGTCGCCATTCTCCTTGCAGTCGGCTATGCTTTTATATAATGAACATTTGTCAAGCAAGACATCACTGGTGCTCCGTCCAAGCCAACACACCTCAAAGCGAGGTGTTCCTTACAGCGATTTACAACATGTGTTGGCATGGGGTAGTGAAACTCCCAAGGGCCAGTTTGGCGTGGACGGAAATAAGGGTAGCAGAAGGGATATTTTTGTATGCTGCTGCTGAGGCATCACCATTTACAGCAGCTTGGACGCAATTATGAAGAAAATTACCATGCAGCAGAATTCACTTGTGGTATCACATTCTATTCTAAGAATCACCCAATGGGCCTGGCAGGGAGTTGCAGGACCTCTGCAATTGGAGGGTAATCATACAGCTTAGGGGGAAACCCAGCTGAAATAATCCTCGGCCCAACCAGCCATGCCGCTGCTGCACCGCCAAGTAGGCCCCCAAGGTGCCCTGAGTTATCAATGTTCCTCCAAAGAACTCCCAGAACCAGGTTCAACATGACTGTACTGCCTAAGCCGCGCAAATATGCTGAACCCCTCAAGCTCAGCTGCTTCTTGTGCCTCAGAAAGAACACCCCCAAAGCCCCGACGAGCCCGAAAATTGCTCCAGATGCACCTACAGAGGGCGAAGGGTTGAGCACGAGGCTCAGCGCTGAGCTGGCGAGCGCTGACACCACATAGATGCCAGCCATGCGCCGGCCACCAAGCAGCGACTCAGCATCAGGACCAATCGTATTCAGTGAAAGGGAATTCACTACAAGATGCTGAAGATCCGCATGAAGCAACGCGGATGAGAATAGCCGGTAGTATTGGCCCTGGCGGATAAGCGAGTTGACTTTCGCGCCGAGCAAGAGAAGGCGGTTGTTGGAGAGGATTTGGAGGAGAAAAGCGGCTGCGTTGATGGCAAGGAGAAGGTCAGTGACCTTGCGATGCGCCCTGGAACCACCAGGAGCCCAAGGCCAGATAGGCCCTGTGGAAGGGGGACCAGAGAAAAGGTTACTTGGAAATCCGCTGTTACCACTGTTGTAGGATCCCTCGCGAAAGGCGCTGGTGGTGAAGGGAGAACGAGATTTGCGTGGTGAGGAGGGTCCGAAAGGGGGGAGTAGGTGAAGTGAGGATTGTAGGCCGGGGAGGGTTGTGGAGAGGAGGTGGGGGAGGGCGAGTGGGAGGGAGCGGAGGAGAAGAGTGAGGGAGGCGGAGAGTGATTGGGCGAACGGGTGAGGGGAGGAAGGAGATGTGGTGGTTGAAGGGAGAGGAACGGCTTGGGAGTTGCTAGAGCCACCACCGCTGGTGGGAGCTCTGCTAACAGTATCTGTACAGGCACCAGGTCTTGCTGCTGCTGCTGCTTCTGCCGCTGCTGCTGCTGCTCTTCCCGCAACCTTCCATGATATTCTCCCCTAAAACAGAACCCCCTTCGACCTCTCCTCCCGTGCCCTCAATGGACATTCTCGGTTTCCTGTTCGCCCTTCTGTTCACCCGAATTCTGTTTCGCTGGGACGCCGCGCGCTGATTGGCCAACGCGCGGTGCTGTAGTAGCAGAACCGCGGGAAGCGGGGCATAGCAATTGACCACCCTGATTGACTGCGACGCTAGCCCTGAAGACGTTGAACATACGCGAAACGGGGACGGACGAAACGAGGATGAAGTCGACGAGGCTGAAACCCAGCCCGGACCGCCTGGGAACATCGTGAATGCTCCTGCCTTGCTCGATGGTATGACGATCTATTCTATCCCTAAATGTCTCAGAAAAAATGCTTTGATGCTGCGCGTCTATCCGTTATCCCTTGCTTTACTAACTCGCCCTTCAACAATTGAACACGCTTCTCGTGGTCATTAGTCCAATCCCTGAGGCGTGAAACGTGCGTGTAAGCCTTATATCTGCTGTGCTGCCGCTTTTTCTCATAAAACAAAGCGCGCGACGTGAGGAGGTGCCTTCCTCCATGGGCCTAGAAGAAGGAACTGATGTCACGTCATCCTGGAAGCATTTCAGGTGGTGGAACCTCTCCAAAGAGTACTCAAGCTCGGACTTTAAGGGTTAAAAACGTCACTGTGCGTGTGAGTACGTTAGGGTGCGGTGCAATGTGATGCAGGTCGTGTTCCCTGGTTCGCTGATGTCTGTGGTTATGGACGTAACACGTGGCAGGTTCACGAACTCAAAGAAACTGCTAGTAACATCGATTTCGGCAAAAGCAGGTGGCTGATACGTTACCATTTCCATTTCCCAGTTACTGTCTTTCGCGGTAAGTTGTTCAGTCTTGTCTCTCGCGTGACGAGATCCTCTGAGTTACCTGGTGATTTTCTGGTCTTGTCAGATGTTCGTTCTCACTCAAGCAATAGGTGTACACGTATCCAGCAAAGCGGCATAAGCGGATCCGCGAGAGCACCTATGTAGCGTACATTTGATTTCTTTCTATAATCACTTTAGGTCATTCTGTCACCGTAAAAGTCGGTGCATCCTACGCGCGCTTGTCGCAACCGGGATCGGTGTAACACCTCGCTACCCACTGGGTCAGACGAGGCACTCAACCCTTACGTGTAAGCTCCGCAGGCGTTACAATCGGTCCACCTTTCGCTGTGCGGAGGATCGTGTCCGAGCCTGCGAGCGTGTGCCCTTCTTCCTCCGCACGCGGCGCCCCATTTTCCATGCTCGCGCCGCAATCTCCACTTCGTAGCCGCCGGTTAACTTGCGGTTGGTGACTTTTCAGTCAGTGTCCAATACCGCGGCGCCATATATCTTACACTGAGATTTGGGCCGTTTCAAAAGTCACTTAAGAAATCACTGATCCTTTCGTACTCGTTTTACTGACGCGGCCGCGTCGCTTTCCCTAATCCACGTGTCGGATAAGGCACGTGGCGGCGACGCGATGTTGAACGTGCTGACGGGGCTGCTGCGAGGCCGCGCAGTGCCGGCGAAGGGCTTTAAGTATCTGACGGCAAAGCGCGGCCCGAAGAACTACTATAAGGGCACGGGCAGCCGCACTATGGGACGGCACACTAAGAAAGGTGAGTGTAAGGGGGGTGATGCGAGAGGGGACGTGGGGGCAGGGTGGGGGGAGGGTGTAGTTGGTAGAGAAGGGGGGAGTGGGGGTGGGGCGGGGGGAGGAGGGGTAAAGGCAGGGGATAGGTGTTGGGCGAGGGTTTGAGGGTTAGGGGGGAGGGGGAATTGTAAGGGAGGGTGCGGAGAGGGAGGGAGGGAAGAGAGGGGGGGAATTCTGAGGGAGGGAGATGAGAGGGGGGTTGAGGTGGGTGGGAGGGGGTTAGAAGCGGGGGATTGTGAAGGAAGCGGGGCTATTGATTGGGAGGGGAAAAGCACAGGAGTGTTTTTTTCTCCAGGCTAACCAAGTGCGAGCGTACGAAGAAGTGTTTTGAGGCGTCTCAAAACACGTCTTCCTACTGGAGTGTCTTTTTCTCCAGGCTAACCAAGTGCGAGCGGGCAGGGGGTTGCACTATGGGCCAACGCATAAGCATGGTGAATGTATCGCGGGTGATGCAAGAGAGGCAGAGGTGGTTACTCTGTAACGGAAGAGCAAGAGGAAGGGGACTTCAGAGGCGCTTAAAGGCTGCCAGGAAGAACTTGTGCAAGCGGACAGGGGGTTGCACTATGGATTAACGCATAGGCAAGGTGAGTGTATCGCAGGTGATGCAAGAGAGGCAGAGGTGGTTACCCTGTAATGAAAGAGAAGGTTCCTTTTTCTCTCCCTCCGCGCGGACCATTCATTTCGTCTGTTCCTTCCACAACCATTCATTTCTCAAACATTTAACTCAGCATGAAACTCGTTGTTTACCCCCTGCATGTAGTTACTATCTGACTAAGTAGACAGGCATAAACTCATCGAGCGTACTATACGCCAGCGTATAAACTCTGGCATAGAAACACTGGGTGGTCCAATGACCGCCCTGTAAACACTACGTATTCCAAAATCATGTATCGCATGTCTCACTACTCCCTGCAGGTGGTTACATTTTGATGGAAGAGAAAATGCCAACCTACCTGGTTCCTGACCTCAGTAATTTCCAGGTACCTTCCCTCCATGCCTTTCCCTGCCAAATGGCATCATCTCGTAATGCTTTTTGAGTTTAGTTTTGAGTCGACTCAAAACTAGTTTCTTTATTACATTTCTACCCACCAGGTGACAGAATTTGCTTTTCTACTAGGTAATTCCCCGCCTTGTTAAATTTTGTGGCTCCTCAAGAGTGGCAATTTCCCATTATGTGAATACCCTGCCAGATAACATAAGCAATGTGATAACATCCATTCACATGCTGGATACTGTACCTGTGCAACGAGACGAGTTACTCGCCCGGTATCGCCCGAGTTACTCGTTTGGGGGCGAGTAACGAGTTTCGATTTTTATAAATTTTACTCGGACGAGTCAAGCCGAGTTTTACTCGCCGAGTTTTTTTAGCTCGACGAGTACTCGGGCACTATGTTGCCCGCCGATCCGCGCAGATCGGCGATTTCGCCCGTCGATCCGCGCAAAACGGCGATTTCGCCCATCGATCCGCGCAGATCGGCGATTTAGCCAGCCGATCCGTGCGGATCGGCGATTTCGACCGCCGATCCGCGCAGATTGACGATTTCGCTGAGCAGATCGGCGATGTCCGCCACATGTCGTGTCAATCGCTAAGCTCAGATAAGATCTTGCTTTGGTCGAGCCAAAGTACTGTAATTCGGCGGGCGAAGTATTGCTTCCCCGACTACTGTAATTCGGCGACAATTTTCCACCTGTTCCCAACCAAGTCGCCACTACTTACCTCTGTTCACCGCACTGAATCTACAAAATCCCAACCACCCGTTCCAATTTCAGATCCCGCCACAACACAACCCCCTCCCTTCCCCGCCAGTCTACCCCGATGTTCCTTCATTAGCTAGCTGGACGTGTCCGTGGTAGTTGTAAGGGCCCCTGTTTTTGCAGTTACAGGGCAGCGGGCCGAGCATTACTCGTACTCGGACGAGCTTTTCTAAATGCTCGCCCGAGTTCCCTTTTATAAGGCGAGTAACGAGTTTCTGTTTGGGGGGAAAAATGCTCGGTCGAGTATTACTCGACTCGGGCTCGTACTCGGCCGAGCAAGGCTAGGGACGAGTCGAGCATTACTCGGCTCGCCCCTTTGCACAGGTATTGGATACATATTCCATGCATGCCCCCTCCCTTGCCACACTTGGCACTCGCCACTCCTGCTGCACTCATAACCACTTGCACTCTGTTGCCACTTGCACTCTGTTGCCACTTGCACTCTGTTGCCACTTGCACTCTGTTACCACTTGCACTCTGTTACCACTTGCACTCTGTTACCACTTGCACTCTGTTGCCACTTGCACTCTGTTGCCACTTGCACTCTGTTGCCACTTGCACTCTGTTGCCACTTGCACTCTGTTGCCACTTGTACCCTGTTACCACTTGCACTCTTATTCCACTTGTTCCCCTCCTTACAGCTCAAGCCCTATGTCTCCCACACTGCACCCATGGTGGCATTAACAATGATCCCCTCTTGCTCCTTCTCCTCTTTCTCCCGTTCCCCTCCCACCAGCTCAAGCCCTATGTCTCCCACACTGCACCCAAGAAGCCACCAACAGCCGCAACCGGAGCTGAAGCAACCACAGCAAATGCCGGGTCGAGATAAACAGGGCATTTTAGGGTATTGGTGAAGTAACAGCTGCTGCCAGGGCTGAAGCATCCATAGAAAATACCGGAACACGATGAGTAGGAGATTAGGGGTGGTTCGTGGTACTAGGTAAGCGTAGCTGGAATAACGTGTTGAATAGTACGGTTGTAGGATATGTGCAACTGGCGCTGGTATTGATACACCACCGACAATTGGTGCTGCTGCAACTGGTGCTGGTATGTCATCAGTAAAGACACCATCTCAAGTGTTTGCGTCAATTGGGGGTTGAACATTTGTGACGGTACATCTGCTCTGCAGGTCTCAGCGTAGGTGCATTGTGTTCGAATCCAAGCGCTTCATTATTCCATTCTGATTCAGTACTCATCACCCTAGCAGGAGCAGCCTAGGTACCGTACGTGGGAGGTTCCAACCAATTATTAAACACCATGCTTTTCACAGCCCATGATCATTTCAGTACACAGCTTGCTTTGATGCAAAGAAAGGTTACACTATTTATTGGTGTAGCATAACATTGTTTACATCTAGCTACATCAATACATAGGGTGCTACACAATGTTATGGTGTAGCTATCGGGGGTGAGGTCAAACAGCTTAGCAGCATCTTTGTCTGAAAGCTTCACCGTTGGAAACATCCTGCCTTCCCCCCATCCGTAATTCATCACCCTTGAAGAGCCTTGTTCGCAGGATCCCTCCCCCACCACCCGTGTTTCCTCCCCTCCTCCCAGCTTCTCCCTCTCACTCTCACAATGTTCAGTATTTTTATTGCACATGCGTTTGCATTTATCAAATGTCACTTATGCATTAGTGTTACATCACATCCGCAGCACCCTATTGGAGGTCAGATCAAACAGCTTAGCAGCGTCTTCATCTGAAAGCTTCACCGTGGGAAACATCCTGCCTTGCCCCCATCCGTTATTCATCACTCTAGCAACCTTATTAGCAGGATCCCCCACCACCCGCGTCCCCTCCCCTCCTCCCAACTCCTCCCTCTCGGGCAATCCCAAGGCTTTTCTTGCTTTCCTCCTCTCCCTCTCCTCCTGCTGCTCCTGCCGAAGCCACCCTTCTATCATTCGCTGAAACAAAGGGGAGAATTGAAGGGGGGGGGGGAGAATGGAAGAAGTTGGGAAGGGGGGAGAGGGGGAGGGTGATAAGACGATAGGAAAAAGTGACTTTTGATTTTTAAAAGGGACTTTTGAGTCAACTAAAAGGTTACCCTCTCCTCCTGCAACTTCTCAGAATCGCTTGACGATCTTTACTCTCCAGACGTTCTCTCAGTCTCCCAACATTCGTGACTTTCCTGTATTTCCCATGTTGTCTATTCCCAGTAGAGATCATCACAAATGGTGACCAGACTAGCTCACCATGAGAGTGGTGGATGCCAGCTCTGGAAATTCTGTCAGCTGCTTGGTGAACTGCAGCCTGCCCTTTGCCACGTATGCCTGAATGAGACGAGAGAGGGATGCAGAGGGGTGCAGAGGGATGTTAAACCTAAACGTTCTACTGCGGAGGCCAGCTCTGGTGTTTGTTGAACTGCAGCCTGCACTTGGCCACTTATGCCTGAGTGGAGGCAGAGACGGTTGCAGAAGGATGCAGAGGGGTGCGTTGGGGTGCAGAGTGGGGTGCAGGTTACAGAATTGGTAATATTGAGCAGCACATGCAAATATGGGTGGGCCAGGCCAAGCCTGCAGCACGTCGAGAATGCGTGCGGCATGCACAAGTGTCACCCTCCTCTGCGCACATTCCTCCCTTGGAAACAATGCTACTGACTGACTGACTGACTGACTGACTGACTGACTGACTGAGTGTGTGCGTATAACATGCACGAGCCACACAGCAACAAGAGCGCTGTACATACAATGTGGGTGGGCCATGTCTGCAGCCCGTCGAAAATGTGAGTGGCATACATGATGGTCGCGCCTCTCTGCTCGCACTCCTCCCTCAGGAAAGCCATCAAGTCAGCTCGACCCAACACATCCAGATCCACCGTGATTTCGTCTAAGAGAAGAACCTGCAAGCACAGAGGGGAAGGAGAGGAAGGGGCAACGGCATCAGCTCGACCCAACACATCCAGATCCACTGTAATTTCGTCCAATAAAAGTACCTGCATGGGGGGGTGTGTGGGAGGAAGGAGAAACAGCATACTTAGTCAATGATACAGCCCCTCTCTGCTCTCACCTTGAACTACCCCACACACCTAAACAACCACACCCCAACACCCGTGCGTACCTTGAAGGGATTTAACAACCCCATGGCGATCTGGATGCGCCTCCTCTGTCCGTCTGATACTTAGTGCATCCGCCACTCAAGGTCAATATCCAACACCTTAATCAGCAGGTCCCTCCTCTCAACTTGGACTATCCCACAACCCCACTTACCTTAAAAAGCTTCAATCAACCTCCCACACCTTGAAGGGATTTAACAACCCCATGGCGATCTGCACACACCTCCTCTGTCCATCCAACACTTTATGCATCCGCCACTCCAGGGCGATATCCAACACTTGAATCAGCCTATCCCTCCTTGCAGCGTCTGTTACCCCACCCTACACCCTCCCTTACCCACTGGCCTCACGACCATGCACTCGTGCATTCGCAACTCCAAGCCAACATTCAACGCTCACGTAAGCCCTTGCGTTGTGTAGCTTGAAGGGCTTCAGCAATCCCATTGCAATCTGCACGCGCCTCCTCTGCCCATCAGACACCTTATGCATCCGCCACTCCAAGTCAATATCCAACACCTTGATCAGCCGGTCCCTCCTTGCAGCAAGTGCTACCCCACACCCCCTCACACCTTGAAGGGCTTTGGCCGCACACCTTGAAGGGCTTTAATAACCCCATTGCAATCTGAACACGCCTCCTCTGCCCGTCCGACACCTTATGCATCCGCCACTCCAAGTCGATGTCCAACACCTTGATCAGCCTATGTCTACTCTCACCTTGAACTACCCCACCCGCCTACACAACTACACCCCAACACCCGTGCGTACCTTGAACGGTTTCAACAGCCCCATGGCAATTTGAACGCGCCTCCTCTGCCCGTCCGACACCTTATGCATCCTCCACTCCAAGTCGATATCCAACACCTTGATCAGCCGGTCCCTCCTCGTGGCATCTGCAGCTGCACCGAATATCATCTTTCTTGCCGATATATCCATCTGTAGCGGCACGTCGAAGCCTGCGAATGCCACATCCCTGCGCCACTGCAAAAAGACAGGAGTGGTGGTTGTGGCGGGAAGAAGAAGAGAGAGAGCAGCAGCACAGCGGTTAGCTGCAGCAGTGCTGAATATTATCTTCCTGACCGATATGTCCATCTGTAGCGGCATATCAAAGCCCACAAACGCTACGTCCCTTCGCCACTGCAGTCAGTAGTCGCATGGGGGGAAGGAAGGGAGCAGGGATCACAAGTGTCGGCTGTGTTGGCGCCGAAGATAATCTTCCTAGCTGATATATCCATCTGTAGCGGCACGTCAAAGCCAAACACAAAGAGGTGGGGGGAAGGCAGGGGTACTAACCTCGCCGCCAAGGTACGTGAGAGCGCCAGACGCCTCGAGCCCGGTATTGTGGAAGGCAGAGCAATCAGTCCCTCCCTACTGGACTGGACGTCAACACAAAGTGGTAAAGGGAAGGCAGGGGTACTGACCTCGCCACCAAGGTACGTGAGAGTGCCAGGCGCCTCTAGCCCGGTACTGTGGGAGGCAGAGTGGACAACTCAGGATAGACATTCTGATAGGAGGATGCATGGAAGGCAGGGGTACTAACCTCGCCGCCAAGGTACGTGAGAGCGCCAGACGCCTCGAGCCCGGTATCGTGGAAGGCAGAGCGGCCCAGGACTCGAACCATTGAGGGATCGACCATGTGCTTGCCACCCAGGATCTTGAGAATGGTGGTTTTGCCTGAAGGGGCGGACGGGATGGGAAGGGGAGCGATGAGATGCATAGAGGAGACAAAGGGAATATCTCAGGCGCGCGAACCATTGACGGATCGACCATGTGCTTTCCTCCCAGGATCTTGATAATGGTGGTTTTGCCTGAATGGGGGGACGGGGATGGGGTCAAACGAGGCCTGGGATTAAGACGAGCCGCATGGTGGGAGCGAGGAGAGGTATTAAGGAGCGCCGGAGCTATGGACGCTTGCTGCTTAAGAAACCGTGATTACCGGGGAGCAGCGTGAATAAGAAACCGTTCCTAAGTCATACAGTCGAGTACAACTTTCACATACCTGCGCCATTCGCGCCGACAAGAAGGCAGCGATCGCCGAGGTGCAGCGTGAGGAAGGAGAGTCAAAACATGAGACACTCACAAAACACTAACGTCACACACCTGCTCCGTTCGCGCCGACGAGCAGGCAGCGATCGCCGGGGTGCAGCGTGAGCGAGAAGCCGTCGATCAGCGGCTTGGCGCCGGGAGGCGGCTGGCCGTCGATTCCGGGATACGTGAACTGGAGGTTCGTGACCTGGATGTTCGGCGGCTGTTGCGCAGTTTCGGCGATTTCAGGGACGGACGGAGCCATGACGAGAACGCGATTGACGGAAAGTGGTTTGTACGGGATTGGACTGCCGAGACGAGGAGACAGGAATGACGAGGGACGAAATGATCGCGAGAGAAAGCGAAGCGATGAACGTGACGGTCTACGTTTAGCGACGTGCGACGGAGCGAAGTGAAGCTATAAGCGAGAAGAGTACTGAGCAAGTCGGGATATACGCGGGAAAAGTGGTCACGAACAGACCCAACCGACTTAGTTTATCAAGGCAACAGCGCTTCAGTGCGCCGCGAAACGTACAAGCCTGTCGAATGATATCTACAATGGTGGAAATGAAGCAAGTGATATGTCTTGCGTTCTAAAAAATGGAAGAAACTTCTTTCGAGTTTCAGAGGTGTCCCTGCTCTCAAAAGGCGAATGATTGAATCCCAAGGTCGCAGTTCCCAGGGCACGATTCTTGGGGGCTAGCAGACCTCGTGGCTGGCTGCTGGCTGTCCACGTCTTGTGCGAACTGTACCACTATTCTGTGACTGCTGGTTACCTGCCCGATTCCAGGATAACCTTCTTCCTCCAGTCGGTGTCAGCAGACACGAGCTTTTTGCGGGTAGAAAAAGAGTTCTGGCTGACCCAATTGGAAGAGGGCGACGCGTCGTGCGGGGTCGCAATTGGTTCAGGAAAGTCATGGACGACGCTCGACGACGGCTGGGCTGGGTTGGGCGACAGCCACGACACACCAAGGTTGCGCGGTCGACAACTCAACACGACGTCGACGATTTCGCAAATTGGGAGGAGTAGTAGTAACGTTTGGCGAGTGGCGACGACGGGTAACTAAAAATGGCGAAACCCCCTGGCGTCATTGACAGCACTGACAGGTTTTCCCGCCAAAATGTTCCCGCAATTTTTTATTCCAGGTCACCACCCACAAGCCGGGCGGAAGGCTGCTGACTCCGCTTTCCGAGTCCCCATGTCCTCCCCCTCCTACTGATGCGCAACAGATTCCCAGAGCCCTCCCGCGCGATTTCCCCCACCATTCCACCTCCACCTCCGCCATTCCCCCTTCCCTACCCACTTGCGCACACCATCCAAGACTCTCCCTCCGCATTTCAGCAGCCATTTCTTGATTTTTGCTGTTGAGGTCCCACACGCATAGCTTCATCCATTCCTCCTCATTCCAGAATCTAGATACTGCCTGCCTGGCGAACACGTAGTACGGACCAGTTTCACCATCTATTACTACACCTAGTTTTCCTGCATCCATGGATGTGAGTTTTGTTCCCAACTACTTCGTTAACACGTCGCGGTCAGATTCCTTTTCCAAAATATTCGTTGCTCGTTCGTTAAATTCCAACCGTGCGACGTGGCGGTTTGCTATGATACATTTAAATTCGTTATCATCTGAGCAACCTCATCTACAGCTCTTATGTAGACGCTAGCTGTCGTCTCAAATTTCCATCAAAAATTCCACATTATAAGTTACACAAGATTCTTACATTCCCTTATATCGTCCGCTTCTTTTGATTGAATTGTTGCATTTCCAGGATCCAGAGCTCGAGGCAATTCGCCAGAGGCGAATGAGGGAAATAATGGCGGCCCAGGGCGCACAGGTGCGTGCTTGCGGGCTCTGCACGGTCTGCCCGGAATCACATGTCATTTGCACGAGAAATTCGCATGGAGGGGGGGGGGGGGGAGGGGAGCTGACGCTGGGGTACGCATGACCTGATTCTCGCAGAGCTAATACATCCCAAAGTGGCAAACGCGAACCTGCATACTATTTACACTAAACGCGGTGTGTACGTACCAAGTCATGGTTATAATACACATCATGAAACATGTATTTTTATATTAGTTAGGTACACCATCATTTGAATCGCATAGGGGACTTTTGTAAGGCGGAACTAATCGATCACTTTGATTGGTTGAGGCAATCCTCTCGCGCGAACTTGCAAGTGCCACGTTGGGGCGTGCAATCATGGGGCAACACGTTGACACCTGTTGTGCAGTGGCGTTGGAGTATCCAGATTGTGTGGAGTGCATTCGGATTACAGTATAGGGACTCCGTTGGATCCCTTGTAGTGCCGGATTAGTGTGTGTGAAGTTGGAGATCGGATGGAGTAGCTAGTGAGCAGCGAGTGGCGCCACAGTGCATCTCGAAATACACAGTACGGACTCCCACTGTCCCATCTTCTGCAAGTTTGCATATCTAAGAATCTTTCCATGCTTCCTGTGTGGGAATGGTGTTCGAATTCTTTCAGGCAGGGAGCGGAGCTGGAGGAGGCATGCCGTCTGCCGCCGCTGGTCAGCAGGACGAGTCAAAGAAGCAGTAAGTAGGACGAGTCACAGCAAAGGTAAATAACGTCATGGATTCGTGAGTCCTTCGTGAGTCCTTCGTGAGTCCTTCGCCTCTTCCATTCGGTTGTCCTCTCTGCGACGTTCATTTCTCTGGTTCTGAATGAAAGCAATCTTTCCATTCGCGTCTGGCTGCGTCTGCTTTTGAGTGTCCCTCGCCTCTTCCATCCGAGTGTCCTCTCTGCGACGTTCATTTCTCTGGTTCTCAATGAAAGGAATCTTTCCGTTTGCGACTGGCTGCGTGTCGTTCTTGTGGTTGTAGGGAAGCTGAGGAGAGGCGACAGATGATGCTGGCGCAGCTGATGGACTCGAGTGCCAGAGAGCGATGTGAGTTGCTAAGTGGAGTGTGAGAGAAGCGAATGTATGAAATTTGATTGTAACACCCCGTTGGGACGTGGCAGAGGAGATAGATTATGCTGGCGCAGCTGATGGACTCGAGTGCCAGAGGGCGATGTGAGTTGGGAACAGAGTGTGACAGAAGCGATGTGACTTGGGAACCAGAGTGTGACAGAAGCGATGTGAGTTGGGAACCAGAGTGTGACAGAACGCGAATGTGACAGAAAGGGAAGTGACTGTTGGGTAGGAGACGTGGGAGACAGATGATGCTGGCGCAGTTGATGGACTCGAGTGCCAGGGAGCGATGTTAGTCTGTTTAGTGTAATGTGACAGAAGCGAATGTGACGGAAGCAGCAAAAGTGACAGATGCGGGAGCGACAGAAGCAGGTGTGACCAATAACCACGTATCACAGGAGAGTGTGGCAGACAGGAGAATGGCTTCGATTTTTGAGTCGACTCTATTTTTGAGACGATTTTTTAGTCGACTCAAAAATCGACCAATAACCACGTATCACAGGAGAGTGTGGCAGACAGGAGAATGGCTTCCGAGCCTGAGCTGGAGGTTCAGACGCTGCCAGTCGCTGCCGAGATTCCCCTGCTGCCAGTCCCGGTTACAGTGGTGGTTGTGGTGGTGGTGTGTAAGAACCTGTGTGATAATCTCCCTCAGTGAAGCTCCCACTGCTGGTATAACCACTCCGTATCCTATCCTACTCAGAACCCCCCTGCTGCATTGTTCCTCCCACCCCCTCTGCTGCATTTGCGCCCCCACCCCTTCCCCATTCCCCCTGTAGCACTGGTTACCCCACCCGTACTGCTGCATTGGTTCCCGTATCCCCACTGCTGCGTTAGCTTTCCCACTTCCCTGCTGCATCGGCTCTCCCACCCCCACTCTGCGTTTGCAAAAACTTTAGGAGGTGCAGACTGTGGGCTCAATCACCCGCGCTTCCCCGTCTCTCCCTTCCCTTCACACCCTCCCGCTTTTCCCTGACAACCCCGCTCTCCCTCCCCCCTTCCCCTCCCTCCACCCTCCCCCCATGGGACCCATGCAGTGGCGCGCATTGCCCTGGTGAAGCCTGAGAAGGCGCGGCCAGGGGAGGATTTGGTCATCAGAGGGGCTGTGAAGTGCTTGTGCTTGTGTGAACAACCCCTCTGCCCCCTTTTGGTCCCATCTTCAAGACCCTCCCCCTTGCAGTGGTGCGCATTGCTCTAGTGAAGCCCGGAAATACTTGAGCAGTATGGCTGCAGGTTTGTGACGTGTTCTTCCCCCCCCCCCCCCCCCCCCCCTCTGCCCCTTTTCCCCTGCCCAACCATGCAGTGGCGCGCATTGCCCTAGTGAAGCCTGAGAAGGCGCGGGCAGTGGAGGATTTGATCATCAGAGGGGCGCAGACAGGGCAGCTGGCGGAGAGGGTGAGTGTGACTGTAGTGTTTGAGTGTGACTGTAGCGAATATTAGATCATAAGAGGGGCGCAGGCAGGGCAGCTGGCGGAGTGGGTGAGTGTGACTGTAGTGTATGCTTTGTAATGACAGACATGCAGCAGTGGCAGGATTTGATTATAAGAGGGGCATGGACAGGGCAGCTGGCGGAGAGGATGAGTGTGGGTGTGACTGTAGTGGGCGTGACTGTGATGGGCGAGTGTGAATGTATCGAATGTTAGTGAAGGGCATACAGCAATGGAGGATCTGATAATAGAAGGGGCGCAGACACAGCGGCAGGCAGAAAGAGGGTGGTTGACTGAACCGAATGTGTCAGTAGTGTTTAGGTGTGATAGTAGTGAATGATAATGATATTGATAGGCATACGTTAGTGGAGGATATAAAGAGGGAGCAAATAGGGCAGCTGGCAGAGAGGTTGATTGTGACTGTGATGTGTCTGATGCAAGAGCGACTGTAGTGAGTGAAGGCAAGCAGCTGTTGGGGAGAGGATAGTTCAATGGGTGCAGAGAGGCCAGCTAACAGAGACAACAACCGCAATCATGCTGATTGAAGGTGTGTGAGAGTAAGGGGTTGTGGCAGTGGACCACATGGGTATGTGAGGATGATAAACATACAGTGTGAGAGAAGGGGGGTGTGGCAGCGGAGAGTATGGGTGTAAGAGGATTACAGCGAGGATAGTTGGCGACGAGGGTGGCCGTGATTGTAGTAAAGCGCAGCTCTCTCTATTTTTTGCCCCCATCCCGTTCCCTTCCCATCCCCTCTTCTTACGTGGCCCTTCTGCCCCTCTCCATCCCCTCCCTGCCTGCCTGCCCTTCTCCCCTGCCCAACTCTTTCTATCTTGGAACCCAAAGCCCTCACTGTTCCCTCTTTCCTGCCCCCATCCATACTGCATTCCGTTTCCTCTTATTCTGACATGAGCCGTTATGTTCAACGCCTGGATGTTTATTGTCCGACGCCCCTCATATGCCCACATCAAGTGTTGTACATGCACTGTACCATGCGTAATTGTGTGTGTGTGTGCCTGCATGTGTGTGTGTTTGTGCGTGCGCGCGTGCGTGTGTGTGTGTGCGTGTGTGTGTGTGTGTGTGTGTGTGGGGGTGTGTGTGTGTGTGTGTGTGTGTGTGTGTGTGTGTGTGTGCCTGCCTGTGTTTGTGTGACCATCAGGTGACAGAGTCTCGCCTGATTACTCTCCTGGAGCAGATCAATGAGCAAACACAACAACGTACCAAAGTCACGGTTAGTGTTACCTATTGATTAAGTCATCATGTTTTCCAATTTCCACCATTTTTTCGTTAACTCTTTTCTCCCCCCCCCCCCTCCCTCTTTTGCCAATATTGTTGCTGCTCCCGCAGATACAAAGGCGGCGTTCTGCTTTGGACGATGACTAGGCCAATGATGTATACTAGGTATTAGGCAGTAAATAATGACGTAGACAACTCTCAGAATGGTTGCATCCAAGTAACTAGAAGGTCTCATGGTAAAACGATTTTAAAGATGGCTCCCTTCTAGTTTATCACACACTTTTAATTGAGATGGGTTAAAATTGTATTCAAGCATTATGCAGTCAATGGCTGTTTCTTCATCCAGCTGTCTCTCGGCTCGTCATAACTGACGACAACGTTCACGACAGAGGGCACCACTGGACAAAGCAGGTCAGGGACTCAGGCTGACCAACAGAAGGGCTCCTCCTTGCTTGACTTGTACAGTGAAACTACTGTGGTTGTCAACGACCCGATCTGAGCGGTGGGATGAATCCAACGTTCCAGTCAAGAAGATGGATCTCTCGAGGGTAAGGTACACCTGTGTTTCATTTGTTGTGGGGCGCTGGGTTTCTATTAAAATCTGACAATATTCTGCGGTTATGACTCTATCCAGGCAGGAAACTGTGAGGGTTGCAAACAACGGGTATTAAGATGGATGCCCGGAAAATCTTTGAAGAAAATTGGTGCGTGCCCAGATTTCACAAATTTCTTGTTTTTGACAAATTACAAGTGACCACCACCGACAACACAAATGAACGATCAAACCATCTCTTCTTGCGCTCGCAGCCAGCCTTGTGTTGTGAGTGTGGGCAGGTTGGGAACTGCGTTTCGGAGGGTAACGAGGATCACCGCATCACGCCGAAAACCTCTGCGAATCAGCTCGAAGCTCGTGGAAATTCGCTTATCCAATATTTTTTCGGTAGCCCTCTTCGCAATTGTCAAGGGATGAAAGCTCTTCTGCGCCACACCATCACCATCGCATCACCATTCCGTCCAATCTCCTCCACGTCCCAAACATAGATTACTGCAGCTTCATCCATGCCCATGTTCCTTTCTTCCTAACTGCCAGCCCTTATTTCAAGTCTCTCAAACTTGTCGCCTTGTTGATTCTTGAGGCACCTCAAACGTTGCTTTGCCTCGCTGCCTCCCCTTGTTTCCCCCCCGCCGGCCTCCGAAAGCTCGTCATTCTCGCTGTCGTTGCCGATCTTGACTCCCCTCAACCTTCGCTCACCCTCTTTTTCAACCAATCGGCGCGCACGTTTTTCCGGCGCTAGTGTATTCGGTCCCGCGGCCTGCTCCCCCCTTCCGTAGGATTTTCTTTGGCCCTACAGCATAAGTATCGCTTTCTAATCCACTCGGTATGCAATCGCTTCTTGCAAACCCCACCGTCGCCACCCTTTCGCTCCCAGCAGCGTGTGTTTGTTCGTCTCCTCCAGACATTCCGCCGGGCCTTTTAGCTCAGCTCGATCCCGCCGCCGCCGCTGCCGTCCCTTCAACGGAATCGAAAGGGCGACATCGTCGGGCGCCCTCACTGAAGATCCCACCGCTTCTCCTCGTCAGCGACGCCAGCGACGACTGTCGCAGCTGTCGCTCCTGCGACATCGCTGACGACAACTGCGACGACGGCGACGACGCGGACGATTTGGACGACTGCCCACTTCCCATCTCTAGTGGCGGCTGGGGTACTTCTGCGTTCTCCGACGGCGGAGATTCGCGCAGATCCGAATTTGACGGTGACGATTCGTCCAGCGTCGCCAGTTCCGAAGAAAGCGGCGCTTTCACGAGCCATTACCGAAGCTACCCCTATCGATTGGTTCGGGTTTCACGAGAATCTGAACTTCGAAGTGGGAAAGTACCTGGAAGATACGTGCATCCCTCCAATATGTACGCCGTCGCGGGCCAATGGCGGGAAATCAACCCGTCAGATTCTGACGTCACCAGCACGATTACTGACGGCGACGTCGCAAACCCGCAACAGAAACCAGCAAGTGACTGCGGACTTGCTAGCGGCGACGCGATTTCGTCTCGGAGGACGCCGAGAAGCGCCGGAAGGCGACTAGCCGACGACGACGACGACGATATTGCTCGGCGACAGAGATCCGCGGATTACTCGAGCCGCCTTCGTCGCCACGAGAACGCCTTATCGACTCCTCTTAACTACCATACCAGGCAAGAAAATGGTATTTTCGCGGCACGGGCTCCGTCTCTGGCGGGTGATGAGGCTAATGGATTGATTCAAAAACGGCGAGTATCGGGAGCATCACCAGTAATCGCATCGTCGAACGCTATCGCCGGATCGTCGTACGCGTTCGCCGGATCGTCGCGCGTTCTCGCCGGGTTGCACCCTTCCCACGGCCTGACGGTTGAAATTCCCGACCCGCCTTCTCCTGTCGATTCCGATTCGCCGCGCTCGTCGGCGAAATCACCGCCAAGTGCTCGTCAAGTGACAAGTTTTCCACCGCCTACCGCGGCAAGACCCAAAACCTCTAGTGGCAGGATCAGCAGCAGCTGCGGAAGCGGTTACATCAGCAAGAGCAGAAGCAGTGGAAGTAGCAGCGTCGGCGGTGGCAGCAGCAGCAGCAGCAGCAGTAGCCGAAGAGGGCCGAAATCCGTCGGAGCGAGACCCAAAATTCCTCCGCTCACGCTCGAGCCGGTGAACCATTCTTTGGTTCCCATGACACCCACTCCAGGAGCGAAGACGCCTATAACGGGGAAAACTGGCCGCTCTCTTTCTCGCCCGAGAACTGCGGAATCGTCTAGGCGTGAGGAACGGCCGATATTCTTAGGGTTGTCAGACTTCAAAGTAGATCGAGGGAGGGGCGGCAATCGTGGAGTTGTTACAGAAGTAACTAGAAGCACCAGTTTTAACGAAGTTTCTCGTACCCTCCAGCGTCGACACTCTCACAGAAGCGCTCCGGCGCTTAACGAGTTGGCGCCGGTTGACGACGAATCGGGATTCAATGAAGCAGTGGCGCGGTTTTGCGAGGATATTAAAAGAAACGGCGGGAAAGCAGCTAATTCGGGGAGGCCTCCGTCCCCATTGGTTGCGAGCAGCGTAGACTTCGGGGGTGTGGTAACTGGTTCGCTAGGTGCCCTGATGCAGTGGGTGACGTCCCGGTGAGCTCACGGTGGTGTGTTGTAACAAAAGCTGCTTTGCCCGTGGTTGTCAGATGCTCCCTAAACCGCGCTACAGGCACACAGGCCATATTATTCCCATCCCATTCGGGGTTCACGGGACGGGAGCCATGGAATGTCGGGTCGCGTCGCGTGAGGGGAAGCAAAGGGACGGGGGAAGGGCGACGGTGTGGGGCCAACGGGGGTTGTGAACTGCAGGTGCTGCTATGCTAAATCAGCACTTCTATGGTGGGGTGGGAAAACGGGAGAAGGATGTGCGTGGTGTGTTATGTAATAAATTACACATGTACCATGGGCCTGTAGTTCGTGACAAACAAGGGGTCCTAAGTGTTGCTCATCCAAACAGCACATGCTGCTGTTCTGGGACCTTCAATTCATGTTGTAATGGTAAACATTAATTGTGAATCTAACTAAAATCCAGCATATTGCTCACTCTAACATCCTCCTCACATTTACTGGTTGGACACCTGGTAACCACCCAGTTTCAGCATATTACCCACTCAAAAACACACTCAGAAAAGCAGACAAGTCAAGCTTGTTTTGTTTTGCCAGCATCTCGCTTCACTATCTCTCCAGCACCTGCAGTACCTTTCAAGCCTATCATCTTACGCCTCTCAGCATAGATCCCCTCAGGAGCCAACACCTCTTTTATATTATAAACCAGCCCTCTACTGTAGACATTGTCTACAGGAACACTTGCCGGGTCAACCCAGATTCTCAACGTACGCTCTGCTCCTCCTTGTCCACCAAAGACCATTGACCATACCGCAGAGAACCACCCAGCACCGTATTCCCGCAATCTCAGTCTCGAAAAGTCAATCCCGATCGCACGCTCCTTGTTGGCTCTCACTTCAAGCTTTCCTCTCAAAGGCTTTTCGTTCTTGCCATTGATCGACACACGAGGCTCTGCTGATGATTTTCCTTGACTGTCAGAAGACGGTGCGGTTCCCATGGGTTCATTTTCACAATCACCTGCAGATCCAGCTGGTGTGTCCGCACAGCCTTTCAGAGCAGAGTTTAATGCTATGGCAGTCCCCGCCGCTGGTGCTTCTGTCGCTGGTGCTGCCGCTGCTGCTGTTGGTGCTGCCTCTGTTGCCATTGCTGCTGTTGCTGCTGTAGCTGCTGTCGCCGCTGCTACTGTTCTCGATGCCAATGCTCCTTTGTAATTCCTCCTTGAATCTACAGAAGTTTCACTTGTCTCTTTTCTTCTCCCTGCCTCCCTCCTCTCACTCTCCCTTCCTGTTCCCTCTTCCCTCCCCTCCCTTCCCCTCACTCTCACCTCCTCCCTTCTCTCTTTCTCTTGCCCCACTACCTCTGCCTTCCTCTCAGCATCAACTGCAGCATCTCTCATCTGCTCCACCTCATCCTGATGTTTCTGCTGCAGCATCCTGGAAGCTTCATGGGCCACCCACCGCCGATATTGCGCCCACTTGTACGTCTGAAGCGGTGGAAAGCGGTGGAAAAGGAAAAAATTGGCAAACGAGAGGAGTACGGTGAAGAGCAGTGAAACACGGTGGAAAGAGGTGAAAAGGGTGAAAGAAATTAGGGTAGTGAAGAGCAGTGAAACAAGGTAGAGGGGGGGAGGGGGGGGGGGATTTATGTAGGGGACGAGCGAGCGTAAGTAATAATCAGGACACATATACGTATATAATTGGTGGTGATATTGGTAACGGCAAGGTGGAGGTGGTAGAGGAGGAAGCGGAGAAAAGAATACACATGGACGGTAAAACGGATTAGAGGAGGAGGAGGAGGAGGAGAATTACCTCATTGGTGGTGACGTTGGTGGCAACGAGGTGCAGGTGGTAGAGGAGGAAGCGGAGAGAAGAATACACATGGACGGTAAAACGGATTAGAGAAAAGGGGAGAATTGCCTCGTTGGTGGTGACGTTGGTGATTACGAGGTGAAGGTGGTAGAGGAGGAAGCAGGAGAGGACGACGAGGATGACGAGGAAGAGGGTAGGGGAGGGGGGAGGAGAGCAACCAAGTCGTAATAGTAGCATACCTCGTTGGTGGTGACATTGGTAATGACGAGGTGGAGGTGGTAGAGGAGGAAGCAGGAGAGAACGACGAGGATGACAAGGAAGAAGAGCAGCAGCGCGCACTGGCGGTGGAAATAGACCGTGAGCCACTGGGGATGGGGGGAGGGGGAGAGAGGGGAGGATAAGTAGAGGGGGGCGGGGAGGAAGAGGGATGAGAAGAGCAGGAGAGGCCCAGCGTGGATGATGAGGAAGAAGAGGAGCAGAGCACACTGGCGGTGGAAATAGGCTGTGAGCCACAGGGATGGCATTTGAGTGTTTTGAGACGTCTCAAAAGATGGCATTTGAGTGTTTTGAGACGTCTCAAAAAATGGCATTTGAGTGTTTTGAGACGTCTCAAAAGATGGCTTTTGAGTGTTTTGAGACGTCTCAAAAGATGGCTTTTAAGTCGACTCAAAAGGAGCAGCGCGCACTGGCGGTGGAAGTAGACTGTGAGCCGCTGGGGATGGGGGAGGGGGAGAGAGGGAAACCCAGGTACATGAGAGGGCAGAAACAGAAACATGGGGAACAAGAGGAGCAGCATGGATTGGCGATCAATGCAGCCTGTCAACCACTGTAACTGAGTGAAGGACAAGAGAGAGAAGGCAGTTAATCCGAGCTGGGAAGGAGAGAAGCAGAAGAGGAGCAGCGAGCATTGCTGGTGGTAACAGACAGTGGCCGACTGAGGATGGACGGGAGGAGGGGGAGAGAGGGGAGCACAGGTGGAGGGGAGCACGGACGAGGGGAATGAGAGGAGCAGGAGCAGCGGGCAGAAGCAGCGGGCAGGAGCAGCGGGCAGGAGCAGCGGGCAGAAGCAACAAGGAAGACGAGGAGCAGTGCACGCTAGCGATGGAAATTGACCGCCCTCACCGGTCACCTGAACGAGTATTAAGATGACGAAACCTGCCCACTCGGCTCACCTGAATGAGAACAGGCAGCCAGCCAAAAGCGTGAGACCTGGAGGGATCATGCTCTGGAGTAAAGCAAGAACGGATGGAAGAGGGGGACGGGGGCAGGAGAGGAGCTAAGGGAACAGCATTCTTTAAAAGCCTCGAGGAATGACATGGCATGGCATGGCATGGCATGGCATCGCATGGCATGGCATGGCATGGCATCGCATGGCATGGCATGGCATGGCATGACATGACATGGGCTCGTTACCCGTACAGCAGTACACGGTACAGCATGAGAAAAACAATTGTTATTTTGATACGCTTCAAGAGAGAACAGCACCGCATGACCTCGCCTGGCTGCCAGTTTTAACCAGGCATGGCCTCGAAACAAAACACGACCTCTTAACAGCAGAACGCCATGCATGAAGGCACCCTTGACGAATGCCATCCATGGGGAAGCAATTTCGCCAGCCTTTCAAGTCCACTCAACACTCACCCCTTAACTCAACAACAGGGCATGGCCTGGCGTACCTAAAATGGGAGTTCTGACGACAGGGCTCATGGCCTCACACACACCTATAATGGCAGTGATGACTTTGCTGCGAGTGATTTCGCCTGCCAGGATGGAACAGACGCCAAACACACCATACGCCAGAAAGCAGATGTTCCTAAACGGAAGGAATGGGGTGACGTGGAGAAAGGGGGGTGGGAGGCGGATGAGGTTGGGGGGGATGGGGTTAAGGCCACGTGACATGTGTCAGGATGGACCACACGGCAAACTTTTGAGTCGACTCAAAAGTCACCTCGTTACAATGGTTGGGGGGGATGGGGTTAAGTCCATGTGACATGAGTCAGGATGGACCACACGGCAAACTTTTGAGTCGACTCAAAAGTCACCTCGTTACAATGGTTGGGGGGGATGGGGTTAAGTCCATGTGACATGAGTCAGGATGGACCACACGGCAAACTTTTGAGTCGACTCAAAAGTCACCTCGTTACAATGGTTGGGGGGGATGGGGTTAAGGCCATGTGACATGAGTCAGGATGGACCACACGGCAAACTTTTGAGTCGACTCAAAAGTCACCTCGTTACAATGGTTGGGGGGGATGGGGTTAAGTCCATGTGACATGAGTCAGGATGGACCACACGGCAAACTTTTGAGTCGACTCAAAAGTCACCTCGTTACAATGGTTGGGGGGGATGGGGTTAAGGCCATGTGACATGAGTCAGGATGGACCACACGGCAAACTTTTGAGTCGACTCAAAAGTCACCTCGTTACAATGGTTGGGGGGGATGGGGTTAAGGCCATGTGACATGAGTCAGGATGGAGCACACGCGAAGCACACCATACGCCAGATCGCAAATGTTTCTGAAGAAAAGCAGTGGGAGTGGAGAGAGGGGTGGGGAGAGGGGGCCAGCTGATGGGCATGTCAATCCGGTCAGGATGGAACAGACGCCAAACACACCATACGCCAGAAAGCAAATGTTTCTGAAGAGGAGGAGTGGGGAAGGGGTGGGTGGGGGGAGGTGGGGGGAGGGCTGGGTAAGGGCATGTTGATTCAGCCAGGATAGAACACACGCCAAACACACCATACGCCAGAAAGCAATTTTTTCAAAAAGGATGGCGGGACGAGGTGGTGGGTAGCAGGGGGAAGGGGGTGGCAAGTCAAATGAACCAGGATGGAGCAGACGAAAACACACCGTATGCCAGAGAGCATTCGTTTCTGAGGGGAATTGAGCCAGATCGATGATGGCAGACAGTAGTGGCAACAGGATATGTGTGTGTGTGTGTGTGTGTGTGTGTGTGTGTGTGTGTGTGTGTGTGTGTGTGTATGTGTGTGTGTGTGCATGCGCATGTGTGAATTCTGTGTGTGCGTGGCTCTCAATCGATTCCCCCTCACACCCCCCTCCTCACACCCCCCTCCTCACACCCCTCCCCACATCCCTTCCCCATCCCTCACCCCATCAATCTCCAAATCCCTCTTCACACTCACGCAAAGAGGAAGAGCAGGAAGTAACGAAGGTTATTCTCCCCAACACAGTTGTTCTGAGAGGGGGGTTAGCCGGGGAGAAAGGAGTGAAAATTGTACCAAGGGTAGAACCGCCAATGAAGGGCATTTGAAAGGCTAACAAGGGGCGGGCGGCTGAAAGGCAGACACAGGCTAAGAAGAAAGATCGTTTTAAAACAGTTGATGATATTTTTTAAACCCAGCAGCACCACTTACAATCCGACAACACCACTCACCACCAACCAGCACCACTCACCACCCACCAGCACCACTTACCACCCATCCACAGTGGTGGTCGAATCTGGAAATGCAACGGTTGCACACCCTGCAGTGCTTGGCTCGTGCTGGCCTGAGCGGGGAAGAGGAGAAAAGAGGAAGGAATAAAGAGAATTGGCTTACGAGAGCCAAACGCGGGAGAAGCGGGTGGGGACACAGCAACCACTTGTATCAAACTTCAGAAGCGAATGGTACCATACCTGGGTATCTTGCAGGAGGAGCAGACTCGTCTGGTGTAGATGACCCCATCGTATGGATACACTGCCTGCGTCTGCTGCACTGTAGCGGATGTGACTGTACCGGGGTCAGATATACTCGCTATAAGGAAAGTTGTGAGGGTGGCAACGAGGGATGCTGGTGCCGTATACCTGAGAAGGTGGAAACGGAAGTAGCGGGGGAGACGGGAGAGAGTGGGGAGAGAGATCAAGAGGAGAAGAGGGGATGAAGAGGACAGAACTTTGTGAGAGCTGCAAATAAAAGAAAAGGAGGGGAATGCAGAGAGGGGATGAAGAGGACAGAAGGTTGTGAGAGGTGCGATGAGGGGCGCTGGTGCCTTGGGAGAGAGGATAAAAAAAGGAGGGGAATGCGGAGAGGGTTGTGAGGGGTGGGGAGGGGTGGGGAGGTACGCTCTGAAAATAAATCTCATGCAATGAGGAAGATAGATGGTGGTGGAGAGAAGAGCAGAAGGATTGAAGTGCGTATAATTACAAGCAGAGGTGCTTTCCGTATAGAAGAGCATACGGATGGCGAGAGACACGGATAGGAGAGGACCTGTGGATGGAGGAGAGGTAGGGTCCGGGGATGAAGCTCATGCAGTAGACGTGGAAGGAGTAGTATCCTCCGATCACCAGCACAAGGTAGATGATCTGCAATGGGGTTGGGGAGGATACGCAACGGAAGCGAGAGTGTGAGATACACAAACATGCACAATATCCCCAGAAAATCTAAAGTCGATTGTTGACAAATTCGCCAGAAAAAACACTGGTGGGTCGCCGATGGAAATTAACGAACCTGGAAAAGTGGGTTTCGCTGCTCGCAGAAGAAGTGGAAGATGACGTCACCAGCTCGTTCACCTCTCTCGCCAAAGAAGAAACCGAGAAGGTAACTGTACGGAGAGATGACACGGGGTGTCGGTACAGTTTGCACTATGAAGGATGAGAGCTAGACTTGAAGCAATATAGAGTGGCTTTCGTGCAATGTGTTAATAATGTTAACACCGACTTGTTATAGGAAAATACAGAATTTGGTAGAGTATCGATTTTAATGTGCAGCAGGGGGTCATGCGCTAGAGAGGATAACGTACAATGGAATCTCGAAAACCCCTGAAGTGATCCAATAGTGCGCGGAGCTTATGAAGCTGCCATCGAACGAAGCCGATTCGCCAAACAGCAGGACGAAGAGCACAAAACCCAGCAACGCCACGTAAGAGAACAGCAGCAACAGCGTTGAATCCATGGCTCCAGCTGGCCTTCCAAAAAGCGGATCAGCGTGTATCGTAAGCAAAGGTTCCCAATCAGTCAAGGATCCATCATGCTAGAGTAATTAGAGGTAATCAGTAGCAACGGATGCCCTGGTGATTGCCACAACGCTTGAAATCTGTTACACGAAACACCAGGCAGAAGGACAGCCGTCCTTCAGCGGTGAGGTCACATGCGAGGTGGGTCGGGAAAGCTGCGAGATACGTGGTCTAACGCATGCGAACTTACAGCAGTAGACCCCTTTAGCAGACAATTTTAATCCATGAATTCTAAGTGTTCTTTCAGTTACTGCTCAAACAAGTGCTCGGCCTAACATGCAGGACATAACGAGGTCAGTAGAGGGGGTTAGAAGATTCCATAGGAAGAAGCTTGTTTTGCGCCAGCAGGATCGGTGTCAAGGCGAGGAGCATAAACTAACTAAAAGCTCGGACTACGCTCTGGACGCTCCTACTTGGTGCTGGGAACTCCTAGCCTAAGCTCGAGAAGGTCTAAAGCAGATTCTATAAAACACCTGTTTCCTGCCAACGGGATTGGTGTCAGGGCGTTGAGATTCGCAAATTGGTAACCAGGGCCTTCGAGAACGAATGTGCCCCTGGCGACATTCGTCGGATCGGAACAGAAACATCGAAGCTCGTGCTCGACGCCCAGAAGCGAGCGAACGACACTAGCAAACTTACGACGGGTTGCGACCCACCGGGTCGGGTCGACCACCCCCCGATCCCGAATTTCCAGGAAGCCCGCAGTGCCGACCTACCCGACCAGGCCGACCCGACCCAACCCGACCCAATTCGGGTCGGGTTGGGTCGACCCAGTTCGACCATGTCGGGTCGACCCGGGTCGACCAAACCCAACCCAACCGAGGTGGAGCAGGTTACCGGAGCCCGCGAACTTTGTTGTTCTCGCGTGGATTTCGTCTGTATCTCGTCCAACAATTTGATACCCGGTAATATCGCGCACAACAAGTTGGCGACGTGGTGGGGATCGCCAAGCATTGCCCAGACCACCATCCACCCGCACAGCAGTTGCGCCCCCACGACGACGAATTTGGGTGGAAGGCGATGGGAAATTCTTCGATTTCTCGAGCCGCCTTGCGGTTTGGTCGGGTCGGGTCGGGTCTGGTCGACCCAGGTCGGCCAGGTCGACCCGACCCGACCCAACCGAGGTGGGTCGCAACACGTCGTGAATTACAGTTCTGTTCACGGAAATGGAGCAACCAGACACAGCATGACACACCATCAGTGTGTGGGGTTCGGATTTGGATGACACGGAGTGACGTGTCCATCAATGACATTTGCCCAGCGAAAACTTCACACTCGTCTCGTACGTTCGGCACCTGCGAGGCCAAGGTGTTTCAACTCCTCTCCATCCAAGTTGCAGCACCCCTCGGGAACACCCAAAAACAGCCAGTGATTGCCTCGAACAGGCCAATGTGGTGCTGTTCAACTCCCGCTCAACCAGTTGCCTTCTGAGTTGCCTGCTCGCCTTTCGATATGTTTAATGAAACACTTTAAAAGTCAAATAACCGCACGAAACTCCCCTGAAACCTATGTCCCGAACCTTATAAAGACAAACTAAGGGCGCGTAACCATTTTGCATTTTGTGATTTTGACGGACAGTCCGCTTAAAACGAAGCGGACGGTCCACTTACTGAAAACGGGACCGTCCGAAGTGAAAATTTGCAACTTCGGACTGTCCGAAGGCAGTTGTGACACTTTTCTTCTATTGTACAGTTTCGCGACAACTGTACAAGAGTTACGCGATTTACGATTTTCATGTTTTTCGTCGTCGAATCATTGTTCTAAGAGAGTTGTCTCTGGTTGGTCATAGTAAATTTGCGAACTCTCACCACATGTTTTTGTTGGTGGACGAGATGCCCGAGAATTTTTACGTCGTGCACCAATCGGATGCAAGGAAATTCGGACAGTCCGTTTGAGATTCGGACTGTCCACGGTTCAGATTTCGGACCGTAGAAAATGGGAAAAAGTGTCACGACTGTCCGTTTAGTTGGCGATGTCGCCAACACCTTAACGAACACACTTACGACATATCGCGAAAACTGCTACCTTTTCGCCACCCGGACGGTCCACGGTTCGAACCGTCGGGTGCAAAATGGTTACGCGCCCTAAGACCACAACCAGGCCTACCCTTGTTAGTTCACCAATCCGTGTGGTTATGGTAGTTACAAAAGGAGGAACCGATTGCGCCTTCGGTTAGAATGTTTCATATATTCGTGGTATAGGTTCTAGAGACAGCTAACTTACTCACAGGGTGAAGTTGTAAGTAGTGTCGTGAAACTGCCGCTTGTACAGAATCTTGAGATTTTCTACTCAGTCCTCGGAAACTCCCTGCCATTCTTTTCGACCGCTCAGGAGCTAAGCTTTGATTCCTGAGACAGGTTTAGTTTCTAGACTTTCACCGCTACGCTGCATAGTTTGCCTACCCGCTTCAAGGCGACTCCAACTTCTCACTATAATTTGGCTACTATTCAGTCTACATACCCATCCCTTAGTCCGACCAGCTCCACATTCTTGGAGAGTCAGCAATATGCTGCCTCGTTGGGCTACTCGCCGATTGGCTCGGTTCATCCTGGGTCGACTGCTGGGTCGGTTCCTGGAGACCGATCTGAGCCACGAGCAGATCGAGGTTCATCTGGGGTCCGCGTCTGTCCACCTCTCGGGTCTCCGTCTGAACACAGATTATCTCAACTCCCTCGTGAGTTAGTGTTTGAGTTGGTTCAAAGTAGGTATGCGTCACGTCAGTGCATCTCTCTGGTCTCCGCCTGAACGCAGAATATCCCAACTCCACGGTGCGTCTAGTGCGTTCTTTGAGAAGGTCTCAACTCCCTGCTGCGTTTTGCAGGCGAATTTATCCAAAGTAATCACCACTTTGCTGTTTCGTGTTATTCTTTTTTCCCCTGCCGCGTTTCACCTCCCTCTCTCTTCCCGACTCCTTTTGTATATTTTGGGCAGCTTGAAAGCAACGGGAACGATGCCACAGCAGCTAAGGGAGCATCGTCAACTGCAGTAGCATCGGCAGCAAAAGGAGGTGTTTCTGGAAGTTTCCGGAATAAGCCGAAGCAGGTCCGTCCAACTATCCGCTTCGTTTCGGGTCACGTGGAAAAGCTCTCCGCTTCGCTCCCTATAGTCACACTCTCCTCACTGGACCAGCCGTGTACAGTCAACCTAGATGGGCTCACCCTGGTAGCTGTGGTGTCGCCTCCTGGCCAATCAGGAGTAAGAAAAGGCAGGGAGGGAGAGAATGCAGTTAATACGAGCAATGTTGGAGGTGAGAGAGGCGGAATTGACACGGGGAGTGAGAACGAGGAGGATGAGGAGGAGGAGGAGGAGGAGGAGGAGGAGGAAGAGGAAGAGGAGGAAGAGAGAGAGGAGGGTGCGGAGGGATTAGCCAGTGGGGGTTGGGGGAGCTTTCCAGGCTTCCAAGGGGGAATACAGCTTGTAGCAGGGCTGGTAGAAAAAGTTTTACTACGGTTACAAGTATCTGTAACACATGTACAGGTGCGCATTGTGCTTGACGACGGAACGTCTCAGTTCGACCCGGCAGGGGCAGGGGCTTGTAACGGAGGTGACTGTAACGAGGATAGGTTTGGTTCAGGCGCCTGGAGAGATGCTAAGGGGGTTGTTTTTCGCCTGGACGAGCTGTCTTATGGCCCAGGAGACTTAGAAGCGGTAGAGCTCGGTTTTGCAGGTTCAGAAGGGGTAGTTTGTGGTGAGGAGCGGCAGGGGAGACAAGGGCAGGGAGGAGAGTGTGGAAGTGAGAGGGGGGGAAAGGGCGGAGGTGGAAGGAGAAGCGATGATGGGTGTGTGGGAGAAGTGGGAGGAGAGGGAGGTGGTGCGGACGGGTTGAAAGGAGGAGTTGCGCGAATGGTGCTGGGAGGGGGGCCGAAGGAGGTGCGGTTCAGTGGGGTGAGAGTGGGTATGGTGGGGTGCTGGGAGTGTGGAGATGCAGTGAGGGAGGGTTGGGGTGCATGTGAGAAAGAGGATGAGGATGGGAATATGAATGGTGATGTCTATAACGAAGCAGCTTCTAGCATGTACACGAGTGTATTGGCTGGGCAGCAGTCCGTTTTCGTGGATGCTACTGACGAAGGACGGGATGAGGATGGGGGCTCCTCGCTGTTTCAGTCTGCTATGGGGTCTGCTTTTATCGAGGATAGATCCGTCATGTCCCAGTCAGCAACTGGAAGATTCCGGGAAATGGATTCGTTTCACGATGCACGTGTAGAGCTGGCGCCATCTGAGTCACTGCGTGCTGACGTGTCACAGGCACACGGTGCAGCTACAGCTGGGTTATCCCCCACACCTAGTGCCACGTGTCAAGCCTGCAGTTCTTGCAGAGAAATGGCTGGAGGAGCGGAAGTGGTTGTGATTGGTGGGCCAGCAGCCTTAACGCATCACACCTCACAGCCAGTAACCTTGGTGGAGCAGCCAGTGTGTCCCAAAGAGCGGGAATGTGGAGGAGAGCATGGGGAGGAGGAGGAAGGCTGTTCTGTTGGTCGTGCCAGGAAGGGGCAGAGCGCGAGAGAGTGGGGCGAAGCAGTGACAGTATGTGGTGCAGGTAGCAGAAGAGGAAAGCTCTTCTCCCATTCTGGTGCAGGTAGCGGAAGGGGGATTGGGATTGGCCGCGAGAGTGAGAGCGAGAGCGAGAGCGAGAATGGGAGGAGCACACACGGAGGAGTGAGTGGGCGAGTGAGGGTGACCCTAGGGTTGCACCCGCGTGCAATGCAAGGCTCAGGACAAAGTATGGCGAGTCTGAGATTGAGCAGAGAGGGAGTGTGTCTGAATAGAAGAGATTTGGGAAAGAGAAGGGAAGGGATGGGTCAGGAGGGAGGGCCGGTGGTGGATGTAGCTGTTGAGTTGTCGCCTGTGGTAATTCAAGCGGATGTGACTGTAGTGAAAGGGGTCCTTGAGGTGCTGGGGAGGCCTAGAGGGGAAGATGGAGGGGAGGACAGAAGGAACGAGGCGGGCGAGGGGGGAGAGGCAGCGTTGTCCTTTGCAGCTCCAGCTGCAACCACAGCGGTTGTGACGGCCGATAAAACTGCAATACCGGCACCACCACCAGCAGCATCACCACCAGTAGCAACAGCACAACCAGCAGCAGCGGCAACGGCTGCGGGAGGAGCACAAGAGGCAGCGGCATCAAGGCCGGGTGGTAGTGACGTGCATGAAGGGGCAGCAGCAGTGTGGGCAGATAACTTTGTGGAGGACTGGTTGGAGCAGCGGCTGCTGGAGAAGAGGCGGGTTAAGGAGGAGAGGCGGCGGGCGAAGCAGCGAGCAGAGGAGGCAGCTGACATGGAAGCCAGGTGAGTCTTGGTGGAGTGGTTGTTGGATCCGGGGCAGTGTGGGCAGGTAACTTTGTGGAGGACTGGTTGGAGCAGAGGCTGGTGGAGAAGAGACGGGAAAGGCAGCGAGCAGAGGAGGTGGCTGACATTGGAGGCCTGGTGAGTTGTAGTGAAACTGACTGTTGGTTGTCGGGTGGTGATAGTGAAGTGCATGAAGGGGCAGCAGCAGTGTGGGCGGATAACTTTGTGGAGGACTGGTTGGAGCAGCGGCTGCTGGAGAAGAGGCGGGTTAAGGAGGAGAGGCGGCGGGCGAAGCAGCGAGCAGATGAGGAGGTAGCTGACTTGGAAGCCAGGTGAGTTTCTAATGAGGTGCTTGTGAGAGCCACAGCAGTGTGGGCAGATAAATTTGTGGAGGACTGGTTGGAGCAGAGGCTGCAGGAGAGGAGACGAGCCAAGGAGGAGAGGCAGCGGGCAAAGCAGCGAGCAGATGAGGAGGTAGCTGACATGGAAGCCAGGTGAGTTCTAGTGTAACGAGGAGCTACTTGTCTTTACACCACTTTTCCCTCTACCTTTCTTCATCCTCTTCCCCTTCTGTTCCCTTCCCCTTTCGCATCCCCTATGCCTCCCCCTTCCCCTTTCCTTCCTTCCCCATCCCCCTTCCATCGCATGATTGAATTCTTCGACTGTCTCGACTCTGCCATATTCCTTTCCGCTTCTCTCTCCTCCTCACTCCATTCCTCCACCCTTGCCTTTTTCATCTCTGTCCCCTCCCCCATCCCTTGCCCCTTTCCCATCTCCCAGCATGAGTGAATTCTTCGACTGTCTCGACTCTGCCATGTTCCTCTCCTCCTCCCTCTCCACCTCACTCCACCCCTCCGCCAACCCTCCCGCACCAGCCTCACCTCTGGCCGCCTCTCCTCCTCATGCCGCCGCTGCCGCCACCGCTCATGCTGCTGCGGGTGCGCCTACCAGCTTTTTTGACTCGTTTTTCTCACGTGCTGAGCTAGCAGGTGCTGCAGAACAACCCGAATTGCGCCCTTCCTCCTCCTCGTCCCCTCCCACCTCATCATCCACACCTCCCTCCCTCTGGTCCTGGGCGCATGCAGCCGTCTCAGCAGTCTCTGCGACATCTGCCCTCGCAGCAGGCCTGCCGCCTGCTGCTGCTGCATCTTCTGCTGTCTCTGCATCCCTTGCACTGACAGGTGAGATATTGATGTGTATTTGAGTCAACTCTCAAAATACCTATGGTTCTGGGCGCACGCAGCTGTCTCAGCAGTCTCTGCCACGTCAGCACTGGCAGCTGGCACGCCTCCTGCTGCTGCTGCTGCGTCCTCTGCTGTAACTGCATCCCTAACACTAGCAGGTGACACCACCAGTGATAATTTCGCGATCCCCCCCCCCCCCCGTGACGGTTCCCCCAGCAAGCCAGGGCAGCTGTCTATCTCTGTGTCCCTTACATGCTCTGTTATTATTGTTATTATTGTTATTATTATTATTACTATTTTTATTATTATTATTATTATTATTATTACTATTATTATTATTATTATTATTATTATTATTATTATTATTATTATTATTATTATTATTATTATTATTATTATTATTATTATTATTATTATTATTATTATTATTATTATTATTATTATTATTATCTTGTTTTACTAAAAAATTGCCTTGTTCTGCATTCGTCTGTGCTCCCCCCTTTTCCCAATTGAGCAGAACCGTCCCAACCTCTACTCTCTCTTTCCCTCAGCATTCCCAGCATAACCCTCTCACTGACACACTCACCCAAGGAAAGCAGGGAGGCTGACATTGCTGCTGCGTCTTCTGCTGCTTCTGCTGCTTCTCCTTCTCCATCTGGAGTCTGTGGTGCTGGGATTGGAAGAGCTGGAGCTCTGATCCTTGAGTTGGAGGGGCTCCACGCCTCGCAAGAGGTGAGATGGAAGCGTGTTTTGGGTCGACTGAAAAATCATTTGGAATTGAATTTGTTTTTTTTTTAGAATTCTCAAATAACATACATTTAATCATAATGGTGCTGAGAGTGGAAGAGCTGGGGCATTGGTCCTGGCTTTGGAGGGGCTCCACGCAGAAGCATCACCTCCTGTGCTAAGTTGGAATATACGCCTATAGCGTATATACGCGTATCGTATATACGCTAGTGTATATACGCTATACGCTTAGGGGTCGGTTTGGGGGTACGCTTTTTTGGGCAGATAAAAAATCTTCCGGCCAGGGTGAAAAAGAATACTCTCTATTCTCACTAAGGCTTGCATCCTGAAGTGGCCCAGTCAAGTAGATGGGACTTCCGAAGGATGAGGTTCTGGGTTCAAACCTCAGTGTTGGCAAGTCCCGCCTGCTCCTCAGAAGGGGGTTTCGCACTGCTCATCTGGGAGTGTATAGTTCTCACCTCGATACCCAGCGAGGCGTGTAAACAAATGGGTAGGCGGATAACGACCGACAGTCGGGGTAATACCAAAGGGGGTTTACCCTATAACCTTTACCTCACTAAGGCTTGCAACAACATAATCCTGAATCCGAATGATAAGTGCAATGGGAGGTGGAGAAGACATAATAGCTAGAAAGCGAAGAGGCGTGAACTCTGGTGAAAGCGGGAACAAAATGATGAGTTAGGGTTAGCCAACAGGGCTGGCTAGTAAGTACCGTGAGATTTGTTGGGGGGTCAATTTTGACAAGTTGGAGTTTGTAGATAAAGTGGGGTTCAATGCGGTAGAAGGGATGGATTTCAATGCCAAGATGGGATCTGACATTCGACATTTGCCTGACGACTTCAAAGTCAGATCCTTGTGTGCCTAGACCGCGGATTTGAATTTCAACTACGGCGAAATGCTCATCTAGGAAATCCGCGTCCTTTTTGCGATTTTTTTCCGGGCAGACCCAAAAAAAATTTGATAGCGTATAACGTATTCGCTGACGTATAGCGCCGAATATATCTCAGCGGACAAGCGAGTCCGCCCGGGGGAGCTCGCTGCCCGGGGGCAAAAAAAAATAAACCCCAGACGGGCATGCATCCGGTCAGGGAGCCTCAACCCTAAACGCAGGGAGGCATGGATTTAGGGTTGAGGCTCCCTCGGATGGCATGCCATCCGATGGGGTTTTAGTTTTTTTCTGCCCGGGGCAGCATGTCGTCAAGTCGTCGGAGGGTCGTCAGGCCTGACGACCCCTTTCCGCTGAGATTTTCCGCATAGCATATGTATGCTAGCGCTTAAGGTGTTAAACGTATATTCCAACTTAGCTCCTGTGATGCCCCCGTTGGAGGGGCTCCACGCCCCTCCAAGCATCAGCAGCAGCAGTACAACGGGGCTCCACGCCCGCGTCACAGGAGATCAGACGAAAGCTCCTGTTGTACTGCTGCTGCTGATGCTTCTGCTTGTGCTTATTCTTTTTTCTGCTGCTTCTGCTGCTTCTGCTGCTTCTGCTGCTGCTGCTGCTGCTGCTTCTGCTTCTGCTTCTGCTTCTGCTTCTGCTTCTGCTTCTGCTTCTGCTTCTGCTCTTGCTCTGCTTCTTCTTTTGCTGCTCGTCATATCTCCCTCCCTCCTCCTCACCCCTCCAGGTGTCGGCAGGCGAATTTCATCACCACAAAGAGCTTTCCATCAGCAGCATCACGCTCTCCTTCCACCCCTCATGCTCCCGTGCTCCCATTCTGCCTCCCTCCCTAACTCCATCCCTCCATTCCCTCCCTCCATCCCTCCATTCCCTCCCTCCTCTTCATCTGTCCTCCAGGTCTCTACAGGCGAATTTCGTCACCACAAAGAGCTTTCCATCAGCAGCATCACCCTCTCCTTCCGCCCCTCATGCTGCACTGGCACCCAGTCACGCCCATTCGCCTCATCAGTCTCAGCACCACAGTCAGCTGTTACTTCGGCAGCAGCAGCAGAAGCAGCAGCAGCAGAAGCAGCAGCGGCAGAAACCACAGAAGCTTCTGCTACTGGCTGCCACTGCTGCCGCTGCTGCCACTGCTGCCGGTGCTGCCACTGCTGCAGCCACCATCACAAGGGGGCATTCCTGCAGACGCTGCAGTAGCATGTACAAGAATAAGGTAGAGTGGGCAGGGCTGGGTAGGGGGGCATTAGGCACGTGCAAGAGCAGCCATCTGTGCAGGGATTTTCCGGAATGTGGAGGGTTAGGCACCTATACCAGCACGTGCAAGAACCATCTGTACAGGAATCACGCTCAGTGGGAGCATGTGACGAAGGTCCTGCCTCTTTCTCTCCCTGCTCCCGCCCTCCCCTCCTCCTCCACATCTTCCCCTCCGTTCGCTGCTGCAGCCACACCCTGCAGCCACGTCCATGTGTGTGAGAGTTTTGAGCATTTTCGAAAGCACCCTCACACGTGCTCTATTTGTATCCCTGTGAAGCTCTTTCAGGTTTCTTCATTAGCCAATGTGCCCGCACCATTAGCTGCTGTAGCATCCGATGCAAGGGCAAACAGGTGGAAAGACAAGACTGTTGAAGCAGCGATAGCTGGCAGCAGCAGAAGCAGCAGCAGCAGCAGTAACGGTAGTGGGGACAGCAGGAGAGACAGCAGCAACTGTAGCAGCAGCTGCAACAACAGCAACGGTGGTAGAGTTAGTGATAGACATAACAGCAGCAGTAGCATGGTGCCAGCTGTTCGAGTAATAGCCTCCCAAGGCTGCGAGAATGAGCATGCTGGAAGTCATGCCTGCGAGCAAGCACAGATGCATGTGAACGAGCGCTCGTGCGTGCATGCAGGTGTGAGGCATCCGGATGTAAGCAAGCAGGATAGAGTGCATGTAGATGTGAGGAATATAGATGTGACTGTGCAGCCGTGTGTGGTGTGGGTGGAACCGCAGTCTCTATCCTTCATCTCAAGTATGGTTGCGGAGCTGGGCGATGTGTGCTGTAACGGGGATGACAATACAGAGGATGTTGGAGTGGTGGGAATAAAGCAGCGAGACCAGCACCAAGAGCGGCAGCAGCAGCAGCAACATCAGCAGGAAGAAAATTGCTCGTGGCAGCAGGAATCAAATCGAGAAACGAATGCTGATCCACTTTCCAGAACCCCTGAGAAAGGCTCCAATCGATCTGCTCCGGAAATTGCTCCTTCTGACAACGCCCGCTCCTCTCCCCAACTCAGAAACCTCTTTCTATGCGTTGACGTCACTTGCCTTCGCCTCGTCCTCAGTGCCTCATCTACCCAGACCCAACTACCTCAGGCGCTACAGCCGGGAGTGCTACAGCCGGTGCCGCAGCAGCCAGGGATGCTACAGCCTGCAGCTGTGCAGGAATCACTTGAAAGTGTTGCCAGTGGTCACTGGCTTGTTGCTGACTTCCATTGCTTCCACCTATCGTCATCGTCACAATCACCATCATCGTCAGCAGCAGGAGCAGAAGCAGCAGAAGTATCCTCTGCATGCACATGCACTGCGTCTTCTCTGCTCAGTTGCTCACTACAGCACGTGTCTGTGCATTCCGTTAAGATCGCTCCCCCACAGGATAACAATCATCCAGGCAGCGATAATAGCAACGGGCAAACTAGCCGAAGCAGCAGCGAGAAGGGACAAGAGCACGTGGAAAGAGATTGCCTAGACAGGAGTTGCTTATGCCCGGGTAAGTTGCACCCTCTGCTCTCGGTTTCTGCTTCCTCGTCTGTGGATTCCTCTTCTTCTGACTCTCAACGACATGTGGGAGGTAGCACCAGGGGGTGCAGTGCAGAGCAACAGGTAACAGGTTACTGTGAGAGGGTGTCCGGGGCATTAGGTCAGCAACACCACCACCACCATCACCACCACCGTCAGAGCCAGCTCCAGGACCGCCACCACCACTACCGAAACCAGCACCATAACCACCGGAACCACTACCATAACCACCATCACCTCCACCATAAACACGAGCAGCAGCACCATCAGCACGAGGCGGGTGTAGCAGTCACAGTAATAGTCAAACATAGAAGCATCTGCAGCTTTTTTGGGCCATCCAGGCTCAACGCAGCTCACCAGCTTTGGCAGTATGTGAGGAAAAGACAAGCGGGACGAGGTGAGGGCGGGCGGGGGGTGACAGTGGGCGGCAACGGGGAGTTTGTGACTGCAGCTGCTGTGACTGATAGAGAGAGGGACGAGGAGAAGGAGCAGGAGAGAGTGGTGGTGGCTGAGGTGAGAGAGAGTGCGGGTGCTGATGTGGCAGTCACGATGGGTGACGTGGCGCTGACGGTGGACCCTGCTGACGTGTCGGTGATCCACGAAGTGCTGACGTGGATCGGGAAGGTTGTGGATGGAGCCTCAAGCAGAGTGGAGGTGTCAAGTGGTGTGTCCGGTGGCGTGTTCAAGGCACCTGTGGCACCTGTTTCGTTTCCTGATGCGCCTCGTTGTGAGGCGTCTCAACATTCCATCTCTGATGCAACTTCTGGAAAGCGGATAGAGTCAAGAGGGCAGGAACCAGTGGCAACAGCAGCAGCAGCAGCAGCAGCAGCAGCAGCAGCAGCAGCAGCAGCAGCAGCAGCAGCAGCAGCAGCAGCAGCAGCAGCAGCAGCAGCAGCAGCAGCAGCAGCAGCAGCAGCAGCAGCAGCAGCAGCAGCAGCAGCAGCAGCAGCAGCAGCACCAGCAGCAGCAGCAGCAGCAGCGCTAGTGCCACCTGTGTTTTTTGACCTGCAAGTTGGTCTCTTCCAGGCCGATCTCTTGTTTCACCCTCGACCGGCAGTGGAAGCACAAGCTGTGGCTTTAACAGGCACGCTTCAGCAGCAGCAGCAGCAGCAGCAGCAGCAGCAGCAGGAGCAGAAGACAGCTGTACATACTTCTTCGTCCTATTCATTTTCATTCCCTTCTGTTCCTGAATCTGCTGCCGCTACTGTTCCTGCTGCTCCCACTCCTGCTCCTACTCCTGCTGTTGCTGCTGCCACTGCTCCTACATCTCCCCCACTCCCCCTCCCCTACTCCAAGCCTGTATGGGGCCAAGGCTGGCGCTCCCTGCGCCTGTGCCTCCAGCAAATCACAGTATGCCACGTTAGCAGCCTGGCTGGTAACCCTAGTGCACGCTTTCTGATGCTGCGGCATGGGGAAGCCACGGTTTGGGCGGCGCGCAGTGATTGGTGGGGGTATGGGGAGCAGCAGGGCGGTCGGGGGCTAATTGATTCGATACAAGCTTGTGACCCGATACAAGCCCGCAACTCGATACAAGCCCCTGATTCGATACAAGCCTCCTCGCCAGCAACCAATGTGACAGTCAACAAGCATATCTATAGCCGTCCCGTTACAAGCAGCCACTGTACTAGGATCAGGCGGGCGCAGGAGTGGCCAGTGCTGTCCACGTGGCAGGACGCCATCGGCCGAGGCAGCGGAGCTCCAGGGGGGAACCCCCTGGAAAGGGGAGAGGCGGGGGTGTGCCTGCTGCTGGTGCAGTGGCCAGGAAGGTGCCAGGAAGCTTCCAACAAGGCTCCGAATCAGAAAGGCTTGGGAAACGAGAGAGGAATGACGAGCGAGGGGGTGGGGGGGAGCGAGGGGTTGGGGCCGAGTGAGGGGTTGGGAGAGAGTGAGGGGTTGGTGTATGTGTGTGCGAGGGGGTTAACAGCAGAGCTACCAGGCGGGAGGTGGGACTTTTTCCTGCCTCTCTCCACCCTGCTCCCTCCGCAACAAAGGCCTGCTCCTGCGGCTTCTGCTGCTACTGCTTCTGATGCTGCTACTGATGATGCTGTGGCGAATGGAGTGGCACCCGTAGGTGTTAGCGAGAAGCTCGTATCACCAAACCACAAGAAAACACGCCCAAGACAAGTGCGAGCAAAATCAGGGGAGCAGACACGGGAAAACATGGTGCAAGCACAGGGAGTCAAGCAGACAGGCCCACGGGGGTTTCTGGTGGTGGCAGATCTTATGGATTCTGCCCTGTGGTACGAGCCTCGGGGGGAGGCTTGGCCCGAACCTAGACGGGAGGCTCGGGCCGTGTTAGGACAGCCGGTAGCGCCTCTGTTTGCTGCGTGCCTGTTCGGTGGAGTCGCAGCGATACGGTTAGTTGCAGACGTCAATCCCACATCACCACCACCGTCAGCACAACCACAGGCCGCACCGCTGGCAGCAGTACCTGTGTCAGCAGCAGCAACAGCAGCAGCAGCAGCACCACCACAGCATCTCACCCGCCCTCCATCTCTCAAACCTCCACTTCTCCAAGCTGGTCTGCACCTCAGCGAGCTCAATGTGAGCGTGCTGCCAGTCAGCCGCTGCTGCCTGCCTTTCCCCGGAGCAGAAGCTGCCGCTAGCTTACCACTAGATGGTTGGTCCAGGCAGCATCAGCATCTTCCCACCCAGCACCAACTGCCCATCGAGCAACACCAAATACACAGGGCTCTCTGGCTTCAGGCCTATCGCAGGAACCTGTTTGCTCAAGTAAGCTGCTTGTTTGCCTCTTTTTGCTCTTCCCACCTCTCTCCCACGTCGTTCGTATCTTCTTCACTGCTCTACGTTTCCGCTTGCTCTCAATTGAACTGATGTTCTTGCGTCGATGCGCCACTTCCGTTTTCACTTCTCCTTTCACATGGTTGTTGCATCGCACGCACATGCCCGCCGATCATGACACGCCTGTCAGTCTACGCCTCACTGTCGTACACGCTGTTATGCTTCCTTTTTTTTTTTGTTGTTGTTTTTTTTTTTTTTTTCCGCACTGTTCACCTCAGATCGCCACGGCAACATCCGTGCAAATAGAGCTCGTCGCGTCAGCAGGTGCTGCCTCAACACCTTCACCTGCTGCTGCTACAACCGCTGGTCTTACTGCAACCGCTGCTGCTTCTTCTGCTACAGCTAGTGGTGCTACAGCCGCTGCTGCTACAGCAAGCCCTTCAACTGCTTCTGCAGGAATTTTGTCGGCATCGTCATCAGCTTTTGAGGCGCCTCACAAGTCAACTGCTGCTGCAGGGAGGGCCTCTGCCTCGTCCTCAGCTCGATCCACGTCACCACCCGGCTTAGAAATCATCTGCTGCAACGCCCAATCGCAGGTGGACACGTGTCATGACAGCATGCGGGTGCTGGGAAGGCTGGGGCAGCAGCTGCAGCTCGTGTTTCCCCCTGATGCCCCGGCCGTTCCCCCTGGGGGTGTCACGAGCAGGGTGTATGGGGGAGGGGGAGTCGTTGAGGGGCAGACGGGGCAGACGGGACAGGGAGGACAGCACGTGCACCTCGTGTTTCCCCCTGATGCCCCCGCCGTTCCCCCTGGGGGGGTCACAAGCAGGGTGTATAGGGGAGGCGGGGACGTAGGGGGGCAGACGGGGCAGGGAGGGCAGGGAACACGAGGAGGGGAGGAGGTGCAGAAAGTGTTTTCCCCTGATGTACGGGTTTCAAGTAGGAGGTCTGGAAGCCGGGTTGCTAGTGTCCCTTCTGCTGCCGCGGCCAGTCCTGCTGCCGACGTGGCCAACAACTCTCCTGATGTGGCTAGCCCTCTTGCTGACGTGGCCAATAACTCTCCTGATGTGGCTAGCCCTCCTGCTGCCTCTGCTGTTGCTGCTCTTTCTGCTTATGCTTCTGCTGCTGCTGCTGCCTCTGATACTGCCACCGCTACTGGGTTGAGCAGTGGTGATAACGGGTTGAGCAGTGGTGATGCTGGGTTAAGGGTTCTGGGGGAGGAGGCAGGGGGGTGGGTGGAAGTGATAGTACCGGAGCAATCAGGAGAAGTGAGTGGAAGCGAGGGTGACTATAGCGATGGATGGACGTGGACAGAAGTGGAGCACGTGGAGTGTAGTCACACTCAATCACACTCAACGATGGGGTATAGTCACAGTCAGACCACCCAAGGAGGCCCCAGCCCCAGCTCTCCACAGCACCCGCAACCTCCTTACAGTCACAGCAGCAGCCACAGGCCGAGATTCAATAACACCAATCCCAGATCGCAGCAGCAGCAGCAGTAGTAGCAGCAGCAGGAGCAGCAATAGCAGTGGCGTCCACCAATCGCATCACGCCACATGGCTTGAAGATATTTCAGGTCAACTGATTTCAGACCACGTTCCGCTAGTCCCTCCTTCATCTCCACAATACACTTCCTCTTCCTGCCTCTCCTCCTGCTCCCCTCTCCCTAGTGCCACTCACCGTGCTCCTTCCTCCTCTCCCTCCCCCACTGCTCCTGCCATCTGTTCTCCCTCCCCCTCTTCTCCTCCCCCCTCGTCTACCTTCACCTCTCGCCGCGGCCATAAGCCCTCCTCCCTCCCTGCCTCCTATCCCCCCTCTGAGGCCCGGATCCTTCTCAGAAACTGCTCGCTCGTCTGCAGACTGAGCTCTGGCCGGCATTTTCTGTCAAGTAGTGCTGCTGTTAGCAGTGGTTTGTGTGCTGGTCTTTGTGCTGTTCCTGGTGCTACTGCTACTGCGGGTACTGGTGCTGGTGCTGGTGGGGCTGAGTCAGCATCGGCTGCCGCTGAGTCAGCAGCGAGGCTCCGATTGGAAGGTCCATGCATGGAGGTGATTTTGAGAGGAGTAGACGTTCAAATAGACAAGTTTCAACTAGACAGGCTGCAAGATAAAATGACCCAAGTGCCTCCTTTTGCTCCTGCTGCTGATGCCGCTGCCACTGCTGATGGCGACAGTTCCCCCAGGAGTGTGTACACGTCGCGTGTGGCAGTGACAGTGAGGGAGATAGGCATATGGGACCGGGGCTTGCAGCATCAGCAGGGGCAGGGGCATTGGCACCAGCAGCAGCAGCAGGGGAAGGGGCAGGGGCAGCAGGGGCAGCAGGGGCAGCAGGGGCAGCAGGGGCAGCAGGGGCAGCAGGGGCAGCAGGGGCAGCAGGGGCAGGAGTGGGGAAGACGGTGGGCGAGGGTGGGAGGGGCGTATGGGAGGGAGGCGGCAGATGTGCGATCCAAGGCTCTGCGGCTGTTGCTGGATGCTGTCAGGCCCAATCCAACGGTGGAGATTGACGAATTCAGGTTGGTGCAAATGGTTCTGCTGGTTACAGACTGTTGGCAGATCAAGACCACATCAACTGTGTTTCCTTTTACGTTAGCCGCTCTACTTTACTTCCCCTGCTCTGTCTTGTTCCTTCGTGGTTCTTCTCTGCAGGCTCTCAGTGGCTCTGCTGCCAATCCGCCTGCGCATCGATCAGAACCACATTGATTTCCACTCGCGCTTCTTATCCAACATGCTCCGCCCTATCCGTCACTTCCTTTGCCCTCCCATGTTTTTCCCTCTTGGCTCTTCTCGTCCCTGCAGGCTCTCATTGGCGCTGCTGCCAACCCGCCTGCGCATCGATCAGAACCACATTGATTTCCTCTCAAAGCTTCACAGCCTCGTTTCTTTCCATTGCTCTCTTTCAACCTTCTCTCTCCCTCTTGTGTTCACCTCATTCTTCATCCATGCAGGCTCTCAGTGGCTCTGCTGCCAATCGGACTGCGCATCGACCAGAATCACATCGAATTCCTCTCCCGCTTCTCCACCACACAAATCCCTCCTCCTGCAACAACTACCAAAGATTCTGCTGCCGCTACAGCCGGAACTTGTCCCTCTGAAGCCACATCGTCAGGAGCGGCAGCATCGGCGGTGGTGGCAGATGCAGAGCTCTTACGAGATGCCTTGCTGCCCTTCTTCCAGGTCAGACTTCGCCCACGAACGTGGTTTTGCATGATTATGGTTCAAATGGTTCCCTTTTCCACTCAATCTTGCCGATTGATGTGCTTGTGAGATCGCAAGGTAAAAAAATAAATCAGGCCACAAAACAAGACCTGTAGAGTGACCGGTGCATTGTTATTGTTCCCTTCCCCTCCGCGGGTGTAGGGTGTCAGATCACTGCGGCAGATGTGCTGACTCTGGCAGATAATGAGTATGTGGCGGACAGTCTTGTGGACTTCAACAACATGTAAGGTCCAGAAACATGTTGTGGAAGTCCACAATACTGTCTGCCAAGTACTCTTTATCGGCCAGAGTCAGCGCATCTGCCGCAATGATCTGACACCCGCTGTGCGGGCCGTAAAGTGTCAGGGTCTTGAAAGTCGTTTGCACTGCTGGCGACTTCAGCCTACATATCAGGTCGGTAGGTTCATCGCAATCCGACGTGGATCTATCAGCTCTTTCTGCCTCATGCTTGTTACTCCTCTTCCCGTCCCCCACCACCCGCCACCCACCACCTGCCACCCACCACCCGCCACCCACCACCTGCCACCCACCACCTGCCACCCGTAAAATGAGGTTGTTTTTGAGACGTCTCAAAAACAACCTCATTACACCTGCCACCCACCACCCGCCACCCACCACTTGCCACCAGGTGTGTGAGATTCGGGCCTTCTCCATCTTGATCGACTCTGTGCCTCGCCGCTTGGACCTCTCTGCTCTCAAAATGCAATCATATCTTCAGTCTGGCTGCATTCATCTGTACTCTCCCCGCCCCGTCCCGTCCCCCGCCTTGTCCCGTCCCCAGGTGTGTGAGATTCGGGCCTTCTCGGTTTTGATCGACTATGTGCCTCGTCGCTTGGACCTCTCTGCTCTTTCTGCTGGCAATTACGCTCACCTCCTCAACCTCATCTCATGGAAGGTGTGTTTGTGTGGGGGTGGGTGGGTATGTGTGTGTGAGTCTGGGTGTGGGTAGGTGCATGGGTGAGTGAGTGAATATGGCGAGTTATTATTCGCTTCACCAAGGCTGGTATGGGGGGTGTGCAGGGGTGGATGAACTGAGGTGACTTTTGAGTCGACTCAAAGTCACCGAGTTATTATTCGCTTCACCAAGGCTGGTATGGGGGGTGTGCAGGGGTGGATGAACTGGCTGAGACTTCTCCCCTCTGGTAGCGAGGGTGTTTTTGAGACGTCTCAAAAACACCCTCGCTACAAGTGTGCAGGGGTGGATGCACTGGCTGAGACTTCTCCCCTCTCGTGCTCCCTCTCCTCACCATCCTTCCCTTCCCCCACTCACTCACTCCGGTCACATCCTTTCCCCCTAAAACCCATGGCAAGGAGTTGTAATCGATTTCACCAGGGCGAGAGTGGTGGGCGTGCAGGGGTGGGACGGGCTAGGGGGAGCGCTCATCAGCCAATGGGCGGAGGACCCAGATTTGCCCTCCCTCCCCTGTGTGTGTTCCTTCTCTGTGCCTCCCCTGGAAACACCTCATCCCCACACCAGGGCGTTGAAATTGACTTTACCAAGGCGAGGGTGGTGGGTGTGCAGGGGTGGGACGGGCTAGGGGGAGCGCTCATCAGCCAATGGATGGAGGACATTTGTCGGCGGCAGCTGCACCGGGTGGTGAAGGCAGCCGGGCCTGTCAGCCCCCTGTGGGCCCTGGGTGCTGCTTCCCTGCAGCTGGTGCTGCTGCCAGTTCAAGAGTACAGGCAGAACAAGAGGCTCATGCGAGGGGTGAAGAAAGGTGAGGAAGGGTGGAAGGTGGTGCTGAGTCTTGAAATGTCCCGACGCTGGGGGTAAGGAAGGGTGGAGAGGTGCCGGGTGCTCTTGTCAGAACTGGGTGAAGATAGGTGAGGAGCGGCGGGGAGGCATAAACTTTTGAGACATCTCGAAAACTTTTGAGGCATAAACTCACCTCATCCCCCACCACCAGGTGCCATCTATTTCCTCCAGTCGCTCTCATACGAGCTTCTTGGCATGGGGTGACAGTGGCAGCCGGCAAACACCACCTGCTGCAAGCATCAGAATGAACTCAGGTGTTCCTCTCGCCCTCCTCTCTGCCCCTCACCACCCCCACCATCAGGAGCCATCTATTTCCTCCAGTGGCTCTCCCACGAGCTTCTTGGCATGGGGGTGACAGTGGCAGCCGGCACACACCACCTGCTGCAAGCATCAGAACTCGCCCTCACCGCTGCAAACACCGCTAAACCGCTGTGGCGGCCGGCACACACCACCTGCTGCAAGCATCAGAATTAACTCAGGTGTTCCTCTCGCCCTCCTCTCTGCCCCTCACCACCCCCTCCACCAGGTGCCATCCTTTTCCTCCAGTCACTCTCCCACGAGCTGCTGGGCGTGGGAGTGACAGTGGCAGCTGGCACACACCACCTGCTGCAAGCATCAGAACTCGCCCTCACCGCTACAAACACCGCTAAAACCGCTGTGGCGGCCGGCACACACCACCTGCTGCAAGCATCAGAATTAACTCAGGTGTTCCTCTCGCCCTCCTCTCTGCCCCTCACCACCCCCTCCACCAGGTGCCATCCTTTTCCTCCAGTCACTCTCCCACGAGCTGCTGGGCGTGGGAGTGACAGTGGCAGCCGGCACACACCACCTGCTGCAAGCAGCAGAACTCGCCCTGGCTGCCACAACTGCCGCTACAACCGCTACAGCTGGTCCTGCTGTTTCTGCTACAGCCGCTACAGCCAGGCCTCGTCCTCCTCTTACCAGCTCCTCCTCCACTTCCCACCATATCCCTCCGTCCTCTTCCACTCCCCCTGCAGCCCGTTCTTTCTCTTCCCCCTCTTCCTCCTCCTGTTCACTCGCTTTCTCCTCCTCCTCTTCATCACCATCCGCCCGTGCAAGCAGCAGCCGCCGCGATAAGGCGCCTTGCGATTGGCGGGAGCTTGGGGAGCATGGAAGCTTCGAGGAAGGCTCACACTGGGTCACTGTGTTTGCTGACAGCGGCAGCAGCAGCAGCAGCGGTGGCTGTGGCAGCAGCGGTGTCTGTGGCAGCAGCAGCAGCGGCAGTGCCTTTGGCAGTGGTATTGGTAGTGGCGGTGGGGGTTCTTCTGTAGGGCCTTTGGCAGCAGCACAAGAGGTGCTGAACCGCAGTGTGGAAAGAAGCTTGTCCTCGTTATTAGGTGCTCCGTTAAGGAAATGGAGGCGAGGGGACGGAATGCCTGCAGTGGCAGCGGCGGTGGTGAAAGGCATCCCAGCAGCAGCCATGGCTCCTGTGGTGGGGGCGGCTGAAGCTCTGGAGGAAACACTTCGAGGAGTCAAACGCACGTGAGTCTGCTTTCGCGTTTGCTTCTTGCACCTCATTTGAAAACTTCCTTACACCACCCCCCACTCACATTACAATCGCCCTACTCCACACAAATGCACACACACTCATTCCTGCTGTGATTCCCACCCACCTCGCTCGCTCTACTACATACAAATGCACACACACTCATTCCTGCTGTGATTCCCACCCACCTCGCGTTCCCACCTTTACAGGATTGCACCAAGGCGATAGAGGCCGCCCGGCATATTTTTGAAAGGGTCTCAATTGCTCTCCCGGGTTCTTAGATTCTCATTTGACGTATTCATTTGTTTGATGGTGCCTGCTGCTCCTATTTAGTGGTTTTATAAGTCTTCCTATCGTTTGCCTTTAGGGTAGCATTCTGCAACTGTGCGTCCATATTCAGGGCGTGAGGCAAACTGAACACACCGACGGAATTGTTACAACTCGCAATTCTTTGGTATTCTTTGAGTTACGCATTCAATTGTTGGGCAAAGGAATCACGGCGAGGGTGTAGCCGAGGCCCTGCATCGCCGTGTATCATAAACGAGGATGTGCTCAAGGCGGGGACACATTAGCCTTCCAGCAAGCAATTAGTAGTATTTTCTAGCTTCTACAAGCAACCTGACAAATTTGTTTCTTCCCTCGCTCTGGTTATTTTCGCGCCCAATCGCAACCCTTCAGTCGCCTTATAGCGTCGGCGATTATCTTAGGAACACCCTCAGACTGGCCCCTGGCGCGCGCGCGCACACACGATCTAGCGAAGCGAATCCTTGACTTGTTGACTTTTCGTACTCGTTGGCTAGTTGACCCCTAGACGCGTTGACTTGTTGACTAGTTTTTCATGCCGTCTTGAGCTCCCTGCGAAACGCCTCACCGTCATGTCGTCCGCGGAGAGAAACGACTTATTGAGTGAAACCGGGGGAGGTGGAACTGGGGAAGGTGTGACCGGGGGAGCTGGATCTGGGGAAAGCGGATCGCAGCAGGGGGAGGGGAGCGCGCGCGCAGGGTCGGCGGAATCGCAGGGGGAAGGGAGTGCGCCGTCGCGCCAGGCGGAAGCGCAGGCGGAGGGGAATCCGCCCGCAGAGCAGCAGGAGGAGGGGAGCGGGAATTCCGCGGGGCAGGCGGAGCAGAAGGGGGAGGGGGGCGGGCGGAAGAAGCCAGTGGTTGTGATCGTGGTGGGCATGGCAGGTACCGCCTGGTGATGTCAATCAATGTGTATTCCTGGTGATTCTCACTATGAGCTTTCGTCTCTCCTTTCTTAGCAATTGCCTCCTATTCTCGCCCTTCCACTTTTCCGCTCTTCCTTCTCCTTTGTTCTCTGTCGTCCCTCTCCCCTCTCCCCTCTCCCCTCTCCCCTCTCCCCTCTCCCCTCTCCCCTCTCCCCTCTCCCCACGTCCCCACTACAATCACACGAACCTGCAATAACACGAATCATGGGGCGTTGTAGCCGTTTTGAGACGTCGCAACACTCGTTTTCCCCACACAAACCTGCAACCTGCAAACCTGCAATAACAGACAGCGACTTTTGAGAATTCTAAAAAACACTCGTTTTCCCCACACAAACCTGCAATAACAGGCAGCGGAAAGACAACGCCAATGCAGCGGCTGTATGCGCACATGCCCGGCTGTACCCTCCGTGCCCATTGAGCATCCCAACGCCTTTCTCCCGTTTCTCCCCTTTAACCCCATTCAGGCAGTGGGAAAACAACCCTGATGCAGCGCCTCTATACGCGCACATGCACGGCACAAGATAGCTCACTACCTCATGAACCTCGACCCGGCTGTGCCCTCCGTGCCCATTGAGCATCCCAACGCCTTTCTCCCTTTAACCCCATTCAGGAAGTGGGAAAACAACGCTAATGCAGCGCCTATACGCGCACATGCATGGCAGCAAGGTCGCTCACTACTTAATCAACCCGGACCCGGCTGTGCCCTCCGTGCCCTACCTCGCCAACATTGACATTCGGGACACGGTGACACAATTTCAGCATGTTCACAACCCAACCCCGTACCTGCCCCCTCGGCCCTCTGTTTCCCTCCCCCTTTACCTCAAACCACTAGGCAGTGGAAAGACCACGCTAATGCAGCGCCTCTACGCGCACATGCACGGCAGCAGCGTCGCTCACTACCTCATCAACCTCGACCCGGCTGTGCCCTCCGTGCCTTACCTCGCCAACATTGACATTCGCGACACGGTGAACTACAAGAACGTCATGAAGGAGTATGGGCTCGGGCCGAATGGAGCTATCTTAACTTCGCTCAACCTGTTTACGACCAAGATTGATGAGGTGAGGTGGCAATGTTGCACGGAAGCAGTCTTTCAGAAGGAAGTAAACGACACAAGACTTCCTTGGACCAATGTCGTTTACTTCCTTCAGAAACACACGGTCAACTACAAGAACGTTTACAAAAACTGACTCGGATGATTGCGAAAACGTTTCAAAGGAGCACGATACGCATTCCGCCTTTCTTTTTACTGTCAACTTCATTCCATACTGTTACACTTTGCTCTCATCACCATCACCTCCCATTCTCGTTTTTGTCACGCCTCTCAGGTAATCACCCTCGTGGAGCGTCGAGCCAACACGCTCGACTACGTTGTCATCGACGTGCCTCATCTCCCCTTCCCCCTTTCCTCCCTCCTTTGTTGTCACACACCTCGTTACTGTCACACCCCTCAGGTAATCGCATTTGTGTGCCTCATCTCCCCTTCCTTCCTGCCTCCCCCTTTTCCGTTCCATTACTGTCACACCTCTCAGGTAATCAAACTCGTGGAGCGCCGAGCCGACTCGCTCGACTACGTGTTCATCGACACATCCGGCCCGGGCCATTCTACTGAGCCCATTCTACTTGTTGCTAAGCCTTATTTCACTACCGTTTCCCATTCCTGTTACTGTCACACACGCCTCTCAGGTGATCAAACTGGTGGAGCGCCGAGCTGACTCGCTCGACTACCTGTTAATCGACACGCCTCATCTCCCCGTCCCTTTCCCTCCCTCCTTTGTTCTTTTCACACACCTTGTTATTGTCACGCCTCTCAGGTGATCACACTCGTGGAGCGCCGAGCCGACTCGCTCGACTACGTTTTCATCGACACACTACATTGCCGCTTCCCCTTTCCCTCCCTCCTTTTGTCTTTTCACACACCTCGTTATTGTCACACTTCTCAGGTGATCAAACTGGTGGAGCGTCGAGCCGACTCACTCGACTACGTTTTCATCGACACTCCCGGGCAGATCGAAATTTTCACCTGGTCAGCCTCCGGTGCAATCATCACGGAAGCCTTCGCCTCCACGTTCCCCACAGCCGTTTGTTTTGTAGTGGACACGCCCCGGGCGGCGAATCCTGGCACCTTTATAAGCAGCATGCTTTACGCGTGTGGGATTTTGTACAAGACGCGGTTACCGCTGCTGCTGGCATTTAACAAGACCGATGTGGCACGGCACGACTTTGCCGTTGAGGTATGCTCGGGTTTTGAAGGGTTATTGGGTGATTATAAGGGGGTACAATGTGGGATTCTGTACAAGACGCGGCTACCGTTGCTATTGCCATTTAACAAGACTGACGTCGCACGGCACGACTTTGCCGTTGAGGTATGCTCGGGTTTAAGGTATTTGGGTTGTACGGGGTTTTAGGGGATAACGTACAAGGCACGGTTACCACTGCTGCTGGCTTTTAACAAGACCGATGTCTCCCGGCACGACTTTGCCGTTGAGGTATGCTCGGGTTTAAGGTAGTTGGTGTGGAATGGGATTCTGTAACAGGACTTGGTTACCGCTGCTGCTGGCGTTTAACAAGACCGATGTCACCCGGCACGACTTTGCTGTTGAGGTGTGTACATGGGGTTCAAGGGTATTTGGGGTGTAAGGGGATGCGGGATGGGATTCTGTAACAAGACGCGGTTACCGCTGCTGCTGGCGTTCAACAAGACTGATGTGGCATGGCACGAATTCGCTGTTGAGGTATGCTGGGGTTAAGGGGTTCGAAAAGGCACCTTTAAAAGTAGCACGCTGTACGTGTGTGGGATTCTGTACAAGACGCGGTTACCGCTGCTGCTGGCGTTTAACAAGACAGACGTTGCACGGCATGACTTTGCCGTTGAGGTATGTTGGGCTTTGGGGTTTAAGGAATTCCAAGTAAGGGAGTATGTATGGGTACCATTGCTATTGACGTTTAACAAGACAGACGTTGCACGGCATGACTTTGCCGTTGAGGTATGTTGGGCTTTGGGGTTTAAGTAATTCCAAGTAAGGGGGTATGTATGGGTACCATTGCTATTCCAATGTCAATAGCAATGGTTACCGTTGCTATTGACATTTGACAAAGACTGACGTTGCACGGCATGAATTTGCAGTTGAGGTATGTTGGGCTTTTGGGTCAAGAGATTTCAGGTATTTGGGGTAGAAGGGGTTGTGGGATTCCCTCTGTACAATACACGGTTACCGCTGCTGCTGGCCTTTAACAGTCCTGCCCCATTCCTCCGTTCCCAAGAATGGTATCAAAGTCACGCATCCATTCTCTCCCCCCCTCTTTCCTCCACCTCCCCCCTCTGTACCAGTGGATGCGTGACTTTGAAGCCTTTCAAGCAGCAGTGGATCGAGATCCTTCCTACGCGGCCTCTCTCTCTCGCTCCCTCTGCCTTGCCTTGGAGGTGTTTTACTCCAACCTTCACGCTGTTGGAGTCTCGGCTGTTACAGGAGGGGGGATCAATGAGTTTTTCACCGCTATCGAGGCGGCCAGAAAGGAGTACATGGAAGGCTACAGGTGAGAGCAACTTTTTTTTTGCGCCCCTTAGAGATTCAGCCAGAAATTCAGCCATACTCGAATTGAATAAATCTTACTTTGATTAATCTTGCAGGGTGTGTCTGCAGTACGTTTCAATCTCCAATTGCTTTCATAGCTCAATCCATGATTTGTCTCTTGATTGACTGTTTGGCATGCAGGGTTGACTTGGAGAAAATGAGAGCAGAGAAGGAGAAGAAAGATGCGGAGAGGCAGAGAGCGGAAATGACCTGGTTTCGTGTGGACTCCGCTTGATTGTTGTGTATTCCTTTCCGTCTCACACTGTTTGGCATGCAGGGCTGACTTGGAGAAGATGAGAGCAGAGACGGAGAAGAAAGAAGCGGAGAGACAAAGTGCGGAGATGGCCCGATTTCGTGCGGACTCTGCGGGAGAGAAGGATGCTTTGGCCAGACGAACTGGGAAGATGAAATTGGATGACGATGGGGAGGGGATAGAGGAGGATGAGGATTTGATTGATGAGGAAATGGAGGAGGATATGGAAGATGAGGACGATGATTTGTAACCGAATGCTGCTTGTGTCATTGTGTTGACAATGAAGCCAATTGGTAAGTTTTCGGATTTGGTACTTCGTTTTTCAAACAAGCACATGTACTAATAAAGATCCTCCAAGTGCGACTAGTAACGCGGACGTCGCGTTTGAAGGTCTGGTTTCTCGTGTACACCACCACCATCCATGCCGCCATTATTTCCGCCTCATCCTCGCCGTTCATCGGGAGATCGCCATTCCCCGCATCGCGAATTCAGGCCACCAACCCACCACCCGCCGCATCTCCCCTTTCCTGGCTCAGTCTTCTCGCCAGCACCATCCCGTACCGCGCATCCCGCCGTTCCGCGCATCCCGCCGTTCCGCGCATCCCGCCTTCCCGCGCATCCCGCCGTTCCGCGCATCCCGCCGTTCCGCGCATCCCGCCTTCCCGCGCATCCCGCCTTCCCGTGCGTCCCTTCTTGCTGACTGCCTTCCGCCTCGTCCCGCTTTTCCCGCCGCGCGACCCGTGACTAGAGCATTCTTAACGATCCTATCTCACCCTTTTCTATAAGCCGAGGCGATCCCTCTTGAATCACATACGTTTCTTCAATCAAATGTCATCCTCCCGATCCGTTCAGCATGTTTGTCGAGCCGCTTTCAGCCACGCGTCGCGGCAACTCACGCACCTTCCGCGGCCGTCACCATCCCGAACCGCGATCGCCTCTCCGTCCAAACTCTTTGCCAACATTTCCGCCCATCGTTCCGCCCATTGCTCCGCCCATTCTCCCGTTTCCGCTTCCCCAGCTGGATTCCGGTCGTTTCCTTCCGTTCCTCTGTCCGTCAGTCCCTGATCATGGGACCAGTTACATCTCGACCGACTAACCCATCAGCTAGCTGCTCCTTTATAGCTGCTCCGCTAGATCCATTACTAGCCTGTCCAGACTAATAGACGGTGCCACTATCAGCCGCAGTTCAAAGCCCACTTTAAGCTCCAGCGCTGTCACCTGCACTCCCATTCCTTCGTCTGCCCCTTCATCTGCCCTTTCATCTGCCCTTTCTGCCCGGAGATTCTTCGGCAGCAAGATCAAAGTGAAACCCTACTCGTGAGTAGCCCCATCTTTTGTCACACCCCATATCTCTATCACATCCCAGTGCCTCTCGCCTGTTCTGTCGCCCTTCATTCTCCACTTCCCCTCTCTCCCTTGCTGTTCTTTGAATTATACTACAGCGCCGGTTCAAGCTGCTAGCCGATGGCGAGTACAAGCAATGGGGGCTGGCAACACAAGGTCTAATGCGCTTTCAATAAATGCGCATTTATCCTTCTTCCCCACTTCCCCTCTCTCCCTTCCCGTCCATTAAAGCTCACTCAAGCGCCGGTTCAAGCTGCTAGCCGATGGTGACTACAGGCGGTAACGGGCAGGCAAAGTTGCCTTGAAGTGTTTCCAACAGAACTTCCAGAAACCTATCTTTGATGAAGCACACACACGCTCTTCCATCTTCCCAACCCCCCAACTACCCCTCTCCCGCTGTTCTCTCTGTGAAGCTCACTCAAGCGCCGGTTCAAGCTGCTAGCCAATGGCGAGTACAAGCAGTGGGGGGCAGGCAACACGAGGTTTAATGCGCTCTTAATACACGCACATTTATCCTTGTTTCCTGCTCACCCTCTCTCGATTCCTGCTCTGTGAAGCTCACTCAAGCGCCGGTTCAAGCTGCTAGCCAATGCCGAGTACAAGCAGTGGCGGGCAGGCAAGATGTGACCCAGTCAATACACGCGTTTATCCTTACTTCCCCTCTCTCGGCTCTATTTGTGTCCAGGTCACTCAAGCGCCGGTTCAAGCTGCTAGCCAATGGCGAGTACAAGCGTTGGCGAGCAGGCAAGAGGCATAACGCGAGCACCAAGGTATGTCTGATATGAAGCTTCCAAGTCTTGAGTCGACTCAAAATCTTCCCAGATTTTGAATCGACTCGAAAGTAGCTTCCCAAGTCTTATGATGGTTCCAGTTGCCGTCGCATTTGAACGACTTTGCTGCACGTATTTCCTTAACTCCTTACTTCACCTCTTCCTTCCGCTTCCTTTCCCCTTTTCACCTTTTCCCTCACTTTCCTTTTGCCTCTCGTCACCTTTAAACCCATTTTCGCCTCACTAATCTGCAGACTAAGAAGCAGAGGAGACAGCTGCGGCAGCCATCAGTAGTGCCTCCAGGGCTAAAACAGCCCATGCGGTACCTGGGTTTTAAGAGGTAGCACATTCACTTCAAGACATAGCCACTTGAAACTAGAATCAGATGCATCTGGGGCAGCTACCAGTGGTGCTTTCAGGACTAAAACGGCACATGCGATACTTTGGCTTTAAAACTGGGGTACACATTAGGATGGGGAACAGTAAATTTGGGGGTTTAGGCCGAATTTGGCCGTAATGTGGGATCAAGGGATAACCCCTGATGCCCACCCAGGTGAATGTGCACCCCGGTGGTTGATGGATTCTGCTCCAGGAAGTGGTAACTTGGTGTTAGAGGTAGCTGTGACTGGTTAGATACCGGTAGTTCCAAGGGAGATGAGATACAGCCAATGAGAAATCGAGGTCAGGAAACGGCGCTTGTGTGAAATGTGCACTGCGGGCCACAGAGTGACTGCTGTCTGAGTTGATTGTTGCTGGTTTGTCATTGTGGAGGGACGAAGCAGGAGCGCTGTCCTTTGTACGGTACTCCCAATGTGATGGCTAGCTCAGGCCTACGGTACCATACGAACATCACGTTATAGCATTTAACTGGAACAAGGTACTAACCGTTTGCATCATTTTGTTCACCTTTGAATTGCTGCACTTTCACATTACATTATAATATCAATTTGTGAGTCCTTTCACCAGAGTCACACTATATTGTTGTAACACCGCTCTCTCTCCCAACACGAAAACAGTGATTTGATGCCCCATTGCTGAGTGGTCACATGCTGAATGCCTCACTCTAGTCATATACGTAGTAAAGCATCACAACACAGTGCATGATGCATCCATTCCTTTCCCCTCAAGTCACAATCCAGTTCTCCCTTTGACACGAACTCCCTTATGAGCCGCACACCTCACTCTACCCTTCACAGCAGCTTCCTCGCAGGTTCCCCCACCAACAAGCGGCGCACCACAAGTCACAACAACACCCACATCCCCAGCACATCTCCCAGACACTTGTTCTTGAGCCACCTGTTGAGGCACCTTCAGGGGGACCTGTTGAGGTGCTACGGAAACTTTTGAAACGTCTTTTGAGTGAGGGGATGACTGTTGAGGCTCTTTTTGAGGCGCTTTCCAAGACAGCTGTTTGGGTGCCTCGAAACTTCAGGACTTGCCTTGACCCTCATGCCCTTGTGCTCGGCAGCGCACTCGCCCTTCTACTGCTGCTTGCATACAAACTCCCCCATGCGAGAGTGGAGCCCACCAAAACTTGGTTCCACAATCCCCTTGTCTTTTCTCAGGTGTTCTGCCAGGTGATCTGTCAGGAGTTTTTGTCTGTTGGTCTACCTGGCGGGTGCCTGGTGGTCTATCCTGTGGTTGTTCTGTCGTGGGGCTTAGCAGAAGAATAATTAGCATGGCCGACGGCAGAAGGAGACAGAACGTGAGTCAGCAGCAGGAGAAGCAAACACCGGAGGCAGAAGGTGAGTCAGGAGGAAGGGGAGAAGCCACCGCAGCAGCAACAGCAGCAGAAGCGAGAGGGATAGCGGGCCCAACAGCCACAGGAGTGACGAGGCGAGCGACGGGAAGGAAGGGAAGGCCACGGCGACACGGCGGAGAGGACGGGCCGATTTGCAGCTTGGTCAAGAGTCGCTCGTGGCGGCGGTGGTGGTTGTTTGCAGACGTTCCAGATGTAGTCAAAGGAGGAGAGGAGGGGGTTTCCGTTGCCGCTGCCTCTGCCTTTGTTGCAGCCTGGAAAAGAGGGATGGGGATGAGGATGGGAGGATGGGAACCGGGGGGAGAGGCGATGAGGACGGGGAAGGGGGTGAGGAATGGCGGGAGAAGGACGGCCGACTTGGAGCGGTTAAGAGGCGGTCGTGGCGGCGGTGGTGGTTGTGTTGCAGACGTTCCAGATGTAGTCAAAGGAAGGAGGAGGAGCATCTCTGTTGCCGCTGCTTCTTCTGCATTTTCTGGGCGCCTGGGAAAAAAAAATGGAGGGGGGTGAGGGGGAGGATGGGGATAAAATATCCAGAGGCAGTGAGGGATGATAGTCAGGAAGACGTGGTGATGGTTGTTGCAGACGTTTCAGATGTAGTCGAAGGAGGCGAGAAAGGGTCTCTGTTGCAGACGCCTCTGTTGGGGAGAGGGGGGGTGGACAAGGAGGGTTGTTGCAGACGTTCCAAATGTAGATGAAGGAGGCGGGGAGGAGAGCGCGAGAGGAGAGCAGCGCGAGGAGGAGAGCGCGAGGAGGAGAGCGCGAGGAGGAGAGCGCGAGGAGGAGAGCGCGAGGAGGAGAGCGCGAGGAGGAGAGCGCGAGGAGGAGAGCGCGAGGAGGAGAGCGCGAGGAGAGAGCGCGAGGAGGAGAGCGCGAGGAGGAGAGCGCGAGGAGGAGAGCGCGAGGAGGAGCGCGCGAGGAGGAGAGCGCGAGGAGGAGAGCGGGAGGAGCGAGGAGGAGAGCGCGAGGAGGAGAGCGCGAGGAGGAGAGCGCGAGAGGAGAGAGCGCGAGGAGGAGAGCGCGAGGAGGAGAGCGCGAGGAGGAGCGCGCGAGGAGGAGAGCGCGAGGAGGAGAGCGCGAGGGAGAGCGCGAGGAGGAGAGCGCGAGGAGGAGAGCGCGAGGAGGAGAGCGCGAGGAGGAGAGCGCGAGGAGGAGAGCGCGAGGAGGAGAGCGCGAGGGGAGAGGCGAGGAGGAGAGCGCGAGGAGGAGAGCGCGAGGAGGAGAGCGCGAGGAGGAGAGCGCGAGGAGGAGAGCGCGAGCGAGGAGGAGAGCGCGAGGAGGAGAGCGCGAGGAGGAGAGCGCGAGGAGGAGAGCCTCCTTTGCTTCGGCCTTGCTGGTTGCCTGGGAGAGAGGGGCGGAGCGGATTGGATCGGGGGATGGGCGACAAAGGGGAACAGATAGGCAAATGCACTCCATCTAAGCAAGATAAGAGTACGTACAGGGGTCCAGCGGAAGGTGAGAGCATAGTCCTGTGCGAACACCCCTTCAAAGAGCTCCCTCAGGTGCGACCCTGACTGCCCGTACTGCTGCATCCTGCTCCTCACATTCTCCGAATGTCCCCCAACAACAGACAAATGCCCTCTGCATTCCTAACACACGGCTTACAGAGGTCCAGCGGAATATTAGAGCATGGTCGTGTGCAAACACCCCTTCGAACAGCTCCCTCAGGTGCGACCCTGACTGTCCATACTGCTGCATCCTGCTCCTAACGCTCTCCGAATGTCCCACATACACCACCCGCACCGGCAAGGAACAAACACAAACACACCGATAGAAACAAACACCCCGATCACAGGCAAATGCAGAGTGTGTGTTCAGTCTAACCAAGGGCTTACAGGAGTCCAGCGGAAGGTGAGAGCATAGTCTTCCGCAAACACCCCTTCGAAGAGCTCCCTCAGGTGCGACCCAGACTGCCCGTACTGCTGCATCCTGCTCCTAACGCTCTCCGAATGTCCCACATACACCACCCGCACTGCTGCTGCTGCCGAATGCCCCTTCAGCCGCCGCTGCTGCCGAACCACCCGGTTCGGCAGGACCCCGAGCTCGTACACGCCCGGGCCGGTCTGGCTGGGAAGGTTTGCAATGCGGTACCGCTTGAGAATGGGACCAATCATCAGCGGCAATTAGAAGCTGGCGCGAAGAGGGGAGGAAAGCAATTGGAGCGGAAAGGGACGAGAGGGAAGGGGGGAACAAGCAAACATTGGGTGTCATACATCTTCCAGGCCAGCAAAAAAAAAACGGGAATGGAGAGAGGACGTATGTACTAGATTTACTCAGTATTTATATACATATTTTTAATACAGTACCTTCCATTCCGAGAAAAGCGCGTCGTGTTTCACCCGCCAGCATTTTTCCCTCAACGGCTTTGAAGCTTCAGTATGGTCAGCTTTGTCGACGAATTTTTTTTCGTGGCCTTTCTTCTTTGTTCTAACGCCGCTGCTGCTGGTGCGTGAACCCATGGGAATGGCGACTCGCGAGTTTCGTCTTCTAAAACCGAGAATAAGGCTAAAACCACCTGATGCGGAAACAAGAACCAGAATGGTACGGCGAGTTTTGCGTGGAAACACTACTTGGCGAGTCTTGATTTACGAGGAGCACAAAGGTCTTATCGTGTCAGGTTAGCGCAATATGTCGGGTATTTCGACGACGACGGAGCATGATGGCACAGTGCGGTCTAACATGCGAAACGGACAGCAAAAACTAGGAATGGCTAGAAGGCACGAACTGGGCTGTAAAAATGAGTGAGAATTATACTGTACGACCAATGGCCCCCGGGGCAAAAGGGAGGCATGGCGCATCCGCGACCTGCAACGGTTCTTTCGATCACCTACTCACGCCTTTCGCAAGCTCCCGATTTGTTCGTGCGTGGTTTCGCAACGCTGGGTGTCTCCACTCCAGATTCCAGCCGTCACTTTCGGGACTTTCGGACGCGGGTTTGGGAGCGTTCGCGACCTCCTCGTCACGGCAACGGATATAACCATGAGAGCTCAACAAGGTTACGGATTCTTGGCGAAACTCTTCGCATGAAACTCTTGTCAACAAGCCACGGTGTTTCGTGCGCGGGAATAACTCCGAGTGGGACTCCTATCCTTGATAGTGAAAGCTGCAATTGTAGTTGGCGGTAGAAAATTTACAACCTATGTTCCATACGACTTCCTTCCAGCTCTCGGCTCGGCATTTTCGAGGCGAGGCACACGGAGCCTCGAAAATTGCCTTGCCACGTCCTCCAGAATTTTTGGGCCTATCAGAGCAGGAAACGAAATTCGTGGAGATTCCGAGGAGGGAAAGGAGAATGCATGAGGAAACTCGAATGGACACAGGCATCAATGTGTCACCTGACAGCTGTGGCAGCTCGCCCCTCCAGGCTCGCGCTTATTTCAGGCTCGCGCTTATTTCAGGCACACCTTTCCTTGCCGCAGGCTCTCTGTATCCGTGAGTTGACGGCGAGGTTTCTGTCACTACTTTCAGCCTTCGCCAGGTTTCTGTCTATCGTCTGGTGCGAATGTCAGCGACAATATCCTCGCTTCAAGCCAGCACGGGAGTTACCCGTGCTGCATCCGCGTTTAGCGTCGCACCGATATCGTCGTCCGCTCACAGCAGCTCTCGCCTCCTCTCATCGCCCAGGAATCAGTACTTCCGCGATGGTCGGGTTACCAAAAGGCAGTCCCACTTTTCGCGAATCTCCAAGGAGTTTCTTAGCGGATCATACCCGGGTGGCGATTTGAACCCGCTTAATTTATGCCAAGCGAGAGAGCGCGGCGAGAGAAGCTTGAGCGTACGTGGGATCAGGAGCCAAACTGTCATGGCGTCGATTAGCGCAGACTCAGAAGGTGAGGGTCGTCGGTCATCCTTTATTACAAGTGAATTTTGACTTGAATTTTGACATCCAGGGCTTGGAACGTGGTGTGAGACTTGTCATGACATCCAGGCGTGAGACAGACTTGACATTTAGGCTCGAGGACTTGACATTCTACCGTGAGATTGACATTCAAGCGTGAAATTGACATTCAGGCGTGAAATTTGGCATTCAGGCTTGAGATTTGACATTCAGGCGTGAGATTTGACATTCAGGCGTGAGATTTGACATTCAGGCGTGAGATTTGGCATTCAGGCGTGAGATTTGACATTCAGGCGTGAGATTTGACATTCATGCGTGAGATTTGACATTCTGGCATGAGAGTTTAGTCCATCCCCATCCTTTCCCAATCCCACCCCACCAGCCTCCACGACAATCGTGTGGTTCAAGCACGACCTACGGGACAACGAACAACCATCCAGGCCTGCACGCTTTCACTGTTTATATTTATAAAGCGCCATTCCGCACATCCCCCTTCCCCCTCTCCTTCCCTTCCCCTCACTACACAACCCATCAGCCTCCACGACAATCGTGTGGTTCAGCACGACCTACGGGACAACGAACGACCATCCAGGCCTGCACGCTTTCACTGTTTATATTTATAAAGCGCCATTCCGCACATCCCCCTTCCCCCTCTCCTTCCCTTCCCCTCACTACACAACCCATCAGCCTCCACGACAATCGTGTGGTTCAGCACGACCTACGGGACAACGAACGACCATCCAGGCCTGCACGCTTTCACTGTTTATATTTATAGAGCGCCATTCCGCACATCCCCCTTCCCCCTCTCCTTCCCTTCCCTCACTACACAACCCACCAGCCTCCACGACGATCGTGTGGTTCAAGCACGACCTGAGGGTCAACGACCATCCAGCTCTGCACGCCCTCTCTGCTGCTGCTGAAACGACTGAATCCGCACGACTAGCGTCAGCAACAACAAGCTATGCAATTCCGCTCTTCGTTCTTGATCCGAATCTCCTGTCAGGTAGCAAGCAGTTTTTTTCTCTGCTCTTTCTGCCCTCCTAACTTTCTGATATCACCCTTATCTTTGCATATCAATCTCAACTTGTCCCACATAATTGCCTCTTACTCAGCCTTTTCTCCCCTACTCTTTGGCCTCTTCTCCCCTTTGACCCTCACTTACCACGTCTCTTACTCGCGTCTTACTCATTCACCCACCTTGTTCCCAGCCCTCCCAGGCAGCCAGCTTCCTCTGCTCCTCTCATCCGTCGCCTCCCTGCGTTCCTCTCTCCGCTCCCTGGGTTCTGACCTTGTCATTGCTCGAGGGGACTCCACGGCTGCCATCGCCACACTGTGCAAGCAGGTATTCATCCCATCGCCACACTGTGCAAGCAGGTATTCTGCAGCTCTTGCCTCCAAGTGCAAAAGGCGCCTTCTAATCTGCGGATCGAATCAAACCAGTGTATAATCTCCCAAGTAGCGTCCCCTACCTCTCTTTCCCAACCCCACCAGCCAACCCCCAACTAACCCTGGCTCCACCTCCTCATTATCTTCCCCGCACACACATCAGTCCCCCTAGCACCATCTCAGGCTCCTTGTGTCCACTTTACTCGAACCCCCGTCCCCCTGTTTCCTCATTTCTGCACCCCTGGCACTACTTCAGGTTCCCTCTGTCCGCAATGTAGCAGCAGAAGAGGAGGTGGAAACCTGCTGGAAGCTTCCGCTGGAGCAGGTCCGGTCAGCATTGCTAGCACCAGGGCAACAGAAGCAACGGGAAGCGGAGGAGGAGAGGAGGGTCTCTGTGGAGACGTGGCGAGCTGCACTGCACGACTGCCAGGTATGGGTGGATGGATGATTTGACTGGCTTTGACTGGTTTGACTGGCTTGTCCGGTTTGAGTTGAGAGTGTCAGGGTGACTCTCGAGTCGGCTGAACGGCAGCAGCAAGGGGAAGTGGAGGAGGAGAGGAGGGTCTCTGTGGAGACGTGGCGAGCTGCACTGCATGACTGCCAGGTATGGATGGGTTGCTTGAGTGGTTGTGTGTGAGGACTCAGGTCCACTGCAGGTTCCCTCTGTCCGCACTGTCGCGGAGGAGGAGGAGGTGGAAACCTGCTGGAAGCTTCTAATTGATCAGGTCAGGTCATCTTTACTAGCACCAGGGCAACAGCAGCAAGGGGAAGCGGAGGAGGAGAGGAGGGTCTCTTTGGAGACGTGGCGAGCTGCACTGCATGACTGCCAGGTATGGATGGGTTGCTTGAGTGGTTGTGTGTGAGGACTCAGGTCCACTGCAGGTTCCCTCTGTCCGCACTGTCGCGGAGGAGGAGGAGGTGGAAACCTGCTGGAAGCTTCTAATTGATCAGGTCAGGTCATCTTTACTAGCACCAGGGCAACAGCAGCAAGGGGAAGCGGAGGAGGAGAGGAGGGTCTCTGTGGAGACGTGGCGAGCTGCACTGCATGACTGCCAGGTATGGATGGGTTGCTTGAGTGGTTGTGTGTGAGGACTCAGGTCCACTGCAGGTTCCCTCTGTCCGCACTGTCGCGGAGGAGGAGGAGGTGGAAACCTGCTGGAAGCTTCTAATTGATCAGGTCAGGTCATCTTTACTAGCACCAGGGCAACAGCAGCAAGGGGAAGCGGAGGAGGAGAGGAGGGTCTCTGTGGAGACGTGGCGAGCTGCATTGCATGACTGCCAGGTATGGATGGATTGCTTGAACGTGGTTGTGTGTGAGGACTCAGGTCCACTGCAGGTTCCCTCTGTCCGCACTGTTGCGGCAGAGGAGGAGGTGGAAACCTGCTGGAAGCTTCCAATTGATCAGATCCGGTCATCTTTACTAGCACCAGGGCAACAGCAGCAAGGAGGAGCGGAGGGGGAGAGGAGTGTCTCTGTGGAGACGTGGCGAGCTGCATTGCATGACTGCCAGGTATAGTGCAGCCAGGCAGGGGAGCTGCCAGGTATGTGTGATGAGTCGCTTGAGTGGTTGAGTCAGGGTCCAGGGTGACATTTGAGTTTACTAAAAGGACAGGACTGTCCCGGTCAGCCTTGGACACCAGGGCAGCGGCAACAGGAGTTCGAGGAGGAGAGGACGGTCTCTCTGAACACGTGGCGAGTTGCGTTGCATGACTGCCAGGCATGGCTGAGTGATTGAGTGGCTTGACTGATTGAGATTTAGTCAGAGACCAGGGTGACAGTGTCCATGTGACACTTGGGAGTTCTTGAGGGTGTGGCCAGCCTTAACAGCACCAGGGCAGCAGAGAGGGGCGGAGGATGAGAGGAAGGTACTCTTGAAATTTGGCGAGTAACGTGTTACCCTCTTCTCTTGCGTACTTGCTTCTTTCCCCACACCTCCCGCCACTAGGACCCCCTCGCACTCAAATCTACGACCTTCAAGCCAGAGAGGTGGCAGCCCTGCCCTCCTGTTTTTAAACAGCTCACTACTTACCTTGCCCCGTCCTGTGCCCTCCGTGTGTCCCTTCCTTTTCGCTCCTTATGCCCCACCCCTTCCACCCCCCAGGAACCCCTAGCACTTGAGTTCACCACCTTCAAGCAGCAGCGGGGTCAACCTTGCCCTCCTCTGCCTCCCCCCTCTGCGCTTCCCCCCCTCCCTGCTGGCATTGAGTCTGGTACGTTCTTCCCTTCCCGTGATGTATTTTAAGTTGACTCTAAAAGTGGCTTCATTTGTTATGAAGTCTGTGGGTAGCATTGAATCTGTCCCCCCCCCCCCCTCTTGCATCTTTCTTTCTCACTCTCAACTCATCTCTCCCCTTTTTCCTTTGACTACCATTCAAAATGGTGTGGAGGGGCCTTGAAATGTTCCTTTAACATCCTGCTGTCTCTGTCTAGTGGAAGTGGTGTTTGCCATTGTGACTGTAAGTAAGTTCCTAGGCATGTTTGGAAGGACCTGTGCGATGCGTGTACTTTCTATCTTTGTAGCAACTAGCATTTCGCATGTATGAAAGATGATACAAGCTGATAAACCACTTCCTCCCCTTTCCCCCTCCCTTTCCCCCCTCATTTTACTGCTCTCTTTTCTTTCTCTCTTGTTCCTGCAGGAGCCTTGCCTTCACTAGAGGAGCTCTTTTCACTGGCAGGAAAACAAATGGTCGGAACAAACATTCAAGAAGCATCTTCACAAATTCTACAAGTAGAAGGAGAGGCATCAGCGCTCTCTCTCTTATCTCAGTACCTCCAGGCAGATTTGAAAGGGGGAAGGAGGGGAGCAGGAGAAGCCGGTCTCACAGGTGGTAACTCTGTAACTGCAAGTAAACCATTGAGTGAGGTGGTTCTAGAGCTAGAGGTGGTTCCCCGGGCGTCGTTCCACGCGCTCTTTGCTCCCGCGCTCTCCCTCGGGCTGCTCTCTCATCGCTATGTGCATGATGCCGCTCGCCGCAGTGGTGGTGACAGGGGCTCGACTGCAGCGGCTGCAATCGACACTGTGGAGGCTAGAGAGGTGCGTGTGTGTGAGTGTGTGTGTGTGTGTGTGTGTGTGTGTGCGCGCGCGCGCGCGTGTGCGTGTGTCTGTGTGTGTGGCATTGTGATTCGGGGCCTTAACAAGGCTGTTCTCTCATCGCTACGTGCACGCTGCTGCCCGCGGTCTGGATGCCAAGGGCTCGACTGCAGCGGCTGCAATTGACACTGTGGAGGCTTGAGAGGTGCGTGTTTGTTGTGTGACATTGTAACAAGGCTTCTCTCAGATTTCTTCCTGCATGCTGCTCGTTACAGCAATATTTTATGGTGAGGGAGAGGAGAAAGCGGCGACGGAAGAACTTGTTGAATTGTTGTTTGCATTTGTTTCGGATGCTGCCGGCCTTTTCGAAAGAGTGCGAAGGGAGCTTGAGAAAGACGTGTGATGTGTGGGGAAGGTGTGTGAGAGGGCGGATGTGAACTTGGATTCAGTGGAGTGGGTGGTTGCGTGTACCCCCCCGCTCAAAGTGCTCAATTTGATACGGCTCTTGAGTGTTTGAGGGGGGTTATACGCCATCACTCACTCCACTCAAGGGTTGACTGAAAAGTCAGGGGTGCTCAAGATGATATGACTCTTGAGTGTCTCTGGGGGGGTTGTACTCCACCACCCACTCCATTCAGTCCGGATCCACGTCCGCCCTGTCACACACCTTCTCCCCCATGTCACACATCTTTCCCAAGCCCCCCTCGCACTCCTGCGGAAATGCCGGCAGCAACTGAACTACAGCCAACACCGTTTCAATGCCGCTCAGGGAAGGGGAAGGTGAAGGTGAGGAATTAGTGTGACTGAAATTTTTTGTGCGAGTGAGCTTCAGTATGGACGGTGCTCTGCACAAAAAATCACGCACGTACATATACCTTCTCTCTGTATCGCTCTCCTCTCTCCCCCCCCCCCCCCCTTCAATGCCCTCCCCTCCCCTCCCCTCTCATCCCCCACAGTGGCACACAGAGATGGCTCTTCGGCCCCACACAGCCATGCCTCCTCCTCCCACCCCCTTCTCCTCTTCTTCTTCCTCCTCCTCTTCTGATACCGACACCTCCTTCACCACCTCATCTGATTATTCTTCCAGCGAGCTCTCAGATTCCGACTTCTCCTATTCATCCCTCTCCTCATCAACCTCATCCGCCTCCTCCTCCTCATCTGCATCGGAGTCAGAGGGTGAAAGCAGCAACACCTTTCTATCATTCCCGGCCTCTGACGAGTTTGAGCCCACGGTTGGCCACTGGAGGTGGAGGGGTGCGCTTATTCAGGTAAGCCTCTCTTCTTCATCCTCTGCCTCATCCTCCTCATCATCTTCATCGGAGTCAGAGGAGGAAAGCAGCAACGCCTTCCTCTCTTTCCCTCCCTCTGACGAGTTTGACCCGACTGTTGGCCACTGGAGGTGGAGGGGGGCGCTCATTCAGGTGAGCCTCTCTTCATTCTGACCTGTCCTATTCATCTCTCTCCTCATTAACTCATCCGCCTCCTCTTCCTCCTCATCTTTATCGGAGTCAGAGGAGGAAGGCAGCAGCGCCTTCCTCTCTGTCCCTCCCTCTGACGAGTTTGACCCCACGGTTGGCCACCTTGGAGGTGGAGGGGCGCTCTCATTCAGGTAAGCGTCTCAATGCCCGTTGCTCGTGGCTTTCTCTTGTCCTCGTCTGCATAGGAGTCAGAGGATGGAAGCAGCAGCACTTTCCTATCGTTCCCTCCCTCTGACGAGTTCGACCCAACCGTTGGCCACTGGAGTTGGAGGGGAGCTCTCATTCAGGTAGACCTTCCTGTTGTTTTTTGCCATGTTTGATTTATTTTGCCTTGTTTTTTTTAATATTATTATTTATTTGTTTTTTTTGCTCCTCAGGTTTGCACACTGTTTGAGGCGACTCGCATCGTGTCTTTCTGATTTCCTTAGGTGCCTTCCGCAATGTCATGTGCCCTCCAGCTGCTCTCATTCAAGCTGCCTTTTCTTCCACTCCTGCGCCTCTCTCCATCCACACCCTTGGCACCTACAGTATGGCTCTGCGGGCACAGAGGGACCGGCCATTCTCTTTGTTCACGGATTCGGTGCATTCTGGCAGCATTTCCGAGACGGTGGCCTCTAGCAGCCTCCGGGCACCGCGTTTGGGCGCTCACACTGCCATCCTCCCCCACATTCCCCTCCCAGTATGGGTGTGCAGGCACAGAAGGACCGGCCATTCTCTTTGTTCACGGATTCGGGGCGTTCTGGCAGCATTTTTGAGACCTCATGCGGCCCCTGGCGGCCTCCGAGCACCGCGTTTGGGCGCTCACACTACCACTCCCATTCCTCACCTCTTTCAACCTTATTCCACCTCCAGTATGGCACAGCAGGCACAGAAGGACCAGCTATTCTCTTTGTTCACGGCTTTGGAGCGTTCTGGCAGCACTTTCGCGACGTCATGCGGCCACTTGCAGCCTCCGGGCACCGCGTTTGGGCGCTCACGCTGCCCGGGTTTGGCCGGGCAGAAAAACCTTTTTGGTCGTACACACAGTACGTGTGGCGCGACTGCGTGGCGGATTTTATCCGCGAGGTGGTCGGCGAGCCGGTGGTTCTGGGCGGCAACTCCATTGGAGGTGGGTGGCAGCGAGCGGCAAGTCAGCTCACCATTTATTCTGGTTTTGCCGCATTTTAATGCACATACCGTCTCCTCCTTTTTTCACACACGCCTGCTCTTTCCCCTTTATCTCCCCCAATTCTCTGCCCCTCTTTTACCCAATCAGGCTACACCGTTTCTTCAGTTGCCGCCCAGTGGCCCGACTTGGTCTCCTCCCTTGTCTTATTCAACTCCGCCGGCCGCATCGACCCAGAAATCCCCGTCCCCACCACCTCCTCTTCCTCAGATTCCTCTGATTCCTCCACCTCCTCCAATTCCTCTGATTCCTCCTCCTCCTCCTCCTCTTCCTCCCCCTCTCCGCCTCCTGACGGCCCTTTATCCAAGGGCCCTCCCAAGCCGGTTGCATGGCTTCTCTCTCGTGCTCTCTTCCTCTATCTGAGGTTCAACACCGGCCCCATTCTCAAACGCTGCTACCCTGTGGTGAGTGTGTATAAACCGAACAATCAATCACAAGCCCACAACGGGCGTCATGTAAGGTGTGGAAAATTTGTGGGGCTGCTGCTGTCTCATGCTCTCTTCCTTTGCATGAGGTTTCATGCAAAACATCTTTTAAATCCTATTCTGGAGGGATGTGAAGAGGGACAGAGGAATGAGAATTGGAGAAGCAGGTTCAGGTGCTGCCGGGGGGACGGGGGGACGAGACCAGGAAAAGAGGTGGTAGAGGAACTAGAGGAGTGCGTTGGCCGCACACATGGTGGCACAGCAGGCACATTGGAGACGTGGTGGGGAGGATGAGTGGAAAGAGCGAGAGGAGGCCATGTTTTTTCCTTTCATCTTTCCCACCACGTCTCCAATGTGCCTGCTGTGCCACCGTGTGTGCGGCCTTCACAGTCCTCTAGTTCTTCCACAACCTCTTTTCTTAGTCTTTGGTCTCTATCCTACCCATTCCCCTCGGCAGCTCCCAAGCTTGCTTCTCCAATTCTCATTCCTTCGCCCCCCTTCTCATCCCTCTCAACCCACTCTTATCTCACCATAATTAAAGAGCCGACAACTGGTTGCCAGAGGAAATCTCCCGAGCAGCAACGGACCTTGGGGGCAGTGAAAGTGGTGGAATGCGCCTTCTACCTGCCCCTTCCATACTCTTGTTTCCTCTTCCAACCCTTTGTTTCCCACCAGACGCCAGAGAGGGCAGATGACTGGCTGCTAGGGGAAATCTCCCGAGCAGCCACTGACCCGGGGGCAGTGGAGGTGGTGGAGAGTGCCTTCGACCTGCCCCCTTGCTTGCCCTCCAACCTTTTTCTTGGTCCTTCTACCCCCCACCAGAGACCTGAGCGTGCTGACGACTGGCTGCTCGGGGAGATCTCCCGAGCAGCAACGGATCCGGGGGCAGTGGAGGTGGTGGAAAGCGCCTTCTACTTGCTCCCTTCATTCCCCCCACCCTTCCCCCCCCCTCTCATATCCGTCACTCCCCTTGCCTTACCCTGCCTTCAACAGAGGCCCGAACGGGCAGATGACTGGCTGCTAGGGGAGATCTCCAGAGCAGCAACGGATCCGGGGGCAGTGGAGGTGGTGGAAAGCGCCTTCTACTTGCTCCCTTCATTCCCCCCACCCTTCCCCCCCCCTCTCATATCCGTCACTCCCCTTGCCTTACCCTGCCTTCAACAGAGGCCCGAACGGGCAGATGACTGGCTGCTAGGGGAGATCTCCAGAGCAGCAACGGATCCGGGGGCAGTGGAGGTGGTGGAAAGCGCCTTCTACTTGCTCCCTTCATTCCCCCCACCCTTCCCCCCCCCTCTCATATCCGTCACTCCCCTTGCCTTACCCTGCCTTCAACAGAGGCCCGAACGGGCAGATGACTGGCTGCTAGGGGAGATCTCCAGAGCAGCAACGGACCCGGGGGCAGTGGAGGTGGTGGAAAGCGCCTTCTACTTGCTCCCTTCATTCCCCCCACCCTTCCCCCCCCCTCTCATATCCGTCACTCCCCTTGCCTTACCCTGCCTTCAACAGAGGCCCGAACGGGCAGATGACTGGCTGCTAGGGGAGATCTCCAGAGCAGCAACGGACCCGGGGGCAGTGGAGGTGGTGGAAAGCGCCTTCTACTTGCTCCCTTCATTCCCCCCACCCTTCCCCCCCCCTCTCATATCCGTCACTCCCCTTGCCTTACCCTGCCTTCAACAGAGGCCCGAACGGGCAGATGACTGGCTGCTAGGGGAGATCTCCAGAGCAGCAACGGACCCGGGGGCAGTGGAGGTGGTGGAAAGCGCCTTCTACTTGCTCCCTTCATTCCCCCCACCCTTCCCCCCCCCTCTCATATCCGTCACTCCCCTTGCCTTACCCTGCCTTCAACAGAGGCCCGAACGGGCAGATGACTGGCTGCTAGGGGAGATCTCCAGAGCAGCAACGGACCCGGGGGCAGTGGAGGTGGTGGAAAGCGCCTTCTACTTGCTCCCTTCATTCCCCCCACCCTTCCCCCCCCCTCTCATATCCGTCACTCCCCTTGCCTTACCCTGCCTTCAACAGAGGCCCGAACGGGCAGATGACTGGCTGCTAGGGGAGATCTCCAGAGCAGCAACGGACCCGGGGGCAGTGGAGGTGGTGGAAAGCGCCTTCTACTTGCTCCCTTCATTCCCCCCACCCTTCCCCCCCCCTCTCATATCCGTCACTCCCCTTGCCTTACCCTGCCTTCAACAGAGGCCCGAACGGGCAGATGACTGGCTGCTAGGGGAGATCTCCAGAGCAGCAACGGACCCGGGGGCAGTGGAGGTGGTGGAAAGCGCCTTCTACTTGCTCCCTTCATTCCCCCCACCCTTCCCCCCCCCTCTCATATCCGTCACTCCCCTTGCCTTACCCTGCCTTCAACAGAGGCCCGAACGGGCAGATGACTGGCTGCTAGGGGAGATCTCCAGAGCAGCAACGGACCCGGGGGCAGTGGAGGTGGTGGAAAGCGCCTTCTACTTGCTCCCTTCATTCCCCCCACCCTTCCCCCCCCCTCTCATATCCGTCACTCCCCTTGCCTTACCCTGCCTTCAACAGAGGCCCGAACGGGCAGATGACTGGCTGCTAGGGGAGATCTCCAGAGCAGCAACGGACCCGGGGGCAGTGGAGGTGGTGGAAAGCGCCTTCTACTTGCTCCCTTCATTCCCCCCACCCTTCCCCCCCCCTCTCATATCCGTCACTCCCCTTGCCTTACCCTGCCTTCAACAGAGGCCCGAACGGGCAGATGACTGGCTGCTAGGGGAGATCTCCAGAGCAGCAACGGACCCGGGGGCAGTGGAGGTGGTGGAAAGCGCCTTCTACTTGCTCCCTTCATTCCCCCCACCCTTCCCCCCCCCTCTCATATCCGTCACTCCCCTTGCCTTACCCTGCCTTCAACAGAGGCCCGAACGGGCAGATGACTGGCTGCTAGGGGAGATCTCCAGAGCAGCAACGGACCCGGGGGCAGTGGAGGTGGTGGAAAGCGCCTTCTACTTGCTCCCTTCATTCCCCCCACCCTTCCCCCCCCCTCTCATATCCGTCACTCCCCTTGCCTTACCCTGCCTTCAACAGAGGCCCGAACGGGCAGATGACTGGCTGCTAGGGGAGATCTCCAGAGCAGCAACGGACCCGGGGGCAGTGGAGGTGGTGGAAAGCGCCTTCTACTTGCTCCCTTCATTCCCCCCACCCTTCCCCCCCCCTCTCATATCCGTCACTCCCCTTGCCTTACCCTGCCTTCAACAGAGGCCCGAACGGGCAGATGACTGGCTGCTAGGGGAGATCTCCAGAGCAGCAACGGACCCGGGGGCAGTGGAGGTGGTGGAGAGCGCTGCTCCCCTTTCCCCCATGCCCAGCCCTTACTCTCGTTTGCCACTCTTTCATTCATCTCTTCAATCTCCTCACCAGAGGCCTGAACGAGCGGATGACTGGCTACTTGGCGAGATTTCCCGAGCAGCCACGGACCCGGGGGCGGTGGAGGTGGTGGAGAGTGCCTTCTACCTGCCCAAGCCGGAGCCCCTCAACAGCCTGCTCATCCGATACAGCGGGCCGGTGCTGGTGCTGCAGGTATGGTTATAAAGGCTTATACACTAGACTGCTTGAGGTACGGTTGATGCAGAGGTGGGCAGTGTTGTGTTGGGAGCAGTGCAGGTGATGGGGGTGGAGAGCGCACTCTACCTACCCAAGCCAGAGCCTCTCAACAGCCTGCTTATTTGATACAGCGGGCCGGTGCTGGTGCTGCAGGTATGGTTATAAAGGCTTATACACTTGACTGGTTGAGGTACGGTTGATGCAGAGGTGGGCAGTGTTGTGTTGGGAGCAGTGTAGGTGATGGGGGTGGCGAGCGCACTCTACCTACCCAAGCCAGAGCCTCTCAACAGCCTGCTTATTTGACACAGCGGGCCGGTGCTGGTGCTGCAGGTATGGTTATAAAGGCTTATACACTTGACTGGTTGAGGTACGGTTGATGCAGAGGTGGGCAGTGTTGTGTTGGGAGCAGTGTAGGTGATGGGGGTGGCGAGCGCACTCTACCTACCCAAGCCAGAGCCTCTCAACAGCCTGCTTATTTGATACAGCGGGCCGGTGCTGGTGCTGCAGGTATGGTTATAAAGGCTTATACACTAGACTGGTTGAGGTACGGTTGATGCAGAGGTGGGCAGTGTTGTGTTGGGAGCAGTGTAGGTGATGGGGGTGGCGAGCGCACTCTACCTACCCAAGCCAGAGCCTCTCAACAGCCTGCTTATTTGATACAGCGGGCCGGTGCTGGTGCTGCAGGTATGGTTATAAAGGCTTATACACTTGACTGGTTGAGGTACGGTTGATGCAGAGGTGGGCAGTGTTGTGTTGGGAGCAGTGTAGGTGATGGGGGTGGCGAGCGCACTCTACCTACCCAAGCCAGAGCCTCTCAACAGCCTGCTTATTTGATACAGCGGGCCGGTGCTGGTGCTGCAGGTATGGTTATAAAGGCTTATACACTTGACTGGTTGAGGTACGGTTGATGCAGAGGTGGGCAGTGTTGTGTTGGGAGCAGTGTAGGTGATGGGGGTGGCGAGCGCACTCTACCTACCCAAGCCAGAGCCTCTCAACAGCCTGCTTATTTGATACAGCGGGCCGGTGCTGGTGCTGCAGGTATGGTTATAAAGGCTTATACACTTGACTGGTTGAGGTACGGTTGATGCAGAGGTGGGCAGTGTTGTGTTGGGAGCAGTGTAGGTGATGGGGGTGGCGAGCGCACTCTACCTACCCAAGCCAGAGCCTCTCAACAGCCTGCTTATTTGATACAGCGGGCCGGTGCTGGTGCTGCAGGTATGGTTATAAAGGCTTATACACTTGACTGGTTGAGGTACGGTTGATGCAGAGGTGGGCAGTGTTGTGTTGGAATTTGGAGGGCGGGTGCTGGTGCTGCACACTGCAAAGAGTGTGAATCGTGGTACTTGCATGGCACGTCTTCTACCTGCAGCACCAGCACTTTAGAGTCGACTCAAAAGTCAGCTCATGAGTCGACTCAAAAGTCAGCTCATGAGTCGACTCAAAAGTCAGCTCATGAGTCGACTCAAAAGTCAGCTCATGAATCGACTCAAAAGTCAGCTCATGAGTCGACTCAAAAGTCAGCTCATGAGTCGACTCAAAAGTCGGGCCGGTGCTGGTGCTGCACACTGCAAAGAGTGTGGATCGTGGTAGTACTTGCACGGCACGTCTTCTACCTGCAGCACCAGCACTTTACCACGTGCCTGCAGGTAGCCTGCAGCTCCCTTTACCCCCTCCCGTTCCCCCTGTTGTTACCCACTCTCCTTCCCTGCAGGGTAGTCTCGACCCTCTCAACGATGCAGTCGCAAGGGCCAACCTCATCACTGTTTCCTACTATAGCATTTTCCCTCCTGTTCCCCTCCTGTTCCCCTCCTGTCCAACCCGTTTTCCCTTCCCTGCAGGGTAGTCTCGACCCTCTCAACGATGCAGTCGCAAGGGCCAACCTCATCACTGCCACTTGTCCTGGAGTCGCCTTGAAGCTCCTCAAAGCAGGTGGGTGCTACTTGGTTGGACTGAGAAAGCAGGCTGATGTGTGGGTTCCGTGAAAGCAGTCTTGCTCTCTCCCCCATCTTACCCAACCTCATTACGGCCACCTGCCCTGGGGTCGCCTTGCAGCTCCTCAAAGCAGGTGGGTGCTGCTTGGTTGGACTGAGAACAGGCTGATGTGAGGGTTCCGTGAAAGCAGTCTTGCTCTCTCCCCCATCTTACCCAACCTCATTACGGCCACCTGCCCTGGGGTCGCCTTGAAGCTGCTCAAAGCAGGTGGGTGCTGCTTGGTTGGACTGAGAACAGGCTGATGTGTGGGTTCCGTGAAAGCAGTCTTGCTCTCTCCCCCATCTTACCCAACCTCATTACGGCCACCTGCCCTGGGGTCGCCTTGCAGCTCCTCAAAGCAGGTGGGTGCTGCTTGGTTGGACTGAGAACAGGCTGATGTGTGGGTTCCATGAAAGCAGTCTTGCTCTCTCCCCCATCTTACCCAACCTCATTACGGCCACCTGCCCTGGGGTCGCCTTGCAGCTGCTGAAAGCAGGTGGGTGCTGCTTGGTTGGACTGAGAACAGGCTGATGTGTGGGTTCCGTGAAAGCAGTCTTGCTCTCTCCCCCATCTTACTCAACCTCATTACGGCCACCTGCCCTGGGGTCGCCTTGCAGCTGCTCAAAGCAGGTGGGTGCTGCTTGGTTGGACTGAGAACAGGCTGATGTGTGGGTTCCGTGAAAGCAGTCTTGCTCTCTCCCCCATCTTACCTAACCTCATTACGGCCACCTGCCCTGGGGTCGCCTTGCAGCTGCTCAAAGCAGGTGGGTGCTGCTTGGTTGGACTGAGAACAGGCTGATGTGTGGGTTCCGTGAAAGCAGTCTTGCTCTCTCCCCCATCTTACCTAACCTCATTACGGCCACCTGCCCTGGGGTCGCCTTGCAGCTGCTCAAAGCAGGTGGGTGCTGCTTGGTTGGACTGAGAACAGGCTGATGTGTGGGTTCCGTGAAAGCAGTCTTGCTCTCTCCCCCATCTTACCCAACCTCATTACGGCCACCTGCCCTGGGGTCGCCTTGAAGCTCCTCAAAGCAGGTGGGTGCTGCTTGGTTGGACTGAGACCAGGCTGATGTGTGGGTTCCGTGAAAGCAGTCTTGCTCTCTCCCCCATCTTACCCAACCTCATTACGGCCACCTGCCCTGGGGTCGCCTTGAAGCTCCTCAAAGCAGGTGGGTGCTGCTTGGTTGGACTGAGAAAGCAGGCTGATGTGTGGGTTCCGTGAAAGCAGTCTTGCTCTCTCCCCCATCTTACCCAACCTCATTACGGCCACCTGCCCTGGGGTCGCCTTGCAGCTCCTCAAAGCAGGTGGGTGCTGCTTGGTTGGACTGAGAAAGCAGGCTGATGTGTGGGTTCCGTGAAAGCAGTCTTGCTCTCTCCCCCATCTTACCCAACCTCATTACGGCCACCTGCCCTGGGGTCGCCTTGAAGCTGCTCAAAGCAGGTGGGTGCAGCTTGGTTGGACTGAGAACAGGCTGATGTGAGGGTTCCGTGAAAGCAGTCTTGCTCTCTCCCCCATCTTACCCAACCTCATTACGGCCACCTGCCCTGGGGTCGCCTTGAAGCTGCTCAAAGCAGGTGGGTGCTGCTTGGTTGGACTGAGAACAGGCTGATGTGTGGGTTCCGTGAAAGCAGTCTTGCTCTCTCCCCCATCTTACCCAACCTCATTACGGCCACCTGCCCTGGGGTCGCCTTGCAGCTGCTGAAAGCAGGTGGGTGCTGCTTGGTTGGACTGAGAACAGGCTGATGTGTGGGTTCCGTGAAAGCAGTCTTGCTCTCTCCCCCATCTTACCTAACCTCATTACGGCCACCTGCCCTGGGGTCGCCTTGCAGCTGCTGAAAGCAGGTGGGTGCTGCTTGGTTGGACTGAGAACAGGCTGATGTGTGGGTTCCGTGAAAGCAGTCTTGCTCTCTCCCCCATCTTACCCAACCTCATTACGGCCACCTGCCCTGGGGTCGCCTTGAAGCTCCTCAAAGCAGGTGGGTGCTGCTTGGTTGGACTGAGAACAGGCTGATGTGTGGGTTCCGTGAAAGCAGTCTTGCTCTCTCCCCCATCTTACCTAACCTCATTACGGCCACCTGCCCTGGGGTCGCCTTGCAGCTGCTCAAAGCAGGTGGGTGCTGCCTTGATTAGTATTAAGAAGTCCGCTTGCGGTTCCACTAACAACAACCCGTCCGTTTGTTGCACTGAAGTCACATACGTCCTTGTTACTTGAAAATTGTGTGGGTTTAGTCACCCTATCAGCTTGACTCCAAAGGCGACTGCCCACGTGACAAGGTGCCAGAGCAAGTGCCGTATCACATGGACCAATGGGCTCGTCTCGCTCCGCACACAGGCTTCCCATTCACACCCCCATCTCCATTGTCCCACCCCCCCATCTGCCCTCCCCGCTTCTGAGACGTCTCAAAACTCTTCTCGCTCTGCACACAGGCTTCCCATTCACACCCCCATCTCCATTGTCCCACCCCCCCATCTGCCCTCCCCGCTTCTCCATCACCCAGGGCACTGCTTTTTTAGAATTCTCAAAAACCAGCTCGCCATCACCCAGGGCACTGCCCCGATGACATGACAGTATGGTGCCAAGGCCGGTGGCCTGCCGCATGGACCAATGACCTGGTAATGCCCTCTCGCACACATGCCTCATGTGAATACACTTCCCATTTCCGACCCACCTCCATTGCTGGCCCCACACCCCACCCTCTCCTTTTCCCCCCACCACAGGGCACTGCCCTCACGATGAGGTGCCAGAGCAGCTGGCGTTCCACATGGACCAAAGGGCTCGTCTCACACACACACAGAGGTCTCCTATCCACAGCCCATCTCCCCTTTTCCCTCTCCACTTTACCTCCCTTCCTTCTCCCTTCTTTTCCACAGGGCATTGCCCCCATGACGAGGTGCCAGAACAGGTGGCATATCACATGGACCAATGGGCTCGCGCCACGTGGTGCTCTGTGGGCGAGGAGGAGGGCGACGGGCCGATGGGAGTGCGGCGAGCTGCAGCAGCAGCCAGATCTCCTGCTGATGCTTTGGAGATTTTAGAAGAGGAAGCAGCTGTGGGGGTGTTTGGGGGGATGGTGGGCGGTGGGAAGGGGACTGGAAAGAAGGGTAAAAAGGATTAAGCAGAAAGAAAAAGCAATCGCAGCAGGAGCAGCAGCAGCGGCGGCGGCCAGGTCTCCTGCCGATGCTCTGGAGATTCTGGAAGAGGAGGCGGCTGTGGGGGTGTTTGGTGGGGTATTGGGAGGAGGGAAGGGGACTGGAAAGAAGGATAGAAAGGAATAAGAAATGAGGAGGAACTGCAACACAGGGAGCAGTAGCAACATCAGCGGTCAGATCTCTTGCCGATGCTCTGGAGATTCTGGAAGAAGAGACGGCTGTGGGGGTGTTTGAAGGGGTATTGGGAGGAGGGAAGGGGTCAGGAAAGAAGAGTAAAAGGGATAAGCTGAAAGAAGCAGTAGCAACAGCAATAGCAGCAGCGGCCAGATCTCCTGCCGATTCTCTGGAAATTCTGAAAGGCAAGGCGGGTGTGGGGGTGTTTTGGGGAGTATTGGGGAGTGGAGGAGATGTGTGAAAAGATGGGATGGAAGAGGGAAGGCAGAATGGAGAATTGAAAAAATACCAAGGCAATATGTGCAGAAGTAGGGGCAGCAAAAGAGGCAGCCAAAGAGGCAGGCCTTGTTCTGATGCACTGGAGATTTTACTTTCAAGTATTTTATATGGGTTTGGCAGGTGGAGGAGGAGAGATTTTAGGTTGGGACTCCCTGGAAAAATAGTGTAAAATGGATTTTCTTGATTGTATTCAACCTTCTTCATGCAATCGATATCATACTGCCTAAAGACAGCTCTTTTAACGAGTACGAGCGCTGAGATGGCAGACCAACTCCACCACATAAACACAACCCGAGATAGTCTTCGCGCCAAATTATTCGCCTGTGAGTCGGGCATTTTCTCCTAGGCTACTCATCAGTAAGAACTACTGGTACACTAATTAGTTTCCTCAACCCTTGAGATCACACGAAGCTCGGCCAAACCCGTTCAGTTCATCTCGATACTCCTTTTTCCGTTTCTGTCATGGCTACAAACGCGATTCAAGTTGCAACCCCGCTCCCCCGTGCTCCGCTCCCTAAATGCCGCGCCCCTCTCTCGTTGCGCGCAGCACTCTCTTCTTCAAGCGGCTCCGTCAGAACTAGTCGATTAATTACCGTCTCCGTTCCACCGCCTTCTCCTTCAGCTAGGCGATTAAAGCGCGCTCTAGTAACATGCGACGCGGCTCCGGGAAACGCGCCTGGAGGAGAGAACGGCGCGGCGAAGGCGAACGGCGGGTCTACAGATGGGTCAGAGGAGATTAAGGATGTCAGAAAAGGCGGCGCGAAGGAGAATGCGGCGGTAGCGAACGGTCGGGAGAGTCGCCAGGAGAAGCGGGAAGATCAGGTCTGGGGGCGGCGTCGTTTGTCGGATCTGGAGCGGGAGATTCTCGGGGTACAACGGGGAGACGGGGTTCCCGCCTCCCCCAAGGGGGAAACTTCCGCGCCCCCTCCTCCTTCCGCGCGCCCGCAGCTTCGCAGAAGGTGAGACTTGACGTGACACCTTGCCATCCGTCTTAGTGTTTTTTTTTTCTTCTTCTCCATTATGCTCAAAAGCAACTCAGATATTGCCCCCTTCCTCGTTCTCCTCCTCTCCCCTCCCCTCCTCCTCCACCGCCCTCCCCACACCCCCCGCCCCCGGCCTCTGGCCACCTCAAAAACGAGCTGGACGAGCTAGCAGGCGTTTTGCAAGATCGGAGGAGGTATGGAGGGGTGGAAAGCGGTAGACGATTTTTTGGCAAGCCTCTCATGCCCCACGCTTCCCTCTGTTTTTTTCATCCCCCTTTCCATGTCTCAGGGACCCTAATTCCAACCAGAAATCAATTTTGGATGAACTGGACGAGCAGGGGTTTGGGCAGCTTAGCGCGGAGTGGGAAGCGGTGAATAAATTTTCAGGTGACTGAATACCCCTCTTCCGCATGCGCCCACCTCTCCCTCCCCTTTTCTCACCCCCCCAGGGATCCTAGTTCCAACCAGAAGTCGATTTTGGATGAACTGGACGAGCAGGGGTTTGAATTCTGAATTTGGGCAGATCGAAGGGGGTGTGGAGGAGTGGAGAGCGGTAAATTATTTTGAAGTTGACTCAAACCCCTTCCAACCACCCCCTCCTCACCCCAGGGACCCTAATTCCAACCAGAAGTCGATTCTGGATGAACTGGATGAGCAGGGGTTTGGGCAGCTCAGCGGTGGTGTGGAGGAGTGGGAAGCGGTGAAGTCCGCTAAGAGAGTAGGCGAGTGGTTGGAGGAGAAGACGATCAAGAAGGAAGGGGAGGATGAAATGGCAGGTGAGTGTGCGAGGGTGTGAAGAGTGAGTGAGAGAGGATTTGAAAGGGAGTGTGGGAGGAGGGTGAATGGTAGGAGGGTGAATATAGTCTGGGATAGTGGGTGAGTGGTTGGAGGAGAAGGCGATCAAGAAGGAGGGGGACGAGATGGCAGGTGAGTGTGAGAGGGTGTGGGGAGTAAGTGAGGGGGTGTGGGGAGTAAGTGAGAGAGGAGGGTAATTATTGTCTGGGTTTGGGATAGTGGGCGAGTGGTTGGAGAAGATGATCAAGGAGGGGGGGGGATGAAATGGCGGGTGAGTGAGAGAGGGGATGTGAATGGCGGGAAGGAGAGGATGTGAAGAGTGAGTGAGGGAGAAAAGGGAGGAAATGAGAAGTTTGAAGGAATGATAAATAGGGTGGGTGTAGATTGAGAGAGAGGGCGAGTGGCTGGAAAAGAAGACGATTTGGAAGGAGGGAGAGAATGAAATGGCAGGTGAGTGAGGGAGGATGGGAAGAGTGAGTGAGGGAGGACGGGAAGAGTGAGTGAGGGAGAATGTGAGAAGTGAGTGAGTGAGAGGGGAGGAAGGTTTATTAGGATATAGACTGAACGGTTCAGGGTTGAAGGTTATGGGTATAGGGGTACCAGAGAAGAAAAGGTTAGCTTAATACCATTGTTCAAGGGTCAGGGTTCGAGGGTACCGGGGTTGAAAGGTTCAGGGTGGTGGGGTATTGGAGCAGATGAAGTGTGATCTAAAAGGCATGAATTGGGTGTCAAAGGTGATGTTAGGGCGAAAGGATTGGTAGTATAGCGTGACTTTTGAGAATTCTCAAAAGTCACTCCAATATATTGGTAGTATAGCGTGACTTTTGAGAATTCTCAAAAGTCACTCCAATATATTGGTAGTATAGCGTTTAGTGTTCAAGAGGTGGCGAGGGCTGGTATAAGAGAAAATTTCATGGTTTCATGGATTTATTTTAAGATTTTTTAGTTTCAGGGTTACAATGTAAGCCAGCGGATACAAGGTGGTGAGGGTTTGGAATTTCAAGTTGATTAGGTCTTAGATTGGAGTGAGGAAGGAGGAATCAGGGTGTGCGAGAGTGGGCGGGTAACTACTCGCTGGATCTTTTGAGAATTCTCAAAAAGTAACTACTCACTGGATCTCAACAGTCAAGAAAACAAGTCCTTCCTCTTCCCATCTTCATCCCATTTCTCCATTCCCCCCAGTTTCAGCCTTGTGCTCCGTGTGGGAATTTGAAGTGTAAAAAAAATATCCACTTCCTCATTTTCTAATGTGTGATGAGTCGATTTTTGAGTCGACTGAAAAATCGACTCATCACACGCAAAAATATATCCACTTCCTCATTTTCTAACCAAGTCCTGCCTCTTCCCGCCTTCATCCCTCTGCACCAGGTCCCCCGCTTGGGTTCAGCCTCGTGCTGCTTCTGGGAATCTTCCCTGTCTGGCTTTTCCTGGTGCTAGTGGCAGGGGGATGGGTGGAGCTGCCCCCGCAATTATCCTCGTTACAGGATTTCCTCACTACCCCCTAAAAGGTTCATATATAGTACAGTACTAAATAGCAAGTCTCCCAATAAGATCTTTATACATCCTACCTGCAATCACCTAGGCTTGGGTTCGGGTTAACATCAATGTCCGTTGCTGCATCTGTGATGAACTGTGTATGATCATGTGCTACATCAATGTGGCTAGTAACTCCTCCACAAAGAATCCAGTAGTTTTTGTAGTTTCAATGTTGCATTGTGTACACCTAAGAAAGGGCTTACAGGTACACTGGTTCAGAGTAAATGCATGTACGAAATTATGCATATAGGACCCACTTAGGGAAATATGCATACATATTAATGTCGCCATGCAAAACAGCTGGCTGATATACCGTAGTATGCACTGCAATATTATATGGTATTACTGGCCTTGTTACACCCGCACTGCCATTATGTAACATTTCACTGGTTGATTCTGTGATGCCAAAATGCATACACACAACACTGAGGCGGTTACACACGTGGAATGATCCCCATGCGGGGATAGGCGGCCTGAATAGGACAAGCCATAGAAGAATCGAGGAGTGGAGGTTATGAAACGTCTTAAGAATTGGAAAAATAATGAGCTGGCGCAGAAGTCACTCGTGGGATAAGCAGTTTGAATAAAATTAAGGTTTGCTAGGAAGAAACATAGAGAGATGGACTTTTGACATGTCTAGGAAGGGGGGGGGGGGGGAGGGGAGGGGGGGGAGGGGAGGGGGGTGTGGGGGATAGAAGGAAACACCATGTCCATGCGTAGAAACCAGGCTGCTTGGTTGGTGGGTCCCATATATTTGTGTGATAACTATGGTACAACAATGTAGGAGGCAGAGCACTTACTAGCTGGCGCGGGCGGGTTTGCTTCAGCCCCGTGCCCTTGCCCTTGCTGCTTTTATCGTTGGCCGTGTTTGAGGTGTGTGCGGCTGCGACCAGGTCTTGAAGCTTGGCGTGTAGTGCATGGCGCATCTGGGTATTGGGTGGGATGTGTCAGGTGGGATGGGGTGAGGGGGGATGCGGTGGGGTGGGATAGAAAGGGATGAGATTCAAACATGTAATCAATGGCTGCTGATGCTGCTCCTATCTGTGATGTAATCAGTTGCCGTGTTTGGGGTGTGAGGGGTGGCGATCAGGTCTTGAAGCTTGGCGCGTAGTGCATGGCGCATCTGGGTAGCAAGGATTGGTGGGGTGAAATGCGGTGGGGTGGGATGGGAAGGGAAGGGATGAGATGGGATGGGATGCGATCACACAAGCAAGGACTCCTGTTTCGTAGCGCATTTCCAACATGAGGAAGATGGGGAGGACAGGAAGGATGGCAAACACAGAGTGTGTCGTGTGCCATTGTAACGAGGTGACTTTTGAGTCGACTCGGAAGATGGGGAGGACGGGAAGGATGGCAAACACAGAGTTGACCATGCAATGACCTTGGCCTGCCAACTCACCTGCCAGGTCTCCACTGTGCCGCCCGTTTCATGGCGCATCTCCAACATGAGGAGGCCGAGGAGAATGGCAAACAGAGTTGCGCTGATAGGCACACATGCACACATGCACACATGCACACATGCACACATGCACACATGCACACATGCACACATGCACACATGCACACATGCACGCATGCATTCTTGCGATCGTGCAATGACCACGCACCTGCAGGGACTGCTGTGTGCCGCCCAATTCATGCCGCATCTCCAACATAAGGAGGCCGGGGAGAATGGCAAACACCTGCATGGAGGCATGGAGAACGCACAGGCATGCACGCATGTAAGTGCGTATTTAGAGGGGCACACATACACACTTACGCCCACAAAAGACCCCATCTTGACCTCCACAACTACAGCTGCACTGACAGAGTTCCATGCACTCCCACACACCCACAGTCATGCCGGCATTTCCCTTACCTCCACAACCACAGCTGCAACTAAAGAGTGCCTGGCCACAGCAGGTGACATCTCCACATCTCCAGCCGAACCAGAAGCAGCAGCAGCAGCAGCAGCAGCAGCAGCAGCAGCAGCACCAGCAGCAGCATCAGCAGTTTCTGTCGTTTCTTCCGCTTCTTCTGCTTCTTCTGCCACTGAGGGTGTGGCTCCATCTGCTCCTCTTGCTTCGGCTGCTGCAACAACTTCGTCTGTGGCTTCACCTGCATCGGTTGGGTCTCTCGTTATTGCAGTTTCTGCAGCTTCTGCCGTTTCTGCAGCTTCTGCCGTTTCTGCAGCTTCTGCCGTTTCTGCAGCTTCTGCCGTTTCTGCTGCCACTGAGAGTTTGGCTGCATCTGCTTCTCTTGCTACTACTGCTGACGTTGTTGTTACAGGGAGAGTAACTGTTCTATTGGTAGCTGGTGCCGTCACTGCTGCTGCTGCTGCTGCTGCTTCTGCTGCTCTTGGTGCTAGTGCTGCTTGTCCCAACTCAAGGCGGAACTGTCCAATAAGGCAAGAACAGAACAGAAGAGGAGAAAATGGCAAGGAGGGATCACAGAGTTGAGCTTGGATAGAGCAAGAGCAGACGGGTAGTAAGAGAAATAATAGCAAACACGTTGTTTCTTTCCCTCTTTTTTCTTGGAAGGGGTTGTGAAAGAGGGGGGGGGGGGGGGGGGGGGGGGGGGGAGGGAGGGGGGAGGGGGGGGGGGGGAGGGAGGGGGAGGGCGAGAGGAACCATGAGCACAAGCAGAAATCCCGCACTTATTCCCCTCACCAGCCTTGAAACCCTCTCCCCTCCCCTCTCCACTCCCCTCTCCACTCCCCTCTCCCCTCCCTCATGAATATAGCTGATTCCCCACTGGCCTTGAATCCCTCTCTCTCCACATGCCAGCCCAGCTCCCCTGCTGCCTCCACTCTCCCAACCAGACGCCCCACGGGCGCATGTGACAAGAACCGGATGTGCTTATAACGCTTATGAGAAATCTCAGAAACTCACCTTGAATCCCTCTCTCTCCACGTGCCAGCCCAGCTGTCCAGCTGCTGCCTCCACTCTCCCAACCAGACGCCCCACAGGCGCATGTGACAAGAACCGGATGTGCTTATAACGCTTATGAGAGATCTCAGAAACTCACCTTGAATCCCTCTCTCTCCACGTGCCAGCCCAGCTGTCCAGCTGCTGCCTCCACTCTCCCAACCAGACGCCCCACAGGCGCATGTGACAATAACCGAGTGTGCTTATAACGCTTATGAGAAATCTCACGAACTCACCTTGAATCCCTCTCTCTCCACGTGCCAGCCCAGCTGTCCAGCTGCTGCCTCCACTCTCCCAACCAGACGCCCCACGGGTGCATGTGACAAGAACTGGGTGTGCTTATAACGCTTATAAGAAATCTCACGAACTCACCTTAAATCCCTCTCTCTCCACGTGCCAGCCCAGCTCTCCAGCTGCTGCCTCCACTCTCCCAACCAGACGCCCCACAGGCGCACGTGACAAGAACCGAGTCTGCTTATACCGCCATCCCTCCTCCATCCCTTCCTCCCTTCCCCCAACACTCAATTCGCCTGCTGCGGTTACTCCTCCTCCTCGACCTCCCTCTCCCAATATCCCACCCACCCCAGGTCTCTGTCGTTCCTGTTTCCCACCGAACAAGGCGGAGCCGTTAAACAATCCTCCAAGGTTGAATCCCTGAGCCAGATTCAGCAGGGCAAAAGCATTCAGCGTCTCTGGTTTGGGACCCTTCTCCCCTCCCCCATCCTCCCTCCCTCCTCTTCCCGCTTCCCCATTCTCTCCACTCTCCCCTTCTCTCTCACCTCCCCATTCCCCACCCGTTCTCCCCCTTCCTTCCCCTCCTCCCCCCTCCCCCCCACTGTCATCCCCACTATCCTCCCCTTCCGCCTCCCCTTCCTCTATAGTCCCACCAACCCCGCCTCTGCTGCCCCTCATACCCCTTACAGTCGCACTCGTTACCCCTCTCACGCCTGCTGCTAAGAGATGCCTGTCCGCATGGGCCTCCTCACATGCACTACTACACGGCGTATCCTCGCTACAGGGAAAATCCTCGCTACAGCCGGGGTAATCGCATGCCGTCGCGCCCTGACACACACTGGCGTTCTTGCTACAGCCGGGGCTGTAGCATGCAACCGGGCCCTGGCACACACTGGCGTGCGTGCTACAGCCGGAGTTGTAGCACACACTGGTGCTATGAGTGCTGTGAGTGCAGCTTGGGCAGCAGCAGTCATTATCTCTCTGGCTACAACTTCGGTTGTAGCATGAGTTGGTATCCTGCCTACAGCTGGGGTCACCATGAAATGCATCACTTGTGCTGCTGCTGCTGAGTGAAAACCCGTGGATGATTGTTGGACTGCTGTTGCCGCTGCTCCTGCTCGCGCTCATGCTAGGACTGGTGGTGGCAGCACTGGTGGTGGTGGTGGTGGTGGTGGTGGTGGTGGTGGTGCTGGTGCTGTTGCTGCTGCTGCTGCTGCTGCTGCTGTAAGAGCTCCTCTTTGCTACAGATCCGCTATTGTTGCTAAGCTTGAAGGACAATCCTCCCAGCTGACAAGACAGCCCCCCTCTGTGCGGATCTTTGAGGGCCCCTTCTCCAGGCTCCGCTGATCCAGCCTGAGCCTGCTGCTGCTGCTCATTCTGCGGCTGCTTCTGCTGACTTTGCTGCTGCTGCTGTTCAGAGCATGCAGCACAACCACTGGTACCCCCACTTGAAACACTGCTATTGCATGTCCCAGTCACGTTCTCACCAGCAGCTAGTGCACTGGATCCAATACCAGCACTGCCAGCATGATCAGCACTGCCGGGAACAGATTTAGCAGCGACAGAAGCAGCACCACTGGCCGTACCAGAAGCAGCAGCAGCAGAAGCAGAAGCAGCAGCAGAACCACCAGCAGGAGCAGCACCAAAGGCAGCATCAACATCACCCATATCATCACCTGTATCCACAGGGACCGGCACAGGAGCATAGTTGGTGCGGAACCATGGGTCCTTTTTTATCTCCTGATACCGATACCTCTGCACAGTTCAGGTGGGTTTGGGGTTTGGGAGGAAGGAAGAAAGAGAGCAAACACTTGTGAGTCGACTCACGACGCTGCTTGCATGCCTTTCCATCAAAACAAGAACAGGAAAACCACACGCCACCACACTCTGTCAGCTCACCAGTTTAGGATTGGCTGATCTCTGCCAGTGATCAGCCTCTTTTCTCCAGTTGAGAAAGCACGTGGGTGAGGAATTCGCAGCGAGTGGCTCGTATGTGTCTCAAACGACCACTCTGCTTCCCAGCTGCACAAATCTGTCGATACAAGACAGACACGCTGACTCACCAGTTTGGGGTTGGGCTGCAAAATGCCAGTGATCAGCCTCTTTGCTCCAGCTGAGAACCATGTGGGAAACCCGAAATCAGACCTTTGGATCTGTGCAGGAAAAAAAAAGGTGGAGGAGAGGGGAAGGGGTGGAAAGAAACAAAAACAAATTCTTGCTCAAAAATCTGATGGAACGGAAAGCAGGAAGCGAGAGGGAGGAATGTACACCGGGGAATGTGAGGAGTGAGGGGTGTAAGGCAGAGAAATGAACCTTTTTGTAGAGCGAAGGAACGTCGGGCTCATCAAAAGGGAGGAAGCCAGCTAAGAGGGCGTATAGAATGACTCCGCACAACCAGATAGCAAGGAGCAAGGAGAAAGAGCAAGTACCTTTCTGTAGAGCGAAGGAACGTCGGGCTCGTCAAAGGGGAGGAAGCCAGCTAGGAGCACATAGAGAATGACCCCACTCGACCAGAGAGCATGAAGCAGGGAGAAAGCCAAGCACCTTTCAGGGAGAGAGAGCAAGCACCTTTTTGTAAAGAGAGGGAACGTCAGGCTCGTCAAAGGGGAGAAAGGCAGCTAGGAGGACGTAGAGAATGACCCCGCACGACCAGATGGCATGGAGCAAGGAGAAAGAGCAAGTACCTTTCTGTAGAGCGAAGGGACGTCGGGCTCATCGAAGGGGAGGAAGCCAGCTAGGAGGACGTAGAGAATGACCCCGCACGACCAGATGTCCGCCAGAACCCCGTTGTACCCTCTGTCACTCAGCACCTGTGCATGTGTGCGGCGGGGGAGGGGTGGTAGGGGAGGAAGAGGGCGAGGGGGAGGTGGAGGAAGATCTGGGAGGACGTAGAGAATGACCCCACACGACCATATGCCCGCCAGAACCCCGTTGTACCCTCTGTCACTCAGCACCTATGCGTGTGCTGGAAAGGGAAAGAGGGAGAGTGAGCGGAGTTGTGAAGGGCGTCAGGAGCGGGGAAGACTAGACGGGAAGGGAGGACTGGAAATCAAGACAAGTCTTCCCAGTGACTTCTGTACCAGCCACGAAGTGTACATTGTGTTGCCGAGTGCATAGTGTGTTGAATGGTCCGTACAATGTTACACAGTCTGTAAGGCGTTATGTTGTGTTACATGGTCCGTGAAGCGTTACACTGTACGATTCAGCAGCAAATATATGCCCAGCACCACCGAATAGAAGGCTCCTACCTCTGGAGCAACGTAGTTGGGTGTGCCACACGTTGTGTGAAGCAAACCGTCTGCCTGCAAAAGCCCAAGAAATCGCAAATAGCAAGAGGGTAAAAAAAGGAAGTGGCGCACAACCACAGATGATTTTATAGTCTACAAAAAAATCGTCAAGAAATCGCTAATTGCAAGAGATTTAGACATGACGAAGGTGGCAATGGCACACAATCACACGGATTGAGGCACTGTTCTTTGAGGCGCGTCAGAAACTGTTAGTAGGCGTCTAGAAATCTCACGAATTCGCAGCAGCAGGAGCAGCCCTGACTCGCAGCAGCAAGAGACTCACCCTGACTTGCTGAGGCAGGGCGCTGAGGCCGAAATCAAAGACCATGACTGCCAGCAAGAAAACAGACTCGATTTTCCTGACTCGGCGAAACATCAGCTGAAGGAGCAGCCCTGACTCGCAGCAGCAGGAGACTCACCCTGACTTGCTGCGGCAGGGCGCTGAGGCCGAAATCCGAGATCTTGATATTATCCTTGGAATCCAGCAGAAGATTCTCCGGCTGGCAGACAGGCGAGATTTCGAAACAAAGGGGGGGGGGGGGGGAGGGGGGAGGAAACTCAGCACAAAAAATGATAAACAAAAGCTTGACATTAGACAGGCTGAGCCCTCCATTTGATTGGCATTCCAAACCAAATTGGAGTACTGCCACAGCACAGCGTTCCATTTTGGCGTGCATTCAACAGCCCACCTTGAGGACTCGGTGTGCCACGCTTTTGCTGTGGCGTCTATCAGCTGCTGGAAGTACCAACCTCTCACTAACTGCTCTGTTCTGGACGCTCTGCTCTGCTCTCAGTTGCAGCATGTGCGATTTCACCTTGAGGTCTCGGTGTGCCACGCCTTTGCTGTGGCAATACTCCATGGCGTCTATCAATTGCTGGAAGTACCGCCGTGCCTCTTCCTCCTCCAGTCGTCCCTTGTTCACCTGCGCCCAGAAAGTAGGCACCACACTCGGTAGTATCAAAATAAGCTAAACTTATAGCTCTTACTATTAACCAACAACCCTGTTTCATTCTCTCAAGGAAAGACTAATAAACCAAACTCGATCACACTTCTCTCTATATGAGCCGTGAAGTCGCTCTGATTGACCCAAAAGCATCGACATGCTTTGTCGGCACTCACAATCTTGTCGAACAGCTCTCCTCCGGTGACGAATTCGAGGATGATATAGATTTTGGTGCGAGATGCGAGAACCTGAAAGCGGGAAGAATGGGTTGAGAAAACAGGCAAGGAAGAGGTCAGGCTGAAGCTCAAACTTCATACTTGTTTCCTATTCATGTTTGCACGCCACCCTTTCAAAAGAGGGAAGACATTAGGCTGAAGTTTGAACTTCATACTTATTTCCTATTCATGTTTGCAAGCCACCCTTTCCCAAGTACTCTCGCTCACCTCATACAGCCGCACCACATTAGGGTGCCGGACGAGCTTCATCACTGATATCTCTCGCTTGATCTGCACACACAGACAGACACACACGCACGCACGCACGCACGCACGCACGCACGCACGCACGCACGCACGCACGCACGCACGCACGCACGCACGCACGCACGCACGCACGCACGCACGCACGCACGCACGCACGCACGCACGCACGCACGCACGCACGCACGCACGCACGCACGCACGCACGCACGCACGCACGCACGCACACACACACACACACACACACACACACACACACACACACACACACACACACAAGGGCCCACAGGCAGAACAACAGAGTCACGCTTCTCAAAACGTCATATGATGCACATCCAAAGCTAAAAATCGCTGGTACGCAAGGTCCCGTCCCCCTCCATACATAGTCCATACTTCCATCCCCACCGGTCGTTCTCCCACCACCATTACCTGCATACGTTTGCCTGGCCCTTCCCTCACAGCCCTGACAGCCCTCACATCCCCTATCAGCCCTGACTTGACAGCCTACCTGGTCCACCATTTTATGCCGAATGATCTTCTCCTTATCCAGCACTTTCATCGCCACCGGTTCGCCTGTCGTCGCGTGCACCGCGTATTTCACCTTCGCAAACGTCCCTTCGCCAAGCGTTCCGCCCACCTCGTACTCGCCGATCCTGCGCGGCGCCTGCACGCGCTGCTGCCCGCCGTTCATCCTCGCCATAAGTACACAGCCGTTAGGGTGTCCAGAAGCGCAAATGTGATATCGTTACCCGATAAATCAGACGCGAAAAAGTTCGCTAGACTCGCAAGTTCGCCAAAACGTTATAATCCTGGAAACTCTCGAGGGGATGTCAGATGTTCAACATGCCAGCTGTACTAGTCACCAGCAGCTACCAGACAACGATTACAAGCCTTCGCGGAGCAGTTCAGATTTGGAATACACGCTCCTGGTAACCTAACATAGAGGAGTGATAATGGGACGAAATAAGCGCTGCAGATGCTGCAGGAAATACGATACTAGAGCGCCTGACCAATTCGAACTTCAGTTCTTCAACACGCTGTCCTCAGTGGCGAATCCGAAATTGCAAGCGACGCGTGCAATGAATCAGTAGCTGCGTGCTCATGGTCGATCTAACGGAGTTGCTTCACGAGGCTCCTAAAATATGCGACCTAATGGTGGCGCGACGCGGTTGGAGCGGGAAAATGGGGTGGAGCTGTAAAAAATCTAGTAATATCAGCCGTCGGCCTAAACGACGATAACCATTCCACGTTGCGACTCGAATTCGCGCTTAGATTGCCTACTCTCGAGATCCCGTAGCTCGAAAACCGATATTTCCGTGACTCTCGGAAAGGATTCCAGTGGAGGTATGGTGGCTGAAGAGGAGTTTCGCCCGCCTTGGGATTCTCGAGATTCCCGTGACTCTGGAACCGGCACGCCCTGGGGAATGCTTTTTGGCGCATTATTCGGGTGTTGTCATGCTGCATAGGAGTACGGTGAAGTACGGTATATATGTTGTATGCGGATATTGTTCGGCATATTCTGACTTTTAGAGAGTTCCGGTACGGTTTCGCAAACGCTTGGTATCCAAGCTGCTGTGTAGTGTTGCCCTCAAGGGCGTGGTGATACAGCATTGCCGCATGCCATGCCGCGCAGCGTCTTTGGTGAGATTTGCGGGTTCCGCTCGCCACGTATGTTTATCGGACGGTTGACCAGGGTTCATATGGTGGAAGGATATTGGTTGCAAATCCCGCCGAGTGCACCACCTGCGATCTTGTAGGGACACGTGGTGGGACAGCGGCGGTGGTCCTGTGTTTCTATCTTCGCTAGTGAGTGCTGCGAATCTGGGCGATGCACTCATACGTTCAGTGAAACTGTACAATTTCTAGGCAGCAGAAAATCATGACCCATCCGAGGTCTTGGAAACTTCGCCTCCCTCTGGAATGTTCAGAACTTGAGGCTGTAATCAATCGCTCGTGATATCAGATTCAGTTCCAGCCTGATCATGTGTTTGACCGGGGAACACAAAGAAAAACAGAGAAGATGTTCAGAACTTGAGTCGCGACCGATCCCGAAACACACTACAGTATCTGCAAAATTTGCAATATGAACACGTCCTTCAAGTCTTTCCCAAAGTGTTGCCAAAATGAGGTACCTAAGTTCTAGGTGAATGTGGGTGGGAGTTCTTGATAGTGCAGCTCCCAAGCGTTGCTTCGGCTCCTAGCTCCCAACTCATGTTTTATGAACGTAACACTCGGGCACCACGTTAGGTTATGCTCGAAAGTTGCACTTTCACTCCTTTCTGGCATCTATAGTCAGGAATAAACGAGATATGATATGGAGCATCAGACGCAGCAGAAGAAGAAAGTAGTGCTTCCGACGGTCAACGGCAGCAGCCATCCGCATGTCGTCGGTCCCACTCTCGCGAAATCCCGCGCTGACCTACCCACGGACCTTGAGTCGCGCCTTCAGAAGGCATGGCTCCAATCCCAAATTCCCGATGCGGCTTCGCTTCGACGTCCGCTAGGTATAAGCTCGTTTCTCTTTCCATAGCTTGGCCATTTCCCGTGTTTCTCTCTAAGAGAACGCTAATTTTCTTGGCGTCACCGAACTCCGCTCGTTCCGTGGTCCTTATTCTTATAAATAGCGACGACGCAGCCACAATTTCCCTTTTTACCTCATATACTTGTTTCGTGTTTCAGACTGGAACTTTCTCCATTTTTTTACCTTTTTTCTTCCTTCTCCCCGTGAACCAGCGGGAACACCGACGGCGGCGGATGGAATTTCCCCCTCCACCATCCGCCCGAAGCGGACGCGCTCCCCCGAAAGACCCTCGCGCGGGGAGGGAAACCTCGCGCAGTCCCTGCAGCAGCTCTGGAAACGAACCTACAGCCCCGGCAGTGGCTCGGGAAGCCCGCGGAGTTCCCAAGGTCTGGCTGGTGTCGCAGGTGCGGGAAATTTCGCAGGCCAAGCACGTATTGCAGGGCTTCCAGGCTTAGGCTCGGGAGGAACGCAGCAGCGTGCGGGGTCCAGGCCTACCGGACAAACAGGTTCGGATCCCCGTGCTAGGTTCGGTAACAGGCTCGGCGCGACTGGGAGGAATGCGGGGTCGTCGCCGTCGGAGTCAGTGGGCACTGCCGTGTCTGGCGTACAGGCTCGGAACGAGGCTCGGCAGGGGTCGGGGACGTCAGGCTCACCACCAGGCTCGGCGCCAGGCTCAGCGCAAGGCTTAGCGCCAGGCTTGGAAGAAGTAACATTTGATTCGCTGGTTCAAGAATTGCTGGGTAACAAACCGAATGTGATGGATTCGGGCACCGGATTGGGCCTCGGTGCGGAGGATTCAAGAGGGGTGAGGACAGGTGGGGAAAGGAGAGGGCAGCGGGGGGGAGTTTCGGCAGCTATGAACGTGATTGTTTCAGCGAGTAAAGGAAACGCTACAGGTAGCAGCAGATTGGGAGTTGCTTCAGCAGCAGCAACAGGAGCAGCAGGATTAGCAGCAGCAGCAGGCAAGGTGGAGGGCTCTCACAGGCAAATTCGGAGCAGAGAGAGAGCTAGGAAGACGCCAAGTGACATGGACGGCCAAGGCGATGAAAACGGTAACAACAGTGGTAACGGAAAAGGTAACAGTAACAGTGACGGTAACATTATCGGTAGCCATAGCAGTGACAGTGGTGGGAATGTGAACAGTGTGCCTGGGAGCGGGTCCATGCATCCGCTATTAGCTGACCTGTTAGAAGAAGGTTTGGACGAGCCTGTAGAGCTACAGGTTGACTCGAGTACAGAAATGAACAGTGCGGGAACCAGCAGTGCTGGGATGGGGTTGACTGAGGGAGGCACATCTATGGATGTTTCAACGGATTCCGGTGTAGGCGTGGTTGGGAGTGGTGGCAGCGACCTTGGGATTGCCGAGATGCGTCTGGATGGAGGGTCAGGATGGGCGGATCTGGGTGTAGAGGAGTTTTTGCGCGGTTTAGATGGGTTGGATAACGCGTTTGTAGAGTTGGAAGATATGTTCCCTGTGGCGCTTGCCTCCACTCCTCCCCCTGCTGCTCCTGCTTCCGCTCCTTCTGCTGCTGACGGCGGCGGTGGTGGTGGTGGTGGTGGTGGTGGCGGCGGATATGCTTCCGACGATATGCTGGTGGATGGCATGGGTGGAGCAGCAGCAGGAGCAGGAGTAGCATTAGGAGAGGCCGCAGGAGCAGCAACAGGAGCAGCAGCAGGAGTAGAATCAGGGGCAGGAGATGCGGATATGGTTGCGTTTGTGCAGGAGCTAATGGATCGAGGGAAGGAGATGGGCTACACTAACAGTGAGAACTTAACGGAGGGAGATTCTTATACAGATACGACAGGTTACACCACCACCACTGGAACTGCAACCGTGACTGATAGCCTCGGCCGAGGTCGTTTGGCAACGACCGGTAGTCTCCGAACCTCGAGTTCAGGCTCGGAAGCCACCGCGCCTTGGAGCCCGAAGCTGCTGGAGGAAGGGGAGGGCGGGAGGCAGGCTTGGGCGGGGAAGGTGACTCCGGAAGAGGCTCGGCAGGCTGAGGAAGCTCTCAGGAAGCTTCATGGGGAGTGTACTAAGCGGTGGGAGGAGAGGAAGAGGGCGAGTAGTCAGGGGGAAAGCAAAAAGAAGGGGTGCTGCTGTGTTGGGGCGGATGGGGAAGGGGATGGAGCGGTGTGTACGTGTGCGTGTTGTGACACTGCTACAAGTACTGCTGACGCTGACGGTGCTGTTGCTGCTGCTGCTGGTACAGGTGATGTTGCCAACACTGACCCTGCTGCTAGGGGTATGCAACTAGTAGCAGCGCAGATTGGAACGGCTGATGCTGGAGGTGAGATAGTCTTGAGAGCAGCAGCAGCAGCAGCAGCAGGAGCAGCAGCAGGAGCAGAAGAAGCAGTAGGAGTAGCAGGAGCAGGGGGAGGAGCAGTCGTAGCAGCGGAGGGGCGAGAGGGTCAGCTAGGCACACAGAAAGCAGCATGCTGCGTTGGTCCCGACTCATGGGGAGAATGTGCCAAGAAGGGAGACCCTATCGCCCTCCTCGTTTCCGTCGCAAAAGCCATTGTCTCGGGAGACCAAGCCCGCGTGCATCAGCTGCTGTCAAGCCTCAATGAGGTGGCTTCGGTCTATGGAACGGTTACTCAGAGACTCTCGGCGTATTTTCTCGAAGGGCTGATTGCTAGGGTTGCCGGGGCTCCGCCGAAGCACTCCCCGAACCTGTTTCACAGGTTCGATGCAAGCTCCGGGGTTATGGGGAGGTTTGGCGGGGAGGAACGGGCGGGAGGAGCGGGAAGCAGGGAGGGGGAGGAGGAGTGTAGGGAGGGGAGAGGCGATGGGGCAGGTTTCATTCAAGGGTTTGCAGCTGTAGAAGGGGATTTGAGGGGGGAGTTGCCAGGTGTAGGGGAGACTATGGGAGGTAGGGGAATCGTTGGTGGTGGTGAAGCACTCGGGGAGTTCTCGTCACAGGAAGGAGGGCCGTTTCTAGAGCAAGGAGGGGCGTTTTCAGAGGGAGTACAGCCGTTTGAGCAGAGGCAAGAGGCGGGGGAGTTGACGCCAGGCGAAGCTGCTCTCATTTCCAGTCACGGGAGGGTTTTCATGCCGGGCGAGTCCACTGGCTTGGTGGTTCCTCCTCCTGCCTATAGGAGTGTGCCTGCGCCGGTTTCTCCCCCGAATGTCGACTGCAACCGCACACTGCTGGAGTCATTTCAGGTAAGCAGCACCTGTTTATTTTGCCGGGGGGCGTTTTCAGAGGGAGGGCGGCCGTTTGAGCAGAGGCAAGAAGCGGGGGAGTTGATGCCAGGCGAAGCTGCTCTGATTTCCAGTCACGGGAGGGTTTTCATGCCAGGGGAAGCCACTGGATTGGTGGTTCCTCTGGCCTATAGGAGCGTACCTGCACCAGTTTCTCCCCCCAATGTCGACTGCAACCGAACACTGCTGGAATCCTTTCAGGTATGTATTGTTATTATTATTATTATTCAGGATCTGTGTTGACTTTTGAGTCAACTCAAAAGTCATATGCGGTATATATGTGTTATTATTCAGCCACTGTCATTCGGTGCCTGTACTGCTGAATGCAACGCCCTTTCTCACCTTCGGCCAGGTAGCAGCCAACAGCACCATTCTCGAAGCCCTAGCAGATGAACGAACCCCGGGTCCACATCATAGACTTTGGTATCAGCCACGCCCTGCAGTGACCCCCTGCCATCTCCTGTCTATCATCCCCTCTCTGCCATCCCCGTGCCATCAGATGCTCGTGAATGCGACACCCTTTCTGACTTTCGGCCAGGTAGCAGCCAACAGCGCCATTCTGGAAGCTCTAGGGGACGAGCCCCGCGTCCACATCATAGACTTTGGCATCGGCCACGCGCTGCAGTAATTTCAGCCCTCTTGCCCACTCCCACCCCCACCCCCTCGAAACTCCCAACAGGCGCTGGTAAACGCCAAGTCCTTCCTGACTTTCGGCCATGTAGCAGCCAACAGCGCCCATGCTGGAAGCTCTAGCGGACGAGCCTCGAGTGCACATCATCGACTTTGGCATCGGCCACGCTCTCCAGTGATCCCTTGTTGACCCTCACCGCTTCCCACCGCTCCCTCTGCTCCCCATACCCCTGTACCATCAGGTACTGGTGAACGCAACGCCCTTCCTCACCTTCGGCCAGGTAGCAGCCAACAGCGCCATACTCGAAGCTCTAGCGGACGAGCCTCGAGTGCACATCATCGACTTCGGCATCGGCCACGCCCTGCAGTGGCCGGCTCTCCTGCAGGCGCTGGGTGCGAGACCAGGAGGGCCTCCCCACGTGCGCGTGACGGGCATCGAGGTGCCTCAGTGCGGGGCTATGTCACCCTACTGTGCCATGAAGGCAGGGAAGCGACTGGAGGTGAGTCCCTTGGCTGTCACACGGCACACACACATTGGTTGGGTGCCACGGGGATAGAGGTGCCTCAGTGCGGAGCCATGTCGCCCTACTGTGCCATGAAGGCAGGGAAGCGACTGGAGGTGAGTCCCTTGGCTGTCACACGGCACACACACATTGGTTGGGTGCCACGGGGATAGAGGTGCCTCAGTGCGGAGCCATGTCACCCTACTGTGCCATGAAGGCAGGGAAGCGACTGGAGGTGAGTCCCTTGGCTGTCACACGGCACACACACATTGGTTGGGTGCCACGGGGATAGAGGTGCCTCAGTGCGGAGCCATGTCTCCCTACTGTGCCATGAAGGCAGGGAAGCGACTGGAGGTGAGTCCCTTGGCTGTCACACGGCACACACACATTGGTTGGGTGCCACGGGGATAGAGGTGCCTCAGTGCGGAGCCATGTCTCCCTACTGTGCCATGAAGGCAGGGAAGCGACTGGAGGTGAGTCCCTTGGCTGTCACACGGCACACACACATTGGTTGGGTGCCACGGGGATAGAGGTGCCTCAGTGCGGAGCCATGTCTCCCTACTGTGCCATGAAGGCAGGGAAGCGACTGGAGGTGAGTCCCTTGGCTGTCACACGGCACACACACATTGGTTGGGTGCCACGGGGATAGAGGTGTGCCTCAGTGCGGAGCCATGTCTCCCTACTGTGCCATGAAGGCAGGGAAAAGACTGGAGGTGAGTCCCTTGGCTGTCACACGGCACACACACATTGGTTGGGTGCCACGGGGATAGAGGTGACTCAGTGCGGAGCCATGTCACCCTACTGTGCCATGAAGGCAGGGAAGCGACTGGAGGTGAGTCCCTTGGCTGTCACATGGCACACACACATTGGTTGGGTGCCACGGGGATAGAGGTGCCTCAGTGCGGAGCCATGTCACCCTACTGTGCCATGAAGGCAGGGAAGCGACTGGAGGTGAGTCCCTTGGCTGTCACATGGCACACACACATTGGTTGGGTGCCACGGGGATAGAGGTGCCTCAGTGCGGAGCCATGTCACCCTACTGTGCCATGAAGGCAGGGAAGCGACTGGAGGTGAGTCCCTTGGCTGTCACACGGCACACACACATTGGTTGGGTGCCACGGGGATAGAGGTGCCTCAGTGCGGAGCCATGTCACCCTACTGTGCCATGAAGGCAGGGAAGCGACTGGAGGTGAGTCCCTTGGGGCGTGGAGGTGAGAAGGAAGAGAGTGAAGATGATTGACTGCTGGAGAGTGCTTTTGAGTCGACTCAAACGGAGGTGAGAAGGAAGAGAGTGAAGATGATTGACTGCTGGAGAGTGCTTTTGAGTCGACTCAAACGGAGGTGAGAAGGAAGAGAGTGAAGATGATTGACTGCTGGAGAGTGCTTTTGAGTCGACTCAAACGGAGGTGAGAAGGAAGAGAGTGAAGATGATTGACTGCTGGAGAGTGCTTTTGAGTCGACTCAAACGGAGGTGAGAAGGAAGAGAGTGAAGATGATTGACTGCTGGAGAGTGCTTTTGAGTCGACTCAAACGGAGGTGAGAAGGAAGAGAGTGAAGATGATTGACTGCTGGAGAGTGCTTTTGAGTCGACTCAAACGGAGGTGAGAAGGAAGAGAGTGAAGATGATTGACTGCTGGAGAGTGCTTTTGAGTCGACTCAAACGGAGGTGAGAAGGAAGAGAGTGAAGATGATTGACTGCTGGAGAGTGCTTTTGAGTCGACTCAAACGGAGGTGAGAAGGAAGAGAGTGAAGATGATTGACTGCTGGAGAGTGCTTTTGAGTCGACTCAAACGGAGGTGAGAAGGAAGAGAGTGAAGATGATTGACTGCTGGAGAGTGCTTTTGAGTCGACTCAAACGGAGGTGAGAAGGAAGAGAGTGAAGATGATTGACTGCTGGAGAGTGCTTTTGAGTCGACTCAAACGGAGGTGAGAAGGAAGAGAGTGAAGATGATTGACTGCTGGAGAGTAAGTGCAGAGGTGTGCGAGCTGAGCACATTCAATGTTAGAATTGAACCGTTGAGTTGATTAGGAATCAAGAGGGCTTACATAGTTGAAGCTAGGGAAGTTGAGTTGGTTGGGTACCTAGCCAACATTATTGGCCCCCCACCAATAAGTTGGGTTGGAGAATTATTAGGGGGTCCCAATAATGTTGGCCTAAGTGAGCCAACATGATTGGGGGCAACCCAACCTTGGGGTCCAATAATTGGACCAAGGTTGGGTTCCAACCCCCAACTAGGGTTAACCCTAGTTTGTGCACCCAAACATAGTTTGGGTGCTTATCTCTATCCTAGGGTTTAAAGGATCAATGCAGGATACAAAAGAGTAGTATAATCTAACATTCAACACACTGCAACCCGCCTTTTGAGACGTCTCAAACGCCACCCATCTCGTCCTCCATTCCATACCCTGCTGCTTCTTTTCGAGACGTCTCAAAAATTCACTATATACACGTGGCACCCCCCCTCCGCCCCCACTCTTTACCATGCAGCAGCAGCCATGGGGGGTGTGCCCCTGCAGTACCACTGGGTGATGTCTCGCCTGGAGGACGTCACTCCAGCCACGCTCAACCTGCACCCAGGGGAGCCCACTTTTTTTTCCAACCCCTTTTTCCTCTCCTTGTTTCTTGCTTTCCCCTTCACCACACCAGTCAGCAGCAGCCATGGGGGGTGTGCCCCTGCAGTACCACTGGGTGATGTCTCGCCTGGAGGACGTCACCCCCTCAATGCTCAACCTGCACCCAGGGGAAGCCATTGCAGCCAACTGCGCCCTGCGCCTCTCCCAACTGCTCGACGAATCAGAACAGCCCAACGCAGCTGCCAACCCTGCCTCCGCAGCTAGCACGGTCTTTGCCAAGCCTGTCTCCGCACCTGGTTCCGAGCCTGGTTTCGAAGCAGCGGGAGCAGCAGTCGGTGCGGATGTGGACAGGAGGGCGGACGTGGACGGGGCATATCTAGACAAGTCGTATCTGGACGGCTCAGATCCAAACAGATCGTACCTGGACGGCTCAGATCCAGACAGGTCGTATCTGGCGAAGGCAGATTCGGACGAATCCCCACGCATGAGAGTGCTGCGAACGATCCGGATGCTGAGGCCTAAGGTGGTGACGGTGGTGGAGCAATACAGCAACCACTCCTCGCCCTTCTTCCTCGCGCGGTTCTATGAAGCTCTCTACTACTATGCCGCGTTATTCGAGTCGATTGACGCGTCGCTGCCCAGGAACGAAGTAGCACGAAGAGTGTTTGAAGAACAGGTGCGTGTGTTGAACAGGTGCGTGTGTTGAACAGGTGCGTGTGTTGAACAGGTGCGTGTGTTGAACAGGTGCGTGTGTTGAACAGGTGCGTGTGTTGAACAGGTGCGTGTGTTGAACAGGTGCGTGTGTTGAACAGGTGCGTGTGTTGAACAGGTGCGTGTGTTGAACAGGTGCGTGTGTTGAACAGGTGCGTGTGTTGAACAGGTGCGTGTGTTGAACAGGTGCGTGTGTTGAACAGGTGCGTGTGTTGAACAGGTGCGTGTGTTGAACAGGTGCGTGTGTTGAACAGGTGCGTGTGTTGAACAGGTGCGTGTGTTGAACAGGTGCGTGTGTTGAACAGGTGCGTGTGTTGAACAGGTGCGTGTGTTGAACAGGTGCGTGTGTTGAACAGGTGCGTGTGTTGAACAGGTGCGTGTGTTGAACAGGTGCGTGTGTTGAACAGGTGCGTGTGTTGAACAGGTGCGTGTGTTGAACAGGTGCGTGTGTTGAACAGGTGCGTGTGTTGAACAGGTGCGTGTGTTGAACAGGTGCGTGTGTTGAACAGGTGCGTGTGTTGAACAGGTGCGTGTGTTGAACAGGTGCGTGTGTTGAACAGGTGCGTGTGTTGAACAGGTGCGTGTGTTGAACAGGTGCGTGTGTTGAACAGGTGCGTGTGTTGAACAGGTGCGTGTGTTGAACAGGTGCGTGTGTTGAACAGGTGCGTGTGTTGAACAGGTGCGTGTGTTGAACAGGTGCGTGTGTTGAACAGGTGCGTGTGTTGAACAGGTGCGTGTGTTGAACAGGTGCGTGTGTTGAACAGGTGCGTGTGTTGAACAGGTGCGTGTGTTGAACAGGTGCGTGTGTTGAACAGGTGCGTGTGTTGAACAGGTGCGTGTGTTGAACAGGTGCGTGTGTTGAACAGGTGCGTGTGTTGAACAGGTGCGTGTGTTGAACAGGTGCGTGTGTTGAACAGGTGCGTGTGTTGAACAGGTGCGTGTGTTGAACAGGTGCGTGTGTTGAACAGGTGCGTGTGTTGAACAGGTGCGTGTGTTGAACAGGTGCGTGTGTTGAACAGGTGCGTGTGTTGAACAGGTGCGTGTGTTGAACAGGTGCGTGTGTTGAACAGGTGCGTGTGTTGAACAGGTGCGTGTGTTGAACAGGTGCGTGTGTTGAACAGGTGCGTGTGTTGAACAGGTGCGTGTGTTGAACAGGTGCGTGTGTTGAACAGGTGCGTGTGTTGAACAGGTGCGTGTGTTGAACAGGTGCGTGTGTTGAACAGGTGCGTGTGTTGAACAGGTGCGTGTGTTGAACAGGTGCGTGTGTTGAACAGGTGCGTGTGTTGAACAGGTGCGTGTGTTGAACAGGTGCGTGTGTTGAACAGGTGCGTGTGTTGAACAGGTGCGTGTGTTGAACAGGTGCGTGTGTTGAACAGGTGCGTGTGTTGAACAGGTGCGTGTGTTGAACAGGTGCGTGTGTTGAACAGGTGCGTGTGTTGAACAGGTGCGTGTGTTGAACAGGTGCGTGTGTTGAACAGGTGCGTGTGTTGAACAGGTGCGTGTGTTGAACAGGTGCGTGTGTTGAACAGGTGCGTGTGTTGAACAGGTGCGTGTGTTGAACAGGTGCGTGTGTTGAACAGGTGCGTGTGTTGAACAGGTGCGTGTGTTGAACAGGTGCGTGTGTTGAACAGGTGCGTGTGTTGAACAGGTGCGTGTGTTGAACAGGTGCGTGTGTTGAACAGGTGCGTGTGTTGAACAGGTGCGTGTGTTGAACAGGTGCGTGTGTTGAACAGGTGCGTGTGTTGAACAGGTGCGTGTGTTGAACAGGTGCGTGTGTTGAACAGGTGCGTGTGTTGAACAGGTGCGTGTGTTGAACAGGTGCGTGTGTTGAACGAAGTAGCACGAACAGCACGAACAGGTGAGTGACTTTTGAACAGGTGCGTGCTGCCTGCGAGGTGACTTTTGAACAGGTGCGTGCTGCCTGCGAGGTGACTTTTGAACAGGTGCGTGCTGCCTGCGAGGTGACTTTTGAACAGGTGCGTGCTGCGTGCGAGGTGACTTTTGAACAGGTGCGTGCTGCCTGCGAGGTGACTTTTGAACAGGTGCGTGCTGCCTGCGAGGTGACTTTTGAACAGGTGCGTGCTGCCTGCGAGGTGACTTTTGAACAGGTGCGTGCTGCCTGCGAGGTGACTTTTGAACAGGTGCGTGCTGCCTGCGAGGTGACTTTTGAACAGGTGCGTGCTGCCTGCGAGGTGACTTTTGAACAGGTGCGTGCTGCCTGCGAGGTGACTTTTGAACAGGTGAGTGCTGCCTGCGTGCGAGGTGACTTTTGAACAGGTGCGTGCTGCCTGCGTGCGAGGTGACTTTTGAACAGGTGCGTGCTGCCTGCGAGGTGACTTTTGAACAGGTGCGTGCTGCGTGCGAGGTGACTTTTGAACAGGTGCGTGCTGCGTGCGAGGTGACTTTTCAACAGGTGCGTGCTGCCTGCGTGCGAGGTGACTTTTGAACAGGTGCGTGCTGCCTGCGTGCGAGGTGACTTTTGAACAGGTGCGTGCTGCCTGCGTGCGAGGTGACTTTTGAACAGGTGCGTGCTGCCTGCGAGGTGACTTTTGAACAGGTGCGTGCTGCCTGCGAGGTGACTTTTGAACAGGTGCGTGCTGCCTGCGAGGTGACTTTTGAACAGGTGCGTGCTGCCTGCGAGGTGACTTTTGAACAGGTGCGTGCTGCCTGCGAGGTGACTTTTGAACAGGTGCGTGCTGCCTGCGAGGTGACTTTTGAACAGGTGCGTGCTGCCTGCGAGGTGACTTTTGAACAGGTGCGTGCTGCCTGCGTGCGAGGTGACTTTTGAACAGGTGCGTGCTGCCTGCGTGCGAGGTGACTTTTGAACAGGTGCGTGCTGCCTGCGTGCGAGGTGACTTTTGAACAGGTGCGTGCTGCCTGCGTGCGAGGTGACTTTTGAACAGGTGCGTGCTGCCTGCGAGGTGACTTTTGAACAGGTGCGTGCTGCGTGCGAGGTGACTTTTGAACAGGTGCGTGCTGCCTGCGTGCGAGGTGACTTTTGAACAGGTGCGTGCTGCCTGCGAGGTGACTTTTGAACAGGTGCGTGCTGCCTGCGAGGTGACTTTTGAACAGGTGCGTGCTGCCTGCGAGGTGACTTTTGAACAGGTGCGTGCTGCCTGCGAGGTGACTTTTGAACAGGTGCGTGCTGCCTGCGTGCGAGGTGACTTTTGAACAGGTGCGTGCTGCCTGCGAGGTGACTTTTGAACAGGTGCGTGCTGCCTGCGAGGTGACTTTTGAACAGGTGCGTGCTGCCTGCGAGGTGACTTTTGAACAGGTGCGTGCTGCCTGCGAGGTGACTTTTGAACAGGTGCGTGCTGCCTGCGAGGTGACTTTTGAACAGGTGCGTGCTGCCTGCGTGCGAGGTGACTTTTGAACAGGTGCGTGCTGCCTGCGTGCGAGGTGACTTTTGAACAGGTGCGTGCTGCCTGCGAGGTGACTTTTGAACAGGTGCGTGCTGCGTGCGAGGTGACTTTTCAACAGGTGCGTGCTGCCTGCGTGCGAGGTGACTTTTGAACAGGTGCGTGCTGCCTGCGTGCGAGGTGACTTTTGAACAGGTGCGTGCTGCCTGCGAGGTGACTTTTGAACAGGTGCGTGCTGCCTGCGAGGTGACTTTTGAACAGGTGCGTGCTGCCTGCGAGGTGACTTTTGAACAGGTGCGTGCTGCCTGCGAGGTGACTTTTGAACAGGTGCGTGCTGCCTGCGAGGTGACTTTTGAACAGGTGCGTGCTGCCTGCGAGGTGACTTTTGAACAGGTGCGTGCTGCCTGCGAGGTGACTTTTGAACAGGTGCGTGCTGCCTGCGTGCGAGGTGACTTTTGAACAGGTGCGTGCTGCCTGCGTGCGAGGTGACTTTTGAACAGGTGCGTGCTGCCTGCGTGCGAGGTGACTTTTGAACAGGTGCGTGCTGCCTGCGTGCGAGGTGACTTTTGAACAGGTGCGTGCTGCCTGCGAGGTGACTTTTGAACAGGTGCGTGCTGCCTGCGTGCGAGGTGACTTTTGAACAGGTGCGTGCTGCCTGCGAGGTGACTTTTGAACAGGTGCGTGCTGCCTGCGAGGTGACTTTTGAACAGGTGCGTGCTGCCTGCGAGGTGACTTTTGAACAGGTGCGTGCTGCCTGCGAGGTGACTTTTGAACAGGTGCGTGCTGCCTGCGAGGTGACTTTTGAACAGGTGCGTGCTGCCTGCGAGGTGACTTTTGAACAGGTGCGTGCTGCCTGCGAGGTGACTTTTGAACAGGTGCGTGCTGCCTGCGAGGTGACTTTTGAACAGGTGCGTGCTGCCTGCGAGGTGACTTTTGAACAGGTGCGTGCTGCCTGCGAGGTGACTTTTGAACAGGTGCGTGCTGCCTGCGAGGTGACTTTTGAACAGGTGCGTGCTGCCTGCGTGCGAGGTGACTTTTGAACAGGTGCGTGCTGCCTGCGAGGTGACTTTTGAACAGGTGCGTGCTGCCTGCGAGGTGACTTTTGAACAGGTGCGTGCTGCCTGCGAGGTGACTTTTGAACAGGTGCGTGCTGCCTGCGAGGTGACTTTTGAACAGGTGCGTGCTGCCTGCGAGGTGACTTTTGAACAGGTGCGTGCTGCCTGCGTGCGAGGTGACTTTTGAACAGGTGCGTGCTGCCTGCGAGGTGACTTTTGAACAGGTGCGTGCTGCCTGCGAGGTGACTTTTGAACAGGTGCGTGCTGCCTGCGAGGTGACTTTTGAACAGGTGCGTGCTGCCTGCGAGGTGACTTTTGAACAGGTGCGTGCTGCCTGCGAGGTGACTTTTGAACAGGTGCGTGCTGCCTGCGAGGTGACTTTTGAACAGGTGCGTGCTGCCTGCGAGGTGACTTTTGAACAGGTGCGTGCTGCCTGCGAGGTGACTTTTGAACAGGTGCGTGCTGCCTGCGAGGTGACTTTTGAACAGGTGCGTGCTGCCTGCGAGGTGACTTTTGAACAGGTGCGTGCTGCCTGCGAGGTGACTTTTGAACAGGTGCGTGCTGCCTGCGAGGTGACTTTTGAACAGGTGCGTGCTGCCTGCGAGGTGACTTTTGAACAGGTGCGTGCTGCCTGCGTGCGAGGTGACTTTTGAACAGGTGCGTGCTGCCTGCGTGCGAGGTGACTTTTGAACAGGTGCGTGCTGCCTGCGTGCGAGGTGACTTTTGAACAGGTGCGTGCTGCCTGCGTGCGAGGTGACTTTTGAACAGGTGCGTGCTGCCTGCGTGCGAGGTGACTTTTGAACAGGTGCGTGCTGCCTGCGAGGTGACTTTTGAACAGGTGCGTGCTGCCTGCGAGGTGACTTTTGAACAGGTGCGTGCTGCCTGCGTGCGAGGTGACTTTTGAACAGGTGCGTGCTGCCTGCGTGCGAGGTGACTTTTGAACAGGTGCGTGCTGCCTGCGTGCGAGGTGACTTTTGAACAGGTGCGTGCTGCCTGCGTGCGAGGTGACTTTTGAACAGGTGCGTGCTGCCTGCGTGCGAGGTGACTTTTGAACAGGTGCGTGCTGCCTGCGTGCGAGGTGACTTTTGAACAGGTGCGTGCTGCCTGCGTGCGAGGTGACTTTTGAACAGGTGCGTGCTGCCTGCGAGGTGACTTTTGAACAGGTGCGTGCTGCCTGCGTGCGAGGTGACTTTTGAACAGGTGCGTGCTGCCTGCGAGGTGACTTTTGAACAGGTGCGTGCTGCCTGCGAGGTGACTTTTGAACAGGTGCGTGCTGCCTGCGAGGTGACTTTTGAACAGGTGCGTGCTGCCTGCGAGGTGACTTTTGAACAGGTGCGTGCTGCCTGCGAGGTGACTTTTGAACAGGTGTGTGCTGCCTGCGAGGTGACTTTTGAACAGGTGCGTGCTGCCTGCGAGGTGACTTTTGAACAGGTGCGTGCTGCCTGCGAGGTGACTTTTGAACAGGTGCGTGCTGCCTGCGTGCGAGGTGACTTTTGAACAGGTGCGTGCTGCCTGCGAGGTGACTTTTGAACAGGTGCGTGCTGCCTGCGAGGTGACTTTTGAACAGGTGCGTGCTGCCTGCGAGGTGACTTTTGAACAGGTGCGTGCTGCCTGCGAGGTGACTTTTGAACAGGTGCGTGCTGCCTGCGAGGTGACTTTTGAACAGGTGCGTGCTGCCTGCGTGCGAGGTGACTTTTGAACAGGTGCGTGCTGCCTGCGAGGTGACTTTTGAACAGGTGCGTGCTGCCTGCGAGGTGACTTTTGAACAGGTGCGTGCTGCCTGCGAGGTGACTTTTGAACAGGTGCGTGCTGCCTGCGAGGTGACTTTTGAACAGGTGCGTGCTGCCTGCGAGGTGACTTTTGAACAGGTGCGTGCTGCCTGCGAGGTGACTTTTGAACAGGTGCGTGCTGCCTGCGAGGTGACTTTTGAACAGGTGCGTGCTGCCTGCGAGGTGACTTTTGAACAGGTGCGTGCTGCCTGCGAGGTGACTTTTGAACAGGTGCGTGCTGCCTGCGTGCGTGTGTATGTGGTTGAAGAAGTGTTTTGAGACGTCTCAAAACACTTCTTCAAACAGAGTGTTCGAAGAACAGGTGCGTGCTGCCTGCGTGCGTGTGTATGTGGCCGCCTTGCTCGCTTGCTGCGCCCCAAGGTGGTGACAGTGGTGGAGCAGTACAGCAACCACTCCTCGGTCTTCTTCCTTGCGAGACTGTACGGGGCTCTCTACTATTATGCCGCACTGTTTGAGTCCATTGACGCATCGCTTCCAAGAAACGAGGTCGCCAGACGAGTGTTCGAAGAGCAGGTGGGTCTCGAATGTTGCTCTTTCTGTATGTCCGTCTGTTTGTCCATGTGTGCTGCGAACGATCCAGATGCTGAGGCCCAAGGTGGTGACGGTGGAGGAGCAGTACAGCAACCTCTCCTCGCCCTTCTTCCTCGCCCTTCTTCCTCGCCCTTCTTCCTCGCCCTTCTTCCTCGCCCTTCTTCCTTGCGCAACTCTATCCGCAATTTGTCAGCCCGCCCGTCCGTGTGTCCATCTGTCCGTCCGTCCGTCTGTCTGTCTGTCCCTCTGTCTGTGTTTGCTGGTCGTCCAGATTTCATCCTTTTTGCTAGTTCTGTTGTTGCTACTGCTCCTCCGACATTGCTGTTTCCCTTGCGTCTTCCTCCCTCCCGCAACCTCAGGTACTAGGCCGAGCGATTGTGAATCTGGTAGCATGTGAAGGGCAGGAGAGGGTGGAGAGGCAGGAGCCACTGGACCAGTGGCAGCAGAGGATGCTGAGGGCGGGGTTCAAGCCTAGAGGACTGAGTGAAGGAGTGGTTACCACCCTGCATGCCCTGTTACAAACGTGAGTGTGGTTACCACCTGGCTTGTGAGTGATATGAAACGTAGGAGCCGTTGGAGCAGTGGCAGCAGAGGATGCTCAGAGTGGGTTTCAAGCCTCGTGGGCTGAGCCAAGGGGTGGTTACCACCCTGCACGCACTGTTACAAACGTGAGTGTGGTGGTAGGGTTGTGAGGTAAGTGTGGTTAACCTTCTGTATGTGAGAGACATGGAGAGACAGGAGCTGTTGGAGCAGTGGCAGCAGAGCATGCTCAGGGCGGATTTCAAGCCTCGTGGACTGAGTGAGGGCGTGGTTACCACCCTGCACGCACCGTTACAAACGTTGTCTGGTTACTATTCTGTATGTGAGAGACAGGAAAAGGTAAGAGCGTTTGGAGACAGTGGCAGCAGGGGATCCAATCCGCTTGGCGGGGTTCCAAACCACCCAGGCCATGTTGTGTCTACCTTGCTGTGTAGACCGTGGCTTTCCGACTTGATAATCACACCCTCATCCTGTTGCAGGGATTTTTTTAGAATTCTCAAAAGCGATTTCAAGCGCTGTCTTTCTGTGTAGACCACAATGTGTCGGCTAAAGAATCACATCCTTATCCTTCTCTGATTGGGTCTTTTGTGTGATTTGATTTATGTGTGGCATGGGTTTGCTGAGGTGGCATGATGACACATGGCATGGCGTGACGACACGTGGCATGGCATGATGGCACGTGGCATGACATGATGGCACGTGGCATGGCGTGACGACACGTGGCATGGCATGATGGCACGTGGCTTGGCGTGATGACACGTGGCAGGTACAACAAGGTGGGGCATGATGTGCGGAGAGTGGACGAAGCGAGCGTGGTGCTGACGTGGAAGGGCAACCCGCTATTGGCTATGATGGCATGGGAACCGCAGGAATGACGGGATGGGAGGATGGCACGTGGTAACCAGAGGAAGGGTGACAGCTGGTAACCAGATGCGAGTAGACTTCTGAGTTGACTCAATAGTCACATGGAAGGGCAACCCGCTATTGGCCATGATGGCATGGGAACCACAGGAATGATGGGATGGGGGGATGACACGTGGAAACCACAGGAAGGGTGACTGATGGTAACCAGATGCAGGTATGGCATGGTTACTGCAGATCTGGAGAAGTGATGCTCGCATCTGGTTATGGCATTTTGTGGGATGGGTGTGACAGGGATAGTGGGTGGACCGTGTACGGTCATCTGGTAACCAGAGATAAAGTGGCATGGCATGGGAAGCATACAGGTAGTGCTGTGATGGGATGGCACATGGTATCCAGATGAAGCATGGTGTGGTTACCACAGGGCTGGAGAACTGGTTCGGGAAGTTCAGGGATAGTGGGTAGTTGGAAGAAAACCTGGTAACCAGACACAGGGTTCGTGTGGTTACTGCATTCAGGGTGTAGAGCAAACCACAATAATACTGCAGGGTTGGTTGCTTTGTAATTATACTAGCATAAATACTTTGTCCTGTATATGAGTGACTTGCTGCAAGCAGCAGCTTTTGAACATCATCATGTTTTGCTTGGTGAACTAGTGACTATTTTAATTGTGGTGGTAACCAGCGCAATGTCTCTCTCCATTACCTTCATCCAATTCTCGAAGTCTCCTATTTCCTGCATGAAAATGAAGGAAGCACCACCACAGTATAACTTAGTGTTCACATTGCGAAATGAATCCAATCCAATGGGGAGAGGAAGGAGGGGGGCAGAAAAGGGGGGAGGGAGCGAGGGGAGGAGGACAAGGTGTGTGAGTCGTCTGAAAAATCATAACGTTCCATGTGCAAGCACGTGTCTCAGAACGCCGCCCACTACCCAATCAAACAGCTCCATGCTTAAACATGCCGTTTTCTACACTGTCTGGAATGTACCATTGAAGATTTTCATGAGCAGGAATCAAGGTTAGCAGCTGGAACCGATGATTGTTGAATGCTGTGGACCATTTCTGGCACCGCTCCTGAAACCGCCCCACCTCAGATCAGATACCTACCTTCCCCAGATCAGACCTTACCCTGATGAATTGCTTTCATTTCTCACCTTGATTGCAGTGTGAAGCTCATTGAATGCTGTGGCCCACTTTCTGTGCTGCTCCTGGAACCGCGCCACCTCAGATACCACCTCCCCCAGCTCCGCCTGCACTGCTCCCTCCTGCCTAACCGCCTCCCGCACACCCGAGGCCTCGCTAAGTGTTTCTCTTAGAGCCGCTGCCAGTGGCTCTGCTGCCGCCAGTGACGCCAATCTCGCCTGAACTGAGTGTAAGAGATAATTTGCAGAAAAAGAAAGAAGAAAAAAAAATCAGGGAGGAAAGAGTGGGCTTTAACGTTTAAGAGTATAAGACTGCCACCACAAATATAAGACTGCCTCTGAGCTCTGCCTAACAGCCTCCTTCACACCCGACGTCTTGCTAAGTGTTTCACTTAGCGCTACTGGCAAAGGCTCGGCTATTGCCAGTGACGCCAGACTTGCCTGGGTTGCAAGAAAATGGGGGTGGGAGGGAAAGGAGAGAATGAGATAAGGGATAAGGGAAAGGGGGGGTTGTTGAGGGGGAAGCGGGGGAAGAGGGGGGGGTTGGGGAAACGTAGGCATTCTAAACTGGCTACTTTAGCTAGGAGTTCAGGGTTGGGATGATACGAAGCGCAGCGGCGGCGAAAAAATCCTCTCACCTAATCGCTCCTGTGTGATCCCCTCCTCCGCGTTTTCCGGCGGGCCCTTTCTGTCGTTTCGCGTCTGGTACATTCTTGCTAACCGAACCCTGCCACTGACGCGGCTTAGGAGCAGGATGCGTGGGATGCGATATATTCAGCAACGGATATCCAGCAACGAACTATTTAGGAGGTATGTACGAATGCTAAGTTGATTCATACATTGATTCGTTGACTTCGTCACTGTTGACCTAAGCTACTTCATTCTCGTGCCGAGGCGCGAATTAGGGGCTCTTGCCAACAGTCAAACAAAGTAAACGCGATGGACGCCTGCGAACATTACAACGAAAAGTTAGTTCCTGGAGCAATGCATTCCCATGCAATTGTTTATGAAGTACACTTGAAATAACCATCACGATATCACAATAACTGGAAGTTACAGTCCAGTGACCTGCTTGTGGGAATCACAGCACGTGGCAAAAACATTCTTACACTAATGGAGCATTTCCTCCTCTCCTGTGGGCATCCACGCACAGGGCTTTAACTAGCGCCACTGTACTTAGGACTTACCTGCTCAGACTGTGTTGAACCTTATAGCTCTGACTTTAGGGCATTGTATTCAGAATATACGTACTACATGCCACTCAAACCGACTTCTATCAGGGGCTGATGACGGTGCAGCACGTTTCACGAAGATTTGTTGTGGTGCAATACGGTGGCGGTTCCAACAGGCCCGTTCAAACGCCCAGTGTATGTACTACCACCCCACAGCTTCTCTAGGATGCTGCAGTGTAGAAATAAACCGACTGGATGCCAAGCAGCATTTCAAATCCCCGCTCTGCAACAGGACAATAAATTATCAAGGATTTAAAAGATGTTAATTAAACCTTTTACAACCAAAATCGAATGAACAAACTAAGTACTACAGTGTAACAAGTTGCAAAAGAGCATGCCGACAAATGAGGTTAGAAAAACGAACCTGCGAGGGAGCCGAGAAGAGGAATCGGGCGAACGAACGATCGAATGCCCTCGAGAGGATGCCTGCAAGCATGGAAAGAAGGGGTACGCAAGGCAGCAGAACCCGCATTGAGTAAACTTATAAGGGAGCAGAGTAGAGGGATTGGCCGAACAACAACAGACTCAATACGAACAGAGCCAACTAACAGGGTTACCTTGTAACAGCATCGAAGCAAGGGGTGTGCAGGAGGTACATAACTAGCAGCATGCGCCTACATGTGATGAGTCTATGTCTGAGGCGCCTCAACCATAGACCAAGCCCACAGAGGACCACGTGATTGGTTACCTTGTGACGGCATCGAAGCACGGCGAGCGCAGGAGGTACATGACTAGCAGCATGCGCCGCCGAGCAAGCTGTGGCAGCGAGTGAGAAAGGGGGGATTGGCAGGGGGGGAGAAAGCAAGAGGGAGCGTAGGTCAGCTTTTGAGTCGACTCGAAAGCGAGCGGAGGAGGTACATGACTAGCAGCATTCGCCGCCGAGCAAGCTGTGGCAGCAAGAACACGAGGTTGGCATGGAGGGAAAAAGCGAGAAGAAAGAATAGGTCACATGCGACGAAAATGCGAAAAAGGTTGCAAAAATAAGGATTTATCATTGTGGGTCACCAAGGCATTCAGAAACGAGGTACAAGCGCGCACACACACATACACACAGTTTTTGAACAGTGGTTTTTGAACAGTGGTTTCAAAAAAAAACTTGTACTCACATCGGCTCGCTCCTCATCAGTTAGCTGAAACACCTCCTTTTGTGCCGCGCTTCCCTCCGTCCTTCTGGCATCAGCAGCTGTAGCAGCAGCAGCAGCAGCAGCAGCAGCAGCAGGCTGAGACGGATCAGCATCAGCAGCAGCAGCAGCAGCAGCAGCAGCAGGCTGAGACGGATCAGCATCAGCAGCGGAAGCACCAGCAGCAGAAGCAGCGGAAGTGGACGCAGCTTGAGAGGCGAGGCGATGGAGAAGCAGAGAGGCGGCATCGAGGGAGAGGGAGAGCAGCCAGGGGTTCCAGCGCACCCACCACCACCACCACCTCCTGCCCGGCTGGCCTGGTAGTGGTTTCCGTGCTACTGCGCCTGGAATGAACACACAGGGAGATACCCGGGGAAGAGGATGGGGACAGAGCGATCAGCAGCAGCAGCACTGGCGGTGGCAGCATGGGCAGCAGTGGCAGCTTGAGAGGAGAGGCGATGGAGGAGCAGAGAGGCAGCATCGAGGGAGAGGGAGAGCAGCCAGGGGTTCCAGCGCACCCACCACCACCACCACCTCCTGCCCGGCTGTCCTGGTAGTGGCTTGAGTGTTGCTGTGCCTGGGATGAACACAGAGGGATATACCCAGGGAAGAAGAGGAAGGGGACAGAGCGATCAGCAGCAGCAGCATTGGCGGTGGCAGCACGGGCAGCAGTGGCAGCACGGGCAGCAGTGGCAGCACGGGCAGCACGGGCAGCACGGGCAGCAGTGGCAGCTTGAGAGGCGAAGCGATGGAGGAGCAGGGAGGCAGCGTCGAGGGAGAGGGAGAGCAGCCAGGGGTGCCAGCGCACCCACCACCACCACCACCTCCTGCCCGGCTGGCCTGGGAGAGGTTTGACAGCAGCACTGCCTGGAACGAAGAGAGGGAAGAAAGAGAAGACGTGAGAGAGAGGGAGAGAGAGGGAGAGCAGCCAGGGGTGCCATCGCACCCACCACCACCACCACCTCCTGCCCGGCTGGCCTGGTAGTGGCTTGAGGGTTGCTGTGCCTGGGATAAAGAGAGAAATACAAGGTAGCAATGGTGGATAAGAGAAAGAGGGAGAGGGAGAGCAGCCAGGGGTGCCATCGCACCCACCACCACCACCACCTCCTGCCCGGCTGGCCTGGTAGTGGCTTGAGGGTTGCTGTGCCTGGGATAAAGAGAGAAATACAAGGTAGCAATGGTGGATAAGAGAGAGGGAGAGGGAGAGCAGCCAGGGGTGCCATCGCACCCACCACCACCACCACCTCCTGCCCGGCTGGCCTGGTAGTGGCTTGAGGGTTGCTGTGCCTGGGATAAAGAGAGAAATACAAGGTAGCAATGGCGGATAAGAGAAAGAGGGAGAGGGAGAGCAGCCAGGGGTGCCAGCGCACCCACCACCACCACCACCTCCTGCCCGGCTGGCCCGGCAGTGGTTTGAGTGCTGCTGTGCCCGGCAGTGGATGCACACCGAAGAATACTTCGGAAGAGAGGGAGCCTGGGGTCCCTCCATTTTTGCCCGGGGAAAATGGTGGATAGTCAAAGAGAGGGAGAGGGAGAGCAGCCAGGGGTAACACACCACCACTGCTTGCCCGGCTGCTTGGGAGAAGTTTCACTCATAGTGGTGTCATTTCTGGGAATTCTCATGAGGCGACTTTTGAGGCGCCTCAACAATGTTACTTATAGGAATTTTCAAAAGTGACATCAGGGGTCACAATTTTCAAAAGTGACACCACCACCACCACCACCGCCGCTTGCCCCGCTGCCTGGAAGAGGTTTCAGTGCTGCTGTGTCTGGGATGGAGGGAGGGAGAACCTAGGGGATGAGGGGTGGAGGGAACAGCGTGATCAGCAGAAGCGGCAGCGTGATAAGAGGTTATGAACATAAAGAACACAAAAAGTCCCACGTGTGCGTTGGCCTTACCTGCTCTGGAACGAGCAGCCCTTGCAGCAGCTCGAATGGCAAGCACGTAGAGCAGTGGGCGGAAGATGTGGATGAGCTCTGCTGTCACGTGCATGCAGCTGGGGAGAGATGGGGGGAGGGGAGACATGGATACAGGGATCGAAGACAAGGGGGTAAATAGCTGTGGGTCGTGCGCTGACAACTCCATGTGAATGGCAGGGATTTTTTGAGAATTCTAAAAAAATCCCTGCAACATCACGGGGGTAAATAGCTGTGGGTCGTGCGCTGACAACTCCATGTGAATGGCAGGGATTTTTTGAGAATTCTCAAAAAATCCCTGCAACATCACGGGGGTAAATAGCTGTGGGTCGTGCGCTGACAACTCCATGTGAATGGCAGGGATTTTTTGAGAATTCTCAAAAAATCCCTGCAACATCACGGGGGTAAATAGCTGTGGGTCGTGCGCTGACAACTCCATGTGAATGGCAGGGATTTTTTGAGAATTCTCAAAAAATCCCTGCTACATCACGGGGGTAATTAGCTGTGGGTCGTGCTCTGACAACTCCATGTGAATGGCGAGCCGAGCACGTAGAGGAGCAGGCGGAAGATGTGGATGAGCTCTGCTGTGACATGCATGCAGCTGGTTGGGGGAAGGGGAGATGCGGAGGGAGAGGGGGATAGAAGAAGAGAGGGGAATGGCGAGCACGTAGTGGAGAGGACAGAAGATGTGGATGAGCTGTGCCCACACATGCATGCAGCTGGGTGGATGGGATGGGGAGGGAGAGTGGGGTATGGAATGGCGAGCACGTAGAGGAGCGGACGGAAGATGTGGATGACCTCTGCTGAGACGTGCATGTAGCTGGGTGGGGGAAGAGGGTGATACGCGGGATAGAATGGGGAGGGGAGAGCACGTATTGGCCCATATCAAGAGGCGAGCACGTAGAGGAGCGGGCGGAAGATGTGGATGAGCTGTGCTGAGACGTGCATGTAGCTGGGTGGGGGAAGGGGAGATGGGGAGATGCGGAGGGAGAGGGGGATAGAAGAAGAGAGGGGAATGGCAAGCACGTAGAGGAGCGGGTGGAAGATGTGGATGAGCTGTGCTCACACGTGCATGCAGCTGGGGGGATGGGGAGGGAGAAGGCGAAATCAACAAACATGAGGGAGAACAAGTGCGAGTCGTGCGTTTATGGTGCGTTTGAATTGAATGGAGTGATGGGCACGTGGAGCAGAGAACTGTTGAGACGTCTCAAAAGTTGGAAGGGTTTGAATGTAGTGATGGGCACGTGGAGCAGAGAACTGTTGAGACGTCTCAAAAGTTGGAAGGGTTTGAATGTAGTGATGGGCACGTGGTGGAGCAGAGAGAGCGGAAGATGAAAAGAAACTAACAAAGTAGGATAGAGAGCAGTGCGGCAGAAGACTCACCGAATCCAATCTACTTGCTTTGACTTGGACAATGCTGGATTTAGTTCCCCAGCTGACGTGGTGTCTCCATCTTCGACACTTGCAGCTGATGTAGCGGGCCCATCTTCCATGCATGCAGCTGACGTGGCGCCAGCTGGAGCCTTATCAACAATTCCGTTGGAGTCAGCCGCCTCTACCCTGCCTTGGTTTCCCCTACCCTCTGCTGCTGCCGCGTTCGCAGCAGCAGCAGCACCAGACACAGCAGCAACATCAGGCGCAACAGAAGTAGCACCAGAAGCAGCAACGGCATTCCTCAACACACCAGCACCACCATTTTCCTGTGCCCAATACTGCTGCTGCTGCTGCTGCTGCTGCAAATTACGTTGTTGCTGCTCATAATACCACTGCTGCTGCTGGTAGTGCTGCTGTTGCTGCTGTTGTTGGTACTGGTTCTGCTGGTGGTGGTGCTGGTGGTGAAGGCGGTGGTAATGGCGGGACTGCTGCTGCTGCAATTGCTGACCCCCCACCTGCCTCTGGAACCGTTGAAACGCACCCAGTGCCCTAGTCGTTGCTGCCTGCTGCCCATTCATGCCCCGGTGGTTACCAACACTGTAACCCATAGAACCGCCTGTGCTATGCGGCTGCTGCTGCTGATAGGGGGACGGCTGCTGGGCTTGTAACGAGGATGAAGTTGATGGGGTAGGGGAGGGTTTGCTGGGGCCCGGATTCTCCGTGCTGCCTCCTCCAAAAAGCAGTCGCCACCTGTCACGGTGCAACAGGAGCAGGCGGATTGCGGCCCTGCAGGGAAGACACGTCAGCATCCCAGTCAGCACGAGAGGAACAGAAGGAGAAAGGAGAGAGTAAGGATGAAGAGAGAGGATGAGGAACAGAGAAGATTCGAAAAAATCCTTCAGCAAACTTAGTCTTGAAATAAATAAATAAATAATTAAAAAAAAAAGAGGCCTTTTCGAATCTCCAGGCCCTTGCTCTGCCGCCATCTCACATAATACCTTTCCTCCCCCCTTCCCCCCCCCCACCCAGTTACTCCCTTGGCTGCTTCGATGCCAGCAACAGCAATCCGCTTGGCGTCTTCCGCGTGATAATGAAAGTGTTTTGAGACATCTCAAAGCAGCAATCCGCTTGGCCTCCTCCCACCCAGTGACTCACTTTAAAGCTTCAATGCCAGCAACAGCAGTCCACTTGCCATCCTCCCCAAGCCATTGCTCTGCCGCCATCTCCCCCAGCACCTCCCCCTCTTTCACCACCGCCAGCACCAGCGCCCACGGCACCATCCCCATTCCCCCCTTCCCCTCTTCCCCCTCCCCCTCCCCTTCTTCTCCGTCAACTCCTCCCCCAGCCTCCCCAGCCCCCCTCCTGCGACCCTCCCTCCCCCCCGTCCTTTCCCCCAATTCTCCCCCCAATCCCTCCCCCCCTTCCCGCCCCCATTCCCCTTGGAATTGTCCGCCAGTGGGGAGGGTATGCGGAAGGGGATAGGGGTACGGGGAAGGGGGGAAATTAGGGGCGGGGAAGGGATGGGGGGAAGAATGCGGGGGGAGATTGGGATTGGGGGAAGGGGAGTGGGGGAAGGAGGCAGGATGGCCTATGACAGGGGGAGGGGTAAAGGCTGGATGGGAATGGGGGTGTGGATGATAGTGCTGTTGCTGCTGGTCGTGTTGGTGGTGCTGCTGCTGCTGGTAGTGGGGGTGTTGCTGGTATTGTGGATGCCGAACGAACTCTGGAGAACCGTTGTGACTCAACGGATACGGTGCGGGAAGGTTCAGGTTCGGCGCGTGGAGGTTCGGAGCTTGGTTCGGAGGGAGGTTCGGAGAAAAGCCGTTGGGTTGGAAGAGAGCGAGATTGCGATTGGGGCTCTGAAGAGCCCGTTGATTGTGTAATGGGAAGGAAGAGGGTTGGCTGGCAGGCCTAAGGGAGCGGTTGCTGGCTTGGGAAGGGGCTTCAGTAGGAGCTGTCTCGATAATATGGTCGTTTATAACGGAGATCACTCCAATCAATGTCGAAACTGCCACCGACACAAGGGAAACGGAGAGGTGAAAACTTTGAACAGTTGCCAAAAATAAACCAGGCGCGCACACACCTTGCAGCGTAAAAAAAAAAAAAAAAAAAAAAAAAAAACTTACGAGCCTCCGGCGCAAGCTCTGACTCAGCCAATCGGTCAGGAAGGAGCCATGTCAGGGTCTGTGCACGCAAGTATGGCAGCAGGGAGGGAGAGAGAGATGTGGGGGAAGGGGCAGAAGAGGATGGGACGGATACAGAGAGCTAAAGGCAGGTGCTGTCATTGTCACTAAGAGCTGTCAAAAAATATAGTCAGTGCTATATTGTTTTCTCGGACTGACAGTGCTGTCAAACGATGTAGTCCCCTAAAACAAATAGTTGCACACTGACAAAAGGCACTCGCATTCCCCACCCGTTGCCTTGGCCCACAGTCGCCATGCTTTCGATTCACATTCGCCATCCTCTAGCTTCACTCACATTCGCCATGCTTTCGGCCGACGACAGCCATTGTCGGTTGCGGCGAACCCAGTCTTTGTACGCGTCGAACACCGCCACCGCCATGACCGCAATTACTCGTCACCACTTGCTAACGGACCCAGTCGTCACCGCTACTACTCTTTGCTACTCAATATCGAACCCAGTCCTTGTACGCGTCGAACGCCGCCACCGCCATAATTGCGTTTAGTTAATCGCCAATTGAGCGAAAATATGTCAACGACTGCTACTCACTGCCGCTCCTCAGTGCTTGTACGCGTCGAACACTGCCAACGCCATAACTGCGATTTGCGTAAGCCAGGTGTAAATCCGCTCACGAAGAACTGTGTTCCTCAATACCGAACCCAGTCCCTGTACGTGTCGAACACCGCTACCGCCATCACCGCGACCGGCTCTTACAGAACCCTGAGCCGCCTCAGTAGCTACTGACCTCTCCGTTGCGCTCACAAACCCTCAGGTCCTCACGAATCATCCGCTCCTCAGCCGTTACACGCATCCAGGACAGCCACAGCCATGATGCCTTACTGCTCGTGATCGTCGCATTGGCTCACAGATGTCGTCTCGAAATTTAGAGAAGTCTTCACGTCACGAATATAAATCTTCTGCCCTCCTCTGCATCTGTTCTGGCAGCAAAAGGGCATGCAACCTTCGTCTCGGATTGTGGAAAACTTGCGGAAACCCAGATTGCGGTTTCGGCGAACGTCGTCTCGGGAAAATCTCGGTTTAACGAACAAGGTTACAGTTTTCGTTGCGCAACTTCGGGCGCAACCGCACCCGAGGTTCCACGCCCAAATTCAACTTCGAGATTCCCGAGCTGGAGCGTCTCTGTGAATCAGGTGAAATAAAACTACTTAGCTATTTGATAGAGAATGTTTCCTGCCCAGTTTATGGTGTACTTTTCTCCCCGAACTTTGTTATACATACAACTGTTTCCATTATCCCGCTTGTCTCTCATGTTCTAGCACAGAGGTCATACTTCAACCGCTCTTGGGGAAGTAATTTGAAATCATTGATCATTCACATGAGGTAATATACAGAGACACAGCCAAACAGGCTGGTAAAATACTGCTAACAAACAACATGACAGCATCAAGCCATGGAAAGGCATCACATGACCATAAGCTACCATGCTGGAAACAGGAGATGCAGCACCAATCAGATTGGTACCACAAAAAAAAGGAGCGAAGATGAAACCAGATAAAGAACCAGCACCACCAGGCTACCTGGCACTGGAAAAAGGGTGGTAATAGAGAGGGCAGCACAGGAGAGGCAAACCCGTGGAGATACACCAGCTGCAGCCAGTGCAAAAAAAACGGGTATGCACAAACCTTGCACCTCATCCCGTCTCGACCATGCTGAAACTTGAATCCCTCTAATGAAAGGATTGAATGAAAGAACTCATCACCCAATGAAAGAACTGAAATCAGAGCTACGATGCTCAATCCGCACGGCTCCAGTTCAAGCGGTTCAGATTTGGACGCCAAGAAGGGACGGCCTGGGGCGGAGGAACTGATGGTAGGTCGGCTTCTGGCGGGGCTCTGGGGATGAAATCGGGGTGAAGAATTCGGATACTCCCGAGGACGAGCCTGACGATGATGCTGAGATAGAGCGCGACTCGGCCTCAAAGGCGCGAAGACTCTTGAGACGCCACTTGTACGCGCTAGTGGCGTCTTCGTTAAGGTCGTTGCGTTCCTGGAATGAAATTGTCAGGCTGGTGTCGGTCGAATTCGTTGCGAAGGTATTATCACATGAATAGCCTGTGCGAGGGATCTTCTTGGGATTTGTGTGGTCGGGCGACACAGCGAACGGCGATGCTGTCGCTAGGGGAGTGGGCGACGACGGCGGCGACTGCAAGCTCCGCACTACAAGCTCGAGAAGGGAAGCTGCCGCGTCGCGCTTCGCCTTCTCGCCTGCAGTTGGGCTGCGCGCAGCCGACGAGAGTCTTCCTGCAGAAGGGTGCTGCTGCTTCGGAGACAGGTTCGGCTGTCGAAGCTGGGTCAGAGGCTCGGCAACACGAAGGGCCTGCTCGTCGCAGGTGGTGGTCGCAGCAGTGTCGTTTGAGAGTTGCACTACGACAGCCTCCAGCTGTTGCGACGCCTGCTGCTGCGACTGCTCCTGCGACGGCTGCGACGGAAACACCTTCGACGCCTGTCGCGGGAACACAGCTCTTCGCGCGAGGGCGAGCCACGGGTGCGACATCACACCGTCGATGTCATATCTCTGCGCAGGATCGACGATCATCATTCGGCAGATCAGATCCCGCGCCGCGATCGACAATTTCGACCATCCCGCGCTCCGGAAGTCGTTCGGGGTCAGCTGGCGCCGGTTTCCGGGAAACGCGGGCCACGTGGAAGTGAGCATTGAGTAAAGGAGCACGCCTAGAGACCACACGTCAGCCTTGGTGTTATAAGGCTGCTCAGCAAGCATTTCCGGTGCTTCGTAGGGCATGCTCCCACCGATCCCAACCATCGCGCACCCCGGCTTCAGCTGAAACGACAGCCCAAAATCCGCAAGACGAACGGACAAGTTATCCGCGATAGAAGCAGAGGAGGATCCGGTAGTAGCAGCACCCTGAGCGATTGCGGAAGTCTTGGTGAGAAGAATGTTTTCAGGCTTGATGTCGCGGTGAACGATGCGGTGCGCGTGGCACCATCGGACGGCACGGACGATCTGAACAAAGATTTTCGCCGCAGACGCCTCATCCAGACCGTTGCCTGATCGGTCGACCAGATCGAACAGATCTCCGCCGTTGCACAGCTCCGTTATAACATACACGGTCTTCTCATCAGCGTACACATGTGCGAGTGACAATATGTTTTCGTGGGCGCCGAGAAGCGACAGAGAGTAAATCTCCCGTTGAAGATCCGCCATCTCAGCTTCTGACAGACCCGCGGTGCGGATCTGCTTGCACGCCATTGGCTGACCCGAGGCGCGATCCACGCAGCGCCATACCTTGCCGTACTGACCCTCCCCGATGATGTCGCTGAAAGCGAAATCTTGCCAGAGCTGCGACGAAGGCTTCGGCTGCGACATGATCGTCAGATCGTGCGTCTGAGTCGACTGTCGGACAGATGCCAGCGGATTTGTGACGGATACCAGAACTGGGGTCACACGTATTGAGAGTCCTCTGTAAACAAAACACAGCTTCGTGCTAAAGAACAACCAATCGGGACAATCAACCTCGGAAGAGATGAGGATGGGATCAGGATATCCTGAGAGAAGGAAGACTGACGCCTAATATATCTCGCGTTGGGGGAGGTTAGTTCCTCCTCCTCCACTACTACAGCTGGGACGAGCGGGTAACTGACGCGTTTCTTGGTTGTCGTATTAGGGACGGACCGTTCGCTAAGGATAAAAGGGACCGTGGCGGCTGCAGTGGTATTGCAACAGCGACTGAGGCACCGACGACGAATCGTTCGAATGAGGAAAAAGAGCAGGCATGTGTGGTACACAAATGTCACGAATATCGACCAAAGCACATGGAAGGAAACTGGTGAAGGGTGCAGCAGCAGTCAGGAACCTAGGAGGTCCGCTAAGGTTCACGCAAATGGCAGCGGCAGCGGCATCCCTTTGGCAGTGCGAGACAAAGGGTGTGGTTGAAATAGCGGATCGCATGTTTGGTGGAGTGTACGACGCGCAGAGCAGCAGCAGTTTGTTCCGGAAGCTGCTTGTGCATTCCCCATGCCCGAGTTCTGTGCGCGAGCAACATTTTGTTACTGGGAAACACACAGATTATTTGACGTTTGAGTGAGGTGAGTACTGGTTCAAGACGGTGAAGTGATCCAACCGCTCTGAATAGGACCAAACCGCGGATAGCCGTTTTAGCTTGAATGAGCCGAGACCAACATCCATATGCGGTGCGGACCTTCCAGGGATCTTTGTTGGACCTCAGCGTCTGGTAACTAAAGCTTCTCGAATACACGACGAAAAAAAATTGCCAAAACCTAGCCAATCGCCATAGGCGCGATTCTGACATAGCCATTGCCTTCGGGGTGTGTGGCGCTGGCATGCGAACGGATTCTTTCCGCGAAATTAACGGGTGGGAGACAAGTGCTGCTCACTCGACTCATCCAACCAATCCCATCCCAAAGGAAGCAGTGCATGGACGCTGCCAAAACAAAAGCCGAGTCGTGCGCACCTTAGAAGTGACGTCAGTGGAACAATTTTCACCAATGAATGTAATGTACTGTTCTCTCAAATATTTGATTCCATTCTTTTCCCGCCCAAAACTCTCGCACTTGCTGTAAGACAGCAAGGGTGTGGCTGCAGTTGCATTCTAAAGCTGTCTTCACCTGCCTTAGATTTCGGTCTGGTCCATATTTCTTACCAGAATCTTCTTCGTCGCCTGCAAAACCTCCAAGTGCTTCACTTACGACCACGTCAAGAGGTCCACTTTTAAGCGAGGCGCGAAAAGCAGCCAACGAGACCTACAGTACGTGGCAGATTCATGACGCAATCCTTTTGAGACATCCAATGGGCATCAGCACCCAAGACAAAGGCAGGGTCTCTCGTTCTTGGGGCCATTTTCAGGTGCAATCTCTATAGTACAGAATATGTGTTCAGGTGCGATCCCAATCTGTTACGGCACTGTTGCGGCACTGAAAGCCTCATCGGAACTCGGTCGTCGGACCCGTTTTGCCAGTGTCGACAGGAGGGGTCGTCGGAGCCGGGTCTGACGAGGCGGGCGACTGACGCGCGTGCGGGCCCGCCAGCCTGGCCCAGGGCTGGGCCGAGCGCACGACCGCCGCCCTCCGAAATTGAACAGCGACCCACGTTACCGGGCGGGGTCGGCGAGCTGGCGACCCCTCGCGCGAGGGAAAGTTACCCTCGCGCGAAGGCAGCCCACACGTGCTGCCTGCCCGCGAGGTCCTAGTAACCCATCGCGGCCTGCCCGGACGGGCAGGCGAGGGCCGTGCGAAAATACGGGCCCCCCTCGGGACACTCGACAATTTCGCGATTCGCAGCGGTGGCGCCACGTGTTCGCCCGTGGCTTCGCATCGGGCGCATGCGAAATTTTTGTCGAGGCGGAAATAAATTCTCTCCCATCGCATGCATTCTATCGTCGCGAACCGCTACGAAATCGACACGTGTCGATTGTAGCGTCGCTCCGCGCGCAGGAGGATTCGTGCGTCCCCTCGCCGACCTGGGCCAATGGACGCGAAGTCGACGCTCTACCAAGGCGGAGACGGACCACCTGTGCCACTTGCGCATCCGCCCTCCGAGCACTGCCGAGCCAGGCCGTGCACCCTTGGGCGATGCTGAACGGGCCTGGGGGGGGGGGGGGGGCACCACCTCCTTTTCTCTGTGGAAGGTGGCCTCGCTCCGCATTTTCGGCATCTCTTTCGGATTTTCAAACATTGACAGCTCTGCGCCTCCCCTCTCTCCTACCAGAGCCGTCCGCCTCTTTTCTTAGTCGACAGATATGGAGCCGATCTCCGCCGCCGATAAGTCGGCGCCGACATCGGCCGACTTTCCCCTTCGGGTGCAAATGGGTCGCGGTCTCAGCTTCACCTTAGAGTGGAACGACTACGCCGTCCTTCGCGACCAAAAGAAAGAGTTCACCGAGAGATGCTTTGGACTCGCCATCAGGTGGGACGCGGGTAGTCGCGGTAGTCGAATAGGGTAGATGTCGGTGCCGACCAACCCTAGTAGGGCGCACTGTCGCCGATTGTCTTCCGACGTACGTCGGCGGGCGCGTTTGACGAAGCACGTCGACATGGCAGCGTTTGCTTACCAGCCATGTTCTCATCCCTCGTGCTCACTCGTGCGCTCAGGTTCGCTTGGTTTGACATTGGGCGGGACGACCTGCGGTTGTGGGTGCTCGGGATCGGCCCGCTTCGATCGGCCATGAAAGCCGCCGACCATTCTTGCTTTGCTAAGGCTTTCGACGCCGACATCGCCGCTATCCCGCTGAAATCGACGTGAGCTGTTACCCCGTTGTCCAGTCATCGTTTTTCAGTGTCGGCCGCATCAACGCCTTATGCTGTGGTCGACGCCGTCGTTTATTGCGTGTGCAGCGGCGGCCCGCTTCCAGGGTCACACTGCAGCGTCATAGCCATCCTCTACCCAGGAGATGTGCTGAAGGCTGAGGGACAGGTCTGCAGGACATCGATCCGGCACATCGACCCGCACACCGGAAAGGGGAAGCACCGCGACGAGGCCGTCCGCGTCCTGAAGTAAGTTGTGAATAGTCGTCGCTGTCGAGTTTGTTAGTCGCCGACACAGGGAATCTCATGCTGACCTCCTCTCCACTACGTTGCTCCAGGCTATTCCGCACGGCTGCCCTGGCCGAGCTGGGGCGTCCCGGTAGGAAGTGGGACGGGGCGCCTCCATCACAAGCAGTGGTGGAGGAAAGGCTTGCAGACTGCGACGACCCTATCCGCGACGTGAGTTGCACGTTTAGGCTCCGCTACGGTCTGCGCGTATCTGTGTGCACCGCTCATATTGTGCCGCGCTTGCCTGTGCTGTATGCAGAAAGTGCCGGGCACAGTGTCGGACGGGCATGTCGGCACCGGCATGCTTGCCGCGACGTCGTTCGGGTGGGTGGCCAAGCAGATCGGCCTGCTGACGGGCGACAAGGCTCGGAGCGCTGTGAGCATCGAGAACATCAAGGTCGCGGGTTTGAGGTCGCTCCGTGATAGCATGGTCGATTACATCTGCCATCGTGTCGCCGAAAACCGGATAGCGGCGCCGACTTCAGGCGCCGACGGACCCGCCGAGGGTGCGATTGATGACGACGGCGCGGAAAGTCAGACGGCGCCCCAAGCAGCAGCTGCCGCCCAGCTCCAGGAGGACTTGCCGGTGTCCGCGGAAGGAGGAACCGGTGGAGGACTAGGCGACGATGCGGCAGGCGCAGGGAGGAAGGAAGAGGAGTTGACGGACTCTGGCTCAGAGTCGGAGTCGGAGGGGGAGGAGGAGGACGAAGGGGAGAAGGAGAATGAGGACGAGGAGGATGACGAGGGCAAGGACGAGAACGACGAGGTGGTGGAGGTGGTGGCTGGGAAGGACGAGGCGGCGCACGAGGAAGGGGTGGAGGAGGAGGTGGAGTACGAGCTGGAGTACGCAGACGGCACGGTTGAGGCGGTGGGGTCGGCGGACGAGAAGAACGAGGAAGCGGAGGATGGCGATGCGGGTAATGCTACGGGGTCGGCAGGTGAGGGGAAGGAAAAGGATGAGGTCGGCGTGGAGGCAACGACGGAAACGGGCCAGGAGGAGGCGGCATGCGAAGGTGCGAAGGTGTCGGTCGACGCCGGCGAAGGTGCGAACATCGCGGGCGTGCAGGAGACGGGGGACGCATCTGGTCGGCAGGGCCCTGCAACGGACGACGTCGAGGAGCTGCGACGGGAGAACTTGCTGTTGAGGGCGGAGAACGCTCGGCTGCAGGGTTTGCTCGATGCGGAACGGGCTCGGCTGGACGCGTTTTTTGTTGGGCTACGTGGACTCGTCGACCACCTGAAGGAGTTGGCCGAGCAGGTCGACGACACCGAGAAGTATGCGGCGGAACAGCTGCGAAACGCGGCGGAGGCCATGTCGCAGACCATCACGGGCAACATCACCGGCAGCTTCGACGAGGCGTGGAAGACGATGAAGACCTTCGCGGAACAGGCGTCGGCGTGGCTGGAGGACTTCGACAACCCGGAGGGAAATGTGGCGTATCAACGCGCCTTAGCGGTCACCACCTTGGCCGACCACGTCGACAAGGTGGTGGGCGATGCGCAGGAGGATTTGCGGGAGCACATCACGAGCCAGTTGTCCGCCGCAGCTGTCAACATCGCCACAGCTGTGACCGGCAGGCTCCCCGTGCAGCCGCCGCCACCGCCTCAGCCCACGCCGCCCGCCCTCCCGGAAGAGCTCTTGAAGTCGTTCAAGGCCGACATCATGAAGACGGTGACGGAGGCCACCGAGCAGTCGTTCGTTGCGTCCGGGATGAAGATGTTGACCGAGATGATCGGCACGGTGGCGCCTGGTCGACGTGGTTCGTCGCCTTCGGCCAATGACGCCGACGCCGCGCAACAGAGGGCGGCCGACAAGCAAGGCCTGAAGAGGTCGGGCGACGGTGACGACAAGGAGAGCTCGAAGCGGAGCAAGGGATCGGACGGGAGCCGCGTCACGAAGCCTCCTGCGCGGAGCGTGGTCGACATGCTGAAGGCGAAGGGGTGGAAGGTGAGGGGAGGGTCGACCAGCAAGGGAAGCGGAAGCGGGGGGGCGGACGGGAGACCTGCCGACGGGATCGCGGCTAACGTCGATGCACCGCCTGGCCCGCCTTTGGACGCCGAGCAGACCCATCCTCAGGCGAGCGGTGGGAAGGACGCGGCCCCCACTGCCCAGGCGGCGAAAGTCGGAGGCGCCGGAACCACCCAGGGGCCGTCTGACGCGGTGCCGGCCAAGGGCAAGGCGATGTCTGCGTCTGCTACGGTCGCCGGAACCGGCACGGCGAAGGCTGCCTCTGCTTCAGTCCCCGGAACCGGCAAGTCGAAGGCTGCTTCTGCTACGGTCGCCGGAACCACCAAGTCGAAGGCTGCTTCTGGTACGGTCGCCGGAACCACCAAGTCGACACCATGTAACCCGCCTGCGGCAACCACCGGGCCCGCCGGCCAGACAGGTGCGGGGAAGCATGGGGAGGCCCGTGCGGCCCCTCCAGCTCCAGCAGCCCCTACTGCCGCCAAGGTCGACGCGAAGGCTGCTTCGGCACAGGGGCCACCCGGGAGTAACGCGCTTAGGGTGTTGCTCCACCGCATGGAGTCCCACCGCCCGGGCGCGCAGCAGCATCATGTGGTCGACGCCGGCCTCGCAGAAATAGCACGTCGCTCCGTCACTCCGCACGTTGCCGGCAAACCGTCCGATGCCCAATCTGCCGCGCGGCCGGTCGCCGCCCCACCGCCTGCGGACCCCAAGTCCGCGTTTCTTCGCGCCCATATAGGCGCACGCAAAGCGGCAGCTCCACCAGTCACTCAGCCGGAACCCGGCACAAGCGCGACGCCGACGGCTGTAAATGCGACCGCATCCTCCCCAGGAGCAGCTGTGGTCGATCTGGCGGCGGAGAGGGGAGTCAGTGCAGCGCTAGCCACCGGCGGCCGCGCCGACAGGCATGCCGCCCTCGAATCCGTCCTGGCCCAGTTTGAGGCAGCAAAACGGCCCGAGCATGCCCCGGCACTGGCCATCGTGGACACGGCGCATGCGGAGCCGTCGGCGACCAACACAGGGGGTTCGGCGGAGCCGACGGCCGCAACGGGTGTTGTCGCCGAGGGAAATGCGGGACGGAAGGGTAAGGACGACACCGGGAAAGGGAAGGCGGTGTCGGCGGGGAAGGAGATGGCGGAAGACAAAGGGAAGAAGCCGGCACGGAAGACGGGCGGCAAGGGTAAGTCGGCAAAGAAGAAGGAGGAGGAGGAGAAGGAGGAGGAGGAGGAGGAGGAGGTGGGGGAGGGGGAAGAGCATGGACGCCGGGGTCATGGCATCCGCCGAGACAGGTCTGGCGACGGGCAGGGGTGGGTGGGCGAGATGAAGTTCAAGAACCAGAATCGGTACATCGGCAAGTCCCGCGACAAGATGGAGCTGGCCTACGAGCACGCGATTGCGTACTCCGTCTACGACGGCTACGTGAGCAAGGTGCTCATGAAGGAGCTCACCGCCTTGAAGCCGGGAGAGTTGGATGAATGGAAGGCGGTGTGGGAGGAGGTCAAAATCCTGCCGACCGGGATGTGGACGGTGATGTGGGCCAGAGGCTTGTGCCATCCGAGAGCAAGGTAAGTCGGTTACCGACATGCCGTGTTTTGACGACCAAGTCGGTGTCATTAATTCTATGTGTACGTGTTCGCTCGGCAGGTTCGACGACATACTCGGCAGGTTCCGTGGGTACGCAGGTTCGGGTGATGCGCTTCATGGCGTGCTCTGGCCGGCGATGTGGTTCCCCATCATCGAGGACACGGAGGAAGGCAGGGCGGAGACAAATGCCAACATGTCGGCGATGGTGAATCGCGTGTCGATGTGCGCGGCGTATGGAAAGGTCGCGGCGAGAGTCGCGTATGGGAAGGTCGACGGGAGCGCGGAGGCGACCGCGGGAGAGACGACGGATATGGAAGGCGCGGACAGGAAGGCGGACGAGAAGGTGCAGATGGGGGCCCAGGCGTTAGCGGCCTCTGCATGCGCCCTCTGGTGCTACATGTCGACGCCGGCGTCGGTGCTCGGTGCTGTGGGCGAAGGTAAGGCGGCCGCGATTCTGGCAGGTGCGGGGAAGGAGAGGGGCGAGCACTTCGCGATGGTCATGCACGTGGTTATCGAACACGCACGCACTCGGCAGGCTCCCGCGGGGGAGGTTGCACATAACGTCGCGCCAGAGCTGCAGCGCTATGGAGTGGCCAGGGCCTTCGAGGCGGGCATTGAGGAAGACGAGGCCGACATGATCGCAAGAGCGACGGTCGAGACCTTGGCGTTCTGGGGAATGTGCCCCCTCGACGGGCCCAAGCTCAAAGCGGAGGGCATCGATGTGCCGTGTGACGCGAAGATGGAGTACGACTTGGATCACAGGGGGAGGAAGGGGGAGAAGGTCAAGCAGGCCAAGGGCAGCAAGAGGAAGAGGTAGTACGGATGCGTAGTCGGCGGAATGATGTTTGCTAGGTTGCTAGGGTGTGTACTATATTGGTATGGACGGCGCCGATTTTGGCGTAGATTTGTTAAATGTGGCCTTTTTTTGTTCAAGTGCTGTTCGTTTCAATATTGGGCTAACAACTCTGTGTCCCTGTATAACCATGCTAGCCGAATATCACCCGATGAGCCAAGTCGGCGCATATGTCGACATGATATGCACATGATACGTCGGCGATAAGCAGTGCAGAAACATGGTTGTCGGCGTCGACAGTGATTTTTAGCCACACCTACTGTACTGGGCGACAAACAACCAACATCGGCAACATCGGTTCGCATGGACATTGATGTGGGATGTTTACAAACTACCAGAAACATCAGTCGGATGGGGCGGGGGGGGGGGGGGGGGGGAGGGGGGGCTGTTGAAGTCTGCCAAAATCTACGCAGACGCATATCCCATGAGGGACTTCATGCCGTCTTCTTGCGCTTGGTCGGAGGACGCTGCACGGGTGCGGTCGGCTTGGCCGGTGCTGTCGACTTGGCAGGTGCGGTCGGCTTCGCCAGGTCGGCCTTGGTCTTCGGCATCTGCTCCTCCCAGGTGTCTGGAAAGAGGGCTTCGAGCCATTCGGCCGGCTTCAGATTGAGCGCGACAAGCCCACAGGCGAGGCGAAGCTTAGAGACAACCTTGGGGCCCAGCCCCTTGACTCCCATGCCAGGCTCTTTCGACTTCATCGGTTCCGTTTTCGGGTTGAGCACCGTGAGGGCGTCACAGAAGGTCCCAATGCCCGGTGCCGCGATCCTGTTCAGTGCGTCGACCACGGCCTCGGTGTCGGCGTCGCCGTCGCTCGCGCGTAGCTGGCGCACCGCATCCATGGCCCTCATCATGCGTCGCACTTTCGTGTCGAGCCCACCCTGCGTCGCGCCCTTTCCTGTGAGGAGGGTGTGGCGGGCGACGAATCCCTTCTCGGCGACCCTGTCGCAAAGGCGACGGGTGTCATTGGCGGTGGCGGAATTCCATAGGCGCCAAGCGTCCCTCACAGTCTTTGCCTCCCGCCACGGTTGCACCACGTTGAGCTCGTAACTGGCCTCCTCGTCCGTCTGTGGGGGGGGCGGGGGTTTGTCATCCCCTTTCTTGGCTCCAGCCCCCGTGCTGGCCGACTCCGCCGATCCACCATCGCTGGGAGTCTGCGCGGGAGCCGACGGCGGGGCCACCGGCACTCTCCGTGCTTCCGACAAGCGGAGTGCCTCGGTGACACGGGCTAGCTCGGCGGTGAGCCCAGCGATGGCGTCGTCGCGCTTCTCGATCTCCTCTAGGAGATCAATCTTCTCGTTCGCGGCGCGCTCTTTCTCCTTCTGCATCTGGGCCATGAGGGACATGTTGTAGTACTCGGTGTCCATGCGCACCGAGATTTCCTGCAGCAGTAGGAGGAGAAAAACGTGAGGGCCGCGGTGGTTTGGTTTACACTCCCTACTGCACGTCGGCGACAGTATCGTCGACTTACCTCTGGCTGTATTTGGGTCGGGTCGCGACGCTTGTTGATCGTCTCGGTGTCGACGCTCTCCACCCGTTTCGCCCAGTGCTGGAAGAGGGGGATCCGGCAGAGCTTGGAACCTTGGACGTACGGGTGCCATGGTGTGCGGACTAGCTTCACCGCTAGGTCCTCGGCGACGATGCGGCGCAGCATCAGGAGAGTGCGCCAGAAGTGCACCGCGGCTTTGTCGGCGTCTGACCCCTCGACAGCCTTCCCTTCCGCCTGCCATTTGTCACGGGTACGGGGAGCTCAGAAAAGGTCGGCAACACGACTCGGCGGCAAGCTACGAGGGCGTCGACTAACATACCTCCTTCAGCATGTCGTCGACGCCGGGGAATATGTGCTCGGCGAGGAGCTTCAGGAGCTTCTCGGAGGGCGGCACCCTGCTCCGACCCAAGAAGTAGTCCTGCTTGTACCCCGAGTACCCGGCCTTCTTCATCACCACCCCCACCGGAATGGCGGTGATGTACGCTCGCGTCATCTTGTCGAGAGCCCAGTGTCCAAGCTCCGCGATCTCGGCGCGCGGCGTGCCGTCGATAGCCAGCTCCTGGGCCCCGCCCGCTCGAGCGGCGTGCACGTTCCTCTTGCAGAACACCTTGTTGGTGTCCCACAACTGCCGCGTCCAGCGTTGGTGGGTTGCCGCAGAGAGCTCACCCTGGTCGGTGTCGTTTTTGGCGAAGAACAGGTGTTTCTTGTACCAGCTAGCGCGTGTGCTGGTGTCGACCGGCGGAATGAGGCGGACGCCGTGAAACTGACCGATCTGATCGAGGACGAAGTGCAACCACAGGCCCGTCTCGCCGACGGCGCACAACTCCGCTTCGAGGTGCCGCGCGGCGTAGCTCTGCTGCAGACGAGCATCCTTGGACGTCTTCGAGTTCCGCGCTCCGATGACCATGACGACCGGCTGGTTCTCCGGGTTGATCGAGGAGGTGCTCGCCAGTCGGTACAAGAAGATGTCGGGGAGAGTGATCTCGCGGATGCTTGCACCGCGCAGGAGAGAGTGGTGGGAGAGTAGCGTGAGCACCTTCAAGAGAAGAAACCTCCACAGCGTCTGCGAAGGACCCGTACCCCGCGGGTTCCACGCCTTGGCCGCCCACGCCGGCAGCACCCTGAACATGATCTGGCGGAACTGTTCGGCGGTGTAGGTATCGCCGATGGTTCCGCGACGGCGATCGGCGCAGTTCCTGCCAACAATGCCATGGGCAAGGGGTATTTAGGGCGGCGTCGACAAAGATCATGACAGCAGGAGAGTGGTCGACGTAGGTTAAAACATAAACTCACTTGATGTCCCGCTCGTTCTTGGTGCGGATCATGTACCGCACCTCCGACCTGACCACCGATATCTCCCTCATGATGCTCAGTTCCGTCTCCCGGAAGAGCGTCGCCTCCACTCTCGCCGCCATCTGGCATGCCTTTATGCGCCCGAGGAGCGTGTGTACCGTTGTCGACTGCACCGGCTGTGTTCCTGTGGCGTTGTCGGCCCCCTTGCCGGACTCGGCATCGAGGTTCAACTCCCGAATCATGTACTTCACGTATGCGCGAAGCCGGTCCTTGGTGACCCTAGGGCCGTGCAGCCACACGTGAGACCGGGGGACATCGGCCTCTTGGTCCCAGTTTTTCTTCTTGTTCTCCCGGATGTAGTGCCCTATCTCGTCGACGTGCTTAAGCCTGTACTCCTGCGGAAGCTTGTTGCGAATTTGCTTCAACATCTTCGCCGCCCACCTCTTGTAGTGATAGATCCACGAGGTGTACTGCCTCAGCGTGCTGTTCCTCTCCACGGTTTGCAGGTGGCGAAGAGCGTCCATGACGAGCACGTCTACGCACGCGTAAACCATGTCCTCCTCGACGAAGTCTGCCGCTCTCCACTGTTCGCGCGGCACCGCCAAGTTCTCCTGGTCCTCGTCCTCGTCCTGGTCGAGCAGTATGTCGATGAATTGCAGTTCCCGCCTGAGTCGTTCGTCCAAGGTGCGCGGATTAGAGCTACGAGGTGGACGGTCGTCGTTTTCGTCATCGCTTTCTCCTCCTCCTCCTCCTCCTCCTCCTCCTCCTCCTCCTCCTCCTCCTCCTCCTCCTCCTCCTCCTCCTCCTCCTCCTCCTCCTCCTCCTCCTCCTCCTCCCCCCCCTCCTCCTCCGCGTCCTCGTCATCGACCTGGTTTCCAGGGGCGGCCGGTGCCGACGAGGTACCTGGCCGACCATTTTGCGTAGGAGTCTGTTTTTTCTTCTTGTTGAACTTCCCTATCGGCGGTGGCGGAACGTCCGTGGTGAACACCCCTTCTGGGATCTGCGTCAGCTTGTCCAGATCGTAGAGTAACTGCAGGTTGTCTTCGTCGGTAGGTGTCGGACTGTGGTCGGTGGATGTCGGACTGCGGTCGGTGGTCGTCGGACCCTGGTCGGTGGATGGCCTAGCGTCGGACATGTCGACGTCGGCCATGTCGGTACACGTCTGCTGCTCTACCGTCGTCCGTGTGCGTTGGGGAGGTTGTTAAACCACTGCCGGTACTGAGTCACGGGTGCGGTGTACGCCCGAACAGTTGCGCGGCGGTCGTCCTCGAGATGTCCCTCAATAACGTCTATCTCGGCGTCGACCTCGAGATCGCGGGGGGTGGTAAACCAGAGACGGTACTGTGTGACGGGTGCGGCGAACGCGCGAAGCGTCAGGCGGTCTTCGTCTTCTTCGAATTCTCGCTCAAGCGCGTCTAACTCGGCTTCGAGTTCAAGCTGTTCCAGCTGCGCCTTGATGTCGGCGTCTACCGAGTCGGCGGGGGGTGGGATGGGTTGCGGCTGTTGGGCCCTCGGGCGACCTCTGGCCATGCGTCGCCGACTTGCTACGTCGACTCGCGACGTGGAACCTGTGCCGACTTGGACGAACAATCGGCTGTCGAGCAACCTACAGGCGCGATGACAGACTGGCAGCTGAAAATTCTAAGGGAACGAGAGAGCAGGAAGGAACGCAGGAACGGACAAGCGAATGAGCAGGCTCGCGGGGCAACGGACGGGTATGGTCCTGAGCGACTACGATGCTGCCGCGCGTCACGCACACCCCAATGCATCCGCCGCCGTGCATGTGTTCTCGTAAAGGCGGCGCACTGTCCGACGTGGCACGTGCCAGGCATGGCTAGCTGGGCGCCGCGCTGCACGGAAGGGGCGTAAGCCAGTGCCATTCCACGTCGGAATGGGCGTGCGTTACGCGGCTTGCGACCGCCATTGGCGCCCCAGTGAAGAAATTAAGGCAAGCAGACATGGATCTCCCGGAGGCCCGGGATGACTCAAGCACGGCACGGCAACCATGCCGTGGGGGGCCTATGATCGGCGCCGACTTCCACTCGGCGCGCTTGGCAGAGAACGTGCCGTGTGGCCGGGTTTGTGTGCCTTGGGATGATCTGGTCGACACCGACTTCCCTGGCAACCCGCGATGCCACAAGACAGTGAAGATGTGGACGGTCCGATTTGCGCCGCGTGGGTTTGCACCGCTAGAGCGACGCGTGGCCACGACGCCCACGTCGTGGCAGCCTTGTAATCGGTGGGGCGGGTCTCGCACCTCCCTATTGGTCCGCGTGGAGGCATCCGCGGCTCGACGTGGCGAATTTTGTCCGCTGAGATTTCCTTCTCAGGAATCTCCCAGCGCAAACGGGTGTCGTCGGATTGTCGACAATCCCGAGGGCTCCCGAGGCCCCTGGGACGCCATTTGGGCCCGTCTGGGAGCTCGGAGGTCGTCGGGAGGTCGTCAATCCCGAGGGGGGGCCTTGTCCCTTTTGAACCGCGAAATTGGGCGGCATTTTTCGTCCGCTGAGGTATATCATCCCGTACACACCTGCCGCAACAGTACCTTATGCAGACTCGCCACGCACATCTTGTTCAGCTGACGGATTGTCTCTGACACATCCTGACGGAAGTCAAACATACAGCATGGCCAGGCCAAACTACCCGAAGCTGTTAAGGCCACCCGAAAAAAACAAAATAAAACCCCTAGAGAACCTCGAAGCAGTTTCGGGAGGGATCAACCCTAAACACCGGAACCTATCTGGTGTTTAGGGTTGATGCCTCCCGATTCGATTGCGTCCCGATTGGGTTTTATTTTTTTTGTCACGAAAACCTTACGGAGGCATCAACCCTTAAAACCAGGGGGTTCACGTGTTTAGGGTTGATCTCCCAAAAATGCGTCCAGGGTCACTAAAGCGTTTAAGTTTTATAATTTCAGGGTATGTCTTAGCAATTCCTGGTAGCCTCGGTAAACAAATCGTGTGTGGCGCATTGATTTCCCATCAATTTCCCTCAGCCAGTACAGATTTGAGTGGCGTATCTTTTCAAGGCTCTGTTCCGGCCCGCGTGTACAGTACGCAACAGAGACTTGGAAAGATGCGCCGGGATCACACCTGAACACATTTCCCCAATTGTAGAGATTGCACCTGAAAATGGCCCCTCGTTCTTGTACCAATGAGACAAGCGACCACACATCAGTCGTTGATAAATCCAGCCTGGCGTGGCGACCTTCCCCGTGTACTCCGCCATCACTAAACAAACATAACCGTAATGTGGTTGAGGAAATACACAGCCTTTTCTGAAACTAGATTATTCACATTATCTACCCGTAAGCTATATTCTAGCACAGCCGCATGCCCTCCTGCTGGAAAGGATAGTGAAGCACACGTCCATGATAAGAAAGGGTGCATTGCATTCATATGCTTTTTTACAACACCATTACCCTGGATTCCATTGCACCCCACATACATCCATCGCGGCAAGGATATCATCCGGCAATGGAGCCGTAAACGTAACTGGTAACTTTGTAACTGGGTGTTCAAACGTCAACGTATGCGCATGTAACGCTTGCCTGTGTAACACCCCAATCTTTTCAATCTCTCCACTCCAGCCCAACCCAACCCTCCACACGGCAAAGGTTTCCACAACCCTTTTCACACCCAAATCACCATCCCTTGCATTGTAGCCCTCTTTGTTCAGCCGTCCATCATCCTCGCTATACTGCTCCTCTCTTAAACTAGAGAGTCCTTCAGTTCGATCAGAATGTATCTCCTCCAGTTGGCTGTAGCACTCCCTACAATGCTCACCCCACATGAGAGGCAGGGCGCCATAGATATGGTCTGCTAGCACAGGCAGCTTGGCATGCTGCAGATGCACTCGGATCTGGTGCGTTCTTCCTGTTACTGGGACAGCTTGTAAGAGGGATACCCTGATTGGAAGAAAGAGGGTGGGAGGGTGAGGGGGGTGGGAGGGAGAGAAAGGTACTGAGATAAGTTTGGGAGGTGAAAGAGGAATACAGTGGGTTGGTTAGTTAGGGTTGGGTTGTGTTGGGTAGGGTTAGGTTGGTGGTTGAGACATGAGAGGCAGGGCGCCATAGATATGGTCTACAAGCACAGGCAGTTTTGCATGCTGGAGGTGAAAGTGGATTGGATTGGATTGGGTTGGGTTGGGTTGGGTTGGGTTGGGTTGGGTTGGGTTGGGTTGGGTTGGGTTGGGTTGGGTTGGGTTGGGTTGGGTTGGGGGCAGAGGTGAGTGAGAGAGGCAGGGCACCCTAGATATAGTCTACTAGCACAGGCAGCTTGGCATGCTGCAGATGCATCTTTCATGTTCTTCATGTTACCGAAACAGCTTGTAAGAGGGATGCCTTGATGGGGGGGAAAGAGATAAAGGTACTGGGACTAGGCGAGTGAGTCTGCGCGCGATTGAGGTGTGAAGGTGTTGCAAGTAAATGCTATTGGGTGCAAGGAAATGCAGAGGGGTGAAGGGATATGCAGAGGGGTGCAAGGATATACAGAGGGGTGCAAGGATATGCAGAGGGGTGCAAGGATATGCAGAGGGGTGCAAGGATATGCAGAGGGGTGCAAGGATATGCAGAGGGGTGCAAGGATATGCAGAGGGGTGCAAGGATATGCAGAGGGGTGCAAGGATATGCAGAGCGGCTCAGCACACAAGGGTCATACCCGGAGGCTTCACTTCTTGCAAGCACACGGAACTCTGTCACTGCGGCCTGTGTCTTGCTCTCCTTCGTCTTCATCCCACTCTCTCCCACAATATCTCCCCTTCCATCCGTCTCCTCCACTGTCCCCTGTCCCCTTCCTCCAAGCTCCTCTGCCCCAGCCTCTCCCATCCCTTCTCTCTGCTGCTCCTGTATAACCCCCTCTCCCCTCCTCTCTCCCCTCCTCTCTCCAATTCCAACCTCCTGCACCATTCCCTCTCCCTTCCTCTCTCCAGCCACCTCTGTCCCAAGCTCTCCTCTCTTCTCTCCAATCTCCCCTCCCACAACCATGCGTGCAAACTCATGGTCAGGGTCTCGTGCGATGGGTTTTTGAGAATTCTCAAAAACTCCCTGCACCATTCCCTCTCCCTTCCTCTCTCCAGCCTCCTCTGTCCCACACTCTCCTCTCTTCTCTCCAATCTCCCCTCCCACAACCATGCATGCAAACTCATGGTCAGGGTCTCGTGCGACGGGTTTTTGAGAATTCTCAAAAACTCCCTGCACCATTCCCTCCTCCCTCTTCTCTCCAACTCCAACCTCCTCTGTCCCACTCTCTCCTCTCTTCTCTCCAATCTCCTCTCCCACAACCATGCGTGCAAACTCGTGGTCAGGGTCTCGTGCTATGGGGGCATCGATAGTGAACGAGTCCGAGGGAGGAGGCAGCCCCACCACGAGCACCAGATACTGCTTCGCCACCTGGGAGGGAGGGGCAGGGACAGGATCGAAGTATAGAAACAATGGGACCGCCACACAAAGAGGAAGGAAACTCATGGTCAGGGTCTCGTGCGATGGGGACATCGATAGTGAACGAGTCCAAAGGAGGCAGCCCCCACCACGAGCACCAGATACTGCTTCGCCACCTGGGAGGGAGGGGCAGGGACAGGATCGAAGTATAGAAACAATGGGACCGCCACACACAGAGGGAGGAAACTCATGGTCAGGGTCTCGTGCGATGGGGACATCGATAGTGAACGAGTCCAAGGGAGGGAGCCCCCACCACGAGCACCAGATACTGCTTCGCCACCTGGGAGGGAGAAATGCGCGAAGGAGGCAAGTCGTGGTCAGGGTTACATGCGATGGGAGCGAGAAACAGACAGAGGGAAGCAACTCATGGTCAGAGTCTCGTGCAATGGGTGCATTGATAGTGAACAAATCCAAAGGAGGCAGCCCCCACTACGAGCACCAGATACTGCCTCGCCACCTGCGAGGGAGGGGGACCAACACACACAGAGGACAAGGGAGCGACAGACAAGGGAGCAACAGACAAGGGAGCAACAGACAAGGGAGCGACAGACAAGGGAGCAACAGACAAGGGAGCAACAGACAAGGGAGCAACAGACAAGGGAGCAATAGACAGAGGGCAACAGATGAGCCAGGGTGGGTAAGGGTCTCGTCGTGCAACATGGAAATCACTTGTTGAGAACTCTCCAAGTGATTAAAACACCGAGGACAAGGGAGAAACAGACAGAGGGCATCACATAAGTCCATGGCAACCCTTTCCCCCACCTCACCTCACCTCACCTCACCTCACCTCACCTCACCTGGTCCTTGGAACTGGAACGAAACGCCTGGTGGAGAGCTTGGGAGATGGGGCGAGTCTTGGAGAAGCAGATGACGTGCTTCCCCACCTGCTCTCTCCCTCCCACCAAGGTGAGGCGCACTGTGGTGTTGCAGTAGCACGGGCAGGTCTCAGACAAAATCGCTGTGTCCCCACCTGCTCTCTCCCTCCCCTCACACACTTTGCCGCGCCTCCCACCTCCCTCCCCCCCCCCCCCCCCCACTCCACGTAGCATCTCTCACCTGATCTTTGGTGCGGAAGGCCTGGTGGAGAGCCTGGGAGATGGCGCGAGTCTTGGCGAAGCGGATGACTCGCTTCCTTACCTGCTCTCTTACCCCTCATCTCTCCCTATCTCCCCTCTCACCTGGTCCTTGGTGCGGAAGGCCTGGTGGAGAGCCTGGGAGATGGCGCGAGTCTTGGCGAAGCAAATGACGCCGCTGGTGAACATGTCCAGGCGGTGCACTGTGAAGGGGTCCGCCTGCAAATAGTGCGCCTGTGTGTGGGTGTGGTATGCGCAGGTGGGGAAAGGGCAAGCACATGGCTCCGCTCGTGAACATGACTAGGCGGTGCACTGTGAAGGGATCGGTCTGCAGGTAATGCGCCTGGTGTGTTTGGGGGGGAGGGAGGAGGGGGGAGGGGGGGTGCAGGAAGCAAGTCGAAAGGACAAATCGCATGGGGAAACGGTTGCGCCGAAGCGAAAGATTTCGGTGGTGAATATGTCTAGGCGGTGCACTGTGAAGGGGACAGCCTGTAGGTAATGCGCCTGGTGTTTTCGGTCAAGGTGTCAGGTGTGCTGTGTGAGTGTGAGTTTTGAGACGTCTCAATTTTCGTCGGGGTGTCAGGTGGGCTGTGTGAGTGTGAATAGAAGGACTGGATGTGTGGGCAGGTGATGAATTTATCCATGCGATGCACAGAAATGACAGTCGGGCCCGACAGAAGAGCCTCTCGGGCGTGGTCAAACGTTGACCATCGTTGACCATTGTTGACCAGCGTTGACCAGCGTTGTCCATTGACTAACTCACCACTCGGTTGACCAGTGCTCCCCCCACAAACCGGTGCAGCGGCGAGTGCTTCACCCGTGCTGGCTTGTTCACCACCTGGTAACACTCTGTTGACCAGCGTTGACCAGCATTGACTAACTCACCACTCGGTTGACCAGTGCTCCCCCCACGAATCGGTGCAGCGGTGAGTGCTTCACCCCTGCTGGCTTGTTCACCACCTGGTGTCGTAGTCACGGAGAGATGGAGGGGAGGGGTTGATGACAAGGGTAATTTGGAGTTGCAGAGGGACAAGCTTCAATAATGAATGAAAAAGTTTCATGAATCAGCACGAGTGCTTCACCCCTGCTGGCTTATTCACCACCTGGTGTCGTAGTCACAGAAAGATGGAGGGGAGGGGTTGATGAGAAGGGTAATTTGGAGTCGGAGAGAGTTAAGTTTTATTAATGATGAAAGCTTCGTGAATCAGCACGAGTTCTTCACTCCTGCTACCACCTGGTGATGCTATGGAGGGGTTGAGGAGGGAAAGAGTTAAGATAAGTTATCGAGTACAGGGAGAGTTAATAGTGAAAAAAAAAAAAAAAAAAAAAAAAAAAAACCACCAGCCACCGATTTCAACCAGGAAAATCAACCAGCCGCTAATGATTGATAGGGGATAACACTTACCAGCAGCCAATCACAAGCCAGAGCTGCTCACCAGTATCCAATCATCTTCAAACAGCACATCAAGCGGCTCGTCGTCTCGCACCAATGGCGGCTTTACTTTCTTGGCCTGCCGCGGCTTCTTAGGTTTCGCATTCGCACTACGAGCTGAAGCCCCTTGATTCGAGCCTAAAGCCGTCTCGTTACAACTGGAAGACGAAACCTCAGTAACGAAACCACGTTCGCTTGAGTCATCGCCGACCAATGGCGGCTCTGCAGCGGGGCTTGCCGCAGGCATTGACGAAACCCGTCCATTGTCCCCGCTCGGACCCTCGATCCTTTCGCGATCAGTCGAGAGACCTATCGGAATCCGGTTCCGAGCTTCAAATTCGACTGAAGGCGACGTCTGGCCTTGAGGCGCCTCAGAAACAGACTCGATCCGGTCGCGATCAGTCGAAAGACCTATCGTAAACCGATTCCTAGCTTCAACTTCAACTGGAGAAGGAACCTGAATGTTCTCGAGCTTGTCGCGATCAGTCGAGAGACCTATCGTAATCCGATTCCGAGCTTCAACTTCAAAAGCTTCAACTTCAAAACCCTCAACTTCAGCTGAAGAAGGAACCCGATTGTCATGATGCTCTGCTCGCATTTGTTCACATTCCGGAATTTCAGGGTCGGCAAGACGATAGGAGCCGTCGGATTCGGCATCTGCGCTCTCTCCAGCGGATGCAGCGTGAGCTCGGTGGACCACTCTCGTCGCGCGCAGGCACAGCTGCCGACCCTTCGACTGAGTCACAATCTGGCCGTATCTCCGGGCGCTGCGACGTACTAACGGGGTGTAATATGGCGAGGGATGCAAAAGCTGAGAGAGAGCCTTCAATACGGGAGCGTACATTGTCGTCCTAGGTGTCACAACCAAGACTTGAGACGTCTCAAAACCCAACTTGGTGTCTGGAGTCACGTAGCCTTGAATACGGGAGCGTACATTGTCGCCCTAGGTGTCATCCTCGAGTCAACTCTGAAGCCAGCAAGGAATAGGCACGCCCTATACGACTGTGACGTGGCAGCCTGTAACGGTCACTAATCCCAAGCTGATGCTCTAAAGCGGCGCGGAGCTGATGAGAGATGGTGCATCCTCAGACAAAACACAATCACTAAATGGCGATGGAGGTAAAGTGGAGATTTCGCTCGACCTGAAAGTTATGAGGTAACCTCCCGCATAGCATGGTCGGGAGACTTACGCGAAATCAGTCTCCCACTGGATCTAACGGCTCTGGCTACTCCATCCAAAACTTAGCTCGTCGCAGCAAGCGAAGATCAACCACAAAGCAATGCGTTTACAAGTTGCTTCATTCTAAGAAACTAGGTGCCGTCATTCACTTTCTTGTAGCCTTCTAATGTGTAACAGACGACCTTGATTAACAACATTCAACCGTTTTCTTTGCTCCTGACCTGATTGAGCATAACCGTAAAGCAAGTTGTCACAAATATGCAGGGCAAAAACATTGAAAAACTGATCCAGCTGTATGTGAAATTCCCCAGTTTTAGTTAGGTGCCCCCATGCATCTCCTTCCCAAGCTTTTGAATCTGCACAGGGACAAGGTTTAAGTAAACAAAAAAAAAAAAAAAAAAAAAAAAAAAAGAGAAAGAGAAAAGGTTGTCGCAAATCCCTGAGCTGACACTGGACTAGTGTTCGATAAATGGCACAAATGGTGCCCCCTAACTCACAGACGCATTAGCACATCTCATACCCATAGACACATCAAATTATCACATCCCACACCATGCCGAGTCTTGCAAGGGCCTGCATCACCATGCATCTGCAGTATCGATGCCATGCCGTGCCACGCCATGCCATGCCATTCCTCATGCCGAGCATGCCACCATATAGTAGTGCGTTGCCCTATCACCCCCTTCCCCTCCTCCCCCTCTTCACCTGATCCACCAGCATGTCGATCTGTTCGCGATACATCTGCTTCACATTCACCATGGCATGCCCCGTATCATGTTATGTCATGCCCATCCCACCATCCCTTGCCCCTATCCCCCCTCACCTGATCCACCAGCATGTCAATCTGTTCGCGGTACATCTGCTTCACATCCATAAGGTCTGCCCTCAACTCTTCCACCTGCCATGCACCACAAGCAGGGAGACAAAAAGAGACAATGTGTTAGGTGGTTTGCGAGCAGTGTGGCTCAACACTCCCTTCAACCCATCACCACCCCTCCTGCCCTCACATCCATCAGGCCTCCCCAATCTCTCTCCTCTAAACCTCCGTACCGAGTTCTCTTCTCTGCCTCTGCCCCTCCTTCTTTCCCCTACCACTCCCCTCACCTCCCTCGTCTCTCACCTGCTCGTCTCTCTCCCCCATCAGTTCCAGAGCAGAAGCATGCCGCCTCCTTATCGCCTCCAGCTCTGCCTTGAGCCTCACTCCCTTCGTCATTTTCCATCGTATTACCCTGCCTAACTACCTCTGTCCCCCATACCCTTCCCACGCCTCTCACCTGCTCGTCTCTCTCCCCCATCAGCTCAAGTGCAGAGGCATGCCGCCTCCTTATCGCCTCCAGCTCAGCCTTGAGTCCCGGCAGCTGAGTCACCTCGCTGCGCAGGCTCTCACACTGGGTGGTTGTCTTCACGAGCTCCTCAGCTAAAGAATCGCGGGTGCTCTCGAGGGCAGCCTGATGAGAGGAAAGGAGACAAGGCAGAGAAGGAGAATGAGAGGAGGAGAGTAAAGGTATGGACTAACTCTCAGTCACGCCGGATCGCCTCCAGCTCTGCCTTGAGTCAAGGCAGCTGAGTCACCGCACTCCGCAGGCTCTCACACTGGGTGGTTGTTTTCACGAGCTCTTCAGCTAAAGAGTCTCGAGTGCTCTCTAGAGCGGCCTGATGGGAGGCAGGGAGACAGGGTAGAAGAGAGGAGGAACCTCAAGGCAGCTGAGTCACCTCACTCCGCAGGCTCTCGCGCCGCGTTGTTGTCTTCACGAGCTCTTCAGCTTAAGAGTCACGCGTGCACTCTAGAGCAGCCTGGTAGGATGGGATGGGAAGATACAAGGGAGAAGGGGTATCAAGGCAGCTGAGTCACCTGCTTGTGAGTCGACTCAAACGCGTGCTCTCTAGAGCAGCCTGGTAGGATGGATGGGAAGATACAAGGGAGAAGGGGTATCAAAGCAGCTGAGTCACCTGCTTTTGAGTCGACTCAAACGCGCGCTCTCTAGAGCAGCCTGGTAGGATGGGATGGGAAGATACAAGGGAGAAGGGGTATCAAGGCAGCTGAGTCACCTGCTTTTGAGTCGACTCAAACGCGCGCTCTCTAGAGCAGCCTGGTAGGATGGGATGGGAAGATACAAGGGAGAAGGGGTATCAAGGCAGCTGAGTCACCTGCTTTTGAGTCGACTCAAACGCGCGCTCTCTAGAGCAGCCTGGTAGGATGGGATGGGAAGATACAAGGGAGAAGGGGTATCAAGGCAGCTGAGTCACCTGCTTTTGAGTCGACTCAAACGCGCGCTCTCTAGAGCGGCCTGGTAGGATGGGATGGGAAGATACAAGGGAGAAGGGGTATCAAGGCAGCTGAGTCACCTGCTTTTGAGTCGACTCAAACGCGCGCTCTCTAGAGCAGCCTGGTAGGATGGGATGGGAAGATACAAGGGAGAAGGGGTATCAAGGCAGCTGAGTCACCTGCTTTTGAGTCGACTCAAACGCGCGCTCTCTAGAGCGGCCTGGTAGGATGGGATGGGAAGATACAAGGGAGAAGGGGTATCAAGGCAGCTGAGTCACCTGCTTTTGAGTCGACTCAAACGCGCGCTCTCTAGAGCAGCCTGGTAGGATGGGATGGGAAGATACAAGGGAGAAGGGGTATCAAGGCAGCTGAGTCACTTCGCTCCGCAGGCTCTCTCACTGGGTTGCCGTCTTAACGAGCTCCTCAGCCAGCAAATCTGCACGCACTCACATCCACACATTCATGCACGCACCAGTCTCGCAGTGTGTATCGCGATCTCTCCATCCTTCTGCCTCAGCAGCGACTCCAAATGCTCCACAGTCGCAGCATTCGCAGCACTCGGCCTCAGCAGACCTCCACCCGACGCCCCTCCATACCCCATTCCCACAGGCGTCCCCAACCCTCCCCCCAACGCCCCCATAGACGCACTGGCACCAAGCATCCCAAATCCCCCGCCCCCACCGCCGCCGCTGCTGGTGCCGCCGATAATCGCTCCTGTGAGAAGGTCGGAGTGGGAGGAGGAGCCCCCAGGGAGCAGCGAGGCTGCGAGGATGCCCGACGCTGTTGCCTCCTCGATGGCGCTGCTTCCGGCGCTGCTGCTGCTGGGAACTCGACGTAGGGACTGGCGCACTGCATGAGAGAGAGGGGGTTGAGAGGGACGGAGAGGGGTGGAGAGGGGTGCAGAGGGAGCAGGAGCGGGGGAGCACGAGGGAGGGAGGAGGAGGCAAGGGGCGTGAGCAAGCAGGCAGCGATAATCGCTCCTGTGAGAAGGTCGGAGTGGGAGGAGGAGCCCCCAGGGAGCAGCGAGGCTGCGAGGATGCCCGACGCTGTTGCCTCCTCGATGGGGCTGCTACCCGCACTGCTGCTGCTGGGGACTCGGCGGAGCGACTGGCGCAGTGGATAAGGGTGGAGAACGGTGGAGAGGGGTTAGGAGGAGCAGGAGGGAGGGAGCAGGAGGCAAGGGGTGTGAGCAAGCAGGCAGCGATGTTTGGTTGCTGAGAGGAGAGTGGAGCGGGAGGCAAGCAGGACTAGCCTGAGAGCTCGGGATACTAGGAGCCTGCTGCTGCACGAGCTGCGACCAGTGCCTTCTCCGCTGCAGCTGTCCCTTCTGAAAAGTTTTGAGTCGACACAAAACCTTCGGAAGAGCTGTCCCAACCTCCACTTCCTTCCACTGGACAATGACACTGGTCACTGATCAGGCAGAGAGTTCTCAGACGTCTCAAATGACGACTGGTCACTGATCAGGCAGTGAGATCTCCAGTATTCTACAGTCAGAGAAGGCGGGACTGACCTGAGAGCTCGGGATACTAGGAGCCTGCTGCTGCACGAGCTGCGACCAGTGCCTTCTCCGCTGCAGCTGTCCCTTCTGAAGAGTTTTGAGTTGACACAAAACCTTCTGAAGAGCTGTCCCAACCTCCACTTCCTTCCACTGGACAATGACACTGGTCACTGATCAGGCAGTGAAATCTCCAGTATTCTACAGTCAGAGAAGGCGGGACTCACCTGAGAGCTCGGGGTACGAGGAGCCTGCTGCTGCGTGCGCTGCGACCAGTGCCTTCTCCGCTGCAGCCCGCCCCTCTGAAGAGTCAAGATAGAAAACCCTCAACCTCGCACCTGCAAGCTCTGGGGTAGGAGGAGCCACTGCCACTGCCACTGCCCTCCACTTCTCCACAAACAGACCTAGGGACTGGCGAGCAAAACAGACCTGAGAGCTCGGGGAAGGAGGAGCCTGCTGCTGCGTGCGCTGCGACCAGTGCCTTCTCCGCTGCAGCCCTGCCCTCTAAACAGCTGCCCTCACCAAGTGACGCACGCGCTACACTCGGGTCACACGAGCAAGACACACCTGAGAGCTCGGGGTAGGAGGAGCCTGCTGCTGCGTGTGCTGCGACCAGTGCCTTCTCCGCTGCAGCCCGCCCCTCCGCCCGAATCTTCCTCTCGTGCTCAGCCATGGATGCCCGCTCACTCTCCAGCTCCTGCCAGGGGTGAGGGTGAGTATGCGAGTGAGTTGGTTTTTAGGAATTTGCATGTACAGACTCCTCTCATGCTCGGCCGACCACCATGGATGCCAGCTCGCTCTCCAGCTCCTGGGAGGAGGAGAACGGGAAGGGGCAGGAAGAGGGCACGTGTAGTGTAGGCAGTTAGCAGATAGATAGAAACGGGCAGTTGAAATGTCAAGGTTTTGAGGTGGCAACACAAAGGAGACCAGAACTCTAGCTCACCTGCTCCAAGACTTTAAGTGAGGCAAGATTGAAGCTACTTTAAACATCACTGACCGACTCACCTGCTCCAAGTGAGGCAAGATTGAAGCTACTTTAAACACCACTGACCGACTCACCTGCTCCAAGTGAGGCAAGATTGAAGCTACTTTAAACACCACTGACCGACTCACCTGCTCCAAGTGAGGCAAGATTGAAGCTACTTTAAACACCACTGACCGACTCACCTGCTCCAAGTGAGGCAAGATTGAAGCTACTTTAAACACCACTGACCGACTCACCTGCTCCACAACCTCCCTCCCTCCTCTGCCGTTCCTGCACCTCCTTCCGCCACAGCGCCTTCACGTCTCTCATCTCCTCCTCCACCACCTTCACCCTCCCTTCCACCTCCCCTCCTGCTACCTGACTGACTGAAACCCCTGGTGATCATCTCCGTTAAAATCTCGTCCTTTATGATCCTCTCTTGTGTACCCCCACCGCCTTGGCACACCGTACCAAGCCCAAGCCCTCGGCTCTGGCACCTGACTGAACCGATCGCAGCACCACCCAACTCACCTGTTCAACAAGCTCCCTCCTCTGCCGTTCCTCCTGCACTTCCTTCCGCCACTGCGCCTTCACCTCCCTCATCTCCTCCTCCACCACCGTCACCATCCCTTCCACCTCCCCCTTAGGCACCTGATTGAGCCTCCCCCTGGCACCTGGCTGCTTTCAACCCCCCCTGATTTGATTGAGGCCCCTCCTGGTACCGGATTGAACCAATCTCAACACCTGAAACTCACCTGTTCAACCAGCTCCCTCCTCTGCCGTTCCTCCTGCACTTCCTTCCGCCACCGCGCCTTCACCTCCCTCATCTCCTCCTCCACCACCTTCACCCTCCCTTACACTTTTCCTGCTGCTACCTGATTGAACCCCTCCTGGTACCTGATTGAACCCCCAACCTAACTGAATCCCCCTTGGGGTACCTGATTGAACCATTCTTAACACCACTGAACTCACCTGTTCAACCAGCTCCCTCCTCTGCCGTTCCTCCTGCACTTCCTTCCGCCACCGCGCCTTCACCTCCCTCATCTCCTCCTCTACCACCTTCACCCTCCCTTACACTTTTCCTGCTGCTACCTGATTGAACCCCTCCTGGTACCTGATTGAACCCCCAACCTAACTGAATCCCCCTTGGGGTACCTGATTGAACCATTCTTAACACCACTGAACTCACCTGTTCAACCAGCTCCCTCCTCTGCCGTTCCTCCTGCACTTCCTTCCGCCACCGCGCCTTCACCTCCCTCATCTCCTCCTCCACCACCTTCACCCTCCCTTCCGCCGCAACCTTCGCCTCCTGCGCGCTCAGATACTCCGTCCTGTTCTCTGCCGCCCGCTGGCGCTCCTTATCAAGGGAGCGGGAGAGCTGGGAGTGCTCGGCGCGCAGGCAGGAGAGCTGGGCTTCCATGACTGCCAGGCGGGACAGCGTCTGGTTCAGCCGCTCGCTCGTCACCCGCTCCCTCTCCTCCGCCACTGCCGCCTTCGCCTCTGCCTCCTGACAGAGGGGAAGGGCGGTGAGAAAGAGAGTGGGAAGAGCCATGAAAATCAACGAACTCAGCTACTGCCACCTTCGCCTCTGCTTCTTGAAAAGGGGGGGCGTGGGGGCGGGAAAGAGGGAGGGACGAAGCGACACACCAAGAAGAGCCTCCATGCGCGTGTTGGCCAACTCCTGCATCACCTCTATCTGCCGCAGCAGGGGGCGCTAAAGTCGACTCAACAAACACACTCTCTTCGCACTGGAAACCACTCCCACTCAAGCATACCTGCAGTCTGGCGTTCAGCGCCCTCTCCACCCCCGAAAGAGCCTCCATGCGTGTGTTAGCAGACTCCTGCATCGCCTCTATCTGCCGCAGCAGCGGGCGGGTCGACTCTGGTATCCGAGCCACCAGCTCCTCATGCCGAGCCTCCGCTGCCTGGCTCGGGGTGGCGGATACAGAGGGGAGTGATAAGGTTCGGAGAAAGGTGGTCGGTTAGGAGTGGCAAAACAGGAAAGGGCAGCAAGGTTACGGCAGAGAGACAACCATTGGTTGCGAAAACGGGTGAAGAGAAGGGGGAGAAAGAGCGTTTTGGACTCATCTGAGGTCGTTTTTGAGGCGCCTCAAAAACGACCTCAATGAAAACGGGTGAAGAGAAGGGGGAGAAAGAGCGTTTTGGACTCATCTGGCTGGCATCGCTTCTCCATATCCTCCAAGTCCCTCCGCAGCATCTGCTCGCGGAACCCCGCCTGCTGCTTGCTGCGAGTCAGAGCCTGCCTCTTGAGCCGACTCGGAAGACACAAGCTACTCTGAATCAACGATACATAAACTCACCTGGCATCACTTCTCCATGTCCTTCAGGTCCCTCCACAGCATCTGCTCTCGGAACCCTGCCTGCTGCTCGCTTCGCGTGAGAGCCTGCCGCTTGAGCGGACTCAGGACACACAAGCTACTCTGAATCAACGATAATATGAACCCACCTGGCATCACTTCTCCATGTCCTCCAGATCCCTCCGTAGCATCTGCTCCCAAAACCCGGCATGCTGCTCGCTGCGAGTCAGAGCCTGCATGAGCTCCTCCACAGTCATCACCAGCGCCCCCCAACAGTCATTTTGAGCCCAGACCCCTCAACACTCACTTGCACTCACATTGCACCTCTTCTCTTCCTCGGACATTTTCCAGTGAGCGGCAGTACTTAGGTTCAGGCTAGAGCAAGTAGGAAGATCCTCGGACATTTTCCAGTGAGCGGCAGTACTTAGGTTCAGGCTAGAGCAAGTAGGAAGATCCTCGGACATTTTCCAGTGAGCGGCAGTACTTAGGTTCAGGCTAGAGCAAAACACTACTCACATTGCACTCACTTGCACTCACATTGCACCTCTTCTCTTCTCCAACATCTGCTCCCTTGAATCCCACCTGCCTTGCTAGACAAGGAATAAACCCACCTGGCATCGCCTCTCCACATCCTCCTGGTCCCTTCTGAGCATATGCTCTCGGAACCCCGCCTGCTACTCGCTCCTCGTGACATTCCTTGCAACTCAAAGGTGGCAAGCGAGAAGGGGGTATCCAATTCACACACCTGGCATCGCTTCTCCATATCCTCCTGGTCCCTTCTGAGCATCTGCTCTCGGAACCCCGCCTGCTACTCGCTCCCCGTGACATTCCTTGCAACTCAAAGGTGGCAAGCGAGAAGGGGGTATCCAATTCACACACCTGGCATCGCTTCTCCATATCCTCAAGGTCCCTTCTGAGCATCTGCTCGCGGAACCCTGCCTGCTGCTCGCTGCGCGTGAGAGCCTGCCTGAGCTCCTCCACAGTCATCACCAGCGCCCTCTCCCTCTCCCCCGCCTCCCTCAACTTCCTCTCCGCCTCCGCCTTTGCTTCGCTGTCCGCCCGCGCCTCTGCTGCTGCCTGCGCCTCCCGGGCAGCTGAAAGGGCAGAAACGTAGAAGTCTTTTTGGGCGGCGAGATCAGCTTGCTTGCGCTCTACAGCGTCCTGAAGGGCCTTTTCGGTGGCTGCTTTGTCTTTCTTTATGCTCTCCACTCGAGCCTCTTCCACCTGGAGCCGATTTTGTAGCCGGGTCCTCTCCTCCTCCATCTCTCGGAGCTGTAAAAAAGAGAAGGGCAAAGCGAGGAAGAAGAAGGGAAGGACGAGAGCTTGTTTTCATGATGCTCCATCGAAGAGCCTTTTTGGCAGCTGCTTTGTCCTTCTTAAAGCTCTTCTATCGAGCCTCTTCCCTTTTCTCCAACTGAGCCGAGATTATAGGGAGAGGAGAAGAGAAGGGAAGGGAAAAAGAGAGCAGGAGAGGAACGAGGAGGAACATGGCTGGGAACACGTATCGTCAAGTTGGTATCTGAAAACAAGCGCCAAAAGACTCGTCATCCCATCATGGTGATGATGCTTTGGACCGGTTAACTCCACCCTTGCTGACGCGTCTGTATAGCCGATGTCGCGCCTCCTTGCTACTTCACGGGGTCGAGAGAGCCTCCTTGCGTCACGTGCTGGAGGCCGCGGAGCCGACGCAAACAGATTCCGATATAAGCGAGAATGCCGAGTTACTACCCCGGTCGAAAAAGAGGACGATGACGTGGCTCAGCTAACTTTCCATGTAAGGCGCACGTTCATAGCATGGAAAGTCGGGCTGGGCCACGTCATCATCCTCTTCTTCGACTAAGGTATTAACCCGCCACTCTCGCTTATATCGAAATCTGTTTGCGTCGGCTCTGCGGCCTCCAGCACGTGACGCAAGAGGCTTCTCTTGACCCCGCGAAGAAGCAAGGTGGCGCGTCAGCGGCTATATAGACGCGTCAGCAAGGGTAGAGTTGGCTGGTCTAAGGCATCATCACCATGATGGAATGGCGTGTTCATCACCATGACGATGCACCTACCTGAGTGCGGAGCTTCTTCATAGCTGCTTCCTGCGCTGCCTGCTTCTTGGAAAGTTCCTCGCCTGCACAGTGACAAGAGACGCGCACAGCAATAGATACGTGTCATTGCAAGAGGTGGTACGTTCATGTGAGTGAGTGAGTGAGTGAGTGAGTGAGTGAGTGAGTTGATGAGTGAGTGAGAGATACACGGGCTACATTTTCACTCATTTTTTCGCTCATACAAGTGTGGGAGAGAGAAGCACAGACGACATGAGTGAGGGCATTGAGACACCACTCATGTGGGCATGATTCGGAGAGTAGGAGTCAATCCCACCCACCTTCTGCCATGACCTGACGAATAATCTCATCCTTCTCCTTCAGAAGCGTCGATGTGTCAGCCTTGCGGCTCTGCTCCCGCCGCAGCATGTCCCGCTCCTTGGTCAGAGCGTACACCTGGAATGGTGTGGAGGTAGGAGTAATAAGGATATGAGTGATAGTGCGCGTGCGAGGGGGGTTGGAGCCAAGTGGAAGGCTAGTCAGCCTTCCGGCTCTGCTCCCGCCGCAGCATGTCCCACTCCTTGGTCAGAGCATACACCTGTAAGGAGAAGAGATGGTGGAATAACGGAGGGCAAGTGAGCATGCGAGAGGGGAGATGGAGGCAAGTCCAAGCTATTCGGCCTTGCGGCTCTGCTCCGGCCGCAGCTATCCCTCTCCTTGGTCAGACGCATACGCCTGGAGTGCAGAAAGGTGGTGGGGGTGATAAGCACATGAGGAGCTGAATAGCATGCATGTAACGGGGGGGTTGGAGGTGATTCACGGCCACCCAGAATTCCAGCTCTGCTCCCGCCGCAGCTATCCCTCTCCTTGGTCAGACGCATACGCCTGGAGTGCAGAAAGGTGGTGGGGGTGATAAGCACATGAGGAGCTGAATAGCATGCATGTAACGGGGGGGTTGGAGGTGATTCACGGCCACCCAGAATTCCAGCTCTGCTCCCGCCGCAGCATGTCCCGCTCCTTAGTCAAAGCGAACACCTGAACGGAGAAAAGGTGTACACAGATACAGAGTTGGGAGGGGCGTCTCAGGTGGCACGAATCAAAGGCACTCTGCCTTGCGGCTCTGCTCCCGCCGCAGCATGTCCCGCTCCTTGGTCAGCGCGTACACCTGGAAGGAGCAAAGGTGGCTATTGGTTACATGGCTACTGGTTACACACGTGTGTGTGCAGGGAAGTTGTGGGAGTTGCAAAATCAACGCCGCTCAGTTGACGCATATGATACAATGCATCACGAAGATTACATGGATAGAAACGGAAGCTGCCTGGCCCAGCACCCACCTTTCTTTCAGCTGCCCCAAGTCGGTGCTGGTACTCCTCCCGTAGGGCTTCTAGTTCCGCGTCATTGTTCTTTTTCACCTGCCCAAGTGAATAAGAACAGAAGCGAAGGTAGGGGGAAACAGACACAACAAAGGGGATGGGGTGCAATGCTCTTTTTATTAATATCAATAGTACTGGTAAGCGAAACAGTATGGAAGGGTGCGGAAGGTCGAAGGACATGTTAAGGGAACGGTGTGAGGGGAAGGAAACGGAGGAGGAGAGGACCATTCTCCGAGCCTATTCCGAACCTCACCTTCCAGCCCTCCAGTTCGGCCCGAAGTTCATCATTCACAGTCATCGCTCTCGCCAGTTCGTCCGCCTTGGTCTGTGCCTGCTAGCCCGCATTCTGCAGTGCTCTCTCCATAGTCGCCAGTTCCATCTTCACTCCCACCAGCGTAACTGCTGTGCATCTCTCATAGTAACGAGCTCGCATTCACTCACCAGCAACTGCACACAACACACCACATTCCAATCCACTGCTTCACCTACCATTCTCCCACTCTCACCTTCCAGTCCTCCAGTTCGGCCCGAAGTTCATCGTTAACTGTCATCGCTTTGGCCAGTTCGTCCGCCTTGGCCTGAGCCTGCTTGCCCGCATGCTGCAGTGCTCTCTCCATAGTCGCCAGTTCCATCTTCACTCCCACCAGCGTAACTGCTGTGCATCTCTCATAGTAACGAGCTCGCATTCACTCACCAGCAACTGCACACAACACACCACATTCCAATCGACTGCTCCACCTACCATTCCCCCACTCTCACCTTCCAGTCCTCCAGTTCGGCCCGGAGCTCATCATTAACTGTCATTGCTTTGGCGAGTTCGTCCGCCTTGGTCTGCGCCTGCTTGCCCGCATGCTGCAGTGCGCTCTCCATAGTCGCCAGTTCCATTTTCACTCTCACCAACTCCGCTTGGAGCTCAGACGAAAGAGCCTCTGCCACTGCTGCCGCTGCCGCTGATGACGCTTTTTCTGTAGACAGGGCTTCTGCTGCCGTCGCTGCTGCTGCTGCTGCTGCTGCTGCCGTTTCAGTAGACAGTGCTTCTGCTGCTGCTGCAGCAGATGCTGCCGCTTCAATGGACGAACCTTCTTCAGCAGCAGCTGCTGCTGCTTGTTTCAGCAGGCGCTTCTGCTGCTGGTAGTTCTGCTGCAGAGTCACCTCCCACCGTCCCTGCCACTACAGCATCCACTAAGGCAACTGCACCCGTTGTAAATTCCCCTGCTCCTGCACCTGCTGCGCCTCCCACACCCTCCCCATTAACCAGCCCAGCTGGCCCCTCCTCCCTTGGACCTCCACCAGCAGAAACCGAACCTTCCCCAGCCCCACTGCTGCCCACAGCCCATCTATTCCCATCCGAAACAACTGCACCCACGTTCTCAACTCCTTCCATTTTCTCAACCTGAACTTCTTCCACAACCGGGCTCACAAGGCCATTCCCAGCAGTAGCATGCCCTCCTTCTCCCCACGCTCCTTCCCCTCCCTCTTGAGCAGATTCAGCAGCTGCCACAGCTTCAGAACCTGCCACAGCTTCAGTAGCTTCAGCAGCTTCAGCTTCAGTAGCTGCCACAGCTTCAGCAGCTTCAGCTTCAGTAGCTTCGCCAGAAGCTGCGGCAGCTTGGGAAGCTTCAGCAGTGGCTGCAGCAGCAGACGCCAGTCTTTCTTCTGACGGCACATCCGCCCCCTCCCCATCATCCTTCCCTGGGACTGCCTCCTCTGAGCCCGCCTCCTCTGACCCAGCCTCCCCTGCATGTCCCTCCCCTGCATCTGCCTCCCCTCCGTCTGCCTCTCCTCCTTCGACATTCTGCGTTACCATTTTCTCCTCCTCTGCCCCTGATTCCTGATTCAAAGACACCCTTCCCTCTTCACTCGCCTGTGCATCAGCTTCAGAGCCCTCTTCTCCCCCAGCAATGGAAAAAACTGCTGCTGCAGAAGCATCAGAACCGCTCTCAGCTGCAGGCCCCCTCTCTGCAGCTGCTTCTTCACCTGCTGCTGGCTCGATTTCCGAAGCCGCCTGAGCACCATCCGCTTTAGGGCTAGCAGCAACAGGAACGAGAGGGACAGTGGCGGCAGCTGCTGCGGGAGACGCAGAGAATGCAGAAGAAGAAGCATCACGGAATGGTGATCTGACTGGTGACTTGATCGGCGATCTAACTGGTGGAGACAGGGAGGGTTTGATGGGGGAAGGCGCAGGGGCACCCTCCCCGTCCTCCTCTCCCTCCCCCTCCCCGTCGTCTATGCTGAAAACCGCCTCTGATGCTGCTTCGAACCCGCTGAACGGCAGAGGCGTGGCCGAATCATTAGCTGCTGCCGCAGCAGCTGATGAACCGTCCTCACCTGCCCCAGTATCCGCCCCAGCACCAGCATCAACAGCAGCACTGTCCGTAGCACCAGCGCCAGCAGCGTCATCTCCTGCAGCATCCTCTGACTTCTTATAGACATCTTTCGATCCAGCATCTGTACCAGGAAAAACTGCATCTCCCCCGTTCGTTATAACATCATCCTCTTCAATCACTTCAGCCCACCCCTCTCCTTCCTCTGCCTGATCCCCTCCAATTCCTGCAACAGCTCCGCCATCTGCCAAACCTGGTGTAGGTTTGGGGTCTCCCTCGACCTCCAGTTTGGCAGCAGCTTCGGCAGAAACTGCCGTAGCCGCAGCAACAGGCTCGGGGGCAGCGGATGCAGAAACCGTAGCAGCTGCTGATTCAGACTCTGGCTCATCTATTGCCCACCCTGTTCCTCCCTCCTCGTCTTCTTCTACCTTCACTGCGTCGCTTGCTCCTTTCACAGCATCGCTTGATCCCTCCTGGTTTTCTACCACTGCTGGTGGTGCTATCTGGGAGGGAGACTCAACTCCTGGTGTTGCGGCTGGCACTGTTGCTGCGTCTCCTGCTGCTAACACAGTTGGTGTATCCAAGGCCGGTGACACGATTGGTGCAGCTGCAGATGTCACTAAGGTAGCCTCACCGCCTGCTGCTGCTGCTGCTGCTGCTGCTGCTGCTGCTGCTGCTTCGGCCTCATCCTGCGGCTTGGTGAGCTTTCCTTTGACTAGCTTCACTATCTTGGTCGGCTTCTTCTCCACCTTCTTCTCCTCCTCCTTTACCACTTCGTCCTTCCCCTCACTGCCTTTATCATCAGCCAAGGCCTCAGCCCCTTGCGACCCAGCAGCAGTAGCAGCAGCAGTAGCAGCAGCTGTATCAGTAGCAGCAGGAGGTGCAGCAGCAGCAGCAGGAGGAGGTGCAGCAGAAGCAGCAGTACTCTTAGCAGCAGGTCGCAGGGGCCGAGTCAGCTTGCTAGCTCCCAGCTTCTTCGCTCCAAGCCTACCCTCCAGCTTCGCACCTCCACCCCCTGCCACCTTCACCTCTGCTTCCTTTCCCTTAGCCGACACCCCTGTCGCTCCCCCTGCTGCTGAACCTTCCCCTGCTGCTGCTGGTGCAGCGCTTCTCGCAGGGGAGGCTTGAGCTGCTTCAGTGACCGGCTTTGGAGCTGCTTTCTCGGGTGTTTTAGAGCCCGCTGACGCCTCCTGGGCCTTAGCTTTCGCTGGAGAAGCGGCAGAAGGAGCAGTGGCGGCAGGAGCAGAAGCTCGAGCGGTGGCTGTGGAAGGAACGGGAGCTGTTCGAGCGCCATCTGTGGTTGCTCTGGGCTTGGTCGTCTGAGACTGAGAGGATGAGCTCGCTGCTGGCTTGTCTGAAATGCGTATGGGAGTATGATGGGAGATAAGGGAAAAGAGAAGAGAATCAGATATGTGGAGGCAGCGGGAGGAGCAGTTCGAGCGCCACCTGTGGTTGCTCTGGGCTTGGTCGCCTGAGAAGACGAGCTCGCTGCTGGCTTGTCTGAAATGCGTACGGAATTTGATGAAGACACGGGGTAACAGAAAAGACACGAGAAACGAAACAAATGTTTAGATCAAGAATCAAGCAGGGAAGAATCGGAGGAATACATTAAAGGCCAGAATAAACGCAAGCTAAGTCTGACACATAATGAGCCGAACTAAAGGCGAGGCGGAAAATGACGATTCGAAGTCGAAAGATAAAGGCCGTTTTGCAAAAAAAACGTTTCCCGTAACCAAGCTTAGCTGATCGTACCACATACCTGCATCGGAAATCAGGCACACTGCAAAGAATACGAACGCCATTCACTGCCATTCAACTCTAGAATCACCAAAACTGGGGTAAAAAACCATCGTATTCATGGATGATAAAATCGAAGGCCTAAAAGGCTGGGTAACTGGGTTCGAACCTTCCATGACAGGAGAGAGGAATTTGAGACCAAGCCCGTCGTCGAATCCCGACGTATCGATGTTCATAACCGTTTCCCTCAGCTTGTTCACCTCATGCTTTGAAAGGCAGCAGTGCTAGACAAATCGACATAAGGGTGGGTCGAACCTTCGATTACAGGAGGGAGGAAGTCGAGACCGAGTCCGCCGTCGAATCCCGACGTATCGATGTTCATAACCGTTTCGCTCAGCTTGTTCACGGCTCCCGCAATGTCCGGGAGCTCTCCCAGCCCGAACGACGTCACCTGCGCCGAGAACCAATCCATGGCTGCTGCTGCTTCTGCAGACCAGGGAAATCCTCGATACTAGCTGATTCGAATACCGACAAGCAGTTAAATCAAGATTGTGAACGGTACGCTTCAGCAACGGTCTACGGCAGGTCCATCAGCCTCGCGAATCTGCGTGAGCCTGGACCTTCAATAATTCGTCAGGACAAGAGAGCCTGCGGGATTCTCTGAAAGTCCAAAACGAACTGAACGTATACCGTAAAACGAGCTTCGACTAAGCTGGCAGGCGAAGATGATCAATGAACGGCCGACTACTCTACCCTCCGACACCGACCCGAAAGCTTGGAGCATAGGACTGGAAGCATGGAATAGTCGCCATAATCTGACGATGATGGTTGACACGACACTTTCTAGGCTTTCTGGCGACACTTTCAAGGTGAGAAAAATGGAAGCCGAAGCCGGAACACGATGAATTTGACAGGCTTTGTACAGTACAAAGGAGAGGCTAGTAGCGGCACAGCTTGACAGATTGGCGGGAAAACGGTCCCTCCAAGGGCACGGAAAGATTGTTGGCGATTTCCACTGACAAGCGATGTTCGTGGCGCGAAGATGTTACAATAATGAAGTTAGATAACGAGATTACCAGAATGTGACAAGAGGGCACAACCATATAATGTGAAAAATCAGCAGTGTGTCATTTCAGATATCAAACATGAATCGAACATGACAGAAGAAAATGCTGGATCATCAATGACGTGTAGAGCGGCAGAGCCTTGTCAACAGGAAGAAATGAGCAAGCCGCAACACAAGCCCAATGCCTAGGAGGATAGCCACACATTGCCACTTGTCAAGCTGTGTTAGGCCCAGATAAAATGCTGCCAGCTCAGGACCAGTCTGAAGACAGGTGGATGTTGACACCTCAGCAAACGGGGAGTCAATCAGAGCAGGACGCAGTGCAACGAGTGACCTTTGAACATCCACCTCATCGAGCAGAACTGACAGTGGTGTAGAGGAGTAGATATCACGTGCAGAAAGGTAGCAGAGCGAGGTCACCCGGTCAAACTCATTAAGAGCAAGCGCCTCATAAGCATATTTCAGAGGAGATATGTAGTGTAGCCAGAGCCAGTACAAGGGGATGCTGGCTCGCTCAATATAGAAGCCGCAGACAAGGGCAAAGTTTGCCAAAACAGTGATGACCACCGCATAGGCGAGAATGACACTGTGTGGGTGATGATTGTCGGAAAGAGAGGGGGGGGGAAGGGGTGGAAGTATAATGAAGAATGATGGAAGAAACGAAGTGAGGAATAAGGTGAGGGGAGAATGGAGGGAGGGGGCAAGGGAGAGAGAGGAAAATTATGAGCACATGTAAGGAAAAAAAAAGGAATGAAACACGTACTTGTTGACTGTGGCACTAACGAAGGTGGCAATGGCATTCCCCGTGAAGAGGCAGCAGAAGCACACAAGCACCATGAAGGCCAGCCCTGCAGCTCCCCCAGTGAGGCTAAGGCACCACCAGGCTTCGAGAGTGATGGCGAGGGACATGAGGAGGTGCAGCGGCAGGTAGACGAGGGTGGAGGCGAGCAGGTACGTGGACGGGCGGTACGCGCTGTGCGTCGTCTCCCTCACAAATATGTTGCGCTCCTGGGAGGGGGGGGGGGGAGAACGTAGGGGGAAGGGCGCAACAGGGACTGCGAGTAAGCAGGGAGGCACCACGAGGACCATAAAGACCAACCCTTCCGAGCCCCCCTGTGAGGCTGAGGCACCACCAGGCCTCCAGAATAATATCGAGGGACATGAGGAGGTGCAGCGGCAGGTAGACGAGGGTGGAGGCGAGCAGGTAGGTGGACGGGCGGTACGCGTTGTGCGTGGTCTCCCTCACAAATATGTTGCGCTCCTGGGAGGGGGGGGGAGCGTTGAAGAGGGGGGAGCGGGGTGTGGACTCACACGGACAAATCTTGCCCTCCTGGTCGTTGGAGAACACAAGAATAGGCATGACTACTGAGTGAGATGAACATCCACAAGATAAAAGACTGAGTCTAACTGGGTCAACCGAGTCAACGGTCAAGACTCACCTGTATGAAGAGGGGAGTTGCATCCCCTGAGGAGAAAAAGAGCGTGCATGTGAGGACATCTGAGCTGACTGAGTCAACCAGGTGCAACGAATCACGACTCACTTGTATGAATAGAGGTGTGGCGTCCCCAGAGGAGAAGAAGAGCGTGCATGTGAGGAAGGCAATGAAGGCCAGGCGCTCATGCACCCCGCGTGTGCTGTGGTGTGGGGGAGTGGAGGAGGGGGAAGGGGAAAACGGCAATTAAGGAGGGATGGATGGAGTAAGGGAGGGAGGGAGGGAGGGAGGGAGGGAGGGAGGGAGGGAGGGAGGGAGGGAGCGAGTGTTGACCTCGACACACCTTCCTGAGTAGATTGAAGTGTTTGACTCACTTGAACTCTGGCTGCCAGAAGAGCGACGCTATAAGCAGACCCGTTATCATGATAAGCAGCAGGCGCAGCAGGTACAGTGCTGGCGTCCTTCGGATCACAATAGCCGACCGGGCTGTCAGGACCCACAGCTCCCGCCACCACCCGTTTGCATACTTTCCCTGCTGCTTCCTCACACTTCCCTGCCCTTCCACCTCTTCCGCCTCCTCTCTCTCGTCGCCCAGTTGCTGCTCCTGATCCTCCTGCCCTTTCTGTTCGTTGGTCGTACTGCTAGTGCTGGTGTTGGTGCTGCTGATGCTCGTGCTGCTACTACTCGTGCTCATAGTGCTCTTGTCACTGGAACTTGTAGCCAGTTCCAAAGAGGGAATATCCGACCCACTCTGGCTCCTGCTCCTGTTCTCGTCTCCACTCTCAGAGGAGCCACTCTTGCTCTTCTTTCCATCTCCTTCCCATTGACCAACCTCTGCTCCTCGCTCTCCCACTGCTTCTTGAAGGTTGATTTCCACACCCGCTCCTTCTCCTATCCCCTTCAGTCTCACCCACTCCCGATGAAACTCAGCCAATCGCTGGATGCCAGGTGTATCAGCGCCGCCGTTTGATTGTTGTGCCACACCGCTCATCTTCACACCATCCTGTGCCTCTACGTCCTGCTCCTCTCTTCCCTTCAAGCTTTCCTTTCCCTCCTGCCCCTCATTTCCCTCTGTCCCCACTGTTTCCCCTTGCTGACCTCTCGTCACTCCCAATCCTCCCAGTCCTCCCTCCAGTCCCAGCCCCCCCTGCCCTTCCTGCTGCCCCTCCATCTGCAACGACTGGATCAGATCAAGGGTGAATTCCACTGGGTTGGAAAACGGCGGAGCCGGGCAGCCAAAATCCGTGAGGTAGCCTGGCAGCTCGGACGGGCAGCCTGAAAAAACCGTATGCCCAGATCCAAGGAGAAGGAGGTTGTCGAGGAGATTGAGGACCCTGAAACTGGGCTGGAGGTATTGGGTGCAAGGGGGACGACGGTATGAGGGGAAAGAGGGACAAGGTAGTGGGAGGCATAAATGTTCAGTGGAGAGTGTGTTCAAGATGGAGGTTGTCCAGGAGATTGAGGACCCTGAAACTGGGCTGGAAGCATTGGGTACAAAGGGGGCGAAGGGGGGGGGGACAAGGGGGACGAATGGTCAGGAAGAAAAACATAGGTAAGAGAAACGAGATTGTGGAGGAGTTTGAGGACACTGAAACTGCGCCTCAGATTGCATGGATGGATCCCCATCCCCCCTACCCTGGTGCTATAGGTTACACTCACCTGGTGCAGCACCATGAGCACAATGCTGCTTCGCAATCTGGCCACGTCCCGGACTGCCTTGACCACGTGGAAGGCACAGGTGGAGTCGAGGCCAGACGTGGGCTCATCCAGGAAGAGCAGCAATCAACTATAGAGTCACCAGGTGCTCTATGCGTCATCTGCATTGCATGCATGCCTCACCTGGTGCAGCACCATAAGAACTATGCTCTGGCGCAGTCTCGCCACGTCTCTGACTGCCTTGACCACGTGGAAGGCACAGGTGGAGTCGAGACCAGAGGTGGGCTCATCCAGGAAGAGCAGCAATCAACTCTAGAGTCACCTGGTGCTCTATGCGTCATCTGCATTGCATCCATGCCTCACCTGGTGCTCTATGCCTCATCTGCATCCATGCCTCACCTGGTGCTCTATGCCTCATCTGCATCCATGCCTCACCTGGTGCAGCACCATAAGAACTATGCTCTGGCGCAGTCTCGCCACGTCTCTGACTGCCTTGACCACGTGGAAGGCACAGGTGGAGTCGAGACCAGAGGTGGGCTCATCCAGGAAGAGCAGCAATCAACTCTAGAGTCACCTGGTGCTCTATGCGTCATCTGCATTGCATCCATGCCTCACCTGGTGCATGGATCGCCTTCCATCATCTGCATCCAAGCCTCACCTGGTGCAGCACCATAAGAACTATGCTCTGGCGCAGTCTCGCCACGTCTCTGACTGCCTTGACCACGTGGAAGGCACAGGTGGAGTCGAGGCCAGAGGTGGGCTCGTCTAGGAAGAGCAGCGAGGGGTCTCCCACCATCTCCACTCCTATCGCTACTCTCTTGCGCTCGCCACCCGACACACCCCTGAAGGGAGAGGAGAGGAGGGTAAGGGAGGGGATGGTTGGTTGGAGCGCGCGTGGAAGGCACAGGTAGAGTCGAGGCCCGAGGAGGGCTCGTCCAGGAAGAGCAGCGAGGGGTCTCCCACCATCTCCACTCCTATTGCCACTCTCTTGCGCTCGCCACCCGACACACCCCTGAAGGGAGAGGAGAGGAGGGTAAGGGAGGGGATGGTTGGTTGGAGCGCGCGTGGAAGGCACAGGTAGAGTCGAGGCCCGAGGAGGGCTCGTCCAGGAAGAGCAGCGAGGGGTCTCCCACCATCTCCACCCCTATCGCTACTCTCTTGCGCTCGCCACCCGACACACCCCTGAAGGGAGAGGAGAGGAGGGTAAGGGAGGGGATGGTTGGTTGGAGCGAGCGCGCGTGGAAGGCACAGGTAGAGTCGAGGCCCGAGGAGGGCTCGTCCAGGAAGAGCAGCGAGGGGTCCCCCACCATCTCCACCCCTATTGCTACTCTCTTGCGCTCGCCGCCTGATACACCCCTGAGATGAGAAAACGAGCGAATGAAGGGAGAGGAAGAGAGGGAGTAGCATGGTTTGAGTACTAAGAGCAGCGAGGGGTCCCCCACCATCTCCACTCCTATCGCCACCCGCTTGCGCTCGCCGCCTGATACACCCCTGAAGGGAAACGAGTAAACGGGAGAGGTGAGAAGAATGTTGGATTGAGTGAGGTGTGAAGTCTGCTTGGGGTCTCCCACCATCTCCACTCCTATCGCCACCCTCTTGCACTCGCCACCCGACACGCTCCTGAGAAGGAGAGAAGAGGTATCGCAGAGAATGAGGGGAGAGAGGAGAGAGGAATACGGGCAGGAAGAGAGTAGTCTGGGGTCAGTAATAGCCGCAGCACGGGCCCTTCCCGTGGAGTCAGTACTATCGCCACCCTCTTGCCCTCACCGCTCAATTATCCCCTGATGATGTGACATGTGACACATACCTCCTGTTCTCATCCCCGATTTGAGAGTCCGCCACTCGAGTGAGCCCCAGCAGGCGCATCAGCCCCTCCACCTCTCCATACAAGATCACACCTGTCTCTTCCCAACGCTTCACGTACCTCCTGTTCTCATCCCCAATGCGCGAGTCCGCCACTCGAGTGAGCCCCAGCAGGCGCATCAGCCCCTCCACCTTCTCCTCCTTCTCCCTCCTCCCCACCCTGCCATTCCCCAGCCTCAGCTCAGCGGCAAAAAGCAGTGTCTCGCGCACTGTGAGCGCAGGGAACAGCAGGTCGTCCTGCATCACATAGGCTGACACTCGCCTCATGATGCTGGCTGTCACAGGTGCCCCGTTCAGAGTTATTGAAGGGGAGAGGGCGGTGGTGGGAGTTGGGAGGGCAGTTATTGAGGGTGGGGTGTCAGGAGGTGGAGAAGCGGAAGGTGAAGGAAGCGGTTCTGGTGCAGATGGAATTTGAAGTGGTGCGGATGGGAGGGAGATGCGGTGCGAGAGGATGTCTAGAAGAGTGGTTTTGCCAGACCCACTGGCGCCCATGATTGCTGTTACTTGCCCTGCTTGGGCAGACCCTGATATCCCTTGTAGGATGGTGCGCCTGCTGCTGCTGCTGCTGCTGCTGGTGGTGGTGCTGCTGCTGCTGCTGCTGGTGGTGCTGCTGCTGATGCTGCTGCTGCTGCTGCTGCTGCTGCTGCTGCTGCTGCTGCTGCTGCTGCTGCTGCTGCTGCTGCTGCTGCTGCTGCTGCTGCTGCTGCTGCTGCTGCTGGTGCTGCTGCTGCTTGGGCGACTGCTGATTGTGATAGTGTGCAGCGTGACTGTGTCGAGGGGTATGCGCAGGCGCATCAGTGGGAGCATCTGCAGCAGTGCTGCTGCGAGCAGTGGAGGAGCAGAGGGAGGGGATGGCAGGGAGGAAGGCTAGGGGATGGCGTCGGAAAGGGACTGAGTAGGAGATATTGTGGAAGGAGAGAGAGGAGGTGGTGGAGGGAGGAGAGGATCGGAGGGAAGGAGAGAGGAGGGGAGGAGAGAGGAGGGGAGGAGAGAGGGCATTCCCACTAGAAGCTGACACTGGGGAGGAAGTGTTGGGAAGTGGAGCGAGTGGAGAGGTAACTGGAGCTGGAAGTTCAGTAGCTTCCAGAAAGGTTGAAGGAGCAAATTGCACCATATGCCTGTTCAGGTCTCGGTCAGTAGCGCCCAAGGGGTTGGTGATAATGTGATTGTAAGGAAGGTGTGGAGGAGTTTCAGGAGGGATATCGAGCGCGTGCTCGGATGGTGCCGGCTTTGCCATGTTGAAATCTTGCTGGATGCTGGATGCTGGAGGCTGATTGACTGAGTTTCTTGTGGTGTTATTCCAGATGGTACTGCTGGAGCTTCTGCTGGTGTTGAGCCGGGATGGTAGTACTGATGACTTTACTTGTATTTGCTGCAATCACAACACGGCGATCACACCGCTCTGACCGAGAGGCCGAGGTTCCCAATGTCAACACACCGACCTATATCAATGTGAGTCCAGCAGCAAAGCGTCACGTTGTGAGTTCGCAGTTCCTGAAATGGATGCAGGGTGATTGTCATAACTTGATATTAAGCAATCCAATTTCACAGCAGCAAGCAATCCTTACCGTATGCAGAATCTGCCCTTTGTAAAATCTGGCAGTGGCAGAATCTAAGGCCCTCTGGTCTTCAGCAATTAGGAAGTATGCACACTACACTGCACTGCACCGCATTGTGCTGCACTGCGCTGCGCTGCAGGTGGAAAGCTGAAGCCGCCAATAGATGGAACAAGAACAGATTCACTCCAGACTGCTTTCGCATACAAACACTGCTCAGGTAGTAAATTGAGAAGACAACCAGACAGCCTTTCGCTGTACACTAGGCAGTTGTGATAAGAACGAGGCTTGTGAGAAGTCTCAACTCAGGTGTTCAATCTCGTTCACTTCACTCAATCAGCAGACTCGGTCACTTCTTTCACGCCTGCTGATTGAAGAGAAGCTGAATTGTTTCTCTTCGAGATGGCTGCTAGCCAGTTATCTCAGGTGGAGACTGATCAATAGCACAGGTCTTGTAAGCGATGTTTCCGCGTCAGATGCGGACATCACCTGTTCTGGACGAGTGTGCTGGTACGACTAAGCGCAAATTGCACATGGAACTCGTCCAGCAACGTTGCTGGTCGGAGCGGGACGTTGACGGAGAATTCCTGGACGTCACTAGTCTTACGTCAACGTCACCAACTCCTAGTCGGACTTTGAAGCCGAATTCTGGAGCGCATTCCCTGCCGTGATGACCAGACAACATCAGTGCCATCTCGGTGCTACTAGGCAATGCTCGGACCATAGCGACTGGCGAGTCAACACCGCGAGAATGAATGGAGCCGTTCTTTCATCTGCTGTCAGTGATCCTGCCGTGCCTGATAGGGACGGTACAGTATGCCCGTTCAAAGTACAGGATCATGTCATCTCGCGCGTGTGAGGGGAAACAGAAACCTAGAGACCATCGTCTGCTTGTGTACTTTTCGAAATATCCGTCGAAATGCTTTTCCGTCGGGATGCATCTAATGGTACAGTATCTTTGAATTTGACTGCCGGTTGTCATGCTGGGGAAATCGACGGTCAGTCGACTTCGACGGAGCAACCTCGTCGTGATCGCTGATTCGCTGCTGCTGACTCTCTCTGCTGGACGTCGCTAGCGGCATTACCGATGGTGACAAGCAGCCAGCGACGCTGCGGACAACTCGACGACTCTGCGGAGAAATCGACAGGCTACGACTCACGAACCGCCTGACGAATTTCGAGCGGAAGCATTCTTCGCATCCCATGCCATCGGGCTTTCTGAACGCACTGAACCGCTATTGATGGGTCAAATAAATGGAATGGGTCAACATCGTTTCCCATCCCACACTGATGTGGAGAATCCTTTGGCGACACCCATGGCCCAGGTCCCCATGAAATATATTGCACCGGAAGGAGGATTCCTCAACGAAAATCTCTACCTTGCCAGTCAACGAAGCCAGTCAACGAAGCCAATGAAGGAGATTCTCAAGGGAGTCATGTTCCGGCACACATTCTGGCGCGATACACTTCTGCATTGAAGCTAAGATTTCTTATCATTCTCCTTCATGCCAACTCCGAGAAAGAAAGCAAGGTCTCAGTTCCAGCAATACTCTCCTCGCATAATAATGTACAGAAAAAACAAACGTCCAGGAATATCCACCCTGACATTGTCATGGAATGGGTGGTTCTATCAAGAGCTGTAGCGTTATTGAGGAACTTCCTACGGGAAATTGATCAATTCCCCTTTACTTGGCCACTGGGGGCACATACTTGGCCACTGGGTTCACATGCTGTCCCCTGGGTGAGGAGTACTCCACAACATATGACTGCCACACCACAACAACAAAGAAACAGATGTATAACGGTACTTGAGGTTTCACACAATTCACATCCCTCTACCCTTGACACTCATCAGCACCAGAACAGGAACAGGACAGGAACATCACATCACACAGTAAGGGTACAACGTTCTTGGCCGGTGTCAACTTTCCTGACACAAGGCTATCGACAGCTCCGATCGTGCCACATCATCAACAAACAAATCCAAACCCTTCACAGCTTCCGGTCAGCCCACTTGACACCGGCAGAGGACGTACCCTAAGCGTGTACGTGAACATTATAAACAGACTGAAAATGCATAGAGTCAGACAGACAACCAAACCCACCTTCAGAAGGGGGGTCTTGGTGTTGTCCTCATAAAGCAGAACGGTCGAGTCATCATCCTCGGGATCAGCACAGCCATAGATAATGGAGGCGAGGCTGAGAATCATCATGGTCACCAGGAAGACAAAGGCGAGCCCGAGAATAACCAGGCCAACAATGTTGGCGACGGTCCACCCGGGAAGAAGGTTGGGGAAGGGGTAGAAGTCGTCCACAACTGTCACCACAGCATCGTCGCCTGAAACTGGTGAGAAACAAGAAAGAGTAGGAGTGGACGGATAGAGATGGGCATAGACACAGGCAGCCGGCGGCACAGGAAAGCAGGTGAGTGGGAAGCAACCAGACAGACAGGCAGACAGAAGGACAGACACTAGAATGGACAGACACTAGAATGGATAGACACTAGAATGGACAGACACTAGAATGGATAGACACTAGAATGGACAGACACTAGAATGGATAGACACATTGGAGACGAAAGGCGTGACAAGGTTTATAACAAGGCAATGCACGAGGTTCCATAGCCACCAGAACAGAAAAGCAGTACCGGTGCGCTTTCCAGCAGCACAACACACGCACCCTTTCTACGCCGCCCCACACCCACCCATCCCCCACCTCTCCTCACCCCTCACCCTTTCCCTACCTGCCCCTCTGCCCTTCTCGCGCCAAAGAATTTTACCTGCGGAGTCATCATCGTCCACGGGAACAGCCGTCGGGCTGTCGAGTTTGCTGAGATATTCCGTTAAATCACCATCCACCTGGTCAGGGAGCATCTGGTCAACCATATAATCCGGGCTCTCATTCTCCAAGCTCTCATTCTCCGAGTCCCCACTCTCCGAGCTTTCATCCTGCTCTTGAGCAGTCTGCGCGTTGCTCTGGAACTCCTTCGCGGCCTTGACAAACTCCTGGAACAACTGCATATGCTTTGAGGACTGATCCTGCGGTGGAATCATCGAGAACAGGTCGTCGAGGTCGAGCTTCTTAGTCCAATCGCGAGAGAGTACAAACGCTTCAAACGCGGACGTCAGCGGATCCGAGCGTTTTGCAGCAGCAGCATCATCCGTTTCCGTCGGGAGACGCTCGTCGGAGGCGGGGTCGGCAGTGACGGCAGCGTCGCTATCATCTTCAGCCGTCAACATTCGGACGTTTTCCGTTTCGGTATCCTCGGTGGCCTCGTCACGAGTCGTTTCCGAAGAAACGCTGGTAACCGTGCTGGATTCACCGCCTGTAGCAATCGCATCCTCCTCGTCGTTTTCGATCGGGACGGGAGTGGGAATCTCCTCGTCCGAGGATTCGGGAGTCACGTTGGTAACGATGCTGGATTCACCGCCCGTTGCAAACGCATCCTCCTCCCCGTTTTCAATAGGGACGGGAGTGGGAATCTCCTCGTCTGAGGATTCGGAAGTCTCAGAAGAGTCGGTCGACTCGGCAGACTCGGACGACTCCTCCATGTCTTCGGGCTTGGTGTGGAGGTCGTTGAGAATGTCAGAGATAGACGACGGGAAGCGGTGGACGATCATGCGAGTGACGGACGGGAGTCGGTTGGCGACGACGAACATAATATTTCCGCGGAGATGGAGGCCACCGACATTGCTAGGCTGCCACGGCATAACAGAGGACAGGGAGTTTGGAGAGAAAGAAGCATATAATAATGAAAGGTGAACTAAGTTGCAAAAGCGCGGTAGAACTAGGAAAGGGGAAAAGAACGTAGGAGCAGAGGGGAAACGGGTTTGCAGAAATACAGGAGATAGTGAGGACGGGCAGAAGGCAAGAGAAGCAAAACGTGAAACCTATCACAATTTAAGGCAACTAAGTAGCATGGTGCTGCTGAGTAAGAATCACCTGGAGTTGTGTGAACGCAACGTAGTGGCCACAGTTCTGAAAAAATAAAGGATTATGACACAGACATACGCCGGCTCAGATGGGTGAAAGTCATGGAAAATAGTGCATGGAAAAAACAATCTCACAAGCACGTACCTGACCCTGAGTCTCACTAACTTCAAACTGCCCATAAACGAGAGCCACTGAGACGACCAGCAGAGCGGTTAGGAGAAGAACACGCGCCATAGTACACGAGGGTAGCTCAGATTCTAAGACCTCGCCAGGAAATACAGTCGTGACCTCGCCGGGAAATACAGTCGTGTCCTGTACTATCCTGTCCTGTTTCTTGTATCTTTGAAAATTGCGAGTCTTTTCTGCTAAGAGCAAACCCTAGCTTCAACAGTCGTTCATTCTCAATATCCAAAATGCTAACCTACCCACCCACGCAACAAATTGCTTCCCGAACTCCGTCAATACTTGCCTGACTGACTTGGGTGACTGGAGGGTCTCGTCAGTCAAATGCGACCGCACGATCACGTCCCTCAGCTGTGCAAGGATTGACTTTCAGGGGAAGTGTGCGAAAACTGGCGAAAGTATCGAAATGGTCCAGGCTGCAGTAACGGTCGTGGGCGCAGAAACCCTAGCAGCTGTGGGCTGACAACAATGGCCGGCGTGGTGACGAGTCACGACGACAACTCAGCATCAACGCTTGAGGAGTTTGTCGGCTGAGAACGAAATCCATAGCTTGCGTGGACCAGAGCCACTTTCTCGTCAAGAAGCAGCGAGAATCTTCTCTGACCTGACGACGTTTGGAGGACCAGCAATATCCTTGCTGTTATGGGCGCTTTAAAACGTACAGAACGATGAAATGTGCATAGGAAAAAAGAGACTAGTGAAAGAAGAAATCCAAGGCCACACTCTCGATAGCACAAACTTAAATAGGTGCAGTACTAGTGGTAAGAAACACGTGCGTTTTTTATATGCAATACTGTTAAAAAACACACTCGTTGTATCTAAGAAAAAATTGTACAATTCATAATTAAGATAAATAAAACACTTTTAGGAAGTGCATTCATGATGGTTATATAATAACAACATAAAACGATAGTCTAACAATGTAATAGGTAGTATTTTGTGTTACGAATAGTACAATTTAATTGTTACTGAGCACTCCTCACCGCAGCAAAGAGAAGCACGCAGTATCGAAGCAAGAACGCGAACCGTCAGACGGTTGGAGATTGACTCGAAGCGTCAGACAGTTGGGACGCATCTGGACCGTCGGAACAGACGGCATCGAGCAGCTACAGGCAGGATGGTTTCGGCGGGAACAGTTTCGTAACTGTACGCGCCGCACGGTTGGGAATGCATTTGAATAAGGGAATGTACCCCTTAGTGTTAGAATCTAGCAGCAGGAATGATGTGAACTAACAGGATGCAGGAGTACAAGTAGTAAACCCTAATTGGGTTGTACCCCATATGGGCTACCCCACTACAGCCTAGACAATATGCAGCACATATAGTTTGACACACCCCCATAGGCAAAGTGGGGGAGAACAAGGGGTCAAACGACCAGTCAAGAGAAGCAAAACAAGCTCAGGGTGGATCACAACGTCACCACGCATTCCGAGCACAAGCAAAGGGCCACAGGGCCAGTTCACATGCAGAGATATATATGCAGCAATAACAGTACAGTGATGGCAACCTAGCAAGAACCAGCATGCATATACATATATATGTACAGATCACAATACAAGCAGAGACTACAGCAAGTGTGGAAGCGTAGGCACAAGGCCCAACAGAGTACAAAAGCGCTGATGATCACCAGACGGAAATGCCTTGGTGAATATATCAGCAGTGTTCGCCCGAGTGGCCACGTGGCGAAGACGAAGCTGGCCTCGCTGCTGCAACTCTCGAGCCAGGAAGTAACGCAGAGCAATGTGCTTCGTTCTGTGCTCCAGTCTGTGCTCCTCACACAAGGCAATGGCTGCCTTGTTGTCAACGTACAGCACTGGAGGAGAACGAGGCTGCTCTCCCAAGTCAGTCAGCAGGTAGGTGAGCCAGCGTAACTCCTGTGCAGCCATGGCGGTGGCGTAGATCTCAGCCTCACAACTGGAGCCGAGAACTGAAGACGAGCGTGTAGAACGCCACGAAACTGAACCAGAGCCAAGGCTGAAGGTGTAACCCTGTGACGACCGCTGAGTAGCCAGGTCGTCAACCCAAGAAGCGTCTGAGTGCCCAGTGAGGACAACTGGGCTCGTCCCTCCAAGCACTAGCCCCATGCCTGATGTGCTGCACAAGTAACGCAGTACCCTCTTAGCAGCAGCCATGTGCTCAGGTCGGTGCCGACCAGGAGCCACGTAGCGAGCCAGGAGACCAAGAGGGTACGCGAGGTCAGGTCGAGTGCAAGTCATCAGGTACATGAGGCAGCCGACTAGCTCTGGGTAAGGACCACTCGGCTCTACGGACTCGTCCGAAGGTGGAGCTGAGAGCGTGTGACCTGTAGCCAGAGGAGTGGCCTGTGCTGAAGACCAGGTGAAGCCGAAGCGCTGAAGGACCTGCTGCACCATGTGTGACTGAGTCAAGGTGATGGTGCGACGTGCTCTGTCTCGGGTGATCTGCAAGCCAAGGTAGCTGCGCAGCTCACCCAAGTCTGTGCACGTGTGTCTCTTCTGCAGCTCCGACTTCACGTGGGCGAGAGCCTCAGTGTCAGCAGTGGCAAAGACCAAATCGTCGACGTACACGAGGATGTAGAACGGCGGCAGTGAAGTGTCGGTGCGCAGAAACAACGACGGGTCAGCAGTAGAAGGCGCGAACCCAAGAGCCGCAAGCGTAGTCCTCAGTGTGTCGTGCCACTCACGTGGCGCCTGGCGGAGACCGTAGACCGGCCGCCGGAGGCTCCACTGGGTACCAGGAGGGAACGACCCAGTGAAGCCCGGGGGGCGGCGCAGCCAGATCTCCTCGTGCAGGCTGCCCTGCAGGAAAGCTGTGCTGAAGTCAAGAGAGTGAAGCTCGTAGTCACGGTGAGCAGCAACGTGCAGCAGCACCCGAAGAGTGGTCATCTTCGGGGTGGGGGAGAAGGTCTGGAAGAAGTCAACTCCCTCTCGCTGACTGAAGCCTCGAGCCACGTAACGCGCCTTGAAGACAGGTGGAGAACCCGGCGGTCGCTTCACCCTGAAAATCCACATGCCACTGACGATGTTCGCCCCAGGTGGGGGAACCTCGTCAACGTAGGTGCCTGTGGACTTCCAGGAAGCCATCTCTGCGTCCATGGCTGCCTGCCACTGAGAGGAGTAGGGACCCTCTATCGCCTCTGCGTAAGAGCGCGGAGTCGGGATGTCTGGTGCATCCGGGTCTCCCTCAGGGGCAAGTAGCGAGGACACAAGATGAGGTAAAGCAGCAGCAAGACACTGGAACTCCTCCTGCCTGTCCTCAAGGACGTCCGTGCTAAGAGCACACTCACCCCCGACGGACGGAGGACAGACAGACTCAGACTCAGCAACAAGACAAGCGACGTAGTCTAGACGACAGGCAGCAGCAAAGTCAACAAGCTCAGCGACCAAGGCAGACGCAGCAGTAGACTCAAACGACGGGTCAGTGACAACAGTGGCCAGGAGACGCGTGACAGTAGGGTGCTCAGTACGAAACCGGTCAGACTCAGGGTCCGGAACGGCAGGCAGAGAGGACGCAGGGGGAGACGGCAGAGGAACAGGCTGCGGAGCAGAGGAAGGACGACGGACTACGAGGTGTGCGCCGGGGACAGCCGGCTGGCGCGAACGAGGAACACGACGACCGGTACGACCAGGACGAACAGGCGAAACAGGACGCGACGCAGGCTCACGACGCTCAGCTGGACTACCGGTCAGCTCAGTGTAAGGAGAAGGAGCAGGCAGCGGTGAGCCAGACTGTAACGGAAGACCAGTAGACGACGGAAGAGTAAGAACCTGACGAAGAACAGAGGCAGACGGCGGCAGAGACGACGGAGACGGCGGAGCGAAGAACCAGCAGCTCCAGCCCCAGGGTCTCCAACCTCAGTGTCTCCAGCAGCAGCACCCCCAGAACCAGCAACTCCAGCACCTCCAGTAGACAAAGGACCAGCACGACTCCTAGCTCCAGTAGCGCGACGCTGACGGTGACCGTACCAGTCCTGCAGCTGCTGTGGGGTGAGAGGCACACGTGGACGAAGGCGGCCACTCCAAGGAGACCGCGCAACAGCAGACTCAGAACCCTCAGCGCCCGCACCCCCAACGGCTCCAGAACCTCCGGTGTCAGTACCCTCAGCACCAGTACCTCCAGCGGCTCCAGAACCTCCAGCGCGAGCACCCTCAGCAGCTCCAGAACCTCCAGCTCCAGCGCCACCAGTACTAGGCCCTCCAGCAGCTCCCGAACCTCCAGCGGCAGTACCGCCAAGCTCAGCACCCCCAGACCCCTCACACTCAGGCTCAGCACCACCAGGCTCCACACCCTCAAGCTCCGCACCCTCAGGCTCAGTACCCCCAGGCGCAGCACCCCCAGGCTCCGCACCCCCAGGCCCAGCACCCCCAGAAGGAGCACCCCGAGCAGGACCACTCTCAGTAGGACCTGAGTCACCAGTGACCTCAACCGGCGTAGTCAAGGGAGGAGGGTCTACCTGAGAAACACCTGAAGGAGCAGGACCGGGAGCGGGGAGGGGGTCTACCTGGGGAGCACCTGGAGCGAGGAAGAGCGGCGGGGGGGGGAGCGAGGCAGTGCGGTAGGGGAAGAGACGGTAAAAGGGAACCGACTCGTCGAACGTGACGTCCTGAGACGCAAAGACACGGCGCGAGGCGGGGTGGTAAAACTGCCAACCAGGCGCGTCAGGGACAAAGCCAAGGAAGACACAGGGAACAGCGCGGGCGGAGAGCTTGTCCGCGGTGGTATCGCGGACAAAGGCACGAGCACCCCAGACCCGGAAACGCGACGCATCGCCAACCTTCCCCGTCCACAGCAGTGTGGGCGAGGTCTCCGGCAAGGAGACACGGGGCCAGAGGTTGAGCTGATGCGCGGCGTACCGGACCGCAAACGGCCACAGAAAATGGGGGGCAGCCGCATGGATCATGGAGGTACGAGCGACCTCCATGACTAAGCCAATGCGGCGCTCAGCAACCCCATTCTGCTGCGGAGAGGCCGGAAGCGTGAACGACTGGGTGATGCCGTGCTCCGCACAGTAGGCTGCCAAGAGGTCGGAGGAGAACTCACCACCTCTGTCAGAGTGCAGACGCAGGACAAGAAAGTCCGACCAGAACCGCTCGCGGAGCTGGAGACGAACAGCGCGGATCCAGGGGATCAAAACAGTAGGGACATCCGCCTTGCTCCGCAAGGGGAAGACCGTGGTGTAACGCGTGTAGTCGTCGACGACCAGCAGGAAGTACCGCTCGCGGCCCTGTCCCTGGACGCGGGCTGGGCCCCACACGTCCAGGTGGAGCGTCTGCAGTGGAGCCTCTGTGGGAGGAAACGAGGAGGAGTGAGGAGCAGCGCGTTGCCGCCCCTCGACGCAAGGAATGCAGGGCGGCGCAGGCGAGGGAGGGAGGGCAGGCAGAGACCTGGGGAGACCAGAGACCAGGGAGCGAGAGTGCATGCTACGTAGGCGAGGCAAGGAGGGGTGACCAAGGCGGTGGTGCCACAGGAGAGTGTCGTGCGACAAAGCGCGACACTCGCAGGGGGCCGCCAGCTGACCAGACGCAGACGCAGACGCAGCTACCTGAGGGGACTCAGTGGTCAGTGTGTACAGACTCGAGCCAGGTGCACGGGTGAACGTGGCCAAGTGCCGGCCCGTCCTAGCACACGTACAGTGAGTCACTTGCTGACTCGCAGGAGTGAACTGGTGAACCCCCCCATCCTGGAGGTCAGCTCCACTCACCAAGTTCGTAGAGAACGAGGGGAGGTAAAGACCTGACAGCGAGCCGGACGGGACGGCCGGACACGGCAGAACCGTGGAATAGTGGGCAAGGACTGGACCCCCAGAGGGGTCCGCCAGGGAGACCGGGACTGGCCGACGGAGCGGCGTGAGTGCGGTGCAGTCGCGAAAGAAGGAGCGGGAAGCTCCTGAGTCAAGGGTGAAGGTGTGTGAGACCAGAGTGGGCGCAGTACCAGAGAGAGCAGACACGGCAACACCTAAAGCCACGGCCTCACCCGTACCTAGAGCAGTAGACGTACTAGCACCGAGAGCAGCAGCCTCACCAGCACCTAGAGCAGGAGACGCACTAGCACCTAGAGCAGCAGCCTCACCAGGGTCAGGCGGTACGCACAGGCAACAGGCACGGTCAGCACTAGTAGACAATGCATACATGGCAGTGAGAATAGCATCATAGTCAGGCGCAAAGATATCTACCCCCTGTCCATGCAGCTCCAGCCAGGTGGGGAGCTCAGCCTCGTCGCCAAACACTGTGCGCCAGTCGTCGCTCAGACGGGCGAAGCAGCGGGACTGTGTGTGACCAAGCGTCCCACAAGGCTGACCAGTCCTAGCACCTGTGCGAATGACGTACGGGCAGCGAACTGTACGTGTAGACCTGCTACACTGAGCGTACCACTCCTGGAGCTGCCGAGGCGTAAGTGTCTCGCGTGGACGCCGCTGCAGCTGGCCACTGCTAGACGCTCCCAACTGACCAGCCCCAGGGCGACAGCTACTACGGCTACCGCGACAACCCCAGCTAGTATACCACTCACTAAGCTGCTGGGGCGTGAGAGGCTCGCGTGAACGTCGCTGGAGCTGCATCTGACCAGGCGTGGCAGGCAGGCAGGCAAGCAGGCAGGCAGGCAGGCAGGCAGGCAGGCAGGCAAGCAGACAGGCAGGCAGACAGGCAGGCCGGCAGGCAGGCAGGCAGGCCGGCAGGCAGGCAGGCAGGCGCGCAGGCAGGCAGGCAGGCAGGCCGGCAGGCAGGCAGGCAGCCAGGCAGGCAGGCAGGCAGGCAGGCCGTCAGGCAGGCAGGCAGTCGCTCACCAAAGGCTGGGAGAGCAGGCGCTCACCGGGCGAGCAGGGCCGGCGCTCGACAGCGGCGACGTCGGGGCCGCAACACCGGCTGCAGAGCAGGGCCGAAGCAGCTGCAGGGCGGGGCCGCATCAGCGGCAGGTCGGGGCCGTGGCAGCTGCAGGGCGGGGCCGCGTCAGCGGCAGGTCGGGGCCGTGGCAGCTGCAGGGCGGGGCCGCATCAGCGGCAGGTCGGGGCCGCGGCAGCTGCAGGGCGGGGCCGCATCAGCGGCAGGTCGAGGCCGAGGCAGAGGGCCGCATGCGGCTCGGCGCGGGCTGCGCGGACAGCGCGCGGAGCTGCTGCAGGCCGCGCGCGGCCGCACTAGGTAGTAGCGGGCCGCGCGCGGCTCGGCGCGGGCTGTTGCGGGCCGCGCGCGGGCCGTGCGAGGCAGTAGCAGGCCGCGCGCGGCTCGGCGCGGGCTGCTGCGGGCCGCGCGCGGGCCTCGCGAGGCCGTAGCAGGCCGCGCGCGGCTCGACGCGGGCTGCGTGGGCTCGGCGCGGGCTGCGCGCGGCAGCTGCGAGCTGCGCGCGGCTCGGTGCGGGCTGCGCGCGGCTGCAGCGGGCTGTGCGCGGCTCGGTGCAGGCTGCGCGCGGCTGCAGCGGGCTGCGCGCGGCTCGGTGCGGGCTGCGCGTGGCTGCAGCGGGCTGCGCGCGACTCGGTGCGGGCTGCGCGGTCTCGGTGCGGGCAGCGCGCGGTAGAAGTGTGTGTGCGGGCCTGACAGGCGTGTAGAGGCGGCGCGCGGGCCTTACGGGCCTCTAGGGGCAGCGCACCGGCCTAGGGCAGCACGTCACAAGGCAAGGCAAGGCAGGCAGGCACGTGGGGTAGCGCGGTAACCGCAGCGGTAGGTGGGCCCGAAAAAAAAACGGTCCTACGGACCTTAGTGCTCTGAAACCATGTTAGAATCTAGCAGCAGGAATGATGTGAACTAACAGGATGCAGGAGTACAAGTAGTAAACCCTAATTGGGTTGTACCCCATATGGGCTACCCCACTACAGCCTAGACAATATGCAGCACATATAGTTTGACACTTAGAGTACATGGCTAGTTATGTCGCTTCGCATTCCCCTGTACTCTTATTTATATCGCTGTATTTGCATGTTTTTATCATCTCAAGCATCTTACATTCACTCTGCTATTGAGGTCAAGGGCCCACCAACTATCTACCTACGTGCGAACCTTCCCGAGTAGATCCTGGTAAGCGATCATTCTCTGATCGTAGCATGGTATGAGAGCGGCTCGGGAATCCTTCGCAACACCACTCCCGAAAATTGCGACATTCGGAAAGTGGCGACCGGCACACGCTCGCGTGTGAGAATGGCCGGAGGATCTGGTGGTCAGACTAATCTGACGGCTGAAGCGCGAACCAATCCAGCTACGACAAGCGAGGAAACGACTACGATCGGCACCGAAGTCCTCGCACAACTTCTTCAGCGACTCACCAGCCTGGAGCAAGGACTCCAAACATTGCGGAACAGCGATGCGGGAACATCCTCGCAACCATCTCAACCGGCCCCAACTGGGCAGAACGCCGTCCCGCAAACTTTCTCCCTCGACACAAATGGCTCAACCCCCAAAGCTCCCCGTCCCAGTGAGGAGGCAATCCTCTCAGCACAATCAAAGTTTCTCAGCATATAAAAAATAAAGACAAGTACCTGCTTCGACGGCAGAGATTTCTATACCTGGAGCTTCGAATTGGAGCTCCTGCTGCAGAACGCCCAAATCTATCACTATTTCGACGGGAGCTACGCGGAACCCGCTGAGGACACCGACGACGCCAGGACTCGCTACTACAACGAGTCCCTGATGGCGTACGGGATTCTCCTGCGCAATATGTCGCCGGCGGAGCAGCTGAACATCCGTTCGTACAAGACATCGGCTGCTCCAGCCCTCGACGCCTGGCGCCACCTGAACGGCGTGTACCAGCCGAAAGATTCCGTCTCTTGGAGCCGACTGCTTCAGCAGCTACTAGAGACCAAGATGTTCCCAGGGGAGAAGGTCAACAGCTACATCAATCGCTGTCGGAGCCTTCGCGATCAAATCGTGAAGCTAGGGAGTTCGATTTCCGAAGAAATCTTCGTGAACATCGTGCTTCAAGGGCTCGGCCCAGAGTGGCGGCCCTGCAAGGCGCTTCTCCGACAGCAGGGGGTCATCTCGGAGGCCGCCCTTTGCGCCGCCCTTCTTGTCGAACAAAGGGATATGGACCAGCAGCGACCAGCGCCGCGACGAGAAAGAGAACGGATCGCCTTCTACGCCGACAACAACGAAGAGCGACGTCCGAGGCGCCTCTACTGCAAAATTTGCAGGACTTTCGGGCACCTGGCGGATCGATGTAAATACCGATCTCGCCCCCGCCATACCAATCCGAGCACCTGGTCCGGCCGACAAGACGCACGAGGCGACGTGCGTCCAGCCCAGGGGTATCAACCCCCACCCGCGCGCAACCTGAACCCCGTGGTTCAGCATCAGCAGCAGCAGCCGCCACCGACTGCCACAGTACGCAATGTCATGAGCAACATGGCCATGACAGGCGAGTCACGTCGTCGCCGCGCACGCTCACCATCACCTGAGCCAGCACCGCATCCCATTGGCGCGTTCTCTAACAACAACCCATTCAGTCCGCGCCACGACTTCACCGACGACGACGACCAGGACTGGAATCTCCCAGTCCCGCTGCTTGAGAGTCCCCCGCACGTACCTGACATGCGGGTGGCGCCACTTGATTGGCTCTCGCGCGAGCAATTTCTGAAGTTTGACACTCCGCACATCGTCACGCCGCGACTGGCGCTGCTCGCACGTGACGACAACAAGCGCTACAACACCTGGTACCTGGACAGCTGCTGCGGCCAGCATATGGTAGGCTCCGAGCGTTACATATCCAACGCCGTCGCCACCCCCACAGTCACTTACGTCACAGTGGCGAACAACACGCGCCTGCGCGCAAGCGCGCAAGGCATCGTTGTGCTCAAAGCACGCGGAAGCCGCACGCACATCACGCTCAACGATGTGCTGATCGTCCAGAACCTGCGCTTCAACCTCCTGTCCGCCGCACAGCTCATGGATTGCGGCGTAGAACTCAGCACGGATCGCGCGACGCGCGACATTCTGCTGCACTACGAATCGCGCACCTTTTCCCGCAGGCAGATCGGACGGGCACACTCCGAAAATGGAGTGTACGTTTTGGATTTCGACATTCCCGACTGCAGCGGCGATTCGCACGAGTTAATCGACCTCGTGCCACTGCGCTTCGAGCACATCCACAGCAGGAACTGGAAGCACCCTGACGGGAGACCGTGGGTACCGCATCATCCCCACCCACGCGAAACGGCGCTGCACAACCCTGACCCAGACGGAATATGCAGGGACTGCCACACGCCGACGGCGTCAAGCAGCGCCATTGCCGGCCGTGGACTCGCCGCCATCGCGGAAGCAGAACGCCACGCGCCGCCAGAAGAAGGGATGTCGCAACTCGAACTAGAAGTCACCACTCAGCGTGTGTTCGGCACCGACCAAAGCCCCCACGCTGGACCACCCTCTCAGCGCCTTGAAGGCATTCTGCGTGGACAACGCCGCGGAACCTTCGACACGCGCGGAGTGGCGCGGCCTTACACCCGCGAAGAGTTTCTGAAGATTTACCCCCACTGGCGCGATCCCACGGCAACACTCACCGTGGAACAGGAGGAAGAACTGGCGCGCCGCGAAGCCGAGGAGCTTCGCCAACAGAGCCTCGCCGAGGCACGCGGAACGTTCGCTTGCGCCGCATGGGGCGCCGAAGCTGAAGAAAGCGCCACCAATGAAGGGGGGTGGGAAAGCGTCGGCGGTTGGGGAACGGCTGAGGCTGGCGACTGGGGCAACACCGGCGGAACCTGGGCAACCGCAACCGGCGGATGGGGCGCCGCATCTGGCGCCGACACGAGTGGCTGGGGCACCCCTCCTGGAGGCTGGGGGACTTCCCGCGAAGACCAAAGGGGGGGAGAAGAAGAAGCTGGAGAGTCTGCAGTTGTTCCCCTCGGTCGTCCCCCACGCCATGTCCCACTCGCGTTACCTCCTCCCGACAACCCACCGCGCCGCGATCCATGGGACACCATCGTCTGGGGCAACGAGCCGTCAACCCCGCGTCGCACCGCTTACGGACCGGCTCCCGAACCACGCGAACCAACTCTCGTCCCTGGAACCATCCCTGGGACCAACATTTCACTCTCTGAGATTCGCGACAGAGAGTTTCTGGCGCTGATGCTGACTACCGCGGCAGAAGAAGAAGATGCAGAAGAAGCAGCAGCAGAACCTGCTCCCGTACCTGATGAAGACCCGGAGGAAGCCCGCGCGCGCTATATGCGCACCTCCGGCTTTCGCGCCGACGATGCACTTTGGCACCAGCGCCTCGGACATCCCTCACGCGCAACACTGAAAAACTGCATCGACGCAGGCGTCTTCGCTCCTGGAGCGCTCCTACGCCCAGATGGCAGTAAAGTAAGAGGTGCGACACATCCGCGCAATTGCACCGTCTGCCCCGAAGCTGCGCTAAGCCACCAACCGTTCCCGCTGCTCGAGCCAGGAACGAACCGCTACCCCAAGCTGCACAAAGTGTACAGCGACTTTCTCAACGTGGGGCACTGCGGGGTCGACGACGAGCTCTACACACTCACCTTCATCGACGCTGGAACACGCTATGTGTGGGTCGTGAACGTGGAAACTCGCGACAGGGCCTACGAAGTGTTCCGCCTTTGGCTGGCGCACGCGCAACGGCAATCTGGGAAGAAGCTGAAGATCTGGCAATCTGACGGCGCAGCAGAGTTCAGGAGCAACCAGATGCAGACTTACCTGGCGCAAAAGGGGATCGAGCATCACATCTCTCTCCCCTACGCACATCAGCAGCAAGGCGTAGCCGAGCGGACGAATCGCACACTGATGACGAAGGTGCGGGCGCTGATGAAGCAGTCGAAGCTGCCGCCGATCTACTGGACCTACGCGATGCACCACGCCGTGCGGGTGCACAACCTGCTTTCAACCACCGCGATCACCGGGAATCTCTCCCCGCACGTCAAATGGACCGGGACCAAGGGGGATACCTCCATGCTCCGCGTGTGGGGGTGCATGGTGCAGTACCGCCCGCCAACATCAACCATCGGCAAATTCGCCAGTCGCGCGCGCTGGGGAATTCACCTCGGCATCAGTCACGAGTACAAAGCATGGATCGTACTGGACCTCCTCAGTCAGAAAACCGCCCACGCTCGCGACGTAATCTTCTACGAGCGGCTCTTCCTCGACCAATTCCGTCACGACGAGGAAACAAATACGAATTGCGTTTACGCGAACGACGGGCACAGCTACGCAACGCCCGAAGATGAGGCCGCTGCAGCAATCCTGGAGCAGGATACAAGGGGCGAGTTCACATGGGAGGATCGGCGCAGCAGCGACGACGACGACGATTCCTCAGGAGGAGGAATGGGCGGAACAGGCGGAAGCGGTAGAGGCGCAGCACCACCAGCGCCACCTGAACTGGAAAGCGATGACGACGATGTGCAGGAAGTCGTCCCGCAACAACGCCACGACAGCACCATCTCAGGACTACAGCTGCTCGGGCTTCACACCGCAACCTCAAAGGCGCCACGTGTCATCGAGCCCCGAAACCCGCGCGAAGCTCTGTCTGGGCCACACAGCAAGGAGTGGCGCGAGGCAATGGATGCGGAGATCAAGGCGCTCGAGTCCCGAGACACCTGGGTGCTGGTCGACCGTGCGGCAATCAAAGGTGCAAGAATCCTTTCGGGAAAGTGGGTCTTCCGCGTGAAGACCGCAGCTGACGGAACGATCGAGCGCTTCAAGGCGCGCTGGGTAGTGCGCGGCTATGACCAGAGGCACGGCATCGACTTCGACCAGACATTCGCTCCAGTCAGTCGCCACACCTCCGTTCGAATCCTGCTCGCCATCGCAGCTGCGAGGCACCTGCCACTCCGCCAGATCGACGTGAAGAATGCGTTCCTGTACGCGCTAGTAGACGCCGTGATCTACGTGGAGCAGCCGCACACCTATGGCGAAGGAAATTCGCGCGTGTGTCAACTGCGCAAGTCGCTCTACGGGATCAAACAAGCACCGAGGCTGTGGCAGCAGTACCTGCACAATATCCTGCTTGAAATCGGGTTCAAGCAGATGCCCCACGACCCAGGGATGTACCGCCGCGATTTCCGCGGGGAATACATCCTCCTCACGGTCTACGTCGACGACTTGCTCTACACGGGCTCAAACAACGAGCTGCTCGAACAGTTCGAGAAGGCTTTGGCGGGGCGCGTCGACATCACGTGCAATTACGAGGTGAAGCAGTTCCTAGGCCTCAACATCTCCTACGCGCCTGAAGCCATTCACCTCTCAGCGGCTAAGTACGCAGAGGAGTTAGGGAAGCGGTTCAACATTCCCCCTGCACCTCTCTCAACTCCCTACCGAACCCCTGGACCGAACCACAAACCCGACAACAAAGCCCAATCCCCTGCTGGAGTTTAGACTTACCAGCAACAGCTGGGATGCCTCCTCTTCGCCTCTGTCACCTGCAGGCCAGACCTCTCCTACATCGCAAGTCAGCTTGCCCAGTACTCACGGAAACCAACGGCTGAGAATCACCTGGACCTGCAGCGCGCTTTGCAATTTTTCGTTTCAACGCCCAAGATTGGGCTGTGCTACTCAACTGCACCAACCCCATCCTTCAATCTCGTCGGCTATGTGGATGCCGATCATGCAGCAGATCCCGACAATCGACGGTCCAGGACCGGCTTCCTGTTCCGACTCGAACCAACGGGGCCAATCTCCTGGAACTCACAGATTCAGGAGCTGGTTGCCCTGTCGTCAGCCGAAGCAGAATTCATCGCAGCAACCGCAGCAGTTCGCGAAGGCCTCTACCTACAGGAACTCCTGCAGGAGGCGAAAATTCCAGCTTCACTGACCTTTCGACTTCACTGCGACAACCAGAGCGCGATTCGCATCGCGAACAAACCTGGTTTCGTCAATCGCACCAAGCACATTGCGCTGCGGTACTTCTTCGTGAAGGACGAGGTGGACAAGGGCAAGGTCAACTTGACCTATTGCCCGACCGGTGACATGGCAGCAGACTTCCTCACGAAGCGACTGCCACGCCAGCAGTATCAACACTGCTCCGAACTCAGCGGCGTGGTCAAGCAGGTCAAATCGAGCTACGGCCAGGAGTGAAGGGGGGTGTTACGAATAGTACAATTTAATTGTTACTGAGCACTCCTCACCGCAGCAAAGAGAAGCACGCAGTATCGAAGCAAGAACGCGAACCGTCAGACGGTTGGAATTGACTCGAAGCGTCAGACAGTTGGGACGCATCTGGACCGTCGGAGCAGACGGCATCGGGCAGCTGCAGGCAGGATGGTTTCGGCGGGAACAGTTTCGTAACTGTACGCGCCGCACGGTTGGGAATGCATTTGAATAAGGGAATGTACCCCTTAGAGTACATGGCTAGTTAGGTCGCTTCGTATTCCCCTGTACTCTTATTTATATCGCTGTATTTGCATGTTTTTATCATCTCAAGCATCTTACATTCACTCTGCTATTGAGGTCAAGGGCCCACCAACTATCTACCTACGTGCGAACCTTCCCGAGTAGATCCTGGTAAGCGATCTTTCTCTGATCGTAGCATTTTGTGAGCTTATCATGGTTTTCCAGCTAGAACAAAGGCTTAGATTATGGCCTTCAAATATGGGAGGGAAAGATATGCAATCTTGTATGCTAACTACTAATCTAGAGAAGTACTGATGCTGTATATCGTTAGTTCTTACACCTTTTGAATTATTGAAGGTATCCGCGTTTCCTTGCTGTGGAGATGAATTGGATCGGGTTGGTTGAGGCGAAATTATTGCGGCTCGAATCGAAACTACGAAGCGCACCTGGCTGACGTTGCTGCCAGCACCATCTTCCAATCACGTGAATAGTAGTCTTGGAACGTGTTGTTTTGGAAATCCCAAGGTTGGAACGCGGAATGGTGGATGGTGCACCAACCTTGGGAGTTGTTCGCGGTGGAAAGGAGTGGCAGCAATCCTGACCATCGACTGATTCGGAACTCGTAACATCTTCGGCTGAGCGGAGATCCGGGCGTCAGGGTGGAAGAGAGATGAATCGAGGAGAGATCGAGGGTGGCCGATGAATGGTCTAGTCTCACATCAGCAAGTGCCATCTGCGATTATTCATTCAACAGATCGAGAAACACACTACTGAACTCCAGAGTTGGCTCTGGAGTAAAAGCAAGTTCTTCCTCATACATGGTCTCGAGGAATAGCGTTAGACGCGTCGATTCAATGGGAAGAAGTGTAACGAAGGCAGGTCGCACCATCAGTTGTGCACAAGGCCGATGCAGATTTTTCAACCGGACTTGGGTCAGAGGAATCGAAGGATGCCAGTTGAAATGGTCTAGAACCGCGTTCCCTCACCCTCGCGTTCCTGGTACCATAGGAGATCCTATGCGCTGATCCATTTCCTTTGGTCGATCTAATCGCTTGCACGATGGTATCATAGATGGCTCCGACACGCTCCTTTCATTATGAACCTCGAACGTGTCACGACTTTCCCTTTGCGGATCTTTGAAATTCTCAAATCCCGGCGAACGTGCCGGAAGGATTCTACCTGAAAAAGCTGCAGTCCAGTGAAGCAATGTTGACCCTAACACCCGGAACCTAGATTGTCATGTCTTACTCTGTTACTATGACCCTGAAATGTAGCATCTCTAAGAATGAGCAACCCCCCTAACTTAGGGGATAATGAAGCCGAGGCTACCAACTCGCCACCAAGCCCTTCGCATTACGACGAGTACGGCACGCAACAAGATCTGAGGGATTCGCTGTACAATATAGTGCAAACGTGTCGCGATGACCAAGCAGAGCAGCATGAGACGCCGGGAGATGTTAGGAGGACAGTCGATCGGAGCACTCGGCCGCTATACTCGCAGGAATGCGGCGGTGCCGTGGCGGAAAGGGGGGCGACGGCCGTCAGTGGGAGCGAGGGGGGGTCGAGAAGTGAAGAGCTGCGACTTGGGGGTAGAGAGAGCCTCGACTTGAAATCATGGCTCGTCAGCAGTATAGGTCCAGGCCCCCATGCTGCTGCTCGTGGAGCCGCTGCTGCTGCGAATCTCGTTGCTGCTGTTGCTGCTGCTGCTACTGCAGCGCCTCCTGCTGCTGTGTCACGTGCTCTTGAGTCTGCTGTACCTGTCGAAGGACCTGATGTCGCTTCGATTTTTGCCGCTGCTGCGGGTTTTGCTGCTTATTCGGGATTTGCTGCTTCTCTGGCTGCTGCTCCCGGGTTTGCTTCTGCTCCGGCTGCTTCTGCCGGGTTTGCTGCCGCTCCCGCGTTACAGGCTCCTGTAAGCAGAGGTTCTCCGTCCGTTGCTGGTTCCGAATCAACGGCTCCCGAGGCAGGAGGTAGCGGTATTGCATGGGGAGAAAGTAGGAAGCGCCGGCGAGAAACGGTAGAGAGCGGTGGAATTCGAAGCCGGAGCGGAGGGGCTGGGCGTAGCGGAGGAGGTGAGGGGAGCGGAGGTGGTGAGGGCGGCGCAGGACGTGAGGGGAACGTGGGACCGGAGCGGAGCGCAGGAGCTGAGGGAAGCGGCGGCGCGGAGCGGAGGGGTGGCGCGGAGCAGTACGGCGGCAGCGGGGGACGGAGACTGGTAGATCTGAGCGACGATGATTTGCAGCAGCTCACGCGGGAAGAATGCCGCCGGCTGCTTCAGGAACAAGGTTGGTGTGGCGTTCACGCCGGGGTACGGCGAGGTTCGGCCGCGTTGCAGGGCCCAAGGACCAAGGTTGGTGTGGCGTTTCCTCGTGGTACGTCGCGGTACATCGTGGTGCGTTGTGGTACGTCGGGGTCTGGCCCCGTTTCAGGCCCCAAGGAACAAGGTTAGTGTGATGCCATGCTGTGGCTTTGGCCGCGAGGCAGACCCACGACCAACTAGGAACTGGGAGCTGCGAGCTCAGAGCCTATTCATCCCTCCTACAGGTGCGCGATTCGCCCTAGCTTTTCCATTCATCACTCCTACCTGTAAGCATACGATGGCAGCTGGTGACAAACACTTGATTCAGCAATCACCCGCCCTGGTTTCGTTATGCATGCGTGTCCCATCCAACAGAGTTCGCTCGTGGGCTAACTCACCACGCGCCGCAGCCTTTGCCCCTAGCGGTGCCTCATCTTGGGGCGTCGATTTTTTCTCTCTGATCCGCGCATTTCCCCTGTCCACCGCACTTCCCCGCCAGGGATGCGACGGCCGTCGTGGACAAAATCCTTCGCCGTGCAGCACAGCAGCTCGCCGCCCTTCAATTCATGACGCACCGCTTCCTTCCCCCTTTAATGTGCTGAAGACTCAATTTCTCCAGCTAATCCGCGCCTTCTACTGTCTTCCACTCCCCCCATTCCAGGCATGCGACGGCCGTCGTCGACGAAATCCTTCGCCGTGCAGCAGCTCGCCGCCCTTCTACTCATAATGCACCGCTGCGCTTCGTTTCCCCCTTGTCGTGCGCAGCGACTCAATTTCTCTCGCTAATCCGCGCCCTCTACTGTCCCACATCCCGTTTCCCCACCAGGCATGCGACGGCCGTCGTGGACGAAATCCTTCGCAGTACAGCAGCTCGCGGCCCTTCGCGAACTTTCGCTGCTGCCGTTCCCACTCACCGTGCAAGCGCGTCAACGCGAACCGACTGCTGCTGCGGGAGAGGGAGAGAGAGCAGCTAATACAGGGGAAGATAGGGAGGCAGAAGCAGGACGGATTGAGCATGATCGGCAGGAAAGGAGGGAAGCAGGAGGGATACAGCACAAGCGGCAGCAAGAAAGGGGAGAAGAATCTCGCGGCGAGGGGCGGCAAGACAGGGAAGGGGAGGCGCAAACATCGGCGGATGCGCAAGCATTGGCGGCGGCGCAAGTTTCTGCGGAGGCGCAAGCCTCCGCGGAGGCGAGACTAGCGTTTGCGGAATCGTATTTGCTGGTAGTTCTTTTTTGCCTTTTTTGCACAAGTTTCGAATCAAGTTTATTACCTTGCGCCATCCTCCTTTTGTTCCTCCCACCTCACCCTTCCCCTTCTTCGTCCTGTCCCTAATCCAACTTATCGTTTTTTAGGCTGCTATGCGCTTCATTATTTTTATCATATTTGTGTGTGTGTGTGTGTGTGTGTGTGTGTGTGTGTGTGTTTTTTTTTTTTTTTTTTTTTTTTTCTCCCCCAAACCCACATTTGCAATCTGTAACATTCGATCTTCGTTAACTTCAATCCCCTCTTCTCTCCCGCATCCCTCCCCCTCTGCCCGTCCCTTTCCTCCTCTCCGCTCGTCCCGTTGCCCCTCTCTGTCCGTCCCTCTCCCACTTACCGCCCGCTCAACCCTAGCATGTCCTGCAAGAGCGCGCCCAGCGCGCGCAAGCATCCGCGGACGCGGAAGCGCCCAGGCGCGCGGGCGAACCTGGGCGCGCGGAAGCCTCTGGGCAGGCGGAAGGTTCTGCGCGCGCGGAGAGCGTGGCGCACGCGGATCAATCAGGGCGCACGGAACCATGTGAGGGCGGGGCGGGGGCCTTGAAACGCCCGAAATCGCCTGGTGAGGGGGAAGCGGAAACGAACGTCCGCCCACATGCTTCCACACTGCAAGGGGGGATGAGCGGGGAACGGGACGGGGGCGGAATGGGGGGGCTGCTGATGGGGGCGCGCGTGGGGGAGATTGGGAGTGGAAGCGGGGAAAGGGGAGAAGTCGGAAGTGTTGAGGGGCATGGGGAAGGGAAGGGGGGACGGGGTAAGGGGTTGGCGGAAGAGAGGGGGGAGGAGAGGGGGTGGGTGTGGGGAAGGATTGACTTGGAAAATAGTCCCGAGAAGGGGGAAGATTCTGAGAGGGAAGGTTCTGAGGGGGAGCAGCAGGAGGGAGGGGTGGGGAAGAGGGTTGAGGAAGGGGAGGGAAGCGAAGAAGGGGAAGAAAGAGAGGAAGGGGAGGATGGAGAGGAGGGAGGGGAGAGTGAAGAGAAGGGGGAGAAAGACAACGAGGAGGATGGGGATGGGGATGGGGATGGAGGAGGAGGAGGAGGAGGAGGGGGAGGAGGAGGAGGAGGAGGAGGAGGAGGAGGAGGAGGAGGAGGAGGAGGAGGAGGAGGAGGAGGAGGAGGAGGAGGAGGAGGAGGAGGAGGGGGAGGAGGAAGGGGGGAAGGGGGCAGAAGAGGAAGCGACAATGATGGCAGCAGTAGGGGCGGGGGCAGAAGCAGAGGCAGTGGTGGTGATGGTGATGGTGATGGTGGTGGTGATGGTGATGGTGATGGTGGTGGTGGTGGTGATGGTGATGGTGGTGGTGGTGGTGGTGATGGTGGTGGTGATGGTGATGGTGATGGTGATGGTGATGGTGGTGATGGTGGTGGTGATGGTGGTGGTGATGGTGGTGGTGATGGTGATGGTGATGATAGTGGTGATAGCGATGGTGATGAGAGCGGTGATGGTGGTGATGGTAGTGGTAGTGGTGGTAGTGGTAGTGATAGTGATGGTGATGGTGGTGGTGGTAATAGTGATGACAGTGGTGGTGTGGCTGCTGCTGCTGCTGCTGCTGCTGATGCTGATGCTGGTGGTATGGGTGGAGGTTCGGCTGTGCACCCAAGTCTGGAGGCAGGCATGGCGCAGAGGCTCGGTACGACCGCACCTGCAGGCATGGCAGCTCACACGTACGGTTTAGAGTCTGGCCCGGAAGCAGTGGCATTGAAAGATCAGGAGGGCGTGCAAGGGGTGACGGATGGGGAAAGAGGGGGGCATGGGGGGATGGTCAGAGAAAGGAGAGAGCAGATACGGGCTGGAGATGAAGGCACAGCAGATTTGAAGGCGGTGGTAACAGCAGTAAGAGCAGCGGCAGCAGCAGCTGGGGAAACAGGAGAAACAGCAACAGGAGCAGCAGCAGAAGCGGCAGGAGAGACAAGGGACACGCAGCCACAGCAACAGAGAGCGCTACAGCAGCAACAGATAGAGCTTGAGTCTCTAGCAGCCGCTGAGTTGGGTATTCCGCCTCTACCCCGGTTCAACACCCCCCCTGAACTCGCCTCCGCGTTTGCCGCTGCTGTGGTGGCTGCTGCGGCTACCACTGCTCCTGCTGGTGCTGCTGCTAGTGCTACTGCTGCCTCTGGAGCTGCTGCTTCTCTTGCTGTTGCTGCTGCTCCTCTTGCTGTTGCTGCTCCTGCTGTTGCTGCTGCTCCTCTTGCTTTTGCTGCTCCTGCTGTTGCTGCTGACAGTGCTACTGCTGCCTCTGGAGCTGCTGCTTCTGGAGCTGCTGCTTCTCTTGCTGTTGCTGCTGCTCCTTTTGCTGTTGCTGCTCCTGCTCCTGCTGTTCCTTGGAGAGGGAGTGGGGTAGGGGCACAAGGAACCATAAACCCCTATGTGCAACGGAGAGGTGATAAGAAGACTGATTTGAGTGGTGACAGTAAGGAGGGTGAGAAAGAGGAGGGCGAGGAAGGAAAGGGTGAGAAAGAGGAAGTTGGGAAAGGGGAGGGTGGGAAAGGGAAAGGTGAAGAAGGGGAGGGTGACAAAGGCGAGGGTGACAAAGGCGAGGGTGACAAAGGCGATGGTGACAAAGGCGAGGGTGCTAACAGCAGCTCCGAGGACTCTCCCTGGCGGTCAGTTGCAAATATTTCGCCACGGAGACAAGAGCTGCCCGACCAGGCAGAGCCTGCCCGAAAAGAGCTGCTAGAACCTTCTACCGACGCTTTTTCTTTGAGGCAGCAGGAGCGGCATGAAGCTGTGGGAGAGGGACTGCATTCGACTTTTGAGGCGCCTCAGAAGTCTTTGCCTAAGCGGCATGAAGCTGTAGCAGAGGGGTCACATTCGACTTTTGAGGCGCCTCAAAAGTCGTTTTCTTTGAGGCAGCAGGAGCGGCATGAAGCTGTGGGAGAGGGGCTGCATTCACCTGCTGTTGCTGCGGCTGTAGCAGAGGGACTGCGTTCACCTGCTGCTGGTACGGCTGTAGGAGATGGGTTGCCTACTATGGCTATCCAACGGTCTGCAAGTCTGACTGTTCGTCTGTTTGGCTCTTCTCTAGTGGAAGGCTCACTGGTGGGACGAGGGCAAGGGGAGGGCAATACTCCCACTCCCACTGTCGCCCCTGATGTTCCTGCTGGTGCTACAATTGCTGCCGCTGCTGCTGGTGGCGAAAGTCCTGGAATGTTTGCAGTAGCAGCAAGAGCAGCAGCGTCTGTGGCTGAAGGAGTGCCGGCAGCAGCAGTATCTGTGACAGGGCAAGGTGCTTTAGCCACACGGGTTGTTTCAGGAGCTGTAGTATCAGCTCCTAAAGGGCAAGGTGCCCTTGGTACTGAAGGATCGGCATCAACACACAACTTAAAATCAGCAGCAGCAGGCGCAGTAGGAGCAGGGGCAGCAGCAGCAGCAGCAGCAGCAGCAGCAGATGAAAGAGATGCAGGGGCAGGACCGATGGGTAAGCCAGCAGGGCGAGCACCGGTTGCACCAACAGCAGAAACAGCAGGTGTAGGAGCAACAATAGGGCCTTTGTCAATCCCAACGGAAGCACTGGCATCACCTGCACCAATCCCTGCTCCTGCGCAAACATCAGTGGTGCCTGTGGCAGCTGTGGCGCCTGTAGCAGCCGTGGCATCTGTAGCAGCACCTGTTATGATTTCTGAAACGCCTGCAGCACTCCTCTCAACGCGTGCTGCACCCCTTTCAACTCCTGCAGCACCCTTTTCAGCGCCTGCAGCACCCCTTTCAGCGCCTGCTGCACCCCTTTCAACGCCCTGCAGCACCCCTTTCAACGCCTGCAGCCGCCCAGGCGTTCCGCATGCCAGCAGAGTCAATCCGAGTTGCAGAGCGACTAGCTGCCATCCCCATCCCTGAAGCCCTCTCCAGACGCTTCGCTGCCTCCTCCTCTGCGAGACGATTTGGCTTTCCTGCACCAGCAGCAGCAGCAGCAGCAGCAGCAGCACCAGCAGCAGCAGGAGGAGGAGTAGGGGCAGCAGCAGCAGCAGCAGCAGCAGCAGCAGCAGGAGCAGCAGCAGGAGCTGGAGGAACAGCAGCGGCTGCGGCACCAGCAACAGCAACCATCGCAGCAGCAGCTGTAGCCGCAGCAGCTTCTGCAGCAGGAGCTTTATCTGCTGCGGGTGTTACTGCTCCTATATCTGGCGCTCCTACTGATGCTTCTGTCACTGCTGCTGCTGCCACTGCTGCACTGGATGCCTCTCCTCCGTCCTCCCCTGCCGTGGCTGTGTCAACTTTCCCTGCCCTTCCTGCCGTGCCCAAGGTGGAGCCCTCATCTGCTTCCACATCCGAGTGAGTCGTTTTTCCACCCAGACATTGCAGTGGGTGCAGTCAATGGAAGGCTAGAGATTCACTTTTCCGTCCACTCTGTTCAATGCCTTCTCATCCCGCCCTTGCTGCTGTACCCAAGGTGGAGCCCTCATCTGCGTCCACATCCGAGTGAGTGCTCCCAAACATTGCATGCAGACATTGCACCCTTCCGCGTGTTTGAAGAAGTGTTTTGAGACGTCTCAAAACATTGCATTGCACTTGTGACAAGTGAGCAGCACCCTTCCACCTGTCACACTTCTGACAAGTGAGCAGCACCCTTCCACCTGTCACACTTGTGACAAGTGAGCAGCGCCCTTCCACCTGTCACACTTGTGACAAGTGAGCAGCGCCCTTCCACCTGTCACACTTGTGACAAGTGAGCAGCACCCTTCCACCTGTCACACTTGTGACAAGTGAGCAGCACCCTTCCACCTGTCACACTTGTGACAAGTGAGCAGCACCCTTCCACCTGTCACACTTGTGACAAGTGAGCAGCACCCTTCCACTTGTCACACTTGTGACAAGTGAGCAGCACCCTTCCACCTGTCACACTTGTGACAAGTGAGCAGCACCCTTCCACTTGTCACACTTGTGACAAGTGAGCAGCGCCCTTCCACCTGTCACACTTGTGACAAGTGAGCAGCACCCTTCCACCTGTCACACTTGTGATGAGACGTTTTGCCAGACGTTTTGAGGCGACTCTCGAGTTTGCTGCTCTGTTCGTTTTGGTAGGTCCGAAGGTTGCTGCTCTGTTCCAATGCCCTCCATGTATCCCACTCCTCTCATGTCTGCTCAAGCAGAACTGGACAAAGTTTTGAGGCGCCTCAAAGATTGCTGCTCTGTTCCAATGCCCTCCATGTATCCCACTCCTCTCATGTCTGCTCAAGCAGAACTGGACAAAGTTTTGAGGCGCCTCAAAGATTGCTGCTCTGTTCCAATGCCCTCCATGTATCCCACTCCTCTCATGTCTGCTCAAGCAGAACTGGACAAAGTTTTGAGGCGCCTCAAAGATTGCTGCTCTGTTCCAATGCCCTCCATGTATCCCACTCCTCTCATGTCTGCTCAAGCAGAACTGGACAAAGTTTTGAGGCGCCTCAAAGATTGCTGCTCTGTTCCAATGCCCTCCATGTATCCCACTCCTCTCATGTCTGCTCAAGCAGAACTGGACAAAGTTTTGAGGCGCCTCAAAGATTGCTGCTCTGTTCCAATGCCCTCCATGTATCCCACTCCTCTCATATCTGCTCAAGCAGAACTGGACAAAGTTTTGAGGCGCCTCAAAGATTGCTGCTCTGCTCCAATGCCCTCCATGTATCCCACTCCTCTCATATCTGCTCAAGCAGAACTGGACAAAGTCAACTAAGTCAACAGCCCGCTCACCTAAAGGGGAGGGGGCACCTGGGGGAGGCGTTATCTTCGGATGCGTCAGGCAGAGAGGAAGGGCGCGGGAGGGCTGTGCCAAGAGCAGGGCGGCGGGGGAAGAGGAAGGAGCGAGAAGCAAGCGGGGAGAGGGGGAGAAGCGAGGGGAGAAGCGAGAGGGGGAGGGGAGGAGGGGACGGAATGAGGGGAGAGGAGGTATCAGGTGGAGGAAGAGGAGGAAGGGGGAGGGCGGAAATAGATGCAGTGGAAAGCCGCCGACAGCAGGATTTGAAACCAGGACCTCAAGCATCGGCACCACAACCATTACCATCACCTCTTGAAGTAGCAGCAGCAGCAACAGCAGCTGTTGGGAGAGGGAGCCATGAGGTTTCTCACCCACTTGTACCGCGAGCAACCGTTGCTCACCCAGCCATTCCTCGAGCCCATGGCATGAGGCTACCTCGGGGCGTTGTGCAGGCAGCAACAGCAGCAGGAGCAGCAGCAGCAGCAGTATCAAGAGGAGCATCGCCTGCAGCCACAAGAGGGCCTACAGCAGAACCAGCAGCAGCAGCAGCAGCAGCGCCAGGAAGGGGAAAGCGCGGAAGAGGAGGGGCACGGGGCCGGGCTGGGAGTGCCAAGTGTGCCTACCCCAGTTGTACCTCCCCCAGTTGTACCTCCCCCAGTTGTACCTCCCCCAGTTGTACCTCCCCCAGTTGTACCTCCCGTGGGATCCTCTCAGCTGACGATCTTCTATGGGGGGATGGTCCACGTGTACCAGGACGTGCCTTCAGACAGGGTGAGTTCTTGTTGTGATGGCGTGGTATGGCTCCTTTTGACCCTGTGTCTGGATTGCATCTTCTATGGGCGGATGGTCCACGTGTACAACGGCGTGCCTTCTGATAGGGTGAGTGCTTGTTGTGTGAGAGTGTGTGTGTGTTGAGTCAAAAGAACCAGATAACCATTTCAGATTTGAACTTGCCCCTGCTGTGTCATGAGATGTTTTGAGACGTCTCAAAACATCTCTTTTATCACGTGTGTGTTGAGTGAAAAGAACCAGATAACCATTCCAGTGTCCTTCCAGATTTGAACTTACCCCTGCTGTGTCATGAGATGTTTTGAGACGTCTCAAAATATATCTTTTATCACGTGTGTGTTGAGTCAAAAGAACCAGATAACCATTCCAGTGTCCTTCCAGATTTGAACTTACCCCTGCTGTGTCAGGCCCGGGCGAGATAATGCTTCTGGCTGATACCTCCACGCTCTATCTTTTTTCACTTTGAAAGAACTAATGTATCGATCCAGTGTCTTTCCATGATCGAACTTATCCCTCCTGTGTCAGGCCCAGGCGATAATGCTATTGGCTGGATCAGGCACCACCGCCTCCTCCTTCCCTCTCCCCCCCAATCTCCTAACCGCGCAGCACTCCTCCATCTCCACCCCTCGCAGCCCTCTCCCTTCTCCCTCCTCCCTCACTCCCCCACACCCGTCCTCTCTCCCTTCACCCAGCCACCATCACTCACTCGCCTCTGGCCCCTCCTCCTCCTCTGCCCAGTACATTTCAGCGCTGCTCTCTTCTCCATCTCACTCTGCCCTCCCCTATGCTTCTGCTCCTTCAGTCTCCTCTCTGTCTGCCGCTCCCTTCTCGTCGCCCTCTGTTGCTCCCTTCGCTTCTTCATCTGCTCCTCCCCTCGCCTCCTTGTCGTCCCAACCCTTGAGAGCAATGGATAAGCAAGAGAGGGGAAGAGGAAGGGGAGAAAGCTTTGGTGGTGGGGACAGTGGTGATGCTGCTGCTGCTGGGGGTAGTGGGGGCGGTTCTGGTGGTGACGATGATGGTGATTTGACAAGGGAGCAATTCTCTATTCAAAAACAGCTGCACCATCGCCATTGCAACTGGCAGCAGCAACAACAGCAACAACATCAGCAACAGCAACAAGAGCAGCAGGAGCAACAGCAGCGGAACCAGAAGCAGCAACAGCAGCACCAACAACAGCCGAGCCCCCACCAGCATCCCTCTGCTAGCATACCCTCTCACTCGCTCTCCCTCTCTCCCTCTCCTCCTCCTCCCCACTTCCACGCCTCTCCTCCTTCACCATCTCATGCACCCACTGTGCATGTGTATGTTCAGTACCCAGGCTCCCACCTACCTCCCTCCTCTTGGCCCTCAGTTCAAATATCAACAGCAGCAGCAGCGCCAGCACTACCACCCGCAGCAACACCTGCGGGAGCAACAGCACAACCACAACACCCGCCACCACCAGCACTATCCACAGCAGCAGCAGCAGCTGTAGAAGGAGAGGGGGCAGGCTGGCATTTCGCACCCTCCCAGCTCCCACCATCCCTCAAGCATAGCATGTCTCTGGAGGAGCTAGGAGCAGCCCAAGGAGGAGGGGGAGGAGGGGGAGAGGGGGGGGGGAAGAGAGGAGAAGAAAGGAGGAGGAGCTGGAGTGACCGCAAGAGTGGTTGAGAGGGAGAGAAGAGGAATGACTGATGGGGGGGGGAGTGGAAGCATGAGTGGGAGTGGTAGTGGGGGTGGGAGCAGGAGTGGGAGTGGGAGCGGGAGTGGAGGGAGGGGGGGGGGGGGTAGTGGAGGGAGGGAGTGGGGGTAGTGGCGGTGGGGTAGTGGGAGTCGTGCATATGCAACAACGAATAAAGGTAAGATACTTGCACTCACAAATAAGATTGTGGATATTTTTTCTTCTTAAAAACGATGTTGTTTCTAAATAGTTGGTAAATTGTTGAAACAACTGAACTTGTGTATAGGCATCATATCTAGGCATTCCAGCAGGAGCTAATTGGCTCATGATCGGGGTAACTTTGTCACGGCGGCTAAAAAAAAGGGCATCAAACCCATTACTATTGTGTCTAACCCTCTTGTGTGTTATTTGCATGGTTGTTACAAAGAGCTCCCTCCGGCGTCGGGGAGACAAGCATCGATTGCGCGATACAAGGAGAAGAAAGGAAGGTGAGAAATGATAGAGAAATGATAGAGAAATGATAGAGAAACGATAGAGAAATGATAGAGAAACGATAGAGAAACGATAGAGAAACGATAGAGAAATGATAGAGAAACGATAGAGAAATGATAGAGAAATGATAGAGATTACACCATGTCATTGTAGGCATCTCAAACCCTCTGGGCCATCTCGATCTCGCATAAAAAAAGCAGCTGTAACATAAATCAGTATGATCGTTACCTGCGAGGCAGTTCAGGCTGAGGAGGTGAAACGATGTGCAATGTTACTTCATTCTTTTTTTCTTTCTTTCTTTCTTTTTGATGGTTGCAGGACTAAATCAAGGCTACACGTGTCATCTCGACGCAGTAACCCTCGGTCATCATCACCGTCGCCTCCTGTTTCACACTCCCCTGCTTCTAGCTCCATGGCACATGGTCGGCACACTGTGAGCACCGTGAGCACTGTGCCTCTTGAACTTAGGGAGCTGCTGCAGCAGCAAGCAGCAGCAGCAGCAGCAGCAGCAGCAGCAGCAGCAGCAGCAGCAGCAAGCATATATTCTGCAAGCACAACAGCAAGCACAGCAACAGGAGCAACAGCTGCAGCAGGCACAGCAGCAGCAGCAGCAGCAGCAGCAGCAGCAGCAGCAGCAGCAGCAACAGCTACAGCAGGCACAGCAGCAGCAGCAGCAGCAGCAGCAGCAACAGCTACAACTGCAAGCACACCAACAACAGGCACAGCAACAGCATCAACAGCTACAGCAGCAGCAGGTACGGCATCCCCAATATCAACAGTATGGGCCACAGCAGCATATGCAGGAGCAACCGTTGCACGAGCAGCAGCAACAGCGCCATGCTTCTGCAGTTTTGTTTCACAGTGGTGGGCCGGAGGAAGCACCTGACCCAGAAGCAAAGAGGTGATTTTCTACTAGACTCAAAAGTCGCCTCAATATTCAGCAGCAGCAGCAACAGCGCCAAGCTTCTGGAGTTTCGTTTCACAGTGGTGGGCCAGAGGAAGCACCTGATCCAGAGGCAAAGCCTCCCTTTTGATGCTCCTCAATAAAAGCTTCTTCAACTTCTTATCACAGTGGTGGGTCGGAAGCACCTGACCTGGTACAAAGGCGAAGCCTCCTTCGCCCTTCCAGGAGTCGAGCTCGGCACCTGAAGGGTGGAAGTTCACAATAAATTGCCCATCATGTGCACCCTAATAATGTATTGTAGTTTTGGCTTGTGTTGTTTCTGTAATTTAAATGATTCTTGCTGGACAAAGACATTTGACATCATCAAGTGACGTTTACTGGTGTATGTGTGGACACACCACATTTCATCATCACGCTTACGCATATTTTCAGGTACTTTATTGAATAGCCTTTGAGGATAAGGTGACAGCCTCAGGTAGACGTTGGAGGGTTGCTTGCATGCAGCTAGAGTTTTTGTGGCATGCATCTGTTATGTGACATGAAATAGTCAACTCGCCTGAGGAAAGTAGGTTTTTTTTTTAAAAACAATCTACAGATAGAGTATTCTTCATGCATTTGTTATGTGACATGAAATAGTCAGCTCGCTTGAAGAAAGTGGGACACGATTTGATTGCAAATGTTGCGCAAGTACTCTGACAATATCGAGTATGATTCGACCCTTGGGTTTGCCCAAGCCACACCCAGGCCTCTCGATGTGTTTTTGGGCACCCTGCCAGAAGCGAGTCGTGGCCGACCTTCACCCTGCCACTGCAGTGTGCCAATCGCGGCATACTCAGGAAATGGCAGGGTGTTTTGTATTTTCTTGTCGGAACTGGCAGGGTAGAAATCTCGCTAACACTGCTGAGCTCTGCAGACCCGCTCTGAGCAGGACTTCGTCAAATTACAGCCTGTTCCGTCACTGAGCGAGCTTAGCGTGTTAAAGGGACTTAACTAAGTTTCCAGCTTGTCCCAGCGACAAGACAAAGTTCTGGTGTGTTTCTGTGACTCGCCGAATTTCGTAAAGCTTGAGTGACTTCGCCGAATTTCCAGTATGTTTCAGACTTCGCTGAATGTCCAGTGTGCTCCAGTCACTTGGGCGAATTCTCTGAGTGCTTCAGGGACTTGGCCAAGTTCCAGTGTTTCAGTGACTTCGCTGAATGTCGAGTGTGTTCTAGTGACTTGGGCGGATTTCCAGAGTGCTTCAATGACTTAGCCAAATTTCCAGTGTGTTTCAAAGACTTGGCAGCATTTCCAGAGTTTCAGTGTCTTAGCCAAATTCTCTGAATTAGCTGAAATTGGAGAGCACGAGAGTTCGACTCTCAAGGACTCCTTAGCAGGGTAAAAATGACTTAGACTCGGAAAAGGCAGGGCTGACAGGATGCTCTCACCTGGAATTGAAGGGTACGGTTTTACTCATGTCCTGGCGTGTCAGGGCGGTACAAGCGTCGAAGTCAATTTCAGCAGGGTGACCTTAAAAATTCACTCTGAAAAACAGGCTAATCAGGGTAAAATACCCTGACTTCCTGGGGCCTGGCCACACCCCGTAAACCCTAAAAGCCAGATCGCTGTCGGGTTTACCTCGGAATTAGCACACTCACTGGTGTGCTATCGCCAACCCCTGCATCACGGATTAGCGTTTCCTTGGGCCATTCGCCACAGTTTTTTCACTCGTTGCGGGGATTCGCGCAGGCAAATTCCTGTCCGCGCAGCTGCGTTCAGTTAATGAACCCCTTTGTGTTCCTTGCGTTCAGCCGCAATCAGCCCTCTTCAGCTGCGTTCAGCCGCATTCGCTGTGTTTTTTTTCTTCTGCAGGCCTCCTCAAGAGCATTTGAATAGACTGTTTGAAGCAATGCAGAATCTGGTGGTTTCCACCGAAACCCGTTATCGCATCCCCCTCGCACCACGGCCGTCCGATTCAGTCTTAGAGCCCGAGGCACTATCTGATCACGTCAGCGATGCTGCCCTGCAACGCAGCGGGGATTTTGCAGAAGTGTTAGGTTTTGAGCGGTTTGCGGTGGTTGCGGTGGCATGGGACACGGAGGGATCTGTGCTGTATGGCGTCACGGACGAGTGTACTATCTACGGTCTAGATTTAACTACGAGTCGGCTCCTATTCGAGTATCCCTTAGTGCTCTCCGGCGATCTGCCCATCCCAGACAGAATAATCTCCGCGCGCTACCTGCCATCCCATGCCGCCCTCTTTTTGGCGTTTCCCGCGGGGAGATGGGGCTGTTTTTTCCCCAGCGAAGGCGGTCGGTGGCGGAGCTTGGGGGGAGTTCGGGGGACGGGGAGGGGCTGGCGGGGAAGGGATCCGCGAAGGTTTGAGATAGTGGGGGAGCTGACAGGGGGGCTGGCGGCGGTGGTGTGGGCGCCAGACGAGGAGGAAGTGGCGGTGGTAACTGGGGCAGGGCGATTGCTGACCATGACCAGTGATTGGCAGGTGAGGGTGCATACAGTTACAAGAGTCTCGTATTATGCAGCATACGGGTTTATCTGTGGGCGCCAGACGAGGAGGAAGTGCGGTGGTTACTGGGGCAGGGCGATTGCTCACCATGAATAGCGAGCAGGTGAGGGTGCATACAGTTACAGGAGTCGCCTGTCAGAAATCAGACGGGTTTATCGTGGGCGCCAGACGAGGAGGAGGTGGCGGTGGTAACTGGGGCAGGGTAGTTGCTCACTGCGACGAGTGATTGGCAGGTAAGGTGGCAGGTTCCTCTTACAAGGTGAGTTGCAAAAGAAGACTCGAGGGTTTATGCGAGGTTTAGTGCTTATCCAAGACTTCAGCATTTTCAAGGGTTTTATACAGCTGATAACGTGTGTCTCTTAATCTTGCTAAGTTGCGCTTTATTCGACTCGTTAAATTCTTCGAATGGGGATGCAGTGTAGCTGCAGAAGGTTAAGTGTGTTGCTCACCGCGGTTTTTCACATTGCTGAAAGGTGGGCTAAGTGTGAAGTGGGTGTGCTATGATTGCCGTGAGCAACACACGGTTAAGTGGGTGTGCTATGATTGCCGTTTTGAAACTCTGCTCGTGATTCTGTGCGTTCGTGTGTTGCCCGTGTGTGTTGCCACGTGGCATGCAGGTGCTGATGGAAGTGCCTCTAGAGCAACACGAGCCCCATGCTGCTGAGGTCAGCATCTGCTGCTCCTGTCCAATTCTCCTCTCCAATTCTCCTGTCCATTCTCCTCTCCAATTCTCCAGTCCAATGCTCCATTGTGTTGTGTTTAGGGTTCTTTGCGCCATGTGCTTTCTCTGCTCCGTTTCTCCGTTCCTCTTCCTCGCCCTTTCTCGTGCTTTCTTTCCCCTTTCCCGCCCTCTTCCCCACCTTCCCTCCCACTCCCTCCCCTCCCTCCCTCCCTCCCTCCCTCCCTCCCTCCCTCCCTCCTCCCTCCCTCCCCTCTCTCGCTTTCCTCTCCGTTTCCTCCCTTCTTTCCTCTCTTTGCCCTCTCCCCCATCAGCTTCCACCACCAACGCTTGGTCTTCCCCTTCCATCCCCTTCTTGTGTTCCATTTTTCCCTCTTATCAGGGGTTCTCAGCGAACCAGCAGCTGCCACCTGGCACATACAGGCCAGGCGACGTGTCGCTGAGCTGGCGCGGAGACGGAAAGTTCTTCGTAACTTCCAGCAGAAGATCGCCAAGAGGGGGAGCAGAGGAGAGTGGGGGAGGAGGAGGAGGAGGAGGAGGAGGAGGAGGAGGAGGAGGAGGAGGAGGAGGAGGAGGAGGAGGAGGAGGAGGGGAGGAGAGGAGAGAGGGAGTGAGGAGAAGGTAGGGTAGACGAGAGGAGTGCAGAGGCCGAGAGTAGGTGGGTGGTGCGAGTGTGGGAGAGGGAGAACTGCTCCCTGCATTCCGTTGCTGACGTGGCATGCGGGGACCACCTGACGGGGCCTGCTGCGTGGCAGCCAGCTGGCGCGCTGATAGCTGCTGCTGCCTGCAAGTGGGAGGAGGGAAGGGAGGAGGAGAGTATGGGCCAGGATGGAAGAGGGCAGTCAGGAGGGAAGGAGAGAAGAGGGCGGAGAGGGCGAGTGGGGGAACGTCGGTTCTGCCGGTTAAAGATGCCTCGTTTCCCGAAGCAGGGTCTGTGCGGCAGGTGGGGAGGGGAGGGCGGGGCAGAGGAGACGGAGAGAAGGGGGCAGGCGGAGGAGGGGGAGGGGATGCAGGGGAGAGGGCATCGGCATGTGTGCATGAGATTGTGTTTTTTGAGCGAAAACGGGCTCGAGAGAAACCGCATGCAGTTGGCTGGGCTGCCCCGCCCACAGCCGGAATTGAACCCGCGTCCTTTCAGTTCTGATTCCTCCCCCAGCTGGTGCTGGTTGCCCATGCTGTGGCTGCCACGTGGCAGCAGTTGACTGGAGCAGCGACTCCCAGCTGCTGAGTGTTGAGGTGGAGACCTGTGATTGGCTGGCTGTTCAGGTATACCACCGCTGCAATTACAAGTGGTACTTGAAGCACGAGCGCCGCACCAACAAGACCCACCCCCACCTATCCGCACCCTCTCCCTCCCTACATCCTACCCTCTTCCCCCCTCCTACCCTCTTCCCCCCTCCTACCCTCTTCCCCCTCCTACCCTCTTCCCCCCTCCTACCCTCTTCCCCCCTCCTACCTTTTTTCCTCTGGCACCCCGAAGCCCCTCCTCCGCCCTCGCCTTCTCCCCCCTCGGGATCATCTCGGCCGTCCATTTCATCTGGCCACCCATCCCTGATCCCTCTCTCCCTCTCTTCTATTTCCCCTTTTGCTTGCAGGTATACCACCGCTGCAACTACAAGTGGTACTTGAAGCACGAGCGTCGCACCAACAAGACCCACCCTCACCAATCCCCACCCTCTCTCCGCCTCCTACCATCTTTCCTCTGGCACCCGGAAGCCCCCTCCTCCGCCCTCGCCTTCTCCCCCTTGGAATCATCTCGGCCGTACATTTCATTTGGACGGCTGGCGCTCTGGCACCCGGCAATCCCACCGTTGCTGTGATCGACGGCCAGGATTTGAGGATCTCGTCGCTGGGGCTGCATGGGGGAAATGGGGGCGCGCAGGGGAGGGGGAAGCGGGGGGGGGGGGGACGGGGGGGGAATGGGGGGAAGAGGGGGGCTACTCCCCCGCCGTACTGCCATAGGGTGGAAGGATTTCCGGCTGCTGTGGTGGCGGGTGGGGTGCTGAGCTGGCAGGTGGTGACGTGGCAGGATTTGATTGGTGGGAGGAGAGCAGCGATGCTGCGCAGAGCGGTTTTGCGGGAAACGCAGCGATGGAGAGCGGTTTTGAAGGTACTGAGGCTGGTGTGCAGAGTGGTGGTACGGACAGGTGCAGAGCGGTGCAAAGGGGTGGGAGGCATGGGGTTGAGATTGTGGGGGCGGTGCTTTCGAATGGTGATGTGGGGGGTGGTGGTGCGACCTGAGGGGTGTGAGTGGATGGATGAGGAGGAGAAGAGGAGAGGGAGAGGACGGAGAGGAGGGAGACGAAGAAGGGGAAGGAGAGGAAGAGGAAGATGATGATGAGGAGGATTTGCCACAGATCAAACGTTTCATTGCTACTCTAGACAACAGCAGCAGCACCACCACCAGTAGCAACACTAAGACCAGCACCACTAGAACCACCACCAGCAGCAGCAGCAGCACAGCCAGCAGCAGCACAGCCAGCAGCAGCGGCAGGTACAGCATCACGCGGGGCGACATTGCTCGCATGCGCCACGCGGCTTGGCTTGGCCCCCACCGCCTGGTGGGAGTCATTGCTGCCACACCCCAGAATGGCGGAAATTTAGAGCAGGGCGCGCAGGCTGTATCTGGGCAGGCGTTATCTGAGCAGGCTGGTTCTGTTGACTCGGTTGACTTTGCTGACCTGGTTGTAGGAGACCTTGAGCTGCGGCGAGAAAAGGGAGTTAGGGAGTGCGGCGGCACTTTTGAGTCGACTCAAAAATCGACTAGGGAGTGTGGCGGCAGCAGCAGCGAGAGTGTGAGTGTGAGTGGAGGAGTGTTGGGATTAAGAAGGGGTGGGGAGTGGGAGGGGGAGGTGCAGAGGTGCAGAGAGCAGTGATGAGCGTTGTGGGAGTAGTACTGGGCTGAGACAGAAAGTTGTGGCCTGGCACGGGGCACTTGTGCTGCTGTGCACACTGTTTCTGCCCTGGCTGCTGCTGGGCTGAAGGGAGGAAACGCAGTGGAAGAGAGGAAAGAGGATCTGTATCGCAGCAGCAGCAGCAGCAGCAGCAGCAGCAGGGGCAGCAGCAGCATGCTGTTAAGAGTGGGCATCAGTCTTCCTCTCTCTCTCAGACGGTTCTCTCCTTCGCTACCTCTCCTCTTCCTCCCCCACCACTCCCTCTGCCTCCCATTCATCCTCTTCCCTTTCCCCCACTCCCTCGCTCCCTCCCCCCCGTCAACGGAGGAGCTGGTGCTTCGAGTCCCCGAGCCATGCCCTTGGATTGCTGTGGTGGAGGCGAGGGTTCAAATCCAGCCGTCGTCATCATCAAAATCGACTGCAGAATTATCAAAAAGAACAGCAGCAGCACCTGTGGTGGTTCTATGTGTGGGGCGATCGGACAAAGGGCGTCTGTATGTAGGTTATGCCACTCTACCTGGTAACCAACAACTGGAGCTGTAACCAGGTTACCACAGGCACCTGAGGCCACGCAGCAGTGTGTGGCGAATGCTCGTCCTTTGTGCTGCACTTCATGGCAGTTCCCAAGGCCCCCGGAGTTCCCAAGGGTGCTGGAGTTCCTAAGGCTGAGTCATCGCACCAATCAGAGCTTATCAAGGCATCCCAGGCTTATCCCCATGCCACGTCATCACTCTAGTGTTCACTACAGTGTCGGTGTGCTATAGTCACACGGGACCTGCTTGCTTTGGCTCTAGGGGCAAATTCTGGTCCCAGGGAGCAGCTGGAGGCGCAGGTGGTTCTTCAGGTGTTTCTTCAGGTGTTTTTTCAGGTACTTCTGTTGCGCTCCCAGGTGCACTCCCAGGCAGGGTATCGGAGGAGGGGGGACTAGGGCGGGAGGGGGCGGGCCGGCCGCCGCAGCAGAAAAGGACAAAAGGGCAAGGTGCCGTCATCATTGCTGTCTTGTCCTTTGTGGGAAGGGGGGGGTGCTGGTGGCAGGGCTTGGGCGGCTGAGAGTGGAGGGGGGGGAGAGGGAGAGAGAGGAAAGGGGGAGAGAGGACCAGGGGAAAGAGGAGGAGGGAGAGGAGGTAAAGGAGGAGGAGGAAGAGGAGGGGGATGGGGAGGAGGGGAGGGGGAGCCGGCAGTGGTTCCAGGCGACACGTGGCAGCCTGGAATTGGTCTACCACCGCGCGCTCGTGCTCCGGGCGGCGGGGCTGCTGCTGAGTCAGCGCGCTTTCGGGCGGCTGCTGAGCTGGCGCGCCGGCACAGGCTGGACCCCAACGTGCTGGTGGATTTCGGCGGGGGTGGAGATTGTTTGCTGGTATGGGAGGGGGAACGACATTCAGCGGGAGGAAGCAGGGTGAAGCAAGTATGTGATGGTGAAGCAGCGGGGGAACAACCTCTAATGGGTGCAGGGGGAAGTGGTGGGTGGTAATGGGGTGCGTGTGGGTATGGTGAGCAGTGGAGCGGGGGGAGTTTGTGCGGCAGGTGGGGGAGAGGGGGCTGCGGCATGTGAGTGAGGTGATCTATGGTCTGAGAGAGGAGGATGTGGTGGGGAGAGGAGGGATGTATGGTGTGGGGTGCTGGAGGGATGAGAGGAGAGGGAGGAGGGGGAGGAGGAGGAGGAGGAGGAGGAGGAGGGAGAGGAGGAGGAGGAGGAGGCGGAGGAGAGGAGGAGGAAGGAGGAGGAGGAGGAGGGGGTGGAGAGGAAGAGGGGGGGAGGAGGGGGAGAGAAGGAGAAGCAGGCGTAGGAGACGGGAAAGGGGATGGGAGAGGAGTGGGAGAGGGCGGAGGGGGGGAGGAGGGGGGAGAAGGGGAAGGGGTGGTTAAAAGGCAAGGTGACAGCTGTGTGCGCCGCTCCGGACGGCGCTAGAAGCCGAGCTGCCGCCCGGCGCCGTCCGGGACACGTGTGTGCTGAGCACATACGCGTGCAGTGTGCCGCCCCAGGCTGGAAGAAGCACTCCTGCGCATCAAGCCCGGGAAAACCGAAGCTGGAACCGAACCTGTTTGCTCCTCCCCTCCCCTCTCCCTCTCCGTGGAAGCTTCCTTGAAGCATCTCATGTGGCTAACCTCCCCGGACCACGTCTTTAACTCCGCATTAGGTCTCTACGATTTAAACCTCGCGGCTTTAGTAGCCGCACACGCACAGTCCCAGAAGGACCCCAAGGAGTTCCTCCCGATCCTTCGAGGCTTGGCCGCCGAGCCTCCGCCGATCCGGCGGTTTAAGATCGATGTGAGGCTCGGGAGGCTGGAAGGGGCGGTTGGCCAGCTGGTGGCTTCTGATTCACCGCTGATGGTGGTGGGGGGGAGGGAGGGGGGAGGGGAGGGGGGAGGGGGGGGGAGGGAGGGGGGGGAGGGGAGGGGGGAGGGGAGGGGGGAGGGGAGGGGGGAGGGGGAGGGGGGAGGGGCGGGGGGAGGGGGAGGGGGGAGGGGATGGGGAGGGGGGAGGGGAGGGGGGAGGGGAGGGGGGAGGGGGGGGGGAGGGGAGGGGGGAGGGGAGGGGGAGGGGAGAGGTGGAGGGAGTGGGAGGGGAGGAAAGAGGGGGAGGAGAGGCAGGAAAGGAGGAGGAGGGGAAGGGAGAGGAGCAAGTGAGGGAGCAGAGCAAGGGAGAGGGAGCGAGCGGGCAGCAGGGCAGGAGGCGAGGAGGCTGGTAGAAAGGTGATGGCATTGCTGCGAGCACACCCCGATAGACTCTTCTCTGTCGCTGCTGCTGCCACTGCCCACAGCTATCGTCTCTCATCCCTCCCTCTCATCCCCCTCTTCCTCTTTGTCAGATTCTTGTTCTGCTTCCCTCGCTGATTCCTCTTCTGTTTCCCCCGCTGCTTCTTCCACACTTACCCTTGCTTCGGTCCGAACCTCCATCCTCAACCAATGGGCCGAGCACCTCTTTTCCCGAGCCTCCGAGGCTCGCTTCCCGAAGCTGCGCTTCTCTTTACCGCAGCTAACAGCTTGCCTCGGTCGCTCCAGGCCTACCGGCAGGCCGGGCAGTGGCGCAAGGCCCTTACCACAGCAGCCAGGCTCGGTTTCTCCGAGCCTGAGTTTCGGAAACTTGCGCAGGAGCTTCGGGAGGAGCTGGTAGAGGTTGGGAGGAGGGCCGAAGCTGGGCGGCTGGCGATTGAATACGAGGGGGATTCGGGCGGCGGGATTCGTCTTTTAGTGGAGGCGCATTGCTGGGAGCAAGCAGCGGAGGAGGCGGGGGGGGGGAGGTGTGGACAGGTGTGTCGCTTCTTGATTCGCTGATCGTTCCAGCAGCAGTAGAAGCAGCAAGGGGAATGCTAACAGACATGGATGAGATGCAGGGGAAAATCACAGCCTATGTTCGGCGGTTCGGTGCAGTGCGGTGCAAGAGGGTGCAGATGGAGGAGAAGCTGAGAGCTGAGAGGAGCAGAGGGAGGAGGTGGAGAGGAGGAGGAGGGAAGAGTATGGAGAGGAGTATGGGGGAGGGGGGATGGGAATGGATGATGCATCGGAAACAGCGTCTATGGCATCGAGTGATGTGGGGAGCATGGCTAGCGGTTTGTCACTGGTTTGAGTGCCTATACTGCAGGGTACGTGCTTATACTGCAGGGTACGTGCTTATTCTGCAGGGTACGTGCTTAGACTCCAGCAGGGTAAGAACCTGCACTATATAAGGGGAGGGGGCATGGGGATGGATGAGGCATAGGAAACGGCATGTATGGCTTCGAGTGATGTGGGGAGCAGGCTAGCGGTGTTACTGGTTTGAGCGCCTGCCTATACTGCAGGGTAAGCACTTGAACTACACCGAGAGTGTCTGTTTGTTCTGCGATGTGGGGAGCATGGCTAGCAGCATCACTGGCTTGAGCGCCTATACTGCAGGTTACGGGCTCATACTGCTGGGTTATCACATGCTCCCAACATTCTCGACATTTCTCCCCCCTTCCCACCCTCAACACTGCCCTTCTCCTCCTCCTCTGTGGGGCACCTTCTCTGCCCCACAGAACGCCGCCTCAGGTGAGCACGGCCAGTGGCTGGACCTGGACGGACGGCCAGCAGCAAGTCTTGAACTGTTGTGCTCCAACCCACTCCTCCCCCCTCACCCCTCCACCCACTGTCATACTTCACAGCTCGTCTCTCGAGTGAGCACGGCCAGTGGGTGGACGGCCAGCAGCAGGCCTTGATGCGCGTCAGGGGCTTTTCCCTTTCCTCTTCCCCACCCCTTGCCATCACCCACAGCTCATCCTCTCGAGTGAGCACGGCCAGTGGGTGGACTGCTACCAGCAAGAAGCGAGTGGCAGGGCGGCCAGGAGGAGAAAACAACAGAAGGCAGACAAGGGGAGGGAGGATTCGCGCTGGCAGGTTAGTTGCAGGGGCCTGTTGGGAGAGGGGAGGGGGGGAGGGAGGGGGGGAGAGGGGAAAGGGGGGGAGAGGGGAAAGGGGGGGAGAGGGGGGTTGCAGCCAGATAGGGGAAGGGCCAGGAGGAAAACAACAGAAGGCAGACAAGGGGAGGAGGATTCGCGCTGGCAGGTCGGATGTAGGGGCCTGCGGGGAACGGTATGGGGGCCCTGCTAGTCAAGCACATTTTTGGAAGGAGGTGGTGGGGAGGTTTGGGGGGGAGATTCCTGGGAAATGACTCTAAGCGTGCTTGTCGTCAAGACCATGTACTTGGTATGATCAGGCGCTCAGTTGTTTTGATCTGGGACAGACACTACAAGCAGAATCCATCCAGAAGGCAGCAGAGAAGCAGAGAGTGTATGGTTCCGCTTAGTATGCAGACACTTCCGCTTAGTATGCAGCAGAAGCAGAGAGTGTATGCTTGTCAAGACCATGCACTTGGTGTGATCAGGCGCTCAGTTGTTTTGATCTGGCGAAACAACCTTCTGTCACTTCTCATTTATATTGCTCGCATGCTTCACCCCACTCTCTTTTTTGCTGACTCATACACTGTTGCATCTCTCTTTCCCGTGCCTTGCTCGCTTCACTCTTCAATCACCCCATCCAGTCCTGACGAGGAGCAAGCACTGGTCGAGCACATTCGCATGCTCAGCCCCTCCTCCCAAACCTTGGAGGAGGTTCGGCAGCTGCTGGAGCTGTTGACAGGCTCGGGGCATGAGCCTTTGGCTCGGAGGCTTCAGGCACGGGTGGGAGCTTTGATTGACACTCATACAGCAGCTGTTGCGGAGGTTTGAAGCAGCTTTTAAAGAGGACAGAATAAAGGCAACTATTGGAGCTGAAGGAGTTATGCGTCCCGATGCTGCTGGCGATGTTTGTGCATCAGGAGTGGGTTCTGCCTCTGCTACAAAGCAAGACGTGAAATGGAGGTGGGGTCTCCTAGAAGGCATTTGACCATGTTGTGTCGCGAATGCAGTATGTTGAAGCAGCACTTTTTATTCCATTCAGAACTTGTGTAATGTTGCTAATTTGATTTTTTTTTAACCTGAATGAATCATCTTGTAACAGTGCAAATTTGCACGAAAGCTTCGGACCCCACAGGCACCACGAAGCGGGAGACGAACCGACACTTGCTGTTACCAGATTCCAACTGGCACTTCGCCTCCAAACCAATCTTGAACTCGGTTGGGAGGCCTTCCTCGCACGCAAAACCCCCGCCAATCCCGCTTTTAGTTCGCGCCCCCCTCGCCCATTCCCCAATTCGCCCCGCATTCGCCTCAGCCGATCCGCCACTTTCTCTTTGCGCCGCATTGCTGCATATCCCCAATTCTTGTATCTTGATCTCTCGACTCTCGATCTCTCGAATCTCGATCAACCTCCTCTCTGGTCTCTACTTTGAGCAAGGCAACGGCCCTATCACCGTTGCGGATGCATCTGGCAAGCCGCGAGTATCGCACGAGAGTAGTATTCACGTACGAAGCGTAATAGAGTGCGCGGCGCTATCATGCTGTCAATCTGTTTTTTAGTCAACTCAAAAACTGACTTATCAGTGCGCGGCGCTATCATGCTGTCAAGCGCCGTTGACTCGAGCTCTCGGCGCTATCATGCTGCAGCGCGCCGTGCGGAATCTCGGCGGCGTTATCGTGGCAATGCCCAGAGCTCCGCGCAAGTGTCGAATAATCTTATACAGAGGACAGAGTTTATTGGACAAAGCGACAAAAACAGTCAGTTGCTGGGTCTTCTACTAGTCACGTGTTCGAGTCAACCAACAACTGTGACGGCCACTCAGCTTAACCGCCGACTGTAAACTAAACCCTTCATCGGCGCCCGTTGCGCCGGCCCTCTGCGCGCGGAAAACGACCAGCTGTTCCCCCCTTTCCGCTGACGCCTCCTCCGAAAATGCCCCCGTCTCCCCCCGAACTGAGCCGATCATACAGCAGGTGGTCGGATTCGCCGCTCGTTGCGCCGCCCTTCATTGCGTTGCGCGGAAACTCACCAGCTGTTTCCCCCCGCTCTGACCAACGCCTCCTCCGAAAATGCTCCCGCCTCCCCTCGAGTTTCGAGCCGAAACGGCAGCAGTACTAGCCTCCTCAACCTCAACCTCATGTTGTTGCGCATCCTCGCGATAGGATTAACTTAATCAGACTGGTTGGCTGCATGCATGATGACGGACGCTCGCTTGCTCGCTTTCACTCATCAGGCGCGCTGCGCTGCCCGCGGGTTCGACGAGCCCAGCCGCGCGGGTTTCGAGCCCAGCCGCTGGGATGGTCGGCGGGCGGGGGAGTATAAAAGGCAGCAAGGGTGAACTTGATTACTCAATCCATTCTGACCAGTCCTTCTCGCGGTAGAATCTCGCAAGAGAAATTCTCTTGAATCTGTTGACTTCCTCAGCTCCTGATTCCGCTTCCGCTAGAACGAAGGTTTTCTTGAAACGACGGTGCTTTTTACGAGTAAAAATGGCCATCCGCACGCGAAACGCGCGGTTACCCCGTGGGCGCTTTCGCGAGCAGCGCCGGCGTCGCTGCGCTGCTGGTCTCGTGTCTCCTGAGCGGAAGCGGGGCGAGCTTCGCGAGCGCGCAACCCGCGCCCGCGGAGGACCCCGAGTGGGTGGCGCAGATGCTGCAGAACACCGTGCCTGACGCGCAACCGGCGCCCGCGGAGGACCCCGACTGGGTGGTGCAGTGGCTGCAGAACACCGCCGTGCCAGACGCGCAACCCGCCCCCGCGGATCTCGGCTGGGTGGAGCAGCTGGTCCAGAGCTCTGATTCGCCGGCGCAAGAAGCTGCGGAACCCGCGGAACCCGCGGAACCCGCGCAAGGCGGCCCTCCCGCGGACGATCCCGACTAGGACGATCAGGATGAGGAGGAGGAGGAGGACTCGGGTATTGACTTGGCTTCAGAAATGGTCCACGAACGCTCGCCTGCGGGGGAACCAGACTGGGAGGCGCAGATGCAGTCGATCCTCCGGCAGGTGGCGAATCAGACGTTCCTTTCCAACTTCGCCCAAGATTTCACCTTCTTCTGTAAGTTCCCAACCGTTCTGAACCACTCTGCGCACCCCCCCACGTAACCTGACTGGGAGGCGCAGATTCAGTCGATCCTCCAGCAGGTGGCGAATCAGACGTTCCTCTCCAACTTCGCCCAAGACTTCACCTTCCTCTGTAAGTTCTCAACCGTTCTGAGCCTCTCTGATCAACCTGCCACGCCTTCTTCACCCCCTTCCCCCGCGGAGCCCGACTGGGAGGCGCAGACTCATTCGATCCTTCAGCAGGTGGCCAATCGCTCCTTTACTCCTCTGGCCAGATTTTTACCCTATGACTGGTAAAATGGCACCAGGTGGAGATGCCTTTCACTCCATTTCATTTCCTTTTGAGTCGACTCAAATGTCACCTCAGAGTCGACTCAAAAGTCATCTCAGAGTCGACTCAAAAGTCACCTCAGATTTTTACCCTAGACTGGTAAAATGGCACCAGGTGGAGAGGCCTTGCAATACTAAATCTTTCACTCTCCACTTCCTTTCTCTCCATTTCTACCTCCATGTCCCCCTCTGCCTGCCAGTCCTATCGGAGCAGCTGTACTTCGTTTTCGAGAATTTTCAAAAAAACACTCACTCCCTCTTCCTTTCTCTCCATTTCTACCTCCATTCCTCCCTCTCTGCCTGCCAGTCCTATCGGAGCAGCTGTACATCGATCAGGACGCAACCATCCTCATCCCACCAACGTCGGTTACTGGCGCTACGCAACCCAGTGGAACACGCTCACCCCCAAGCAGAAGCGCCGGTTACTCCGTTACCACGTCCTCAAGGGGCGTTACACCACACAGCAACTCCTCGACGCGGCTCCGCTCACGCTCTTCCCGACTTTTAACCAGAACCTGCCGTGAACAAGACTCTTAAAGCCAGCAGCTAAAATAGTGACCCCCCCCCTTCTAGTTGGGTCCACTTGAAATCTCGTACTCACTTTGGAAGTTGGAAGTGTTGTTCCGTAATTTTTGTTCAGACGCGGAGAAACACTAATCGAGTCTTTCACAAAATTTCATCAATCATCGCAAGCATATGCAATTGTGTCGCAAGTTTGCGACGTGCAAATCACATGCACATGCCGTGCCAATTTCAACAAGTGCAGCATGAGCAATTCACGCACAGCAAATGCTTTTGGCATGGGCCTGCTAAGCCTGCGATCACAACATAGAAAACCAAAGAGGAAAATAACAAAGAGATTCAAGGTGACGAGATAAGAGAGAGATGGGGCGACGGAAACAAGGACGCGGAGAGAGAAATGAGTGCGCAAAATCACGGAATGGTAGGGTGATGGGAGGGAGACGTGAGGAATAGCGCGAGGGCGATGAGATGGGTGATCGGAGGGGAGAGAAGTGCGACGGGAGGGCAGTTCGAGGAGAGCGCGATAGCGACGATGGGAGAAGAGAATTACGAAAGGCGACGGGCAGGCATTTCGGGGGCGAACGCAAGGACGGCGAGGTGGGTGATTCGAGGGGATATACGAACGGCGCGGGGGGGGCGGGTCAGAGCGAGCGCGAGTGTGACGGATTGGCCGATGGGAGGGGAGATTGGGTGGGGGACGAGAGAGCGACAGCAACGGGAAGGGAGGGGAGAGCGCGAAGGAAAGGGCGGGAGAGGCGGGGCGGGAGAGGAGCGAGCGATCGCGACGGAAGGGAGGGAAGAGAACGAAGGACATGGGCGGGAGAGAAGAGAGCGATGGCGACGGAAGGGAGGGAAGAGAACGAAGGACATGGGGCGGGAGAGAAGAGAGCGATGGCGACGGAAGGGAGGGAAGAGAACGAAGGACATGGGGCGGGAGAGAAGAGAGCGATGGCGACGGGAAGGGAGGGAAGAGAACGAAGGACATGGGGCGGGAGGGGAGAGGAGAGCGATGTCGACGGGAAGGGAGGGAAGAGAACGAAGGACATGGGGCGGGGGAGAGAAGAGAGCGATGGCGACGGGAAGGTACGGGGGAGCGCGCAAAGGAGAGGGGAAGGAAGAGGAGCGAGCGAGGGCGACGGGAAGGGGGGGGAATTTTTTTGAAAGAGAACATCTATTTGCTAGGTAAGTTATTATCATCTAATGATTAAGAAGGAACATCAAGGGCGATGGGACGGGAGGTAAGATGGCGATTGCAAGGGAGGGGAGAGAGCGAGATCGACGGAAAGGGAGGGGAGAGGAGCGAGAGCGACGGAAAGGAGGGGAGAGAGCGAGCGAGATCGACGGGAAAGGGAGCATTTCAGAGAGAGCGCAAGGGCGACGAGATGGATGGGATGGGAGAAAGGTAGGTCGACGGGAGGGCATGTCATGCAAGCGCGAGGGCGCGATGTGGGTGATTGGAAGGGAGTACCGTGATGAGCGGCGGTAGAAACGGACGTCGAGGGGTGAACGAGAGGGGCCGACGATGAAGAGAGGGTGACGATGGCGAGAGAGGGGAAATAAAAATACGATACGAAGCTACGTAACTACATTACGCATTCCAACTATGTCGATAGTTAGGTACCTTGGCCACAAACAGCTTGCTTCTCAGCAAACTATGCTAGGAAAATAAAACTAGTGACTTCGGGATTGGAGAGCAGCTAGTTGTGAACCCAGTTCCAACTTGAAGCCGACCTTGGGCCAACGATGGAAACCTACGCTGGGGAACAGTCGCACAGGCGCAACACGTGGACGTGCGACGGAGTAGATCTGCATAAAAAAAAAAAAATTTGGCGGGAACCACCGTTTCGAGGGCCAATCACGTAAGTTCACGTTGCCTAGTGAAATTGTTTGGACCGTGGTGTGTCAGCCCGATCCTTTCTCTACGAGAAACTCGTCGCACCACTTTTTCAAGGTGGTCGGGGTTCACTATTTTGCACTCTCGTTTTAAGCCGAACGAAGTGTATTTCCAGTCGGTTCCGCCGACGAGGTTCGTGTCGCCGCTGAGCGTGCCGAATGCGGGACTGACTGATAACATTGCTGCGCATGGCGTGACGATGGTTCTCATTCCACCCAACCTCAACTAGAGGTATTTGTCTTTTTGCAAAAAGAGGCGCTGAGCGTGCCGAATGCACATGCGGGGCTGATGGAGAACTTGGCTGCGCATGGGGTGGTGGCAATGGTGCTCCTGCTGCCTAGCCTCAACTGAGCCTGGTCTTCTTGCAACAGGAGGTGCTATCCCCTGCAGTAGCAATCTGAAACAGCTTCTAAGTGCTTTTTTGGTGTAGAGGGAATATAAAGCAGGCACGGGCAGGAGGGATGGAGTGAGTGGTGCTGGATGGATGTTGTGATGTTTGGGAGCGGGCTACAGAATAAAGAGAAGGGACTCCATTCATGGGGTGCCTATGTTTGTTTGATAGTACAGTGCAAAGCATCGTATATTGTTTAACGGATTATACATTTAATGCATTTGATCACCAACAAAGCTTGCTTACTGGACGAACAAATGCTGGAACTCACTCTTCTAGCATTCAAGACACCGGGATAATCTGCCTGAACAAGAGCATGTAATTGCAAAATAACACGGAATATTGCACTCAGATCACTTGCTCGCTTTTCTCTCCTGATGGGGAGCAGGCACTGGTCGATAAAATTGCAGGGTGTGCTTGACCTTTCTTCCAAACCCTGGAGGAGGTTTGGCGGGTGCTTGAGCTGCTGGTACTAGATTCGGGACACGAGCTTTTGGCTTGGTGCTTTGAGGTTCGACGACTGATGGGGTTGAAGCAGTTATTGAAGATAGCCTGGATCTAACAACATTTGTTGAGGGGCATTCTTTTGATGATGCATCAGGAATGTGTTGGGCTTCTGCTAAGATGGTGTTCACAGCCTACTGCCTGGTAAGTCCCAATCGCCCAACGCATCACTTTGATTGGTCCCAACTGCCCAACTGCCCTACTGCCTAGCTCAAGCGAACCGCGCTCAAGAGTCCCAAAAAGAGGAATATTCTGTCCAGCGTGGCAGCTTTGCAACTGACCACACCCACTCCACGTGCCATACGAATGTGGATAAATTGGTAGACGAGTTGAGCGAATTGAGAGACCCAATCACGTGCATGTAACCCAGAAACTTCAAGGTCGTTCGGAACAAATTTTCGTGTAGCACCCCAAACACGTGCTTCACAAATATCTGTGCACTGTTGTTGAGCGCGGTTCGCTTTGAGCGAACTTGCTGTGAACGCCAGCTAAGCAATAATGGAAAGGAAGTAGTACTTTGGGTTCTAGAAGGCATTTTATCATCATTCAACACTGCAGTATATCGAAGTAGCGAAATTTGTTAGCGTTGGCACGAACATCTAGGACGAAGTTTCATCAACACGAACTGGGAGACGAAACGGCACTTGCTGTTACAGTATTACATATTGTACCAATTTGCGGTTCGCTTCTCGCTCGGCCTCTGCGCTGCCTTCTCGTCACGCGCAAAAGCCCCGCCACTTCCGCCCACATTCAATTTGCGCCCCTCTCGCCTTTTCGCAATTCGCCCAACGTTCGCCCCTCCTCTCCCCCCCCCACCCAACACCCACTGAACTCTGCTGCCTGTCTGGAAAACTCTCTAACTCGATCAACCTCAGCTTTTGTCCCTATTCGAGCAAGGCAAGAAACCATCGTTGCGTAGTCTTTTCTTCGCGAGCTGTTGTCCCTATTCGAGCAAGGCAAACAATCGTTGCTTATTCTTCTCGTCGCGAGTATAGCACGGCACACACCTCGGTAGTAGGCGTAGTAGAGTGCGTGTACTGTGCTCGCGGCGTGAGGTGAGAATTTATGTTGTGAGAAAACGACGAATCGAACTTCCGTTGCGCGAGAGCAGTAACTCCTCTGCTGCAGTGCGCACTGCAGAATCGGCGCGCGCGCGCCGATGTCGCGGAATCTCGGCCGTCATCGCGGCGACCCTAAGGTCTCGAGTAATCCGATAGCAAGGATTTTTTTTTACGGCGAAGCAAACAAAAACAGTGAGTTGCCGGCGTGCTCGAGTCAACTCAGAAACCGTCGATTGTAAACTAGTACAGCTATCACCGCTCGTTGTGCCGGAAGTATCAGAAACTCTCTGCAACCAGGTCAGACCTCTCTGCGCGTAAACTCGCCAACTGCTTCCCCCGTTTTCGCCAACGCCTCGTCTGAAAATGCTCCCGTCTCCCCTCGAGAACCTAGCCGATCACACGGCAGGCGATAGTATGTGCCGCCCGTTGCGCGTAAACTCACCAACTGCTTCCCCCTTTTCCGCCAACGCCTCGTCTGAAAATGCTTCTGTCACCCGACGCACGCCGACCTGAGTTTTGCAGATGATTGGATGCATAGACGTGGATCCACGTCAGCGCTCCCTCGCGATATGATCCAGCCAGTCAGACTGGTTGCTGACAGCAAACGCGGTCAGACGCACGATGATGGGCGTACGCGTGGGGCATGCAGTTGAATTTGAGGCGCCTCACAATCCCTCGCGATATGATCCAGCCAGTCAGACTGGTTGCTGACAGCAAACGCGGTCAGACGCACGATGATGCGCGTACGCGTGGGGCATGCAGTTGAATTTGAGGCGCCTCACAATCCCTCGCGATATGATCCAGCCAGTCAGACTGGTTGCTCACAGCAAACGCGGTCAGACGCACGATGATGCGCGTACGCGTGGGGCATGCAGTTGAATTTGAGGCGCCTCACAATCCCTCGCGATATGATCCAGCCAGTCAGACTGGTTGCTCACAGCAAACGCGGTCAGACGCTCGATGATGCGCGTACGCGTGGGGCATGCAGTTGAATTTGAGGCGCCTCAAATTCCCTCGCGATATGATCCAGCCAGTCAGACTGGTTGCTCACAGCAAACGCGGTCAGACGCACGATGATGCGCGTACGCGTGGGGCATGCGCGCTGGGAGGCCTGCGCGCCTGCGCGCTCCTAGGACGAGTTGGGGCGCCTGCGCGGAGCTGTCGGGGGAGTAGAAACCTCTCGCAGTAGAAACTGCTGACAGGAGCTAGGAAGGGGGGGAGGGGCTTAGAAACTGTCGAACAACAGGAGCCTGGGGCGGGGGGGGGGGGGGGAAATGGGGCAGAGACTGCTGATAGTCTCATCATCATCCTCGCGGATCAGAAGGTTTTTTTTAACGCAGTAGAAACTGCTGACTTCTAAGCTCCGACTCCACTCGGAGTTGTACTATTTTCTACACACCCTTTGGAGATACTCAATGGACGAGTTCACTTCCTGTCCCTCGGGAAGAAAAATGGCCATCCGCACGCGAACTGGTGTTACCCGTGGGCGGATCTCGCGAGCAGCGCCGCCGGCGTCGCCGCCGCGCTGCTGGTCGCGTGTCTGCTGAGCGGCAGCGGGGCGAACTTCGCGCACGCGCAACCCGCGTCGCCGCAAATTGTCGTTCCGGCTGTTAACCCGCGGCTAGATCAGGGAGGGATTTTCCACCGTTGGATCCTGACTGGGAGGCGCAGATGCAGTCGATTATCCAGCAAGTGTCGGATCAGAAGGTGCTCTCCTCATTTGCCCAGATTTACTCTAACCAATGTGAGTTTCCAACCGTTTCGAACCTTCCTGTACCCATTTCTTATCAATTCGCTCTCACTTTGACCCATTATCCCCTTGCTCATACATCTTGTTCCTTTGCATCCACTTACCGTTTCTTATCCTTAAAGCGACGGTGCACTTTTGGCATGGTTGGTTCAGAAGTTTTTTTTTTGAACCCCTGGTAACCATGTATTGTACTGCAGGAGTTGGGGGGCACACGGACCTCCCCAGTTTGGGGGAGAACTTCCGTAAGTAGATGTGGCTTGCACCCCGCTCCTACGGACAATAAAAACCTTTGAACAAAAGTGAACTCATTCGCTTCCCCTCGCAGGCAGGTTTAGGGTTACACTCGTCAAGAATAGTAGGCAGGCCGACACAGAATTGTACACAGCTATTTTTCGTAGATGAAGAACAACTCACTCTCCTATCTCACTCTAAGCCGCATCGCGGTGGCTTGTTCCTACACCTTATAACACACACTCAGCTTCGCCACACGCCCAGCATATCCCATGCGACACGGTTTCCAAATTTCACGACGTCCGTATTCCGCCCACATAGCACGCGACAAGACAGCCGTGTTTTATGCCCATTTCCGCCTCCCACCACTCGCTTCCGCCTCCCAACACTCATTTCCAAGTCCCGTCACGAGTTTCTGGCTCCGCTCACTCGTTTTCGCCTCCCCTCGTTCATTCGAGCCTCCCAACAGTCAATTCCGCCTGCCTTCACTCATGTATGCCGCCCTCCCTTCATATCCGCCTCCATTCGCTCGGGTGCACATCCCAGTACTCAATAGCGCCTCCCTACGCTCGTTTTCGCCTCCCTCCACTTGTTTCCGCCTCCCTTCACTCGTTTCCGCCTCCCTTCACTCGTTTCCGCCTCCCAACATTCGTATCCGCCTCCTATCACTCATTTTCGCCCCCCTTCACTCGTTTCCGCCTTCCTTCACTCGTCACTGCCACCCATCACTCATTTCCACCTCCCATCACACATTTCCGCCACCAATCACTCGATTCCGCCTCCCTTCGCTCATGTCCCCCTCCCTTACTCGTTTGCGCATCCCCGCACGCTTATCCGCCTCCCTTATCTCATTTCCGCCATCCATCACTCATGTCCGCCTCCCTTCACTTATTTTCGCCTCCCATCACGCGATTCCGCCTCCCTTCGCTCATGTCCCCCTCCCTTACTCGTTTGCGCATCCCCGCACGCTTATCCGCCTCCCTTATCTCATTTCCGCCACCCATCACTCATGCCCGCCTCCCATCACTCACATTCGCCTCAATTCACTAGATTCCGCCTCCCCGCTCATTTCCCCCGGCCTTACTCGTTTGCGCATCCCCGCACGCTTATCCGCCTCCCTTATCTCATTTCCGCCACCCATCACTCATGTCCGCCTCCCTTCACTCATTCAAGCCTCCATCACTCAAATCCGCGTCCCCCCACTCATTCATGTTTGTCTCCCTTCATTTCCGCCTCCACTCACACGTTTGCACATCCCGTCACTCATTAGCGCCTCCCTACACTCGTTTCCGCAACACTTCACTCGTCTCCGCCTCCCATCACTCATTTTCGTCTCCCTTCACTCGTTTCACCTTCCTTCACGCATTTCCGCCTCCCATCACTCCTTTCCGCCTCCCATCACTCCTTTCCGCCTCCCATCACTCCTTTCCGCCTCCCTTCACTCCTTTCCGCCTCCCTTCACTCCTTTCCGCCTCCCATCACTCCTTTCCGCCTCCCTTCACTCCTTTCCGCCTCCCTTCACTCCTTTCCGCCTCCCTTCACTCCTTTCCGCCTCCCTTCACTCCTTTCCGCCTCCCTTCACTCCTTTCCGCCTCCCTTCACTCCTTTCCGCCTCCCTTCACTCCTTTCCGCCTCCCTTCACTCCTTTCCGCCTCCCTTCACTCCTTTCCGCCTCCCTTCACTCCTTTCCGCCTCCCTTCACTCCTTTCCGCCTCCCTTCACTCCTTTCCGCCTCCCTTCACTCCTTTCCGCCTCCCTTCACTCCTTTCCGCCTCCCTTCACTCCTTTCCGCCTCCCTTCACTCCTTTCCGCCTCCCTTCACTCCTTTCCGCCTCCCTTCACTCCTTTCCCCTTCCTCCTTTCCGCCTCCTTCACTCCTTCCGCCTCCCATCACTCCTTTCCGCCTCCATCACTCCTTTCCGCCTCCCTTCACTCCTTTCCGCCTCCCTTCACTCCTTTCCGCCTCCCTTCACTCCTTTCCGCCTCCCTTCACTCCTTTCCGCCTCCCTTCACTCCTTTCCGCCTCCCTTCACTCCTTTCCGCCTCCCTTCACTCCTTTCCGCCTCCCTTCACTCCTTTCCGCCTCCCTTCACTCCTTTCCGCCTCCCTTCACTCCTTTCCGCCTCCCTTCACTCCTTTCCGCCTCCATCTCCTTTCCGCCTCCCTTCACTCCTTTCCGCCTCCCTTCACTCCTTTCCGCCTCCCTTCACTCCTTTCCGCCTCCCTTCACTCCTTTCCGCCTCCCTTCACTCCTTTCCGCCTCCCTTCACTCCTTTCCGCCTCCCTTCACTCCTTTCCGCCTCCCTTCACTCCTTTCCGCCTCCCTTCACTCCTTTCCGCCTCCCTTCACTCCTTTCCGCCCCATCACTCCTTTCCGCCTCCCTTCACTCCTTTCCGCCTCCCTTCACTCCTTTCCGCCTCCCTTCACTCCTTTCCGCCTCCCTTCACTCCTTTCCGCCTCCCTTCACTCCTTTCCGCCTCCCTTCACTCCTTTCCGCCTCCCTTCACTCCTTTCCGCCTCCCATCACTCCTTTCCGCCTCATCACTCCTTTCCGCCTCCCTTCACTCCTTTCCGCCTCCCTTCACTCCTTTCCGCCTCCCTTCACTCCTTTCCGCCTCCCTTCACTCCTTTCCGCCTCCCTTCACTCCTTTCCGCCTCCCTTCACTCCTTTCCGCCTCCCTTCACTCCTTTCCGCCTCCCTTCACTCCTTTCCGCCTCCCTTCACTCCTTTCCGCCTCCCTTCACTCCTTTCCGCCTCCCTTCACTCCTTTCCGCCTCCCTTCACTCCTTTCCGCCTCCCTTCACTCCTTTCCGCCTCCCTTCACTCCTTTCCGCCTCCCTTCACTCCTTTCCGCCTCCCTTCACTCCTTTCCGCCTCCCTTCACTCCTTTCCGCCTCCCTTCACTCCTTTCCGCCTCCTCACTCCTTTCCCCTCCCATCACTCCTTTCCGCCTCCCTTCACTCCTTTCCGCCTCCCTTCACTCCTTTCCGCCTCCATCACCCTTTCCGCCTCCCTTCACTCCTTTCCCCTCCTCCTCCTTTCCGCCTCCCTTCACTCCTTTCCGCCTCCCTTCACTCCTTTCCGCCTCCCTTCACTCCTTTCCGCCTCCCTTCACTCCTTTCCGCCTCCCTTCACTCCTTTCCGCCTCCCTTCACTCCTTTCCGCCTCCCTTCACTCCTTTCCGCCTCCCTTCACTCCTTTCCGCCTCCCTTCACTCCTTTCCGCCTCCCTTCACTCCTTTCCGCCTCCCTTCACTCCTTTCCGCCTCCCTTCACTCCTTTCCGCCTCCCTTCACTCCTTTCCGCCTCCCTTCACTCCTTTCCGCCTCCCTTCACTCCTTTCCGCCTCCCTTCACTCCTTTCCGCCTCCCTTCACTCCTTTCCGCCTCCATCACTCCTTTCCGCCTCCCTTCACTCCTTTCCGCCTCCCTTCACTCCTTTCCGCCTCCCTTCACTCCTTTCCGCCTCCCTTCACTCCTTTCCGCCTCCCTTCACTCCTTTCCGCCTCCCTTCACTCCTTTCCGCCTCCCTTCACTCCTTTCCGCCTCCCTTCACTCCTTTCCGCCTCCCTTCACTCCTTTCCGCCTCCGCCTCCCTTCACTCCTTTCCGCCTCCCTTCACTCCTTTCCGCCTCCCTTCACTCCTTTCCGCCTCCCTTCACTCCTTTCCGCCTCCCTTCACTCCTTTCCGCCTCCCTTCACTCCTTTCCGCCTCCCTTCACTCCTTTCCGCCTCCCTTCACTCCTTTCCGCCTCCCTTCACTCCTTTCCGCCTCCCTTCACTCCTTTCCGCCTCCCTTCACTCCTTTCCGCCTCCCTTCACTCCTTTCCGCCTCCCTTCACTCCTTTCCGCCTCCCTTCACTCCTTTCCGCCTCCCTTCACTCCTTTCCGCCTCCCTTCACTCCTTTCCGCCTCCCTTCACTCCTTTCCGCCTCCCTTCACTCCTTTCCGCCTCCCTTCACTCCTTTCCGCCTCCCTTCACTCCTTTCCGCCTCCCTTCACTCCTTTCCGCCTCCCTTCACTCCTTTCCGCCTCCCTTCACTCCTTTCCGCCTCCCTTCACTCCTTTCCGCCTCCCTTCACTCCTTTCCGCCTCCCTTCACTCCTTTCCGCCTCCCTTCACTCCTTTCCGCCTCCCTTCACTCCTTTCCGCCTCCCTTCACTCCTTTCCGCCTCCCTTCACTCCTTTCCGCCTCCCTTCACTCCTTTCCGCCTCCCTTCACTCCTTTCCGCCTCCCTTCACTCCTTTCCGCCTCCCTTCACTCCTTTCCGCCTCCCTTCACTCCTTTCCGCCTCCCTTCACTCCTTTCCGCCTCCCTTCACTCCTTTCCGCCTCCCTTCACTCCTTTCCGCCTCCCTTCACTCCTTTCCGCCTCCCTTCACTCCTTTCCGCCTCCCTTCACTCCTTTCCGCCTCCCTTCACTCCTTTCCGCCTCCCTTCACTCCTTTCCGCCTCCCTTCACTCCTTTCCGCCTCCATCACTCCTTTCCGCCTCCCTTCACTCCTTTCCGCCTCCCTTCACTCCTTTCCGCCTCCCTTCACTCCTTTCCGCCTCCCATCACTCCCCCCCCCCTTCTCCTTTCCGCCTCCCTTCACTCCTTTCCGCCTCCATCACTCCTTTCCGCCTCCCTTCACTCCTTTCCGCCTCCCTTCACTCCTTTCCGCCTCCCTTCACTCCTTTCCGCCTCCCTTCACTCCTTTCCGCCTCCCTTCACTCCTTTCCGCCTCCCTTCACTCCTTTCCGCCTCCCTTCACTCCTTTCCGCCTCCCTTCACTCCTTTCCGCCTCCCTTCACTCCTTTCCGCCTCCCTTCACTCCTTTCCGCCTCCCTTCACTCCTTTCCGCCTCCCTTCACTCCTTTCCGCCTCCCTTCACTCCTTTCCGCCTCCCTTCACTCCTTTCCGCCTCCCTTCACTCCTTTCCGCCTCCCTTCACTCCTTTCCGCCTCCCTTCACTCCTTTCCGCCTCCCTTCACTCCTTTCCGCCTCCCTTCACTCCTTTCCGCCTCCCTTCACTCCTTTCCGCCTCCCTTCACTCCTTTCCGCCTCCCTTCACTCCTTTCCGCCTCCCTTCACTCCTTTCCGCCTCCCTTCACTCCTTTCCGCCTCCCTTCACTCCTTTCCGCCTCCCTTCACTCCTTTCCGCCTCCCTTCACTCCTTTCCGCCTCCCTTCACTCCTTTCCGCCTCCCTTCACTCCTTTCCGCCTCCCTTCACTCCTTTCCGCCTCCCTTCACTCCTTTCCGCCTCCCTTCACTCCTTTCCGCCTCCCTTCACTCCTTTCCGCCTCCCTTCACTCCTTTCCGCCTCCCTTCACTCCTTTCCGCCTCCCTTCACTCCTTTCCGCCTCCCTTCACTCCTTTCCGCCTCCCTTCACTCCTTTCCGCCTCCCTTCACTCCTTTCCGCCTCCCTTCACTCCTTTCCGCCTCCCTTCACTCCTTTCCGCCTCCCTTCACTCCTTTCCGCCTCCCTTCACTCCTTTCCGCCTCCCTTCACTCCTTTCCGCCTCCCTTCACTCCTTTCCGCCTCCCTTCACTCCTTTCCGCCTCCCTTCACTCCTTTCCGCCTCCCTTCACTCCTTTCCGCCTCCCTTCACTCCTTTCCGCCTCCCTTCACTCCTTTCCGCCTCCCTTCACTCCTTTCCGCCTCCCTTCACTCCTTTCCGCCTCCCTTCACTCCTTTCCGCCTCCCATCACTCCTTTCCGCCTCCCTTCATCCTTCCGCCTCCCTTCACTCCTTTCCGCCTCCCTTCACTCCTTTCCGCCTCCCTTCACTCCTTTCCGCCTCCCTTCACTCCTTTCCGCCTCCCTTCACTCCTTTCCGCCTCCCTTCACTCCTTTCCGCCTCCCTTCACTCCTTTCCGCCTCCCTTCACTCCTTTCCGCCTCCCTTCACTCCTTTCCGCCTCCCTTCACTCCTTTCCGCCTCCCTTCACTCCTTTCCGCCTCCCTTCACTCCTTTCCGCCTCCCTTCACTCCTTTCCGCCTCCCTTCACTCCTTTCCGCCTCCCTTCACTCCTTTCCGCCTCCCTTCACTCCTTTCCGCCTCCCTTCACTCCTTTCCGCCTCCCTTCACTCCTTTCCGCCTCCCTTCACTCCTTTCCGCCTCCCTTCACTCCTTTCCGCCTCCCTTCACTCCTTTCCGCCTCCCTTCACTCCTTTCCGCCTCCCTTCACTCTCCGCCCCTCCCTTCACTCCTTTCCGCCTCCCTTCACTCCTTTTTCCCCTCCCTTCACTCCTTTCCGCCTCCCTTCACTCCTTTCCGCCTCCCTTCACTCCTTTCCGCCTCCCTTCACTCCTTTCCGCCTCCCTTCACTCCTTTCCGCCTCCCTTCACTCCTTTCCGCCTCCCTTCACTCCTTTCCGCCTCCCTTCACTCCTTTCCGCCTCCCTTCACTCCTTTCCGCCTCCCTTCACTCCTTTCCGCCTCCCTTCACTCCTTTCCGCCTCCCTTCACTCCTTTCCGCCTCCCTTCACTCCTTTCCGCCTCCCTTCACTCCTTTCGCCTCCCTTCACTCCCTTCGCCTCCCTTCACGCTTTCCGCCTCCCTTCACTCCTTTCCGCCTCCCTTCACTCCTTCCGTCCTCTTCACTCCTTCCGCCTCCTTCACCTCCTTTTTTCCGCCTCCCTTCACTCCTTTCCGCCTCCCTTCACTCCTTTCCGCCTCCCTTCACTCCTTTCCGCCTCCCTTCACTCCTTTCCGCCTCCCTTCACTCCTTTCCGCCTCCCTTCACTCCTTTCCGCCTCCCTTCACTCCTTTCCGCCTCCCTTCACTCCTTTCCGCCTCCCTTCACTCCTTTCCGCCTCCCTTCACTCCTTTCCGCCTCCCTTCACTCCTTTCCGCCTCCCTTCACTCCTTTCCGCCTCCCTTCACTCCTTTCCGCCTCCCTTCACTCCTTTCCGCCTCCCTTCACTCCTTTCCGCCTCCCTTCACTCCTTTCCGCCTCCCTTCACTCCTTTCCGCCTCCCTTCACTCCTTTCCGCCTCCCTTCACTCCTTTCCGCCTCCCTTCACTCCTTTCCGCCTCCCTTCACTCCTTTCCGCCTCCCTTCACTCCTTTCCGCCTCCCTTCACTCCTTTCCGCCTCCCTTCACTCCTTTCCGCCTCCCTTCACTCCTTTCCGCCTCCCTTCACTCCTTTCCGCCTCCCTTCACTCCTTTCCGCCTCCCTTCACTCCTTTCCGCCTCCCTTCACTCCTTTCCGCCTCCCTTCACTCCTTTCCGCCTCCCTTCACTCCTTTCCGCCTCCCTTCACTCCTTTCCGCCTCCCTTCACTCCTTTCCGCCTCCCTTCACTCCTTTCCGCCTCCCTTCACTCCTTTCCGCCTCCCTTCACTCCTTTCCGCCTCCCTTCACTCCTTTCCGCCTCCCTTCACTCCTTTCCGCCTCCCTTCACTCCTTTCCGCCTCCCTTCACTCCTTTCCGCCTCCCTTCACTCCTTTCCGCCTCCCTTCACTCCTTTCCGCCTCCCTTCACTCCTTTCCGCCTCCCTTCACTCCTTTCCGCCTCCCTTCACTCCTTTCCGCCTCCCTTCACTCCTTTCCGCCTCCCTTCACTCCTTTCCGCCTCCCTTCACTCCTTTCCGCCTCCCTTCACTCCTTTCCGCCTCCCTTCACTCCTTTCCGCCTCCCTTCACTCCTTTCCGCCTCCCTTCACTCCTTTCCGCCTCCCTTCACTCCTTTCCGCCTCCCTTCACTCCTTTCCGCCTCCCTTCACTCCTTTCCGCCTCCCTTCACTCCTTTCCGCCTCCCTTCACTCCTTTCCGCCTCCCTTCACTCCTTTCCGCCCTCCTCACTCCTTTCCGCCTCCCTTCACTCCTTTCCGCCTCCCTTCACTCCTTTCCGCCTCCCTTCACTCCTTTCCGCCTCCCTTCACTCCTTTCCGCCTCCCTTCACTCCTTTCCGCCTCCCTTCACTCCTTTCCGCCTCCCTTCACTCCTTTCCGCCTCCCTTCACTCCTTTCCGCCTCCCTTCACTCCTTTCCGCCTCCCTTCACTCCTTTCCGCCTCCCTTCACTCCTTTCCGCCTCCCTTCACTCCTTTCCGCCTCCCTTCACTCCTTTCCGCCTCCCTTCACTCCTTTCCGCCTCCCTTCACTCCTTTCCGCCTCCCTTCACTCCTTTCCGCCTCCCTTCACTCCTTTCCGCCTCCCTTCACTCCTTTCCGCCTCCCTTCACTCCTTTCCGCCTCCCTTCACTCCTTTCCGCCTCCCTTCACTCCTTTCCGCCTCCCTTCACTCCTTTCCGCCTCCCTTCACTCCTTTCCGCCTCCCTTCACTCCTTTCCGCCTCCCTTCACTCCTTTCCGCCTCCCTTCACTCCTTTCCGCCTCCCTTCACTCCTTTCCGCCTCCCTTCACTCCTTTCCGCCTCCCTTCACTCCTTTCGCCTCCTTCACTCCTTTCCGCCTCCCTTCACTCCTTTCCGCCTCCCTTCACTCCTTTCCGCCTCCCTTCACTCCTTTCCGCCTCCCTTCACTCCTTTCCGCCTCCCTTCACTCCTTTCCGCCTCCCTTCACTCCTTTCCGCCTCCCTTCACTCCTTTCCGCCTCCCTTCACTCCTTTCCGCCTCCCTTCACTCCTTTCCGCCTCCCTTCACTCCTTTCCGCCTCCCTTCACTCCTTTCCGCCTCCCTTCACTCCTTTCCGCCTCCCTTCACTCCTTTCCGCCTCCCTTCACTCCTTTCCGCCTCCCTTCACTCCTTTCCGCCTCCCTTCACTCCTTTCCGCCTCCCTTCACTCCTTTCCGCCTCCCTTCACTCCTTTCCGCCTCCCTTCACTCCTTTCCGCCTCCCTTCACTCCTTTCCGCCTCCCTTCACTCCTTTCCGCCTCCCTTCACTCCTTTCCGCCTCCCTTCACTCCTTTCCGCCTCCCTTCACTCCTTTCCGCCTCCCTTCACTCCTTTCCGCCTCCCTTCACTCCTTTCCGCCTCCCTTCACTCCTTTCCGCCTCCCTTCACTCCTTTCCGCCTCCCTTCACTCCTTTCCGCCTCCCTTCACTCCTTTCCGCCTCCCTTCACTCCTTTCCGCCTCCCTTCACTCCTTTCCGCCTCCCTTCACTCCTTTCCGCCTCCCTTCACTCCTTTCCGCCTCCCTTCACTCCTTTCCGCCTCCCTTCACTCCTTTCCGCCTCCCTTCACTCCTTTCCGCCTCCCTTCACTCCTTTCCGCCTCCCTTCACTCCTTTCCGCCTCCCTTCACTCCTTTCCGCCTCCCTTCACTCCTTTCCGCCTCCCTTCACTCCTTTCCGCCTCCCTTCACTCCTTTCCGCCTCCCTTCACTCCTTTCCGCCTCCCTTCACTCCTTTCCGCCTCCCTTCACTCCTTTCCGCCTCCCTTCACTCCTTTCCGCCTCCCTTCACTCCTTTCCGCCTCCCTTCACTCCTTTCCGCCTCCCTTCACTCCTTTCCGCCTCCCTTCACTCCTTTCCGCCTCCCTTCACTCCTTTCCGCCTCCCTTCACTCCTTTCCGCCTCCCTTCACTCCTTTCCGCCTCCCTTCACTCCTTTCCGCCTCCCTTCACTCCTTTCCGCCTCCCTTCACTCCTTTCCGCCTCCCTTCACTCCTTTCCGCCTCCCTTCACTCCTTTCCGCCTCCCTTCACTCCTTTCCGCCTCCCTTCACTCCTTTCCGCCTCCCTTCACTCCTTTCCGCCTCCCTTCACTCCTTTCCGCCTCCCTTCACTCCTTTCCGCCTCCCTTCACACATTGCCACTTCCCTGCACACATTGCCACCTCCCTTTACCGCCCTCCAAACTATCCTCTCGTCCCCACCCTGCCCCTCACGCATACGTTCCCTCACTTTCACAACCCTCCTCCCTTTCCACAGGCAAACAACCCTCTCGCAACCACGCTAGATAAGAGTGAGTCGCCCACTGGCTCGGCAGGGAGATGGCGGGTGGCTGGGGGGAGGTGGAGAAGGGAGGGGGATAAGCAGCGGGACGGCGCATGGCAGCACTATCGGTGAGGGGGGGGGGGGGAGGGGGGATACTCCGGTGTTCTCTTTCTCCCCATTTCGCGCGCAACTATGACCCCCGCTCAGTGCAACTTCCTTATCATATCTCCTGCTATCTCACCTTACCCCTCTCTGCCATACTCCCTCCTCTACCCTTACCCTCTCTGCCTTACTCCCCTCTCCACCCTTACCCCTCTCTGCCATACTCCCCTCTCCACCCTTACCCCTCTCTGCCATACTCCCCTCTTACCCTTACCCCTCTCTGCCTTATCCCCTCTACCCCTCTCTGCCTTACTCCCCTCTCCACCCTTACCCCTCTCTGCCTTACTCCCCTCTCTACCCTTACCCCTCTCTGCCTTACTCCCCTCTCCACCCTTACCCCTCTCTGCCTTACTCCCCTCTCCACCCTTACCCCTCTCTGCCTTACTCCCCTCTCTACCCTTACCCCTCTCTGCCATACTCCCCTCTCCACCCTTACCCCTCTCTGCCTTACTCCCCTCTCTACCCTTACCCCTCTCTGCCTTACTCCCCTCTCCACCCTTACCCCTCTCTGCCTTACTCCCCTCTCTACCCTTACCCTCTCTGCCTTACTCCCCTCTCCACCCTTACCCCTCTCTGCCTTACTCCCTCTCCACCCTTACCCCTCTCTGCCTTACTCCCCTCTCTACCCTTACCCCTCTCTGCCTTACTCCCCTCTCCACCCTTACCCCTCTCTGCCTTACGCCAGTCACACCGCAATCTCTTATGTTCTAATCTACCCATAGTCCCCTCTTTCAGTCGTTTTAACCCTGTACATCCATGCGTGTTCACTTCATCCCCGCTACACCAAATTCCCCCTCTGCTGGTTCAAGGGCGTCCTTTCCCTCTCCTATAAAGGTTTATCTCACCCTATATTTCGCAGCTCTCCACGCATTTCACCTCCGCCACTCGCAAGCTGCAACATTCATGGATATCTCCTAGTCCCCTTGCCCACTAATACCACCCACCCCTCTCGCTAGTGCTGCGGACGCATGCACACTGCTCCTCGTGCCTACCACCCCTATTGCCTGTGCAGTCAACCTTTTAGTTGGTTGCTGTGCTATTGCCTTCCTGGTATGAGCGCTTGCAGTTACTCCCTATCTCCCTATCCCCATCTCACACGTATTCCCCCACTCTCTAGCCTGATGCCGTATTTCCCTCTTGTGCGTATCCCTCCCAAGCCAGATTTCACTATCCTGTCGGGGGGACTGCCCTCCCTCCCTTCCACCTGCGTCAATTTGGCCATCCATGCCCCTTCACACTTACCTGCCCTCCATCTCCTCACTCCTGCAGATGGGCCTGCCTCTCCTTCCCATTGCTGTCCTTTTGGCCATCCATACCCATTCACCCTTCCTTCTTTTCGAGCTCATCCAATTATCCCTTTCACCGCCTCCGTTCTCTCCCGAAATGAAACACCAGGAGGAAAATGACAAACGGTCACGAAAATCGAAGCACCGCGTCGAGGAAGACCCGATCTGGCGGACCAATAAGGTATATATCATGTTTGAAATCACGCTTTGCATGCACTTCTAGGGATTATCTATGCAACTAGCTGGATGGGGGAAGCTTGTGAGTAATATTGCAGCCAAAACATGTCCCTTGCTTCCCGTTGCGTGGCAGGCCACGCTCTCGTGCGCTCATGCGTCGTCGGCCGGACCCCATTAGGCTTGTATGTGAGGATGACGAGGAAGAAACGGTGCCGCAGAGCCGTGCCGATCCGCGTCTAGTGACTTCACAAGTGGAGTCTCAGACTAGCAGTATCTCCAACGTCGCTACACCTAGTATCACTAGGCGGGCCCGAGTTCGATCTGGCCTACCACCGGTGATCAGGATGCCATTCTACTGCTGGACGATCGCTGAATTTGCAAGACGATTTCCAAAACAGTATGAGGTGTTGGGCAAGTGGGGCTCGGCGTGGTTGGGGTACCCACGGGAGTCCACAGTGGGTCGCTTCGCCACGGAACGCACCGTCGAGAACATCATTCGTGTCTGTTGCGGTGCAAACCTGAGTGTTGGTGCGAACGAGGAGGAGTTGTATCCTAAAAACCATCGCTTCCGCTGTTATGTCGGTTATTCGGACTTGTTGGGAGATGGTGAGGAAGTTGAGCTGCCGTGGTTGATTTATGTGGTTATTGCAACAATATACCCCGAGCCTAGGGGCGGGTTGTATGTTGGATGTGGTGCGGATGATGTGGCGTGGTTCAACGCAATCCGCCGTTTGCCCACTCGCATTGACTTTGATCTCAATGGTGCTAGTGGGGTGTTTGGTAGTGAGGGTAGCACCACAATACGAACATCTATAATGTGTAGTGCCATGTGCAAGTTAGTTGCCAATTAGGGCTTCCTGAATAGCACATAAAATGAAAACAGCAAGTCCAATCTTGTCTGCGATCATTGTTGCTGTAAACGACCTTATAAGCATGGTGCCGGCACTTCGGCGATGCCAATGAGGTGCTCTACAATGACAGCCTTGGGACCCTGCAAAATGAACGGAGGGGTGGAGGGAGGTATGATAAGCGTTTCATGGGATTGAAGGTTCATGGATGGGTAAGAAGGGCCCAAGAGCATGATTTAGAGAGGAAAGTAGTAGGGTGATCGACATGCCATAGCATGCATTGTTGCACCGCTATGCACCCCACTGATGCTTGTTGCACCGCATTGCAACAAGGGGGAGAAACGGGATGCTATAAGGGATGCTATAAGGGAAACGGGATGCTATAAGGGGGAAACGGAGTGATATGAGGGAGAAACGGGATGCTATAAGGGGGAAACGGGATGCTATAAGGGGGAAACGGGATGCTATGAGGGGAAACGGGATGCTATAAGGGGGAAATGGGGAAACGGGATGCTATAGGGTGGAAACGGGATGCTACAAGGGGGAAACAGGATGCTATAAGGGGAAACGGGATGCTATAAGGGGGAAACGGGATCCTATAAGAAGGAAACGAGATGCTATAGGGGGGAAACGGGATGGTATAAGGGGGAAACGGGATCCCATAATGGGGAAACGGGGAACCGGGATGCTATAAGGGGGAAACGGGATGCTACAAGGGGATACGGGATGCTATAAGGGGGAAACGGGATGCGAAAGGGGGAAACGGGATGCTATAAGGGGGAAACGGATTGATATGAGGGGAAACGGAGTGCTATGGTGGGGAAACGGAATGCTATGAGGGGAAATCGGAGTGCATTGAGGGGGAAACGGAGTAATGATTAAAAGGGACAGCGTTCCCTCTTCAGCCAATAGTAATGACTATTGTACTCATAAAGGCCTCTATTGGCGTGTGGTGTGTGGTGTGGTTATTGCTGTCGAGTGAAAATTGTGGCTGTGGTTTGTTGTTGGTGCGCTGCGGATGTCAATTTCCTCCCCCCAATCCCTTCCCCTTGCGCGCGTTTGTCCCTTGGTAAGTGTGCCTTCCTTCCCCACTACGAATTTCGCACTCATTTCGTTTTTTTTTGTCACGGCCTGTTCAACTCCTTTTGTATCGCACCACTGAGCCAATTTCGCGCAGTGCTGACGTCAGCACTGTTCCTTTGCCAAAAGTGACCCGTCGCTTTAATGATGTTCTTCCCCCGTGCTCCCTCTCTTGCACAATCCTTTATCACCTCCTTCCCCATTAACCTCTCCCCTCTTCTATACTCTCCCCTCCCCACTTCCCCTCCCCACTCCCCCTCCTCACTCCCCCTCCTCCCTCCCCCGGCCTCCCAATTTTTCCCTTTCGATCTGAACGTCTGTTCATCAATCAAACGCAACTCTCCCGTCCCCACACACGAGGGCCACTGGAGCTACCTCACTCAGTGTCTGATTTCTCTGATGCCTTCCGCTCCTATCCTTCTTATTTCCTCCCCCCTCTCCCCAATCTTCTCTCTGCCAGTCAAAACAGAGCAGCTGTACATCGATCGAAATGCAACCATCCTCATCCCCACCAACGTCGGCTACTGGCGCTTCGAAAACCGGTGGGACACTCTCACCCGCAGATATAAGCGCCGGTTACTCCGTTACCACATTCTCAAGGGACGTTACACTGCGGGGCAGCTCCTGAATGCTGCTCCGCTCACACTCTTTCCTACTCTTAACATGAACCTGCCGGTAAACAAGTCATTTAAGGCGAACATAGTGCCTTTCCAGTCGTATTTGACGAGGGTCGTGACGTTGCTGAGCGTGCCGAATGCCGGGCTGACAAATAATTTTGCTGCGCATGGGGTGACAATGGTCCTCCTGCCGCCCAACCTCAACTGCACCCGGTCTTCTTGCAGTGACGAATTCATTAAATTGAATTAGAAGCCTTTGGTTTTTGAGTTTAGAGCTCATAAATCGGGGGTGGAGTGATGCGCGATGAATGTTGTAACGACCTTAAAATGGTACGGTACGGTATGTGAATAAAATGAGGGACTACATTACTAGAGGGCCAATGTTCAAAGAATGTCTAGGCGTTGATCAGTTTACGTTGAAGCATGATCTTGGATGAGCGTGTAGCTAATTTGGAGAACTTCTTGTTCTGTAGGAGTTTTGTAACAGTGCGTGTATGGTATCCGCTTCGCCACATCGCGCACGGTTTAATCGGCGACTGAGTGCGACGATAATTGCTACCATGTAAACCTGCGCTCGAAACGGCGATACGCACCAAACCAGTGTACGGACGGGAGACGAAACGGCACCATCTGTTACCAAATTCCTATCTTGATCTCGCCTCCAATCTTAGGTCTCGATTCGGCCTGCTTGTCACCCCGCGAAACCTTCGTTGATCCTGCTTTCAGTTCGCGCTCCCCTCGCCCATTCCGCAATTCGCCCCACATTCGCCCCCACCCAACCCATCGCCCCCTCCCTACTGCTGTGCGTCTGACATTTCCTCAAACCTTCGCCTCTTGTCCCTTCCTTCTAAATAAAGCGAACAACCACCCTATCATCTCGCAGATCGCGGGTATCGCGCGAGTATCCATCTCGCCTTTATGAGAGGATATTTTAAACACCTAGGACTCGAAATGCCGGGCGCGAGGCAGCAGCAACTTCTCCGCTGCAGCGCGCCGACGCTGCGGGATCTCGGCGGTGTCCGTACAGTTGTCGAATAGCGTAATAGAAAGGAGAGTATCCGGCAAAGCGACAAAATCAGTCAGTTGCTGGCCTGCTTGAGTCAATCAACAACCGTCGCAACATTCCAGCTCTTAACCGTCGACCGTTGAAACTAAAGCCGTCACCGGTTGCGCCGGCCTCTCTGCGCGTCCGATGAGGGGGAAATAGGCGCCAGAAACAGGCGGAAACTCACCGCTCCTTGCGCCGGGCCTCTCTGGGCGTCCGATGAGGGGGAAACAGGTGGAAACAGGCGGAAAATCACCGCTCCTTGCGCCGGGCTTAAAGCCGCCACCAGTTGCGCCGGGCCTGTCTGCACGGAAACTCACCACTTTCCCCCCCGTTCTCGCCAACACCTTCCCTTAAATGCTCTCGACTCCCTCGAATATCGAGCCGATTCGACAGACCAAGGCTGCCTTGCGCGCCCTCGCGATGCGATCCAGCCAATCAGACTACAGTAGTTCCAGCAACGTGGCGGTGATTAGCTCATCATGTGCGCTGCGTTGCCTCCAGGTCCAACAAGCCGGAGGGGCAGGGTGGGCTGTGTATATACGTAGCAAGCGTAAGGTACTACTAGGTCACCCACAGCATCCGCGCCCTTGCAAGAAACGCTGCTGACGTTCTCAGCTCCGAAGTCCAACGGGAAAGGCCTTTCTCTTCAAGGGAAGAGTAGAAGGCCCGTAACTACTCACCTTTTGAGAGGACTGATTGCTCGAGTTTTCGAGTTCTCTTCCTCTTCCTCGGGACGAAATGGCCATCCACACGCGGAATAACGGTCACCCCGTGGGCGGCTTTCGCAAGCAGCGGTGTCGCCGCGCTGCTCGCCGACTGTCTGCTGAGCGGCACCGGGGCGAACTTCGCGAAGGCGCAACGGGCCGAGCCCGCGGACCTAGACCGGGCGGCGCAAATGGTCGTGCCGACTGCCATGACGTCGGATGGATCACGACTAAAAAATTACCCCCCACCGGATCCTGATTGGGAGGAGCAGATGGAGTCGATAATCCAGCAAGTGGCCAATAAGACGTCTCTCTCCTCCTTCGCCCAGATCTTCTCCAAACACTGTGAGTTCCCAACCGTTCCGAACCTCCCTGTACCCATGTCTCATCAATTAGCTCTCTCTTTGAGCCAATGTCCCTTCTTCTATCCTCTCCGACCTCTCCCCCCTCGCCACTCCCCTTCCCCTATCTCCCCCCTCCCCCCAAAATTCTCTCTCTGAACAGCTGTTTCTCTGCTGAACGCATGGCTCCCCATCCCTGGTGCTACCTCACTCAGTGTCTAATAGCTCTTTTGCCTTCCATTCCTATCTTTACTATCACCTCTCCCTCTCTCCCCAATCTTCTCTCTGCCAGTCAAAACTCAACAGGTGTTCATCGATCGGAATGCAACCATCCTCATCCCCACAAATGTCGGCTATTGGCGCTACGAAGCCTGGTGGGACACTCTTGAGCAAAGGCAAAAGCGCCGGGTTTTCCGTGGGCTCATTCTCAAGGGGCGTTACACAGCGCGGCAGCTCCTAAGTGCTGCTCCGGGCACCCTCTTTCCGACTATTAACCAGAACATGCCGGTAACCAAGACTTTTAACCCGAACAAAGTGTATTTCCAGTCGGTTCTGACGAGTAACATGACGTTGCTGAGCGTGCCGAATGCGGGTCTGACGAGAAATTTCGCTGCGCATGGAGTGACATTGGTCCTCCCGCCGCCCAACCTCCGCTGCTTCTGGCTTCTTGCAGTGACAATAGGGCTGTACCACTTCCCATTGGTAGTCCTAGAGCATAAACCAGGGATTGGCAGGAGGGATGGAGTGATGGTGGGTGGATGTTGGAACGGCCGTAAAATGGTCTGCTGCGTGAGTAAAAGGATGGAATACAATTATAGCTTGCTAATGTTGCAAGAATAGCTCTTGCATTTGAAAAGACTTGATTATGGTCAAATGCGTTTGGTGTTTTACCACAATCAAACCTTAGTCATACGAATTTCACTCTTCATCGCTGTATGCTACAGTCTAAATGTCAACAAGACTAGGCAAGAATGGTGCATTGAATGAAACAGTTGGGTACAAGTAGCAAACCCTAGTTGGGGTTGTACCCCATATTGGCTACCCCACTACAGCCTACCAACATGTAAGACATTACAATTTAACACACCCCCATAGGCAAAGTGGGGAGAACAAAGGGTCACAAGACCAGTCCAGCAAAGCAACGCAAGCCCAGGGTGGATCACAACGTCACCACACTCCGAGCACAAGCAAAGGCCACAAGGCCAGTTCACATGCAGTGCTAGATATAGTACAAGACAAGCAACACAGTGATCAAAACCTAGCAAGCAAGCAACAAGATATATATAAAGTACAGTACAAAGAAAGTCAAGCAGTAAGCAAATGAGGGAATGTGGACACAAGGCCTAAAGAAGTACAGTGCCGCTGATGATCACTAGGCGGGAGCGCCTTGGTGAATATATCAGCAGTGTTGGCCTTCGAGTCCACGTACACAAGCCGAAGCTGACCGCGCTGCTGCAGCTCTCGAGCAAGAAAGTAGCGAAGAGCAATGTGCTTCGTCCTGTGCTCCAGTCTGTGCTCCTGACACAAGGCAAGGGCCGCCTTGTTGTCGCCGTACAGAACTGGAGGAGAACTAGGCCGCTCTCCCAAGTCAGTCAGCAGGTAGGTGAGCCAGCGTAACTCCTGTGCAGCCATGGCCGTGGCGTAGATCTCAGCCTCACAACTAGAGCTGAGAACAGAAGAAGAGCGGGTGGACCGCCACGAGACAGAACCAGAGCCAAGGCTGAAGGTGTAACCCTGCGACGACCGCTGCGTAGCCAGGTCGTCCACCCAAGAAGCGTCCGAGTGACCAGTGAGGACAACTCTGTCGCGTCCTCCAAGCACCAGCCCCATGCCTGATGTACTGCACAAGTAACGCAGCACCCTCTTAGCAGCCTCCCAGTGCTCTCGCCTGTGTCTCCCAGGCGCAACGTAACGAGCAAGGATGCTAAGTGGGTACGCGAGGTCAGGTCGCGTGCAAGTCATCAGGTACATGAGGCAGCCTACAAGCTCTGGGTACGGGCCACTCGGCTCTACGGACTCGTCCGAAGGTGGAGCTGAGAGCGAGTGGCTGGTAGCCAGAGGTGTGGCCTGTGGTGAGGAGAACTGGAAGCCGAAGCGCTGAAGGACCTGCTGCACCATGTGTGACTGAGTCAGGGTAATGGTGCGGCGTGCTCTGTCCCGGGTGATCTGCAAGCCAAGGTAGCTCCGCAGCTCACCCAGGTCTGTGCAGGTGTGTCTCTTCTGCAGCTCCGACTTCACACGAGCGAGTGCCTCAGTGTCAGCAGTAGCAAAGACCAAGTCGTCGACGTACACGAGGATGTAGAACGGCGGCAGCGACGTGTCTGTGCGCAGGAACAGTGACGGGTCAGCAGTGGAAGGAGCAAACCCAAGGGCCGCAAGTGTAGTCCTCAGTGTGTCGTGCCACTCGCGTGGCGCCTGGCGGAGACCGTAGATTGGCCGCCGGAGGCTCCACTGGGTACCAGGAGGAAACGACCCAGTAAAGCCAGGTGGGCGGCGCAGCCAGATCTCCTCGTGCAGGCTGCCCTGCAAGAACGCTGTGCTGAAGTCAAGAGAGTGAAGCTCGTAGTCACGCTGAGCGGCAACGTGCAGCAGAACCCGAAGAGTGGTCATCTTCGGGGTGGGGGAGAAGGTCTGGAAGAAGTCAACCCCCTGACGCTGACTGAAGCCTCTAGCAACGTAACGAGCCTTGAAGACAGGTGGAGAACCTGGCGGCCGCTTCACCCTGAAAATCCACATGCCATCGACGATGTTCGCCCCAGGAGGGGGAACCTCGTCAACGTAGGTGCCTGTGGACTTCCAGGATGCCATCTCTGCGTCCATGGCTGCCTGCCACTGAGAGGAGTAGGGGCCCGAGATCGCCTCTGCGTAAGAGCGCGGAGTCGGGATGTCTAATGCATCCGGGTCTCCCTCAGGGGCAAGCAGCCAGGCCACGAGATGAGGTACAGCAGCCGCAAGAGAGTCAAGGTCCTCCTGCCTGTCCTCAAGGACGTCCGTGCCAAGAGCACACTCACCCCCGACGGACGGAGGACAGACAGACTCAGACTCAGCAACAAGACTGGCGGCGTAGTCTAGACGACAGGCAGCAGCAAAGTCGACAAGCTCAGCGACCAGGGCAGACGCAGCAGCAGACTCAAAAGACGGGTCAGTGACAACAGTGGCGAGAAGACGGGTAACAGTAGGGTGGGCAGCACGAACACTGTCAGACTCAGGGTCGGGAACGTCAGGAAGAGAAGACGCAGGAGGAGACGGTAGGGGGACACGCTGTGGACCAGTGGAAGGACGAAGGGCCATAATGTGCGTGCCAGGAACAGGAGGAGGACGCGGACGCGCGACACGACGACCAGTGGGACCAGTGCGCGCAGTGCGAGCAGTGCGAGCAGCGCGAACAGGCGAGGCAGGACGAGACACAGGCTCACGACGCTCCGTAAGCGAGTCCGGCTGTGCAGTGTAAGGCACAGGAGCAGGGAGGGGGGAGCCAGGCTGGAGGGGAAGGCCAGTGGAAGAAGGGAGGGAAAGAACCTGGCGAAGCACCGTGTCAGGCGGTGGCAAAGCCGACGGCGACGGTGGAGCGAAGAACAGTCGCGACGGCGGAGCTCCGCCAGCACCTCCAGCACCCGCAGCACCAGAAGCACCAGTACCAGCGCCCCCCGCCGCAGCACCCCCAGAGCCGGCGACGTCAGCACCAGAGGCCCCAGCAGCGGCAGACCTCCCCTCGCCAGCACCTCCAGAACCAGCAGGACCAACACCTCCAGGACCGTCAGCTCCAGTGTCGTCAGCTCCAGCAGCTCCAGCACCTCCAGGAAGAGCACCCCCAGAGCCGGCAGCTCCAACTCCGCTAGGACCGTCAGCTCCAGAGGCCCCAGCTCCAGCAGCTCCAGCCTCAGTGCTCCCAGCCCCGGCAGCTCCAGTACCCCCAGGACGAGCACCTCCAGGACGAGCAGCTCCAGAACCTCCAACTCCAGCGGGACCACGAGGAAGGCGAAAGCGCTGGACGTACCAGTCACGAAGCTGCTGCTGTGTGAGAGGCTCCCGGAGAGACGGCTCAGCACCCCGAACCGGAGCACCCCCAGACGCAGCAACCCCAGGCTCCGTAGGCTCAGTCGCAGCACCCCCAGGCTCAGGACCCCCAGACTCAGCACCCGAAGGCTCAGCGCACCCAGGCCCGGCAGCTCCAACCCCGCTAGCACCGCCAGCTCCAGCAGCTCCAGTCTCAGTGCTCCCAGAACAACCAGCCCCGGCAGCTCCAGTACCTCCAGTACGAGCACCTCCAGGACGAGCAGCTCCAGAACCTCCAACTCCAGCAGGGCCACGAGGACGGCGAAAGCGCCGGACGTACCAGTCACGAAGCTGCTGCTGTGTGAGAGACGGCTCAGCACCCCGAACCGGAGCACCCCTAGACGCAGCAACCCCAGGCTCCGCAGGCTCAGTCGCAGCACCCCCAGGCTCAGTACCCTCAGGCGCAGCACCCCCAGGGTCAGTACCCCCAGACCCGGCACCCCCAGGCTCAATACACCGAGGCTCCGTACACGCAGGCTCAGCACCCCCAGTCGCAGCACCCCCAGGCTCAGCACCCCCAGGCTCCGAACTCTCAGGCACCGTACCCTCAGCTCCAGCACCCTCAGTCCCAGCACCCGCAGCCCCAGCACCCCCAGGCCCAGCACCCCCAGGCTCAGCACCCCCAGGCTCAGCACTCCCAGCAGCACCACCCGCAGCAGCACCTGAGTCACCTGTGACCTCGACAGGCTCAGCGACGGGAGGAGGGTCTACCTGAGAGACACCTGAAGGAGCAGGACCCTGAGGGGGAAGGGGGTCTACCGGAGGGGGACCAGGAGCGAGGAAAAGCGGCGGGGGAGGGAGAGGGGCAGTGCGGTAGGGGAAGAGACGGTAGAAAGGGACCGACTCGTCAAAGGTGACGTCCTGAGAGGCGAAGACCCGGCGCGAGGTGGGGTGGTAAAACTGCCAGCCAGGCGCGTCAGGGACAAAGCCAAGGAAGACACAGGGGACAGCGCGGGCGGAGAGCTTGTCCGCGGTGGTATCGCGGACAAAGGCACGAGAACCCCAGACCCGGAAACGCGACGCATCGCCAACCTCCCCCGTCCACAGCAGTGTGGGCGAGGTCTCCGGCAAGGAGACACGGGGCCAGAGGTTGAGCTGATGCGTGGCGTACCGGACCGCAAACGGCCACAGAAAATGGGGGGCAGCCGCATGGACCATGGAGGTACGAGCGACCTCCATGACCAAGCCAATGCGGCGCTCAGCAATCCCATTCTGCTGCGGAGAGGCCGGAAGCGTGAACGACTGGGTGATGCCGCGCTCCGCACAGTAGGCTGCCAAGAGGTCGGAGGAAAACTCACCACCTCTGTCAGAGTGCAGACGCAGGACGGGAAACTCTGTCCCGAACCGCCGGCGGAGCTGGAGACGAGCAGCGCGGATCCAGGGGATCAAAACAGTAGGGACCTCACCCTTGGTGCGCAAGGGGAAGACCGTGGTGTAACGCGTGTAGTCGTCGACGACCAGCAGGAAGTACCGCTCGTGGTCCTGTCCACGGACGCGGGCTGGGCCCCACACGTCCAGGTGGAGAGTCTGCAAGGGAGCCTCTGTGGGAGGGAACGAGGAGGAGTGAGGAGCGGCGCGCTGCCGCCCCTCGACACAGGGAAGACAGGGAGGAGCAGGCGAGGGTGGGAGGGGAGGGAGAACTCTGGGAAGACCAGAGACAAGGACACGACGGTGCATGCTGCGAAGGCGCTGCACCGAGGGTGACCAAGGCGGTGGTGCCAAAGAAGGGTCTCGTGCGACAAGGCGCGACACAAGCAGGGGGCCGACAGCTGACCTGACGCAGACGCAGACGCAGCTACCTGAGGGGACGCAGTGGCTAGGGTGTACAGGCTCGAGCCAGGCGCACGGGTGAAAGTGGCCAGGTGTCGGCCCGTCCGAGCACACGTACAGTGAGTCACCCGCTGACGCGCAGGAGTGAACTGGTCAACCCCCCCATCCTGGAGGTCAGCTCCACTCACCAGGTTCGTAGAGAACGAGGGGAGGTAGAGACCTGACAGCAAGCCAGACGGGGCGGCCGGACACGGCAGAACCGTGGAGTAGTGGGCAAGGACTGGACCCCCAGAGGGGTCGGCCAGGGAGACTGCAACCGGCCGACGAAGCGGCGTAAGAGCAGCGAACAGAACTGAGAGACCCTCTACTCTGAGCGTACCACTCACGAAGCTGCTGGGGCGTGCGAGACTCGCGTGGACGACAGTGTAGCTGCATCTGGCCACCGCCAGTAGCAGCAGCAGCAGTAGTGGCAGCAGTAGCAGCGCGGCCACCCCTACAACCCCAACTAGCGGACCACCCACGCAGCTGCTGGGGCGTGAGGGACTCACGCGGACGTCGCTGGGGCTGCATCTGGCGTCGGCCAGTAGCAGCAGGTCAGGCAGGCAGGCAGGCCGGCGGCGCGGCAGCGCGCTAGCAAGGCAGGGGCTCACCAGTAGCAGGAAGAGCAGGCTCTCACCGGGCGAGCAGGGCCGGTGCTCGGCGGACGGCGGCAGGGTCAGCGTACGACGGCGGCGACAGCAGGGCCGTGGCAGCGGCTACAGTGAAGGGCCGGATCGAGTCAGCGGCAGGGCAGGGCCGGGTCGTGGCGGCGGTAGGGTGGCGCGAGCCGCTGCCGGGGGCCGTGCACTGGCGGGGGCGCGCGCGGGCCGCGTGGACGGCGCGCAGCGCGCTGCGGGCCGCGGACGCGCCGCGCGGGCTTGGGGCGAGCTGCGCGGGGCAGCGGCGGGCCGCGCGCGCGTCACGCGGCTCGGACGGGCTGCGCGGGGCAGCTGCGGCGCCGCGCGCACGTCGAGCGTGCTCGGGACGGGCTGCGCGGCAGGCAGCGCGACGGCGGGCAGCGCGGGCGGGGCAGTGCGACGGCGGGCAGCGCGGCGGGCAGCGCGGCGGCGGGCAGCGCGGCGTGTAGCACGACGGGCGGGCAGCGCGGCGAGCGGGCAGCGCAGCGGGCGGGCAGCGCGGCGTGCAGCGCGACGGGCGGGCAGCGCGGCGAGCGGGCAGCGCAGCGGGCTGCGCGACTGGCGAGAGACGCGGCAGGCAGCGCGACGGTGGGCAGCGCGGCGGGCAGCGCGGCGGGCAGCGCGGCGGGCAGCGCGACGGGCGGGCAGCGCGGGCGCACGAGGGCGCTAACGAGGGGCGCACGAGGGCGCTAACTTGGGGCGCGCGAGGGCGCAGCGAGGGCGCGCGAGGGCGCTAACGAGGGCGCGCGAGGGCGCAGCGAGGGCGCGCGAGGGCGCTAACGAGGGCGCGCGAGGGCGCTAACGAGGGCGCACGAGGGCGCAGCTAGGCTAGGGCACGGGGTAGCGTGGTAACCGCATGCGAGCGGTGGTGGGCCCTAAAAAAAAACGGTCGGTAGGTCCTAGGGACCTCCTGCTCTGAATACCATGTCAACAAGACTAGGCAAGAATGGTGCATTGAATGAAACAGTTGGGTACAAGTAGCAAACCCTAGTTGGGGTTGTACCCCATATTGGCTACCCCACTACAGCCTACCAACATGTAAGACATTACAATTTAACACTAAAATGTTTGATGGCCTCAACAAGCGGCCAACTTCATACATACTCAAAGTATTCCCGAGCGAGTTCTCAGGTGTAATCACCAACAGAAACACAGTTTCGCGATATAGTATTTGTCAGAATAACTAGGCAAGAATGAATGAACTAGCAGAAGTTTGGGTACAAATATGAAACCCTAGTTGGGGTTGTACCCCATATTGGCTACCCCACTACAGCCTACCAACATATAACATAATACAGTTTAACACACCCCCATAGGCAAAGTGGGGGAGAACAAAGGGTCACAAGACCAGTCCAGCAAAGCAACGCAAGCCCAGGGTGGATCACAACGTCACCACACTCTGAGCACAAGCAAAGGCCACAAGGCCAGTTCACATGCAGTGCTAGATATAGTACAAGGCAAGCAACACAGTGATCAAAACCTAGCAAGCAAGCAACAAGATATATATAAAGTACAGTACAAAGAATGTCAAGCAGTGAGCAAGTGAGGAAACGTGGACACAAGGCCTAAAGAAGTACAGTGCCGCTGATGATCACTAGGCGGGAGCGCCTTGGTGAAGATATCAGCAGTGTTGGCCTTTGAGTCCACGTACACAAGCCGAAGCTGACCGCGCTGCTGAAGCTCTCGAGCAAGAAAGTAGCGAAGAGCAATGTGCTTCGTCCTGTGCTCCAGTCTGTGCTCCTGACACAAGGCAAGGGCCGCCTTGTTGTCGCCGTACAGAACTGGAGGAGAACTAGGCCGCTCTCCCAAGTCAGTCAGCAGGTAGGTGAGCCAGCGTAACTCCTGTGCAGCCATGGCCGTGGCGTAGATCTCAGCCTCACAACTAGAGCTGAGAACAGAAGAAGAACGGGTGGACCGCCACGAGACAGAACCAGAGCCAAGGCTGAAGGTGTAACCCTGTGACGACCGCTGCGTAGCCAGGTCGTCCACCCAAGAAGCGTCCGAGTGGCCAGTGAGGACAACTCTGTCGTGTCCTCCAAGCACCAGCCCCATGCCTGATGTACTGCACAAGTAGCGCAGCACCCTCTTAGCAGCCTCCCAGTGCTCTCGCCTGTGTCTCCCAGGCGCAACGTAACGAGCAAGGATGCTAAGTGGGTACGCGAGGTCAGGTCGCGTGCAAGTCATCAGGTACATGAGGCAGCCCACAAGCTCTGGGTACGGGCCACTCGGCTCTACGGACTCGTCCGGAGGTGGAGCTGAGAGCGAGTGGCTGGTAGCCAGAGGTGTGGCCTGTGGTGAGGAGAACTGGAAGCCGAAGCGCTGAAGGACCTGCTGCACCATGTGTGACTGAGTCAGGGTGATGGTGCGGCGAGCTCTGTCCCGGGTGATCTGCAAGCCAAGGTAGCTACGCAGCTCACCCAGGTCAGTGCAGGTGTGTCTCTTCTGCAGCTCCGACTTCACACGAGCGAGTGCCTCAGTGTCAGCAGTAGCAAAGACCAAGTCGTCGACGTACACGAGAATGTAGAACGGCGGCAGCGACGTGTCTGTGCGCAGAAACAGCGACGGGTCAGCAGTAGACGGCGCGAACCCAAGAGCCGCAAGTGTAGTCCTCAGTGTGTCGTGCCACTCGCGTGGCGCCTGGCGGAGACCGTAGACTGGCCGGCGGAGGCTCCACTGGGTACCAGGAGGAAACGACCCAGTAAAGCCAGGTGGGCGGCGCAGCCAGATCTCCTCGTGCAGGCTGCCCTGCAGGAACGCTGTGCTGAAGTCAAGAGAGTGAAGCTCGTAGTCACGCTGAGCAGCAACGTGCAGCAGAACCCGAAGAGTGGTCATCTTCGGGGTGGGAGAGAAGGTCTGGAAGAAGTCGACCCCCTGACGCTGACTGAAGCCTCTAGCAACGTAACGAGCCTTGAAGACAGGCGGAGAACCTGGCGGCCGCTTCACCCTGAAAATCCACATGCCATCGACGATGTTCGCCCCAGGAGGGGGAACCTCGTCGACGTAGGTGCCTGTGGACTTCCAGGATGCCATCTCTGCGTCCATGGCTGTCTGCCACTGAGAGGAGTAGGGACCCGAGATCGCCTCTGCGTAAGTGCGCGGAGTGGGGATGTCTAGTGCATCCGGGTCTCCCTCAGGGGCAAGCAACCAGGCCACGAGATGAGGTACAGCAGCCGCAAGAGAGTCAAAGTCCTCCTGCCTGTCCTCAAGGACGTCCGTGCCAAGAGCACACTCACCCCCGACGGACGGAGGACAGACAGACGCAGACTCAGACCCAGCAACAAGGCGAGCAGCGTAGTCTAGACGACAGGCAGCAGCAAAGTCAACCAACTTAGCGACCAGAGCAGACGCAGCCGAGGACTCAAAGGTAGGGTCAGTGACAACAGTAGCTAGGAGACGCGTGACAGTAGGGTGCTCAGCACGATACCGGTCAGACTCAGGGTCCGGAACAGCAGGCAAAGAGGACGCAGGAGGAGACAGCAGAGGGACACGCTGAGGAGCAGTAGAGGGACGCAGAGTCATGTAGTGAGTGCCTGGAACAGGAGGAGGACGCTCACGACGGACACGACGACCAGTGCGAGCAGTACGGACAGGCGACGCAGGACGAGACTCAGGCTCACGACGCTCTGTAAGACCTCCTGTGGGACCAGTGTAAGGAGAGGGAGCAGGGAGAGGCGAGGCAGGCGGTAACTGTGACTGCGGCTGGACAGGCGGAGGACACTCTACGGAGGGAGGAGGACAAGGAGGAGGAGCCTGCCCAAGAACCTGCTGAAGGAGCGGTACGAAGTACGGCCGCGGCCGCGCAGCGTCTCCAGAAGCAGAAGAGACTCCAGCGTCCGGGTCCCCAGCACCAGCAGCAGCGCCACCGCTCGGGTCCTCAGCTCCAGCAGCAGCTCCACCAGGTGGGTCCGCAGCACCAGCAGCAGCAGCACCCCCAGGGTCGGCAGCTACAACTCCGCTAGCGCCGCCAGCTCCAGAGTCCCCAGCTCCAGCAGCTCCAGTCGTAGTGCGCCCAGAACAACCAGTCCCGGCAGCTCCAGTACCCCCAGCTCCAGCCGAGCCACTAGGACGGCGAAAGCGCCGGACGTACCAGTCACGAAGCTGCTGTGGTGTGAGAGACTGCTCAGCACCCCGAACCGGAGCACCCCCAGACGCAGCAACCCGAGGCTCCGTAGGCTCAGTAGCAGTACCCCCAGGCTCAGTACCCGCAGGCGCAGCACCCCCAGACTCAGCACCCCCAGACTCCGCACACGCCGGCTCAGGACCCCCAGTCGCAGCACCCCCAGGCTCAGCACCCCCAGGCGCCGAACTCTCAGGCACAGTACCCTCAGCTCCAGCACCCGTAGTCCCAGCACCCCCAGGCCCAGCACCCGCAGGCTCAGCACTCCCAGCAGCACCACCTGCAGCAGCACCTGAGTCACCTGTGACCTCGACAGGCTCAGCGACGGGAGGAGGGTCTACCTGAGAGACACCTGAAGGAGCAGGACCCTGAGGGGGAAGGGGGTCTACCGGAGGGGGACCAGGAGCAAGGAAAAGCGGCGGGGGAGGGAGGGGGGCAGTACGGTAGGGGAAGAGACGGTAAAAAGGGACCGACTCGTCAAAGGTGACGTCCTGAGAGGCGAAGACCCGGCGCGAGGTGGGGTGGTAAAACTGCCAGCCAGGTGCGTCAGGGACAAAGCCAAGGAAGACACAGGGAAGCGTGCGGGAGGAGAGCTTGTCCGCGGACGTATCGCGGACAAGGGCACGAGCACCCCACACCCGGAAGCGCGACGCATCGCCAACCTCCCCCGTCCAATGCAGTGTGGGCGAGGTCTCCGGCAAGGAGACACGGGGCCAGAGGTTGAGCTGATGCGTGGCGTACCGGACAGCAAACGGCCACAGAAAATGGGGAGCCGCCGCGTGGACCAAGGAGGTACGAGCGACCTCCATGACCAGGCCAATGCGGCGCTCAGCAACCCCATTCTGCTGCGGGGAGTCCGGAAGCGTGAAGGTCTGCTCGATGCCCTCCGCCTGACAGAAGGTCCTCAAGAGGTCGGAGGAAAACTCACCACCTCTGTCAGAGTGCAGACGCAGGACAGGAAGATCCGTCCGGAAACGGCGGCGGAGCTGGAGACAAACTGTGCGGATCCAAGGGATCAGAACAGCAGGGACCTCACCCTTGGTGCGCAAGGGGAAGACCGTGGTGTAACGCGAGTAGTCGTCGACAACCAGCAAAAAGTACCGCTCACCGCCCTGACCACGAACGCGGGCTGGGCCCCACACGTCCAGGTGGAGGGTCTGCAGAGGAGCCTCTGTCGGGGGGAACGAGGAGGAGTGAGGAGCGGCGCGCTGCCGCCCCTCGACGCAAGGAAGGCAAGGCGGCGCAGGCGAGGCAGGGAGGGGAGGGAGGGACCTGGGAAGACCAGACACAAGGTGGCGACGGTGCATGCCACGGAGGCGTGGCAAGGAGGGGTGACCCAGGCGGTGGTGCCAGAGAAGAGTCTGGTGCGACAGGGAACGACACTCACAGGCGTGGGCTACCAGACCTGACGCGGACACCTGACCGACAGCAGCGACCTGAGGAGACGCAGTGGTCAGTGTGTAGAGACTCGACCCCGGCCGACGAGTAAACGTAGCCAGGTGACGGCCGGTCCTGGAGCACGTGCAGATCGCCACACGCTGTCCTCCAGGGGTAAAGGTGTCAACCCACTGATCCTGGATGACAGCGTTGCTCACCAGGTTCGTCGAGAACGAGGGGAGGTGGAAACCCGTCAACGAGCCAGACGGAACCGCCGGACAAGGGAGCACAGTGGTGGACCGGGCAAGGACCGGGCCCCCAGAGGGGTCAGCCAAGGAGACTGGGACCGGTGCAGGAAGCGGTGTGAGCTCAGTACTGTCTCGAAAGAAGCAGCGGGAAGCACCTGAGTCAAGGGTGAAGGTGTGACAGGGCTCAGCCGGTGCAGTACCTGAGAGAGCAGTCTCTGTGGGTGCTGTACCTGAGAGAGCAGACTCGCAAGTAGCAGGGACAGTGCTGGAGGGAGCAGGTACAGGGGGCACCATACCAGAGAGAGCAGACTCACTAGTACCTAGGGCAGCGGGCCCTATACCTGGGTCAGGCGGCACACACAAGTAACAGTCAATGCATACATGGCAGCAATAATAGCATCATAGTCAAGAGCAAAGATATCAACCCCAGCCCTCATCAGCTCAGCCCAGCGAGGGCGCTCAACATCCTCGCCCATCTCCTCACGCCAAGCGTCGTCAAGGCGGAAGAAGCAGCGGTACTGAGTGTGGAACTTTCCACACGTCTGCCCCTTGCGATCACCTGTGCGAATGACATAGGAACAGCGGCCACTGCCCCCCGACGTCCCACGCTGAGCAAGCCACTCACGAAGCTGCTGGGTCGACTGGGGACGCTGCTGCTGCTGGGAGCTCTGGCCCGAGCCTGTGCCTCCACTCCGACCTCCACCGCCGCCACTACCTCCGCCGCCGCTGCCACCACCGCCACTGCTCCCGCCGCCGCTGCCCGCCACTGCTCCCGCCGCCGCCCCCACCTCCCACTCCCACCGGCACTCCCGCCACCGCTCCCTCCAGCACCGCCTCCCCCCCCACCTCCCCCACCCCCTCCCCCCCCAGCGCCACCCCCGCCACCCTTGCCCCCCTTGCCCTTGCCGGTGCGGCGCCTCCCACCAGGAGCAGAAGCAGCGCCAGCAGTCTCAGCACCAAGGAAGTCAACAGCAGCAGCAGTAGCATAGGAGGGAGCGAGGGGAGAGGGAGAGCATCCCTCAAAGATGGGGGTGCGAGGAGCGCCGCGAGCAGCACCTACAGCTACAATGCTCTTCTCGGCTGCTAGCAGCTTCTCCTCTAGGAGGGCGACAGTGAGCTCAGTGGGACAGCGAGCAAGGAAATAGTCGCGCACTGAGCTGAGGGTGTCAGGGAGACGGGTGACTATGAAGTGGAGTGTCCAGTACAGTGGAGGGGGGTTCTTAGCGCAGAACTCAGTGGGAAGGGCGGCACGCAGGCGAGCGTCACTAGTGCGAAGGTGGGTGATAAGATCGGCGACTGTAGCAAAGGTGGACAGCTCAGGGAACAGGTAAGGCAGCATGAGGCGGCTAAGCTCAGCTGTGGCCGGTGAGGAGTAGCGAGCAACGACAGCGTCGTACAGGGCCTTAGCGGATTTGCAGTCGCCAAAGTGCTCTAGCTCAGGTAACGGCAGGTGACTGCGAATAGCCAGGCGAGCTGCAGCGTCACGAGTCTGCCACTGTGAACGTACACTAAGCTCGGCTGTGGCAGCAGGAGCAGCGGCAGCACCAGACGCGTAGTCATAGAGGGAGATGTGGTCCGTGCTATTGCTCATAAGATACAACTGCAGGTCGTCGAGCCAGGAAGTGAACTGCACGGGACGGCCCTCAGCATCGAAGGAAAGAACGCGAATAGAGGCCATAGCTCAGGCGTGAGGGCACAGCAGAGCAGCGACAGCAGCAGGCGAGGCGGGCAGCGCTGCAGGCGGGAAGTGCGGCGGGCGGGCTGCGAAGCGGGCAGCGGGGCGGGCGGGCGACGCGGCGAGCGGGCAGCGCGGCGGGCGGCTGCGAAGCGGGCAGCGGGCGGGCGGGCGACGCTGCAAGCGGGCAGCGGGCGGGCGGGCGACGCTGCAAGCGGGCAGCGAGGCGGGAGGGCGAAGCTGCGAGCGAGCAGCGGGCGGGCGGGCGACGCTGCGAGCGGGCAGCGAGTGAGCGGGCGACGCTGCGAAGCGGGCAGCGGGCGAGCGGGCGACACTGCGAGCGGGCAGCAAGCGGGCGGGCGACGCTGCGAAGCAGGTAGCGGGCGGGCGGGCGGCGCTGCGAGCGGGCAGCGAAGCGGGCGGGCCGCGAAGCGGGCAGCGAGCGGGCGGGCGGGCTGCGAAGCGGGCAGCGGGGCGAGCGGGCTGCGAAAAGGGCAGCGGGGCGAGCGGGCGACGCTGCGAGCAGGCAGCGCGACGGGCGAGGGGCGAGCGGGCGACGCTGCGAGCAGGCAGCGCGGCGGGCGAGGGGCGAGCGGGCAGCGTGGCGGACGGGCGACGCTGCGAGCGGGCGGCTCGGCGGGCGGGCGACGCTGCGAGGGGCGCGCGAGGGCGCTAGCGAGGGGCGCGCGAGGGCGCTAGCAAGGGGCGCGCGAGGGCGCTAATGAGGGGCGCGCAAGGGCGCTAACGAGGGGCGCGCGAGGGCGCTAACGATGGGCGCTCGAGGGCGCTAACGAGGGCGCACGAGGGCGCTACGAGGCTAGGGCACGGGGTAGCGTGGTAACCGCATGCGAGCGGTGGTGGGCCCTAAAAAAAACGGTCGGTAGGTCCTAGGGACCTCCTGCTCTGAATACCATGTCAGAATAACTAGGCAAGAATGAATGAACTAGCAGAAGTTTGGGTACAAATATGAAACCCTAGTTGGGGTTGTACCCCATATTGGCTACCCCACTACAGCCTACCAACATATAACACATTACAATTTAACAGTATTACCGTAGTCTATTCTGGGTATTTTCTGTATACAGTCACTAAAAACAATTATAGCACTTGAATAAAATCTATATAACTTGTAGCGGACCTGTATGAATTTCGGGACGGATCAACCCTAAATACGTCGGGAATCCGCCCAGTATTTTGGAATAATAAAATGCACCCCACATGACAAAAAAAAATAAAACCCAATCGGAAAGGGATGCGACTCGGGAGGCATCAACTGTAAAAACAATGCCATTTCCCGTGTTTAGGGTTGACCCCTCCCGAAAATGCGTCCACATTTCCTAGAGGGTTTATTTTTTTCGGACATGTCGTAAATTTCCTTACTTTAAACTAACATATCCAATTCGGGAGGGTAAAATAAGTGGTTCTGTTTTTGTCACTACCTAAAGAGTTCGACAAGCATGAAATGTGACTAAAACGCGACAACCAATGAACGTTGAGAAAGTCCAGGTTGATTACACCTGAGAACCCGCTCGGGAATACTTTGAGTACAGTTGTTCTCGTTTAAAGTCCGACGGAGAAACACGCCGCGCGCGGACTATATGTCAAAATGTCCGACGGGACCTTATAGTCCCAAATTCGAGAAAAGTGCATGAAAAGCGGTTTTTTGTGTCTCTACTAGTTGTTGTTCCTTGTCATATACGTACGTATGGACCGCGCTTGCTTCAACTTCTCGTCGAACGGTTTTACGCGTTATCAGTGATGCGTGAAAAACGGGCAGAAATAAACAACATCAATTATGTTTGATGCCATAATAAGCTTGACTTTTTGTTCTTTCCTTCTGCTGAGATCAGAAGTTGATCGTAGCCCAGGATCTACCCAGGAAGGTTCGCACGCAGTGAGATAGTTTGGTGGGCCCTTGACCTCAATAGCAGAGTGAATGTAAAATGCTTTGAGATGAATAAAACATGCAAATACAACGATATAAATATGAGTACAGGGGAATACGAAGCGACCTAGCTAGCCATGTACTCTAAGGGGTATATTCCCTTATTCGAATTCAAACCAACCGTGCGGCCCGAGCAGTTACGAAACTGTTCCCGCCAGATTCATTGTCCCTGCAGCTGCCCGATGCCGTTTTTCTCCGACGGTCTAGATCCACCCTAACCGTCTGACGCTTCGAGTCAACTCTGACTCCTCGCATTCGTTCTCGATACTGCATGCCTCTTTGCTGCGGTGAGGAGTGCACAGTAATATCAAATGTTACTATTCGTAACACCCCCCTTCACTCCTGGCCGTAGCTTGACCACGCCGCTGAGTTCGGAGCAGTGCTGATACTGCTGGCGTGGCAGTCGCTTCGTGAGGAAGTCTGCTGCCATGTCACCGGTCGGGCAGTAGGTTAAGTTGACCTTGCCTTTGTCCACCTCGTCCTTCACGAAGAAGTACCGCAGCGCGATGTGCTTGGTGCGGTTGACGAAACCAGGTTTGTTCGCGATGCGAATCGCGCTCTGGTTGTCGCAGTGAAGGCGGAAGGTTGGCGAAGTTGGAATTTTCGCTTCTTGCAGAAGCTCCTGCAGGTAGAGGCCTTCGCGAACTGCTGCAGTTGCTGCGATGAATTCCGCTTCGGCTGACGACAGGGCAACCAATTCCTGCTTCTGTGAATTCCAGGAGATTGGTCCCGATGGCTCGAGTCGGAACAGGAAGCCGGTCCTGGACCGTCGATTGTCGGGGTCTGCTGCGTGATCGGCGTCCACGTAGCCGATGAGGTTGAAAGATGGAGTCGGCACAGTTGAGTAGCATAGCCCAATCTTGGGCGTTGAAACAAAGAACTGAAGGGCACGCTGCAGGTCCAGGAGATTCTCAGCCGTTGGTTTCCGTGAGTACTGCGCGAGCTGACTCGCGATGTAGGACAGATCTGGTCTGCAGGTGACAGAGGCGAAGAGAAGACATCCCAACTGCTGCTGGTAAGTCTGAATCCCAGCAGGGGATAAGGCTTTGTTGTCAGGTTTGTGGTTCGGTCCGGGGGTGCGATAGGGAGTTGAGAGAGATGCCGGTGAAATGTTGAACCGCTTCCCTAACTCCTCTGCATACTTAGCCGCTGAAAGGTGAATGGCCTCAGGAGCATAGGAGATGTTAAGGCCCAGGAACTGCTTCACCTCGTAGTTGCACGTGATGTCAATGCGCCCTGCCAAGGCCTTCTCGAACTGCTCGAGAAGCTCGTTGCTCGAGCCTGTGTAAAGCAGGTCGTCGACGTACACCGTGAGGAGAATGTATTCCCCGCGGAAGTCGCGGCGGTACATTCCTGGGTCGTGCGGCATCTGCTTGAACCCGATTTCAAGCAGGATGTTGTGCAGGTACTGCTGCCACAGTCTCGGTGCCTGTTTGATGCCGTAGAGTGACTTTCGCAGCTGACACACGCGCGCGTCCCCTTCGCCATAGGTGTGCGGCTGCTCCACATAGATCACGGCGTCTACTAACGCGTACAGGAACGCGTTCTTTACGTCGATTTGGCGGAGTGGCAGATGCCTTGCGGCTGCGATGGCTAGCAGGATGCGGACGGAGGTGTGACGGCTAACTGGGGCGAACGTTTGATCGAAGTCGATCCCGTGCCTCTGGTCATAGCCGCGAACCACCCATCGCGCCTTAAAGCGCTCGATCGTCCCATCCGCTGCGGTCTTCACGCGGAAGACCCACTTCCCCGAGAGAATTCTTGCGCCCTTGATTGCTGCGCGGTCGACGAGCACCCAGGTGTTACGTGACTCCAGTGCCTTAATTTCCGCGTCCATCGCCTCATGCCACTCCTTGCTGTGTGGTCCAGAGAGAGCCTCGCGCGGGTTTCGGGGCTCGATGATGCGCGGCGCTTTCGAGGTAGCAGCGTGAAGCCCGAGCAGTTGCAGCCCCGAAACGGTGCTGTCGTGGCGGCGTTGCGGGATGACTTCCTGCACGTCGTCGTCATCACTTTCTGGTTCAGGTGGTGCTGGTGGTTCTGCGCCTCTGCCGCTTCCGCCTGTTCCTGTTCCGCCCATTCCTCCTCCTGAGGAATCATCGTCGTCGTCGTCGCTGCTGTGCCGATCCTCCCATGCGAACTCGGCCCTGGTGTCTTGCTCCAGGAGTGCTGCAGCGGCTTCGTCTTCGGGCGTTGCGTAGCTGTGTCCGTTGTTCGCGTAGACGCGATCTGCGTTTCTCTGTTCGTCATCGCGGAATTGGTCGAGGAAGAGACGCTCGTAGAAGATTACGTCGCGGGCATGGGCGGTCTTCTGACTCAGAAGGTCCAGCACGATCCACGCCTTGTGCTCGTGGCTAATGCCGAGGTGAATTCCCCAGCGCGCGCGACTGGTGAATTTGCCGATGGTTGATGTCGGCGGTCGGTACTGCACCATGCACCCCCAGACGCGCAGCATCGATGTGTCCCCCTTTGTCCCAGTCCACTTGACGTGCGGGGACAGGTTGCCGGTAATTGCGGTGGTCGAAAGCAGGTTGTGCACCCGCACGGCGTGGTGCATCGCGTAAGTCCAGTAGATCGGCGGCAGCTTTGATTGTTTCATCAGCAACGCGCACCTTCGTCATCAGCGTGCGGTTCGTCCGCTCAGCTACGCCCTGTTGCTGGTGTGCGTAGGGGAGGGAGATGTGATGCTCGATCCCCTTTTGCGTCAGGAATGTCTGCATCTGATTACTCCTGAATTCTGCCGCGCCGTCGGACTGCCAGATCTTGAGCTTCTTTCCAGATTGCCGCTCCGCATGTGCTAGCCAGAGGCGGAACACCTCGTAGGCTCTGTCGCGCGTCTCCACGTTCACGACCCATACATAGCGTGTTCCTGCGCAGCTTGGGGTATCGGTTGGTTCCAGGTTCGAGCAGCGGGAACGGTTGGTGGCTCAGCGCAGCTTCGGGGCAGACGGTGCAGTTGCGCGGATGTGTCGCGCTACTCACTTCGGAGCCATCAGGGCGCAGGAGTGCGCCAGGAGCGAAGACGCCAGCGTCGATGCAGTTTTTGAGCGTCGCGCGGGAAGGGTGTCCGAGGCGCTGGTGCCAGAGTGCATCATCAGCGCGAAAGCCGGAGGTGCGCATATAGCGCGCGCGCGCTTCCTCGGGGTCTTCGTCAGGTACAGGAGCAGGTTCTGCTGCTACTTCTTCTGCTTCTTCTTCTGCCGCGGTGGTCAGCATCAACGCCAAGAACTCTCTGTCGCGAATTTCAGAGAGCGGGATGTTGGTCCCAGGGATGGTTCCAGGAACAAGGGTAGGTTGGCGTGGTTCAGGGGCAGGTCCGTAGATAGTGCGACGCGGGGTTGACGGCTCGTTGCCCCAGGTAATGGTATCCCACGGGTCGCGATGCGGGGGAATGTCTGCAGGAGGTGGTGCGAGGGGAATGCGGCGCGGGGGACGACCGAGAGGAACGACTGCAGGTGCTGCTTCGGTCTCCGCGGCTTCTTCCTCTCCCCCCCTTCGTTCTTCGCGGGAAGTGCCCCAGCCGCTATTGTCGGCGCCAGATGCGGCGCCCCATCCGCCGCTCGCGTTGGCCCAGGTGCCGCCGGTGTCACCCCATCCGCCAGTATCACTGGTCCCCCATCCACCAGCGCTTCCCCACCCCCCTTCATTGGAGGCGCTTGCTTCTTCCTCAGCTCCCCAGGCGGTGCAAGCGAAGGTCCCGCGTGCTTCCGCGAGGCTTTGCTGGCGAAGCTCCTCGGCTTCGCGGCGCGCCAGTTCTTCCTCCTGTTCCACGGCGATTTCGGCCGTGTGGTCGCGCCAATGGGGGTAAATCTTTTGAAAATCTTCGCGGGAGTAGGGTCGCGGCACGCCATGCGCATCGAAGGTGCCGACGCCAGTTCCGCGGAGCATCCCTCGAAGGTGTTGAGAGGGCGGACCGGCAAGAGGGTACTTAGGCGTGCCGAAGACGCCATGCGTGGTGACTTCAAGTTCTAATTGCGACATGCCTTCTTCTGGTGGCGCGTGATGTTCTGCTTCGGCGATGGCGGCGAGTCCGCGGCCGGCAATGGCGCTAGTTGACGTCGTCGGCGTGTGGCAGTCTTTGCACATGCCGTCTGCGTCAGGGTCGTGCAGCGCTGTTTCTCGTGGGTGTGGATGATGTGGCACCCACGGTCTCCCGTCAGGGTGCTTCCAGTCCCTGCGGTGGATGTGCTCGAAGCGTAGTGGCACGAGATCGATTAGTTCGTGCGAGTCGCCGCTGCAGTCGGGGATGTCAAAGTCTAGGACGTACACCCCATTGTCGGAGTGTGCTCGTCCGATCTGCCGGCGGGGGAAGTTGCGCGCTTCGTAGTGCAACAAAATATCGCGCGTCGCGCGGTCCGTGCTGAGTTCGACGCCGCAATCCATGAGCTGTGCGGCGGACAGGAGGTTGAAGCGCAGGTTCTGGACGATCAGCACATCGTTGAGCGTGATGTGCGTGCGGCTCCCGCGTGCTTTGAGCACGACGATGCCTTGCGCGCTTGCGCGCAGGCGCGTGTTGTTCGCCACAGTGACATAGGTGGCGGTAGGAGTGGGGATGGCGTTGGATATGTAACGCTCGGAGCCCACCATATGCTGGCCGCAGCAGCTGTCCAGGTACCAGGTGTTGTAGCGCTTGTTGTCGTCACGGGCGAGCAGCGCCAGTCGCGGTGTGACGATGTGCGGAGTGTCGAACTTCAAAAATTGCTCGCGCGAGAGCCAATCAATTGGCGCCACCCGCATATCAGGTACGTGCGGGGGACTTTCAAGCAGCGGGACTGGAAGGTTCCAGTCTTGGTCGTCGTCGTCGGTGAAATCGTGGCGCGGGTTGAACGGGTTGTTGTTGGTGAACGCGCCAATGGGGTGCGGTGCCGGCTCGGGTGAAGGCGAGCGGGCACGGCGACGACGCGATTCGCTGGTCATGGCCATGTTGCTCATGACGTTGCGAGCTGGGGCAGTCGGTGACGGCTGCTGCTGCTGATGCTGAACCGCTGGGTTCAGGTTGCGCGCGGAAGGGGGCTGATACCCCTGGGCATGACGCGCGTCGCCTCGTGCGTCTTGACGGCCGGACCAGGTGCTCGGATTGGTGCGGCGAGGGCGGGATCGGTTCTTGCATCGATCCGCCAGATGCCCGAAATTTCTGCAGATTTTGCAGTAGAGGCGCCGTGGCTTTCGCTCTTCGGTGTTGTCGGCGTAGAAGGCGAGCCTTTCGCGTTCTCGTCGCGGCGCAGGTCGCTGCTGATCCATATCCCTCTGTTCGACGAGAAGGGCGGCGCAAAGGGCGGCCTCCGAGATGACCCCCTGCTGTCGAAGAAGCGCCTTGCAGGGCCGCCACTCTGGGCCGAGCCCTTGAAGCACGATATTCACGAAGATTTCTTCCGAAATCGAGCTTCCCAGCTTCGCGATTTGGTCGCGAAGGCTTCGACAGCGATTGATGTAGCTGTTGGCCTTCTCCCCTGGGGCCATTTTTGTTTCCAGTAGCTGCTGAAGCAGCCGGCTCGAGGAGACGGAGTCCTTCGGCTGATACACACCGTTGAGGTGTCGCCAGGCTTCAAGGGCTGGGGCGGCCGAAGTCTTGTATGAGCGTATGCTCAGTTGCTCCGTCGGTGCCATGTTCCGCAGGAGCACCCCGTACGCCATTAGGGACTCGTTGTAGTAGCGGGTCCTGGCGTCGTCCGTGTCGTCGGCAGGCTCCGCGTAGCTCCCGTCGAAATAGTGAAAGATTTGGGCGTTCTGCAGCAAGAGCTCCAACTCGAAGCTCCAGGTATAGAAGTCTCTGCCGTCAAAACAAGTACTTGTCTTTATTTTTGATATGCTCAGAAACTTTGATTGAGCAGAGAGAATTGCCTCTTCACTGGGACGGGGAGCCTTGGGGGTTGAGCCATTGGTGTCGAGAGAGAATGTGTGCGGGGCGGCGTTCTGGCCAGTTGGGGCCGGTTGGGATGGTTGCGAGGATGTTCCCGCATCGCCGTTCCGCAATGTTTGGAGTCCTTGCTCCAGGCTGGTGAGTCGCTGAAGAAGTTGTGCGAGAACTTCGGTGCCGATCGTCGTCGTGTTTTCGCTTGTCGCAGCCGGGTTGGGTTGCGCTTCAGCCGTTAGATTGGTCTGACCACCAGATCCTCCGGCCATCTTCACTCGTGAGCATGTGCCGGACGCCACTTTCCGAATGTCGCAATTTTCGGGAGTGGCAGTGCGAAGGATTCCTGAGCCGCTCTCATACCATGCTGAGATCAGAAGTTGATCGTAGCCCAGGATCTACCCAGGAAGGTTCGCACGCAGTGAGATAGTTTGGTGGGCCCTTGACCTCAATAGCAGAGTGAATGTAAAATGCTTTGAGATGAATAAAACATGCAAATACAACGATATAAATATGAGTACAGGGGAATACGAAGCGACCTAGCTAGCCATGTACTCTAAGGGGTACATTCCCTTATTCGAATTCAAACCAACCGTGCGGCCCGAGCAGTTACGAAACTGTTCCCGCCAGATTCATTGTCCCTGCAGCTGCCCGATGCCGTTTTTCTCCGACGGTCTAGATCCACCCTAACCGTCTGACGCTTCGAGTCAACTCTGACTCCTCGCATTCGTTCTCGATACTGCATGCCTCTTTGCTGCGGTGAGGAGTGCACAGTAATATCAAGTATTACTATTCGTAATACCTTCCTGTCAGCGAGATTACTGAGATGTCATCGTGGAGCGCGCTAGGAATCGCGCGACGGGAATAAGAAACAAGCGCGGTCAAGAGAAACAAAAAATATTAGTTATAAATGTTAACTTCAAAACAAAACTGCCTTTTGTAGCATTTCCCGTAAATGTTCAAGGCACTTATACGTGCAATGAACCTGGTCAAAAAAGGGACTGTAGAGGAGGGGCCACACCTAGGAATTAAAGGAAAAAGCTCCTCATTCTGAAAATGGGACTTTGTTAGCGCGAGACTTTATAGCGGAACCATTTGTATGTATGAAGTTGGCCGCCTCAACAAGAGCAGTTTTCTACACTTCCTTACTCTCCACGTGGATTGTTACTGTACAAGCGATGAGTGTCACAGATTCGGGTTAACACCTCAGTAACGAGATTGCACCAATCGGCAAGCTGGCCGGGCTGTGAGCAACCAATCTCGTCTCACGCCACACCTTCCCGAACAGAATGGATAGCCAATCGGTTTGAAGTAAAAAAATTACCACGATGTCGCACACGTAATACAAATCGCTTCTCCAGCTTCGTTCGGGGTCGCACGGGTTGGTTTGGGGTGGCATATTGCACACCCGGTCGGACCCTTGAGAGCTCTGTAAGCTATTGTTTCAGGTCGTGTTCTGATTAGGATTCACTGATGAGACGTCAACATAGTACTTTCAGATCTTACCATCGAGGACAATTGTTTGGCGATGAAATTCATTTTGAGGGAAGGTGTTGAGTACGACCAGGGCTGAGAACTGATTGTTCTGGAGACAGGGGGATGCGGCGGACGCGGACTTGAGGACCTGATTGTGTCCCATGAGGATGTCCCACATTCTTTCAGGCTAGCATCACCACCACAAAAGGTTAGCTTCCCCAACACTGCTTTAGTCTTCAGCGCTGTCCAATCGCCTCTCCGCGTTCAACGGTATGGCCAAGCGCTAAAGCGTCTGTTACCATAGTGTTACCGTGAATGTTCGTACCTTGAAGCCTCCCACTGATTCCCATGACATTAAATCAAGCGGTATTCACAGCTTCATACCCGTTAGAGGCAGAAGCGTGAAGGGGTCGCATTAACGTGACAAACACTAGGGAAAGGTCAGGTTACCGTCCTGCACGGCTCCGTTTGTCTTCTTTTATGGAGTCTTTCAATAATGCCACTACTGCCTCTGCTCTCTCTGTAACAATACCTTACACTAGGGCCGTCCCCTCTAGTACCTCCAAGCCTACTGGTGTCTCTAGTCCAATATCTAGTTCATTGGCGAGTTCTTTACATAGCGCTTGCACTACCACCTCATCTGGACCTCGTCCCTCGTCTCCTCGTGCCTATTCCGAAATCCGAGTCGCGCCGCGCCAATCCGCTCGTCAGCACTCGACTTCTCCTTATCGCGGACAGAGTGTAGCAGCTGCTATTACTACAGCTAGGACTAACGACACCATATCGGGTTTCAAATTCGTCACGTCCGGCTCAGGACGGCCGGAATTGAGGGTCGGTAACCCCTCTCCTGACAGCACATTTCGTGCATCACGACAGTATACGGTACGCAAATCTACAGTACGCGAATTTACAGCACGCGAATCTACAGTACGCGAATTTACAGTCCGCGAATCTACAGTTCGCAAATGCGAACCCGCACCGGCTACGAAGAAGTCCAATCGCTCGCCATTTTTCGGCTGTAGCGAAAAACTCGACCGCGTGTTACTCGACTCTCAGACTGGCTCAGCGGCAAGCCCGATGCCGTTTCGGCCACTAGGAGCGCGTGTACGCTGCCACGTCACCGCGCAAGCACGCGCTTCCACCAACCAGCAGGGTTCGGATCGGCCGTCGCTACTCCCGTCCTCGCTCCAGCCCAGATTCGGTGGCCGAACCTGCAGGCTCGGGGTAGCTCCGGCAGCTATTTGTCCTCAGCCAAGGAGTTTTCTAGGTTTGGGGGAAAGTGGTGCGCTGGGAGCGGGGAATGGGGGAGGGGGGAATGGGGGAGGGGGGAGCTCCGCTGGGGGAGCTGCTTCCGCCTCTACCGCCACAACTTTATCTGCTGCCCGTTCCCAGACCCCTGACAGGCCTCAGCCATCCCTGGCCCGCCACGTGGCACGCGGGCTGCCCGTGGCAGTGTTGAGCGAGCTAGTGGCGGCAGCGGCTACAGCAGGAGGCACAGCCGCTACAGCCGCAGCCAATAGCGGGCTGCCAGCTCACTCGGGGCATCTGGCGATTCCTGCTACAGCCGTGACGCCTGTAGCAGTGACGGCGCTAGCAGCCATATACGGGGCTTACCTGTCGGATAGCCTGCTGGGGCGACAGAAACAGCCGCCGAAAACAGGTAACAGGCTGGGGTAAAAAGCCGCCATTTTTTTTACGGCCAGCAGTGACGATAACTCGATTACTTGTGCCTGTCTGATTGCTTTGGCCTCTGCCCCCAGCTTTTGCCTCTGCCCCCAGCTTTTGCCTCTGCCCCCAGCTTTTTCCTCTGCCCCCAGCTACCTCCTCCCCACATTTTGTCTGCCCGTTTTCACTTTTCCTTTCATCCGCCCCCTCCGTTGTTCGTTCGTCCCTTTCTCCTTGACCCCCACCCACGCGTGTCCCGAATCTGTGCTGCTCTCAGAGCCGTTGATCATCGAGGCAGTGGACGTCACAGATTACCCCATCTTCCACATTCCACCCATTCGTTCGTTTCTCTCTCCTTCCCCACACGTCTCTCTCCCTTGGCCGTGCCCCCCACACGTCCCTTGGCTGTGCTGCGATCAGAGCCGTTGATCATCGAGTCAGTGGACGTCACAGATTACCCCATCTTCAGGCACCCAGAGGTGCTGCGGGCTGTTGAGTTCGCCAGGGACGCGCACTGGGACCAGTACCGCAAGACAGGCGAGCCGTACGTCAACCACTGCGTGCACACTGCACGGATACTGGCTGCTCTGGTGCCGCCCCAGGGCAAGAAGGTGCGTGTTTCTGGCTCTGTGTGGGTGGCTCTGTGTGTGCAGCTATGTGTGCGTCTCTCTCGCGTTTGACTTGTCTCAGCAGCCATACATCAACCCCTGCGTGCACACTGCAAGAATACTGGCTGCCCTGGTGCCACCGCAGGGCAAGAAGGTGCGTGTTTCTGGCTCTGTGTGTGCGGCTCTGAGTGGGTGGCTCAAGAGTGGTCGTGTGTGTGTGGCTGCATGACATAGTGGATGAGTTGTCCTGTAGGATTCTTAAAACTCCACCCGCATCGGCTCCCCTCCACCATCCCTCTCTCCTCTGCAGGCGGTGGATGCTGTGGTGGCAGCGGTGCTGCATGACATCGTGGATGACACACTTTCAGTTTCAGGTGTCCAATTATAGCCGTATAACCCCTCCCCCGTTTGTCCCGCTCTCCTCCGCAGGCGGTGGATGCTGTGGTGGCAGCGGTGCTGCATGACATCGCGGATGACACACTTTCAGTTCCTCCGCGGTTTGTCCCGCTCTCCTCCGCAGGCGGTGGATGCTGTGGTGTGGTGGCAGCAGTGCTGCATGACATAGTGGATGACACGCCCCTACGCTACGCCTCTTTCAAAGGGGTAGGCTTAGGTATATGAAGAATCTCAGCCTCCCTTCCCAACCCTCTCATCTCTCCTCCGCAGGCGGCGGATGCGGTGGTGTCAGCGGTGCTGCATGACATCGTGGATGACATGCTTTCAGTTTCAGGTAACCATATATCCCCTCCCCCTGTCGTCTCTCCTCTCCAGGCAGTGGATGCAGTGGTGGCAGCGGTGCTGCATGACATAGTGGATGACACGCCCTATGACATTGCTGACGTGGAAATGCTCTTTGGTGCTGACGTGGCACAGCTGGTGGACGGCGTGTCTCGCCTCAGCCACATCAACCAGGTATGCCACCTACCCCATCCTCGTACTTGGTCTTGTTCCCACCTCGTTCCCACCTCGTTCCCACCTCGTTCCCACCTCGTACTTGGCCTAAGTAGGGCGCTAACCTCCCACCACTCTTCCCACCTCCTTCTTGACCTAACCTCCCACTGGGATCAGCCCCCTACATGACCCGGCCTCCTTGCCAACTCCCCTCCTCCACTCCCCGCTCCCCTGCTCCCCCACTCGCTTGCTCCCCTTTTCCCACACTTCCGCCCTCCCCCTTCTTCGTGTGACCTCACTGCGCCCATTGTCCCCCACCGTCACCCCCCTTCCCCGCTTAGTCCCGCTCCATTTGACTCTCAACTCTGCTTCAGCTGTCTCAACTTGGCCGTGTCAGTAACGAACGAACAAAGTGACTTTTGAGTCGACTCAAAAGTCACCTCATTTGACTCTCAACTCTACTTCAGCTGTCTCAACTTGACCGTGTCAGTAACGAACGAACAGCTGGGATAACCCAACTCCTTTTGTCGCCGTGCTGCCCATTGGTTTGGCTCTCAAAGCTATTTTCGTCTCTCTCGCCCCCGCACTTGTGATGTGCCATCCCCTGCACTTGTGATGTGCCATCCCCCGCACTTGTGATGTGCCATCCCCCGCACTTGTGATGTGCCATCCCCCGCACTTGTGATGTGCCATCCCCCTACTCTCTACTACTCTATCTCAATGCGTCCTTTCATCTCCCTGCAATCTTTCATCTCCCTGCAATCTTCGTCTCCTCCCCTCCCTACTTGCCCCAATTCCCCCGCCCCTGTATTGTGTCCCCTGCTGCAGTTGTTGCGCCGGCACCGCAGGGCTACAGCAGAGCAGAGAGCACAGGAGAACACAGGACTGAGTTCAGCAGACGTAAGTGCTTCTCTCAGCATGTCCGCTGTATGTGCATCTGGTTACCGCATATAATATCTTACAATGATCTCTTTCGTCCTCTTCCCCCCTCCCCCCGTTCCTCCATTTTTTCCTCCATCCGACCCCCTCTCCAATCCTCCCCCTCTCCATTCCCCCCAACACTCGGTTTTCCCACTCCTCCCCCCTCCTCCTCCCACTTCCCCTCCCCTCCGGCCCTTGTTAAAATTACTTCAGGTGGACAGCCTGAGAATGATGCTGCTGGGTATGGTCAACGACCCAAGGGTGGTTCTTATTAAGCTGGCCGACAGGCTGCACAACATGCGCACCATGTGAGTGTTTACGTGTGATACAAATGAAGCCTGTGAGTGAGTGACACAAGTGAAGCATTTGAGAATTCCGTGTGACTCGTACGTAGAGGCACCTGGCATGGTCACACAGGGTGATGACTCTCAAGTGGTGCTCATAACGCTGGCTGACAGGCTGCACATCATGCACACCATGTGAGTGCGAGACATTTGTACAGCTTCTGCTGTAATATGATGGCATGAATGAAACATGTGAGAGAGTGACATGACATGTGACTCATGGTGACATGGTCAACGAACCACGAGTGGTTCTTATCAAGCTGGCAGACAGGCTGCATATCATGCACACCATGTGAGTATTGCCATGCGTTTTGAGCTACATGCGTAGAGCCTGTGCTGTGATACAAGCGAAGCATGTGGCTCGTGTGTATACCATGAATGAAGCATGTGTGTGTGTGTGTGTGTGTGTGCGCGCGCGCGAGTGCGCGTGCGTGCGTGCGTGCGTGCGTGCTCCCTTTCCTGTTTCTCATCCTTACTGACTTTTGAGACGTCTCAAAACGCGCGTGCGTACGAGCGCGTGTGCGTGCTCCCTTTCCTGTTTCTCATCCTTACTGTTTTCACCCTTCTTCCACTTCTTTCCCCTTCTCCCCGCACTCACAGTTACGCCCTAAAGGACAGCAAGGCGCGTGCAGTGGCACAGGAGACACTTTCCGTCTGGTGCTCCCTGGCCTCTCTATTCCGCCTGACGCTTATTCTCTCCTCCCCTACCTCCTGCCCCCTCCCATCCCCGGCCCCCAGCTACGCCCTAAAGGACAGCAAGGCACGTGCAGTGGCACAGGAGACACTTTCCGTCTGGTGCTCCCTGGCCTCTCGCCTGGGTGTGTGGGCCGTGAAAGCAGAGCTGGAGGACCTGTGCTTTGCTGTTCTTGAGGTGAGTGAGTGAGACTGACTGTGGCAGCAACTGGCGTCAGTGTGAACCACCTGTAAACCACCTGTGTAGCACGTGTTTGCCTCTCTGTCTGGTGCTCCCTGGCCTCTCGCCTGGGTGTGTGGGCCATGAAAGCCGAGCTGGAGGACCTGTGTTTTGCTGTTCTTGTGGTGAGCAGCAATCAGCAACAGCAATCAGCAATCAGCAACAGGTGTACTTGCCCGTTTCCCACACCCCTTCCCCCGCACCCTCCCCTCCCTTTCCCTGATGCGCATATTCCGCCAGTTAAGGGTCGAGCTGGCCACCACGTGGAGGTCGCCTGAGGGCTCCCCTTGTAGTGCTGCTGCGGAGTTCCCATTCCACGCACCCCTCTCCTCCCCCCCCCCTTCCCCCTCCCCCACCCAGATTCGCATCTTCCGCCAGCTAAGGGGCGAGCTGGCCACCATGAGGAGCTCGAATGAGGACTGGCAGTCGCTGCAAGGGAAGGGAGTGGCCTATTTCCTCACAACCCTTCTCCCCCCCGCTCCTGTCACCCTCACCAGCCGCGCATCTTCCGCCAGCTAAGGGGCGAGCTGCCCACCATGTGGAGCTCGAATGAGGACTGGCAGTCGCTGCAAGGGAAGGGAGTGGCCTATTTCCTCACAACCCTTCTCCCCCCCGCTCCTGTCACCGTCACCAGCCGCGCATCTTCCGCCAGCTAAGGGGCGAGCTGCCCACCATGTGGAGCTCGAATGAGGACTGGCAGTCGCTGCAAGGGAAGGGAGTGGCCTATTTCCTCACAACCCTTCTCCCCCCCGCTCCTGTCACCCTCACCAGCCGCGCATCTTCCGCCAGCTAAGGGGCGAGCTGGCCACCATGTGGAGCTCCCCGGAGGACTGGCGGTCGCTCAGAGAACGCCTGCGCCCCCTTCCCCTCCCTCCTTTCCCCCTTCCCTCCTAAAACACTACCAGCCACGCATATTCAGGCAATTAAGGGGCGAGCTGGCCACCATGTGGAGCTCGCCCGAGGACTGGCGGTCGCTGAGAGAATGCCTGCGCCTTTTCCCCCCTTTCCTTCCCCCCTAAAACACCAACCAGCCGCGCATCTTCAGACAACTAAGAAGCGAGCTGGCCACCATGTGGAGCTCGCCCGAGGACTGGCGGTCGCTGAGAGAATGCCTGCGCCTTTTCCCCCCTTTCCTTCCCCCCTAAAACACCAACCAGCCGCGCATCTTCAGACAACTAAGAAGCGAGCTGGCCACCATGTGGAGCTCGCCCGAGGACTGGCGGTCGCTGAGAGAATGCCTGCGCCTTTTCCCCCCTTTCCTTCCCCCCTAAAACACCAACCAGCCGCGCATCTTCAGACAACTAAGAAGCGAGCTGGCCACCATGTGGAGCTCGCCCGAGGACTGGCGGTCGCTGAGAGAATGCCTGCGCCTTTTCCCCCCTTTCCTTCCCCCCTAAAACACCAACCAGCCGCGCATCTTCAGACAACTAAGAAGCGAGCTGGCCACCATGTGGAGCTCGCCCGAGGACTGGCGGTCGCTGAGAGAATGCCTGCGCCTTTTCCCCCCTTTCCTTCCCCCCTAAAACACCAACCAGCCGCGCATCTTCAGACAACTAAGAAGCGAGCTGGCCACCATGTGGAGCTCGCCCGAGGACTGGCGGTCGCTGAGAGAATGCCTGCGCCTTTTCCCCCCTTTCCTTCCCCCCTAAAACACCAACCAGCCGCGCATCTTCAGACAACTAAGAAGCGAGCTGGCCACCATGTGGAGCTCGCCCGAGGACTGGCGGTCGCTGAGAGAATGCCTGCGCCTTTTCCCCCCTTTCCTTCCCCCCTAAAACACCAACCAGCCGCGCATCTTCAGACAACTAAGAAGCGAGCTGGCCACCATGTGGAGCTCGCCCGAGGACTGGCGGTCGCTGAGAGAATGCCTGCGCCTTTTCCCCCCTTTCCTTCCCCCCTAAAACACCAACCAGCCGCGCATCTTCAGACAACTAAGAAGCGAGCTGGCCACCATGTGGAGCTCGCCCGAGGACTGGCGGTCGCTGAGAGAATGCCTGCGCCTTTTCCCCCCTTTCCTTCCCCCCTAAAACACCAACCAGCCGCGCATCTTCAGACAACTAAGAAGCGAGCTGGCCACCATGTGGAGCTCGCCCGAGGACTGGCGGTCGCTGAGAGAATGCCTGCGCCTTTTCCCCCCTTTCCTTCCCCCCTAAAACACCAACCAGCCGCGCATCTTCAGACAACTAAGAAGCGAGCTGGCCACCATGTGGAGCTCGCCCGAGGACTGGCGGTCGCTGAGAGAATGCCTGCGCCTTTTCCCCCCTTTCCTTCCCCCCTAAAACACCAACCAGCCGCGCATCTTCAGACAACTAAGAAGCGAGCTGGCCACCATGTGGAGCTCGCCCGAGGACTGGCGGTCGCTGAGAGAATGCCTGCGCCTTTTCCCCCCTTTCCTTCCCCCCTAAAACACCAACCAGCCGCGCATCTTCAGACAACTAAGAAGCGAGCTGGCCACCATGTGGAGCTCGCCCGAGGACTGGCGGTCGCTGAGAGAATGCCTGCGCCTTTTCCCCCCTTTCCTTCCCCCCTAAAACACCAACCAGCCGCGCATCTTCAGACAACTAAGAAGCGAGCTGGCCACCATGTGGAGCTCGCCCGAGGACTGGCGGTCGCTGAGAGAATGCCTGCGCCTTTTCCCCCTTTCCTTCCCCCCTAAAACACCAACCAGCCGCGCATCTTCAGACAACTAAGAAGCGAGCTGGCCACCATGTGGAGCTCGCCCGAGGACTGGCGGTCGCTGAGAGAATGCCTGCGCCTTTTCCCCCCTTTCCTTCCCCCCTAAAACACCAACCAGCCGCGCATCTTCAGACAACTAAGAAGCGAGCTGGCCACCATGTGGAGCTCGCCCGAGGACTGGCGGTCGCTGAGAGAATGCCTGCGCCTTTTCCCCCCTTTCCTTCCCCCCTAAAACACCAACCAGCCGCGCATCTTCAGACAACTAAGAAGCGAGCTGGCCACCATGTGGAGCTCGCCCGAGGACTGGCGGTCGCTGAGAGAATGCCTGCGCCTTTTCCCCCCTTTCCTTCCCCCCTAAAACACCAACCAGCCGCGCATCTTCAGACAACTAAGAAGCGAGCTGGCCACCATGTGGAGCTCGCCCGAGGACTGGCGGTCGCTGAGAGAATGCCTGCGCCTTTTCCCCCCTTTCCTTCCCCCCTAAAACACCAACCAGCCGCGCATCTTCAGACAACTAAGAAGCGAGCTGGCCACCATGTGGAGCTCGCCCGAGGACTGGCGGTCGCTGAGAGAACGCCTGCGCCTGCGCCGCCGCCCTGCCCGCCCCCCTGCTGCTGCCGGCAGTGCTGGTGGTAGTGGTGTAGGGGGTAGTGGTGGTGATGCTGCTGGTGGTTCCTCTGGTGATAGTGCTGCTGCTGCTGGGCCTGCTGGGGATGTCAGTGTGTCTGCATACCGCCGTAGCAGCATGGACAGTGACAGTGAGAGTGAGGGCGACTTGGAACTGTTTGGCTTCGGCCGACAGGTGGGCAGAGGCGGTTTGGCAAGTGGAAGGGGTAGCACCAGTAACAATGGCAGTGGCAGTGGCAGTGGCAGTGGCAGTGGCAGTGGCAGTGGCAGTGGCAGTGGCAGTGGCAGTGGCAGTGGCAGTGGCAGTGGCAGTGGCAGTGGCAGTGGCAGTGGCAGTGGCAGTGGCAGTGACAGTATCGCCAGCAGCAGCAGCAGCAGCAGCAGCAGCAGCAGCAGCAGCAGCAGCAGCAGCAGCAGCAGCAGGAGCAGCAGCAGCAGCAGCGGCGGCGCCACAGGGACGGATAGTGTCACTCCAAGCACGCTGCAGCAAACATCAGAAAGGGAGAGCCCCTTAGATGAACCTGAATCTGAGAAAGGGCTCATTCACTTCATCACACACGCAGGATCCGCTGAGAAAGGCACCACCAGTGGCGGCACTCAGAAGGGAAAAGAAAGCAGCGGCACCACACAGGGAAGAAAGTCCACTCAAGGCAACGGTCTCACAAAAGGTGCCAAGAGCAGCGGTGTGCTTATAGCGAACGAGTTCCTATCCATGGTGGCGGCAGCAGAGGGAGCAGTGCTGGACGCCGTGCCAGGTGGCAAGCTGCTACGGGGCGCGAGGGACGAGGGGCGGGAGGAGGGTGAATCTGAGCCGTCGATCCGGGATCTGATTGAAGCGGTTGTGCCGTTCGATCTGCTGGCGGATAGGAACAGACGGAGCAGGGCCGTGGCTTGGCCTGTTGCGGGTGGAGCTGCTGCTGGTGCTGCTACCACCAGCAGTGGGACAAGCGGTACTGATGGTACAACTGGTGGTTCCATTGGTGCAGGCAGTGGTGGTGCTGTCAGTGGTGGTGGTGCGTGTGTTGCTGCAAATGGCACTGCAAGTGGCACGGCAAGTGGGGGGGGTGTGAGGAGGAGGAGGACGAGGGTGATGCGCGATGCAGAGGTGGCGCTCACGGCTCTGCACGGCTGTGAGGAGGCACTGCAGCGAGAGCTGCTCATCACCACTCCGTGAGTGCGCTTATCATTCCACCACTAGGAGGGTGCTTATCTCCCCCTTTTCCCCCATCAACCACCAACATTCCTAGTATGGAATTGTCCTATCCGGTCGTCTCAAGGGCATGCGCCATGCCAAGTTGCACCCCAAGGCATGTGTTGGTGTGCTTTCACAGCTCTGAACCCTCTCTTTCCCATTCAACCCCCCTTTGCATCCACACCCCCCAGCTACGTTCCTGGCATGAAGATCGTTTTATCCGGTCGTCTCAAGAGCATGTACAGCTGCCATGCCAAGATGCACTGACCCCTCCTTTCCCCTCTCGCCCCTGCTCCAGATATGTACCCGGTATGGAAATTGTTCTGTCCGGCCGCCTCAAGAGCATGTACAGCTGCCATGCCAAGATGCACTGACCCCTCCTTTCCCCTCTCGCCCCTGCTCCAGATATGTACCCGGTATGGAAATTGTTCTGTCCGGCCGCCTCAAGAGCATGTACAGCTGCCATGCCAAGATGCACTGACCCCTCCTTTCCCCTCTCGCCCCTGCTCCAGATATGTACCCGGTATGGAAATTGTTCTGTCCGGCCGCCTCAAGAGCATGTACAGCTGCCATGCCAAGATGCACTGACCCCTCCTTTCCCCTCTCGCCCCTGCTCCAGATATGTACCCGGTATGGAAATTGTTCTGTCCGGCCGCCTCAAGAGCATGTACAGCTGCCATGCCAAGATGCACTGACCCCTCCTTTCCCCTCTCGCCCCTGCTCCAGATATGTACCCGGTATGGAAATTGTTCTGTCCGGCCGCCTCAAGAGCATGTACAGCTGCCATGCCAAGATGCACTGACCCCTCCTTTCCCCTCTCGCCCCTGCTCCAGATATGTACCCGGTATGGAAATTGTTCTGTCCGGCCGCCTCAAGAGCATGTACAGCTGCCATGCCAAGATGCACTGACCCCTCCTTTCCCCTCTCGCCCCTGCTCCAGATATGTACCCGGTATGGAAATTGTTCTGTCCGGCCGCCTCAAGAGCATGTACAGCTGCCATGCCAAGATGCACTGACCCCTCCTTTCCCCTCTCGCCCCTGCTCCAGATATGTACCCGGTATGGAAATTGTTCTGTCCGGCCGCCTCAAGAGCATGTACAGCTGCCATGCCAAGATGCACTGACCCCTCCTTTCCCCTCTCGCCCCTGCTCCAGATATGTACCCGGTATGGAAATTGTTCTGTCCGGCCGCCTCAAGAGCATGTACAGCTGCCATGCCAAGATGCACTGACCCCTCCTTTCCCCTCTCGCCCCTGCTCCAGATATGTACCCGGTATGGAAATTGTTCTGTCCGGCCGCCTCAAGAGCATGTACAGCTGCCATGCCAAGATGCACTGACCCCTCCTTTCCCCTCTCGCCCCTGCTCCAGATATGTACCCGGTATGGAAATTGTTCTGTCCGGCCGCCTCAAGAGCATGTACAGCTGCCATGCCAAGATGCGGCGCAAGCGGGTTCCTCTCGACAAGATCTACGACGCGCGGGCGTTGCGGGTGGTGGTGGGGGATGCCAGTGGGACTCAGCACGAGGCGGCAGTGGAAGCCTGCTACAATCTGCTGAGCGTGGTGCACAGGTGGGAGGGTGGGTGGGTTGAATCCATGTGCCTGTCTGTAGTAGCTCTGCTAGTGCGTGCATTTCGACAAGATCTACGACGCGCGGGCGCTGCGGGTGGTGGTGGGGGATGCCAACGGGACTCAGCACGAGGCGGCCGTGGAAGCTTGTTACAACCTGCTCAGCGTGGTGCACAGGTGGGTGGGTGGGTTTAATCCATGTGCCTGTGTGTAGTAGGCACAGGTGGGCTTGTTTGTGCTACAACCTCCCATGTGTCTGCCATCTAGCTCTAGTACTGCGAGTGGTGGTGGGGGATGCCAATGGGACGCAGCATGAGGCTGTGGTGGAAGCTTGTTACAACCTGCTCAGCGTCGTGCACAGGTGGGCTTGTTTGTGCTACAACCTCCCATGTGTCTGCCATCTAGCTCTAGTACTGCGAGTGGTGGTGGGGGATGCCAACGGGACTCAGCACGAGGCTGCGGTGGAAGCTTGTTACAACCTGCTCAGCGTCGTGCACAGGTGGGCTTGTTTGTGCTACAACCTCCCATGTGTCTGCCATCTAGCTCTAGTACTGCGAGTGGTGGTGGGGGATGCCAACGGGACTCAGCACGAGGCGGCCGTGGAAGCTTGTTACAACCTGCTCAGCGTCGTGCACAGGTGGGCTTGTTTGTGCTACAACCTCCCATGTGTCTGCCGTCTAGCTGTAGTACTGCGAGTGGTGGTGGGGGATGCCAACGGGACGCAGCACGAGGCTGCGGTGGAAGCTTGTTACAACCTGCTCAGCGTCGTGCACAGGTGGGCTTGTTTGTGCTACAACCTCCCATGTGTCTGCCGTCTAGCTGTAGTACTGCGAGTGGTGGTGGGGGATGCCAACGGGACGCAGCACGAGGCTGCGGTGGAAGCTTGTTACAACCTGCTCAGCGTCGTGCACAGGTGGGCTTGTTTGTGCTACAACCTCCCATGTGTCTGCCATCTAGCTCTAGTACTGCGAGTGGTGGTGGGGGATGCCAACGGGACGCAGCACGAGGCTGCGGTGGAAGCTTGTTACAACCTGCTCAGCGTCGTGCACAGGTGGGCTTGTTTGTGCTACAACCTCCCATGTGTCTGCCATCTAGCTCTAGTACTGCGAGTGGTGGTGGGGGATGCCAACGGGACTCAGCACGAGGCGGCCGTGGAAGCTTGTTACAACCTGCTCAGCGTCGTGCACAGGTGGGCTTGTTTGTGCTACAACCTCCCATGTGTCTGCCGTCTAGCTGTAGTACTGCGAGTGGTGGTGGGGGATGCCAACGGGACGCAGCACGAGGCTGCGGTGGAAGCTTGTTACAACCTGCTCAGCGTCGTGCACAGGTGGGCTTGTTTGTGCTACAACCTCCCATGTGTCTGCCATCTAGCTCTAGTACTGCGAGTGGTGGTGGGGGATGCCAACGGGACGCAGCACGAGGCTGCGGTGGAAGCTTGTTACAACCTGCTCAGCGTCGTCCACAGGTGGGCTTGTTTGTGCTACAACCTCCCATGTGTCTGCCATCTAGCTCTAGTACTGCGAGTGGTGGTGGGGGATGCCAACGGGACTCAGCACGAGGCTGCGGTGGAAGCTTGTTACAACCTGCTCAGCGTCGTGCACAGGTGGGTGGGTGGTCTATTCCATGTGCCTGCTACCTAGATGGGGTGCACAGGTGGGTGGGTGGTCTATTCCATGTGCCTGCTACCTAGATGGGGTGCACAGGTGGGTGGGTGGGGTGGTCTATTCCATGTGCCTGCTACCTAGATGGGGTGCACAGGTGGGTGGGTGGGGTGGTCTATTCCATGTGCTGCTACCTAGATCCTGCCATGCCATATCTCTCTGGGGATCGCTTTTGAGAATTCTCAAAAGCGTCTCCCTTTTCCCCTCCCTTCTGTTTTCTCATGCCATCTCCCCTTTACCTTTGAGAATTCTCAAAAGTCCTTCCCTCTCCCCAACCCCCCTGCTTTCTGCTCTTTTCCCCTCCCTTCTGTTTTCTCATGCCATCTCACCTTTCCCTTTCCCTCTCCCAAAACCCCCCTGCTCCAAAAACCAGTCTCTGGACTCCCATTGGTGGGGAGTTTGACGACTACATCCTCAACCCCAAGCCGAGTGGTTACCAGGTAACACTGAGCTGCCAATTCAGTAATCTGGCACCAGAGTTGACAAATCTGCCCCCTTGCTCCCGATTCACGACGCCCTGTCTTTCCTCTGTCTTTTGCAGTTGCTATCGTTTCCTACATGGCACCTACATGGCACCTACATGGCACCTACATGGCACCTACATGGTGTTCTATTGGACTCCAGTGGCAGTCGTTTCCTCACAACTCCTATTCTGCATGGTACCTACATGGTACCTACATGGCACCTACATGGCACCTACATGGCACCTACATGGCACCTACATGGCACCTACATGGCACCTACTCCTTGCTCCGCTTACACCCCATCCTTTCCCCATGCCTCCGACCCCGTCTCTATTTCTCTCACCAGTACCCATATAAAGATGTCAGAGGATTTTTGAGGCGCCTCAAAGATGTCAGAGGTCCAAAGGAGCTGTTCTTGCCCCGTCTCACTCACTCTTGCACCTTCCTCTCCCCTATTCTCTCCCCTTTCTTGCTTCTTCCCCCCCTCCTCCACCCCTCTCTCACCAGTCGCTGCACACGGCAGTCAGGGGTCCAGACGGAGCTCCTTTGGAGGTGCAGATTCGCACGCAGGTGGGTTTCATGTTCACCACTCGCCATGTGCATCTTGCCATGTGCATCTTGCCATGTGCATCTTGCCATGTGCATCTTGCCATGTGCATCTTGCCATGTGCATCTTGCCATGTGCATCTTGCCATGTGCATCTTGCCATGTGCATCTTGCCATGTGCATCTTGCCATAAGCGTGCGCGTGTGTGTGCGTGGGTGTGTGTGTGTGGGTGTGTGTGTGTGTGTGTGTGTGTGTGTGTGCGTGTGCGTGTGCGTGTGCGTGTGTGTGTGTGTGTGTGCGTGCGTGCGTGTGTGCGCGTGTGTGTGCGCGTGTGTGTGCGCATGTGTGTGCGCGTGTGTATGTGTGTTGTATGTATATATATGTACTTTATTTACTGTTCCCTTCCATTATCCCTCTCTCTGCCTCTTCTCCTATTCTCCACCCCCCTTCCTTTCCCTCCCATCAACCCTGCTCCCTTCCCCCGCCCCCTTCCGCTCCCTCCCCATCCTTCAACCCCCCCCCCCCACCCCACCCCCCTCCCCCCCCCGGTCCATGCAAGAGTATTCAGAGTTCCGGCATGCGGCTCACTGGCTGTACAAGGAGCGAGTCCGTCCAGTCCACTGAGTGTCAATTTGGTATTTGAGAATTCTCAAAAACCAACTGGCTGTACAAGGAGAGCGAGTCCGTCCAGTCCAACGAGTGTCAATCTGTCTATCCACCATCCCCCCCCGCTTCTCCCCTCCCCCCTTCACGCACCCCAACCGCAGTCCATGCACGAGTATGCCGAATTCGGCCATGCAGCCCACTGGCTGTACAAGGAAAGTGGCACTCCTGTAATAGCGTATCCATCCATCTTTCCTCTCCCCCCCCATCTCCCCCCTTCTCTCTCTTCCCCCAGTCCATACACGAGTATGCCGAATTCGGCCATGCAGCCCACTGGCTGTACAAGGAAAGTGGCACTCCTGTAATAGCGTATCCATCCATCTTTCCTCTTCCCCCCCATCTCCCCCCTTCTCTCTCTTCCCCCAGTCCATGCACGAGTATGCAGAGTTCGGCCACGCTGCTCACTGGCTGTACAAGGAAAGTGACACTCCTGACTCTTCCCCCTCTGCTGAGCCTGAATCGCCGTCCAATGAGAACGCTCCACCTGTACAGTCAGGCAGCAATCAGCAGCAGCAGGGTGGTTCAATCCCCTCCTCCTCTTCTTCTCTCATCTCCTCCTTCACCTCTTCTGTCTCCTCCAAAGTCTCCTCCTTCCTCTCCTCTCCTTCCTCTGCTGAACCATCTGCTGCTGCTGCTCCTGATGCTGCCTCTGCTGCTGGTTCATCTGGTGGTTTTACTGGTAGCGGAACCAGCAGCGGTGGGGAGAGGAGGCGGGTAACAGGCAAGTTTCAGCCGTTTTCAGCCACGGATTTCGAGAACCAGCCATTTGAGGGCCTTGCCAGCAGCGGTATGCCTGGGAGTGGCTCGAAAGGGGGAACGATGAGCAACAGGGGGAGTGTAAGTTCTAGGGGTGGGACACAGAGCAACAGGAGCAACAGTGGAAGCGGGGAGATTGTTGGAAGGAGTTTCAAAGGGGGGACGCAGAGCAATAGAAGCAACAGTGGGAGTACAGAGATTTCTCAAGGGAGCTCTAGGGGAGGGACTCAGAGCAACAGAAGCCTGCAAGGGAGGATGGCTGGTAGCAGCAGGGTAATCAGCAGCAGCAGCAGCAGTGAGCGCACAGATGCTGCAGCAGTGGCAGTGGGGTCCGGTGGTTTGGAAGGGGAGATGGCAACAGCAGCAGCAGCAGCAGCAGGAGCAGGAGGAGGAGGAGGTACGATATATTCAGCAGAGCCAGTCCGATGCTGATTTTCCTACTGTAGATGCTGCCGTAAAAACTATATCATCACCATCACCATCACCATCACCATCACCATCACCATCACCATCACCATCACCATCAGAATCAGCAGCTTCTGCACCATCACCAGCAGCCACCCCAGCAGCATCATCAATACCACCAGCAGCACCAGCACCAGCCTTCCCATCCTCACTGCCCCATACAGGCCTCACCTCATCATCCGAACCAGATCAAACAGCCACGGAAACGCTCCGAACCAGCACAGGCTCGGAGGCTCGGTTCGAGCCTGGTGCAGCCCTGGTGGTGGATGCAGGTGTGGTGCCCGTGGCTACTGTACCCCCGGCTGAAGCCATTTTGTCTGATGTGGGGGAGGTGGATCAGGTGGAGGGTGATTTGGAGGAGGAAGGAGAGGGGGAGACAGCAGAGGGTGTTCAGGAAAAGTCAGTTTCTCGGCTTGCTAAGATGCAACTACCCAATGGGAAGGTGATATTGGAGGGGCATCCCGCACTGAGGGTAGAAGATGGGAAGTTGCTAACCTCTGTGGTGGTTAGTTCGGAGAATTCTGGTAGTACTCTTCTTGTCGCGTCGAGTTTTTCCCTGCCTGCCCGAGATTCTCTCATGGCTGCCCGGAGCGGGCTGCAGGGGAAACGGTGGGCGGCGAACGTTCGTCTTTTTGCGCGGGTGAAGGATACTTGGTGGAATTCGCCTGGGCATGGGGACTGGAGCACCGTTTTGGAGAAATACTCGTTATGCAGTGATGGGATATTCCATAAAGTGGACCAATTCGGCCGTGCGCAGTCCACTTTTATACAGCTTTTAGAGCTTTCTGACGAAGAAAGTGTAGATTATGAAAACACTGTAGCGGTGGCGCTTATAGAGGGGTTGGCAGCGGCGGGGATTGGAGGGTTGGGGGAGGGAGAGGGTGGGGAGGAGGAGAGGTGGGGGGGAGAGGAGGGGAGTGAGGAGGAGAGGATGGATGGGGGAGGGAGAGGGATGTGGAAGTGGGGGCTTGGGAGGATATGGGGATGGACGAGAGGGGCGGAGGAGAGGGATTTGATGGCGAGAGAACGAGAAAGGGAGCGAGAGAGGGAGCAGATGAGGAGGCGAGAGGGAGAGGGGAGGATTGATGGTGTAGATGCCAGTGTTGGCGTCGAACCATGGGTGGAATTTCCAACCAGCATTTCTGCTTCTGCTGCTGCTGCTGCTGCTGCTGATGCTGTTGGTGGTGCTGGTGCTGCCACGAACACAGGTGGGGAGAGCTACATGGACAGTGATACCAGCGGTAACGGCAGCAGCAGCAGCAGCAGCAGCAGCTTGAATGGTGACAGTGTGGTTGAGGGAAAGGACGCACCAAAAGAGGCCCGACTCTCGTCTGCTGCACGAATCAACAACAAGGTGGGCTTTAAGTCTCTTCTCCCTGCATTGCTCGTTCAATTGACTTTTGAGTCAACTCAAAAGTCAACAGAATCAACAACAAGGTGGGCTTTAAGTCTGCTCCTTGCTTATCTCTCGAACCTCACATCAGTAGCGTGGGCGTTTCAGTCTGATTATTTATTTTCTCTCTCAACCTCACATCAACAACGAGGTGGGATTTAAGTCTGCGCCTTGCTTATCTCTCTCTAGTCTTCTCCTCATCTCCTCATCTCCCTTATCCAACGCCTGGTATCCTTGCTATCCGTGCCCGTTTCTTGCGATTGTACCGGACGTGTTTCACAGGTTCGGCTTCTCCGGTCCATGCTGCAATGGGAGCGGGAGGTTCGGCACGAGGCAGCACCGGATGGCACCCTGGCTGGTCTGGGCATAGATAGCAGCGGTAGCAGCAGCTTCGGCAGCAGCGGTAGCAGCAACAGCTTCGGCAGCAGTGGTGGTGGCGGCAGCGGCAGTGGGAGCAGTGGGGGGGAGGGGGATGAGATGCGAGAGGAGCGGCAGGGAACAGGACAAGACAGCTTAGTGGACGCTGTTGCTCTCAGTGAAGTACTCGTTATAAGCTGGCCGGGTAAGAACCCATTATGAGTCAACATTGTGGCTGATTAAATCTACTGTTTGAAACGCCTGCCTGGTCCCGGCAGAAAACCTGACCGGGACGCAATGGTTCATTTTCAAGAAAGTTCTCCCATCCGCCAATCCTTCGCTTGCCCGCTCCTGCAGGGGGTGAAATAGGTGCGCATGCCAGCGGGCAGTCTGGCAGGGGACTTTGCTCGCCTGCGAGCCAAGGCGGCCACAGGGGATGCAGCAGCAGCAGCTGCAGTTGGTATACTCAAGCAATGTTCTTTCATGTTCCATCCCTTCCTCCCTTGCCTGCTCCTGCAGGGGTTGAGATAGTGCGCATGCCAGCAGGCAGTCTGGCAGGGGATCTCGCTCGCCTGCAAGCCAAGGCAGCCACGGGGAGCACAGCAGCAGCAGCAGCAGCAGCAGCTGAAGCTGCTGGTTGCTCAAGCTAGCAGTGTCTTCTCGTATTCCACCCCTTCCTCCCTTGCCCATTCCTACAGGTGGTGAGATAGTGCGCATGCCAGCAGGCAGCCTGGCAGGGGATTTCGCTCGCCTGCGAGCCAAAGCAGCCACGGGAGACGCAGCAGCAGCGGCCGCCGTCATCTCCTCTGACGGGCTCCGCCTCTCCCTCTCCCCCACCACCGCCACTCCCTCTGCCTCGGGCACTAGAGCGGTTAGTGGGACCCGGGGGTATGAAGACGCTTCTGGGGCTGGGCTGGGTAGAAGGGACAGGGGGAACAGCAACAGGAGCAGCAGCAGCAGCAGCAGGAGCAGCAGTAATGGTGGCAGTGGCAGCAGCAGCAGTGGTGGGAGTTGGGAAGGTGGTGATGAGGTGGGTGATGCTGTCGCTTCACTGCTGTGTCCAGCAGTGGAGGCTATCTTTGTGAACGGGAAGCCGGTGGATCCCAGCACACGGCTTAGGGATGGAGATCTGGTGGAGGTGCGCTGTGAGGAGGACCTGTGAGTGATGGAGGAACAACAGGTGGAAGGGACAGGGGGAACAGCAACATGCCTCTCAGGGATGGGGATCTGGTGAAGGTGCGCTGTGAGGAGGACGTTTAGCGAGGAGGCTGATGTTGTTGCGGATGGTGGGTTAATCAGAAGAAGCCAGTGCTTCCCACCATGCGGCGCTGGGATGGAGATCTGGTGGAGGTGCGCTGTACGGAGGAGCTGTAGGTGAGATGAGATGGCTTCTTTTTACAGTAGAAATGCTGCTGCTGTGCCCAGCAGAGGAGAGGAGGCTATCTTTGTGAAGGGGAATCCCGTGGCATGGATCCCAGAGCACGGCTTAGAGGTGGGGATCTGGTGGAGGTGCGCTGTGTGGAGGAGCTGTAGGTGGAATGAGTTACGGTATTCCTCACACTGTTGAAATGTTGCTGCTTGGTGGTCTGTAAGAGAAGGATGAAGGATGTGGTTACGAGCACCACACGGCTCAGGGATGGGGGTCTGGTGGGAGTGTGTTATGTACCTGTGGGTAGTTCTTCTCTTTAGGTGGGAATCCCTTCACGCGGCTCAGGGATGATGATTTTGGAAGGAGCGTAGGTGCTGGGGAAAATGGCCTACGGTGTGCGGTGCTTGTGTGTCATGGTACTGTTGCACCTGAGAAGGTAAGGGACAATCAATACCCGAGGCAACGTCACTAGGGACATAACTGTTGTTGTGGAGTACTCTTTCGGCTAGCTGCTCTAAGCCTCAACGAATGTAAAAAAATGTACAGTGTCTCATCCAATAGCTATCTAGCTACTGTTTGTGCTTCTGTGGCGTACACTGACAGGCTGGTTCAGCTCGTTTTCATATTAATGTGTCGGAATGAGTACACTAGTTTTTTCAGCAAGTATTTCAGGCTGTTACACCTTGGCTACATTATTTGTGGAACATTCTTGCTCCTCGCGAGTCGCGGAGGAGGGATCTCATTGCTGCAGCCAAGCGAATATTCCTCTTGAGATTACTTTCCCGCGAAAAAGTAAGCTCTGCCCTCTCGGAGAAATACTCTTCAGCTCCTAGGTGCCACGTCACGTCAGCCCACCTTCCGTCAGGGCGTGACAAGCTCACGGCACCGACAGACAGATCACCACCAGCAGCAGTATCCAGCATTCGTGATGCTGACGACCAGGAAAATTCCCCGAGCCCCAGAAGTGCACGCGTCGCGGGAATCTCGAGGCGTCACATGATGGATTCGACCGTCCACCAGCCGAGGCTCGATCTAGACTTACGACGTACGAGCCACACGATCTCGCTCCTGAAAGCTTCTAGGAGGTTCGCTGGAGCGTATCTATATATGTTATTTCAGGTCATCTGTACCTCGTATTTTCTCGTCTGTTCGTCGTTCCTCGTCGCCTGCTGCGTCTTAGTTCCTCTGCTCCTAGTTGAGCGTGGTCGTGGTTTAAAGCAAGTCAGCCGTTTATGACATGCAAGGACAGATCATGCAATCATCGGTCATGGGTAGGATGCTAGGATCGATCATGCGATCAGCCATGGATAGGCCTTTTACGATTTTTCCCGTCCTCAGGATGCTATCTTGGTTCATGTTGATTGGGATACCGTCCGCGTCTTACACCAAAAGTGAAGAACTCACTAAGGAAGCTGAGGCCGTTTTTCCGAGCGGGGCACCGTTCCCGAGAAAAGCGCTGCCTACTGCGTCGGGTTATCTGATCGTTAACGAAACCACGGGTGCGAAGATGTACTTCGCATACTACGAGGCAACCGAGCCGGATACGGCTCAATCCGATACGCCAATCATCCTCTGGCTTCAAGGCGGCCCGGGTTGTTCGAGCATGATCGGAAATTTCTACGAGCTAGGCCCTTATCGAATCACTGAGTCGCTCAATATCGAACCCAACCCCGCCCCCTGGAACCGTCGCTATGGTGTTCTTTTTATAGACAACCCCGTTGGTACGGGCTTTAGCGTAGCACCTTCAGATGCGGATATTCCTCTGGATCAGGATGACGTAGCGAAGGATCTGTACACCGCGCTCCGATCATTCTTCAATCTTTTCCCGCCATTTCGCCAAAGGCCGTTCTTTTTGGCAGGGGAGAGTTACGCTGGAAAGTACGTCCCCGCTTTAGGCTCTTTCCTTGCGGGGAAATTGGACTTGGCGCAGCAGCAGTTACGTCAGCGTCTGAAATTCAAACGCGACGGCGAGGGCGGGTTCAGGCATCCATTCCGGTTGGACGGGCTTATAATTGGTAACGGATTGACGCATCCGCGTACGCAGGTGCAGGCGCATGCGGATATCGCGTACAGCGCTGGATTGCTGGATCAGCAGCAGCGGGAGAGGGCCAAGGAGTGGGCGGAACGCGTCGTGGCGCATATTGACAATGAGGAATGGCAGGAGGCTTTCCAAGAACGGACGAACCTTGTCAACTGGATTCAGGTAGGGAGAGAGATTCAGGTAGGGAGAGAGATTCAGGTAGGGAGAGAGATTCAGGTAGGGAGAGAGATTCAGGTAGGGAGAGAGATTCAGGTAGGGAGAGAGATTCAGGTAGGGAGAGAGATTCAGGTAGGGAGAGAGATTCAGGTAGGGAGAGAGATTCAGGTAGGGAGAGAGATTAGGTAGGGAGAGAGATTCTTGTTCGGGAGAGAGATTCTTGTTCGGGAAGTCTCAAAGCTCACAAGGAAGAATGAAAGGAGGCGATCCAAGGGCGGACTAGCATTGTCAACTGGATTCAGGTCGTGAGAAATGTTGGCCAAAAGATAATTCGAGCAGCTGCAGATGGCGCTGGACCGTCTGTGAAGATATTCTTTCCATGGAGGGTTCTGGATCTTCTAAGGTTTAGAGTCGATTTCAACCTTAAACCCCGGTCCTTAGCCCTCCGTCCCACTCCTCTCCATCTCACGCCATGTCTTTCAAAATGATTTCAAATGATCCTCACCCCCACCCCTCCAACCCCTCCGCTTCTTCTGTGCCCTTCCCTCATTCACAGAACGTGAGTGGCATAGCAACTCCCTTGGACATCCGACGAACCCGCGCCTACCACCACAACAAGGACAAGCAAGAGTACCTTGCTCTATACCTCAACCGCCCGGAGATTAAAGACGTCCTTAAAGCCGACGCGGCCACCACCTGGGTCTCCTGCAGTCCTCGCGTGCGCAAGCATATGTCCAACGACACTATGAAATCCACTATGCACCAGTTGGAAGGGCTCTTACATCGCGTCCCGGTTCTGCTATACCAGGGGATATACGACATTAAAGACGGGGCTGCGTGCTCATTGGAGTGGATGGGGGAGATGGAGTGGAAGGGTAGGGAGCGGTTCTGGGCGGTGGAGAGGTGGTTGTGGGAGGTGGAGGGGGAGGTGGCGGGGTACTGGCGGGAGCATGACACGTTGACTCACGTGGTGTTGCACGGAGCAGGGCACGAGGTGCCTGCTGACCAGCCTCTGAACTCCCAGGTGAGTTGATAATAGTTGTTGTGAGGTTCCTCATAAAGAGGACGGCGAGGTTGTGGGGGGGAGCATGACATGGTGACGCATGTTGCGCTGCATGGAACCGGGTTTGAGGTGTTCGCTCACCAGCCTCTGAGCTCGCAGGTGAGCTGTTAGTACATGTTGTGCGGTACCTTCTAAAGAGGACGGCGAGGTTGTGTGATACTGGCGGGAGCATGACACGTTGACTCACGTGGTGTTGCACGGAGCAGGGCACGAGGTGCCTGCTGACCAGCCCCTCAACTCGCAGGTGAGCTGCTAGTGGATGTTGTGTGTCACCTTATAAAGAAGACAGCGAGGTTGTGGGGTAATGGCGGGAGCATGACATGCTGACTCCTGTGGTGTTGCATGGAGCGGGGCACGGGGTTCCTGCGGACCAGCCTCTGAACTCGCAGGTGAGCTGCTAGTAACTGTTCTGAGGCGTCTTATAATGAGTACAGAGGCGGAGTGAAAATTTGGGGCTTCGCATGGCTACTTATGCTGTGCTGCATAGGGCAAGGCACGGGGTGCCTGCTGATCAGCCGCTTTACTCCCAGGTGAGATTCCAGGAACAATGTCATCAGCCAAGATACTGTCTCTGGTTCTCTTCAATGCTCTCCTTCTCGTGAGGCGCCTCAAAAATCTTCTCTTGATGCGCCTAAATTAATCAGCCGCTTAACTCCCAGGTGAGGTTCCAGGAACAATGCCATCAGCCCAGATACTGTCTCCGGTTCCCTTCAATGCATTCCTTCTCCACCCCCCCTCCACGATCCACCCCACAACGCTTGATACTGGTGTGGAATAGCAAGCACCGTGCCACAGCCAGAAAAATCAAGCTTCTTGTACTTTCGTCCGTTCTTCCCCCCTTTCACAACTCTTCCCCCAACTCTCCCACTCGCCACACCGCCCGGCCTTTTTTCTCCTCAGCCCCTCATCCCCTGCGCCACCCTTGCAGCACATGATCTTAACGTGGATCAGCAAGCATCTTGCCACGGCCAGGAACATCAAAGCTCCTCGCTCCTCTTTCCAGTCCGTCAGAAACCCCCAATCCCCCCCACCTCCCTCCTCTCCCCCACCTCCCTCCTCTCCCCCACCTCCCTCCTCTCCCCCACCTCCCTCCTCTCCGCCACCTCTCCCCCCCATTGCAGCGCATGATCGAATCGTGGATCAGCAAGGAGCTTGCCACAGCCAAGAAGATAAAAGTTCCTTGCTCCTCTTTCCACTCCGCCAGACCTTCCCCCCTTCTCCCCCACCTCTCTCCTCTTCCCAACATCTTCCCCCCATTGCAGCGCATGATCGAATCGTGGATCAGCAAGGAGCTTGCCACGGCCAGGAAACTCGAGTTTGTCATGGGGGAGGTGTTATCTGACGACGATCGCAGGGAGGTAGATGTGGGGACGGCGGATGGGGGGGTAGAGGGGGGTGCAGAGGGGACTGGGGAGGAGGAGGAGGGGGGAAAGGGAGGGGATGATTACGCGGGGGCAATGATGGCGGATATAATGAAAGGGTTTGTAGAGGAGATGGAGAAGAGGGGGGTGGATTGGAGTAAGGTTGGTCCTGACGGTGAGGGGTTTGAGTTCGAGGGGTTTGAACCCGAGTGGTTCGAACAGGACAATGAGGTGGTGGATGGGAGTGGGGAGGGGGAAGGAGGGGAGGAAAATGGGGAAGGGGCGGAAGGGGGGCACGAAGGGGAGGGGGAGGAAGAGGGGGGAGGGGGAGCGGAAGAGAGTGATGAGATGGAGGGGGTGGAGGGGGAGGGGGAGGTAGGGGTTGAGGGGGTGGAGGGTGGGAAGGGCGGGAAGCTGGAGGGGATGGCTGGGGGAGGAATAGAGGCTATGGAGGGGAAGGCGGACAAAGAGGAAATGCGCGATTTGTGATTGGCAAAGATGTGACACAAATAGATGTGATGTAGGGAGATTGTACTGATGACGAGCGGGGGGATGAAATGTTAACTACGGTACATACTACAAATGTTTCAGGGCCTTGGTCAGCGTACAGGTGCGAGATACAAACTTGAGATGTCTTGGACTGCCATTTTGGGAATGTGAGGCCAGAGATTATCATCTAGGGGATTTGTGTTTGGCAAGATTGAGTAAACGTTAGTGTTATTGCCAAAAAGCACTGTTCTCATTACATCAGCAGCCAGAGCAAAGCAACAACAAATGCTTTGACAAAATATGAAAAACTCTTGGCTTTCGGTTCGGGCAGTGCAGCACACACATGACCCTACTCCACAATGTTGGGCTAAAAAGACCCTTAGGTTCTTTTCAAGGCTAAGACCCTGGGTATGAATGTTGTAATTGCGGAAGCGTTTAATGACAAAATATTGAACCACATTGCGCTGGTGCGTGGGGGCAAGATAGATTGATTAAAGCAAAGAGATACAAGCTTTTATATTATTACAAGAGAATACGGAAGGTTTAACTAACTGCTTATTTGTAACTGCAATTGTAACTGCTGCTGTTGCGGTTCGATACAGTCACGACTCGGGCAACTGCTCAATAGCGAGTCAGTTGTGTGTCCTTGCTGTCGCGCTGTATTCCGGCGAGTCAAAGGTCGCTGACCTTTGACCTTCGCGTAACCTCCAGCTGTTACGTTTTGTCAACCTCCTCGGTTGACTCGCCGTTGCTTCGTTGTAACTCGCTTCGTTTACAGTTCGATGTTCCGACACATCAGAAGCGTTAAATTACTTGTTTCCAACACTCCCCTTCGCTTCTGGAGTGTCGTTGCTGGTGACGTGGCCTTGTCCAGTCAGCAACATGCAGTACTCTAACTTCTGCTTTTCGAATTTCGTGGTCAAGTAATTTGCTGCCTTCTCGGACGTGGGGCAGTATGATAGTTCGAGTCTTCCTTTCTCGATCTCGTCCTTCACGAAGAAGTACCGCAGAGCGATGTGCTTTGTCCGGTTTGCGAATCCGCTCTTGTTTGCTATGCGAATTGCCGACTGATTGTCGCAGAAGAGGGAGAAGTTGGGTAACTGGGCCAACCTTGCTTCTTCCAGCAGTTCGCGAAGGTACAGTCCTTCCTTGGTGGCTGAGCAGAGTGCGATGTATTCTGCTTCGGCTGAGGAGAGAGCAATTAGCTCTTGCTTGCTCGACTGCCATGAGATAGGCCCAATAGGTTCGAGTCGGTAAATGTAGTTGGTGCGCGATCGTCTGTTGTCGGAATCGCTGGCGTGGTTGGCGTCTACATAGCCGATTAGCTTAGGTGTCGAGGTTCCGCTTTTATGGTAGGTTAGACCGATCGTCGGGGTGCTGATGAGGTAGTGGCGAGCGCAATCGAGCTCGGCCATATGATCTGCTTCAGGCTTCTTGACGTAGGTGGCGAGTTGGCTCGTCGAGTACGATAGGTCCGGCCGGCAGGTAACAACAGCGAAGAGCAGACATCCCTGCTTTCGTTGGTAGTCGCGTATGCCGGCGCGTTTGAGCAGAGCGGAGGCTTCCTTACGATTTCCGTCGGTGTAGCGATAGGTGTCAATCTATATATGCATTCTATATGTGTAGGCTGTAGTGGGGTAGCTGATATGGGGTATAGCCCCTTTAGGGTTTCATACTTGTACCCAACTTTCATCTAGTTCATTCATTCCTGCCTGTAGTTTCTGACATGGTTTCTGAGCAATAAGTCCGTAGGACCGTTTTTTTTTTTTTCGGGCCCACCTACCGTTGCGGTTTCTGAGCTGCCCCACGTCTTGACTGCGCTGCGCCACCCGCGCGCGCCCTGCTTTGCCTGCGTTGCGCCGCCCGCGCGCGCCCTGCCTAGCCTCCGTGACGTGCTACGCTGCGCGCCGTCCTGCAGCCTTCGTGCTGCCTGTTGCTGCCCCGCGTTGCGCTGCCCCGCGCACGCCCTGCCCTGCCCTGCGCCAGCGCCCTGCCCTGCGCCAGCGCCCTGCCCTGCGCCGGCGCCCTGCCCTGCGCCAGCGCCCTGCCCTGCGCCAGCGCCCTGCCCTGCGCCAGCGCCCTGCCCTGCGCCAGCGCCCTGCCCTGCGCCGGCGCCCTGCCCTGCGCCGGCGCCCTGCCCTGCGCCAGCGCCCTGCCCTGCGCCAGCGCCCTGCCCTGCGCCAGCGCCCTGCCCTGCGCCAGCGCTTTGCCCTACGCCCGCGCTGCTGCCCTGCGCGTTGCACCCTACGGCAGTCCGCGCGTCGCGCCCTGCGGCAGCCCGCGCGTTGCGCCCTACGGCAGCCCGCGCGTCGCGCGCTGCTGGCCCGCGCGTCGCGCCCTACGGCAGCCCGCGCGTCGCGCGCTGCTGCCCCGCGCGTCGCGCCCTGCTGCCCTGCGCGTCGCGCCCTGCTGCCCTACACAGCGCGGGCCTGCTACCCGCGCAGCCCAGGCCGAGCCGAGCCACCCTATCCGACCCGATCCGCCCTCCTGCTCGTGCTACTACTGCTGCTGGTGGAGGTGCTGCAGCCTAGCCTCACCGGGCCGCTCTACTGCTGTTGCTGCTGCTCGTGCGCCTCCTCGCTTACCCGCTATGACTTCCCTTCGTAGTAGCGGTGGGAGTGGTGACGGCGGTGGTGGCAGCAGTGGGAGTGGTGGCGGCCGTAGTAGCAGTCGCTGTGGAGCTGTTCGGTGGGGAGTGTCTGGCGGTGGTCAGATACAGCTGCAGCGGCGTCCGCGCGAGACCCTTACGCCCCAGCAGCTTCGTGAGTGGTACGCCAGGTGGTGTGCTGGCGGCGGCCGTCGTGGCAGTCGCGGTGGAGCTGGTCAGTGCGGGGTTCCTAGCGGTGGCCAGATGCAGCTGCAGCGGCGTCCGAGCGAGACCCTTACGCGCCAGCAGCTTTGTGAGTGGTACGCTCAGAGTGGGGGGTGTAGGAGTACTGCCCGCTGCCCGTACGTCATTCGCACAGGTGATCGGGCTGGTCAGACTTGCAGGACACTCTCTCACAGACTGTCTCGCTGCTTCCCCGTCTGTTTGATTGCGTAGGTGCTGCTTACTGGTGCTGCTCGTAGAAGGACATGAAGGAGAAGAATTTCTCCATCATGTTTGGATCGAAGCCGGTTGCCTGGTTCGCAGGTGTTTCAGTAGACTCAGCAGCTGGTCTTGTCGCCGTGCCTTATTCTGTCTGTAGGCCAGAGGCTGGAGGTGGAGTAGGAGTAGTGCCGAGAGAGGAGCTTCTCTCCTTTTGTGCTGCCATACCTTCTGTTGTTGTAGGAGTGTTGATGAAGTTGGATCTTGCCTTGTGAGCTCTCATACCATGTTGGGCTAAAAAGGCCCTTAGGATCTTTTCAAGGCTAAGACCCTGGGTAGGAATGTTGTAATCGCAGAAGCGTTTAATGACAAAATATTGAACCACCTTGCGCTGGTGTGTGAGGGCAAGATAGATTGATTAAAGCAAAGAGATACAAGCTTTTATATGATTACAAGAGAATACGAAAGGTTTAACTAATTGCTTATTTGTAACTGCAATTGTAACTGCTGCTGTTGCGGTTCGATACAGTCACGACTCGGGCAACTGCTCAATAGCGAGTCAGTTGTGTGTCCTTGCTGTCGCTCTGTATTTTGGTGAGTCAAAGGTCGCTGACCTTTGACCTTCGCGTAACCTCCAGCTGTTACGTTTTGTCAACCTCCTCGGTTGACTCACCGTTACTTCGTTGTAACTCGTTTCGTTTACAATTCAATGTTCCGACACATCAGAAGCGTTAAATTACTTGTTTCCAAGATCGAGTGACCCTGCCATAGTAACCCTGGTGGCCTGATAGCATCAGGTCTCTAAAGCCTAGTAAAACTGGTTGTTTGGGTGATTGCCCAAGGGCTCTGAAACCTAGATACCCTAATCCATCAGGTATTTGGCCAAGCCCTCAACAACCACTTCCGCTTCACTCGTAAGCACAGGTTTCTCGAATATGCCGATCACAATTGCGCCAACGATCTTCTTAATGTAGCAGCCAAGTCTCTGCAACCAACCACATGGTATTGCTTGTACTCAGGAAACAAAAAAAAGGCCGCAGAAATTAAGCGGAAGCAAATGCGTGTGCAGCCGTTTCAATGCTTTAGTGCCGGGTAGTGACAACTTGTGAGAATTCTCAAGACGGATTTCAACATAGTGGACGCAAATGCATGTACAGTACCTCTCCAAGGCACTCCCAACGGTCGTGAATGATACCTGCGTCATTCCCCTCCAGCCTGTACGTTTTCCCACCCAGCCATAGCCCGTTCGACTGAGCCACATTTGGGTTTCCAATTTCCTGCATAATTTCCTGCACATTGCAGCACAGCGTGACTACTAGCTCCACTCGTTTGACTTTAGCACATCTTTCTCGCAGGGCAACCTATACGAGGAGATCTGGTTACGTCGCCCACCTGGTGTCACTGGGTCGTTCCCGCCTGGTACCCAGTGGAGCCTCCGGCGGCCAGATTACGGTCTCCGCCAGGCACCCCGCGAGTGGCACGACACACTGAGGACAACACTTGCGGCTCTTGGGTTTGCTCCTTCGACCGCTGACCCCTCACTGTTTCTACGCACCGTCACTTCTCTGTCGTCGTTCTGCATCCTCGTGTATGTCGACGACTTGGTCTTTGCTACTGTTGACACTGAGGCACTGGCCCTTGTGAAGTCAGAGCTGCAGAAGAGACACACCTGCACTGACATTGATGAGCTGCGCAACTATCTTGGCTTGTAGATCACTTTGGACAAAGCACGACGCACCATCACTCTGACTCAGTCACACATGGTGCACCAGGTCCTTCAGCGCTTCGGCTTCCAGTTCTCTTTGTCACAATCCACTCCTCTGCCTACAGGCCACTCGCTCTCAGCTCCACCTTTGGACGAGTCCGTAGAGCCGAGTGGTCAGTATCCAGAGCTTGTGGGTTGCCTCATATACCTGATGACCTGCACTCGACCTAACCTTGCGTACCCTCTCAGCATCCTGGCACGCTACGTTGCGCCCGGGAGACACCGACTAGAGCACTGACGGGCTGCTAAGAGGGTGCTGCGTTACTTGTGCAGTACGTCGGGCGTGGGGCTTGTGCTTGAAGGACGGGGTCTAGTTGTACTCACTGGACACTCGGATGCTTCTTGGGTAGACGATCAGGTGACTCAGCGGTCGTCACAGGGTTACACTTTCAGCCTTGGCTCCGGTTCAGTTTCTTGGAGGTCTACCCGCTCGTCTTCTGTTCTCAGCTCCAGTTGTGAGGCTGAGATCTACGCGGGGGCCATGGCTGCACAGGAGTTACGCTGGCTGACCTACCTGCTGACTGACTTGGGAGAGCGGCCTCGTTCTCCTCTAGTTCTGTACGTCGACAACAAGGCCATGATTGCCTTGTGTTAGGAGCACAGACTAGAGCACAGAACGAAGCATATCGCTCTGCGTTACTTCCTCGCACGAGAGTTGCAGCAGCGTGGTCAGCTTCGTCTTGCTTAGGTGACAACTCGGGCCAACACTGCTGATAATTTCACCAAGGCACTGGTGTCTGGTGATCATCAGCGCTTCTACAGTTCTCTAGGCCTTGTGCCTACTCTGCCTCACTTGCTTACTTCTTGCCTTGTTCTCTATACCTGCTTGTTTTGCCACTTCATAACTCTGCATGTGAACTGGCCTTATGGCCTCTTACTTGTGCTCAGACTGTGTGGTGACTTTGTGATCCACCCTGAGCTTTGCTTTGCTTTGTTCTCTTGCTTGCTAGGTCTTGTGACCATTGGTTGATCTTGTTATCCCCCACTTTGCCTATGTTTGTAGGCTGTAGTGGGGTAGCTTACATGGGGTACAACTCATTCTAGGGTTTCTACTTGTATCCCAACTGTTTCTAGTTCATTTATTCCTGCTCGAGATTCCGACACAGATTGGGTAGAATAAGCTACTACAAATATGTTTGGCGTACATATACTAGTGCCTGACATTCCTATTAAATATGCCGCTAGTGCTGCTTGCAATGCCTTGCATAGTCAGTAGTAGTTGTTGTAGTAGTAGTTGTTGTTGTTGTTGTCGTTGTTGTCGTCGTCGTTGTCGTCGTTGTCGTCGTTGTCGTCGTTGTCGTCGTTGTCGCCGTTGTCGCCGTTGTCGCCGTTGTCGCCGTTGTCGCCGTTGTCGCCGTTGTCGCCGTTGTCGCCGTTGTCGCCGTTGTCGCCATTGTTGTTGTTGTTGTTGTTTTTGTTGTTGTTGTTGTTGTTGTTGTTGTTGTTGTTGTTGTTGTTGTTGTTGTTGTTGTTGTTGTTGTTGTTGTTGTTGTTGTTGTTGTTGTTGTTGTTTTTTTTTTTTTTTTTTTTTTTTTTTTTTAGGTAGTCTGACTCGAATCAGATTTACTTGCATGTGGGTACAAGAACAAGGCGACTTTCACACAAACACCCTTATTGCCATAGCAGCCAGTGCTGCTTCACTCCTGAACAACCTCATCCTCTGCAACGCCTGCTACTGTGACACCCTCTGCTGCACATGCTGCTGTCACACCCTCTGCAGCACCTGATACTGTCACACCCTCTGCAGCACCTGCTCCCGTCACACCCTCTGTAGTCACAACCTTGAAAGTCACCCTCTGGAGCGCACCATCTACAGTTCCACCCTCTACAGTCCCACCATCTAGAATCACACCCTATACAGTCCCACCCTCTGGAATCACACCCTCCATAGTCACACCCTGCTGCACAGTGACACCCATCGGAGCCACACCATCTACAGTCACACCCTCTAGAGTGAACCCATCAAGAGCCACAATGCACTCCAGCATCATCCTCTGCAGCGCATGCTGCTGTCACACCCTATACACTGACCCCCTTTGAAGCCACACTCAATAGAGCCACATCCTCCTCAATCACTCCCTCTAGAGTCAACCCATCAAGCGGCACTAGGTCCTCCAGCATCCAAGCATCCAGCCCAGCATTGCCTGACTCTGTAGATGGAGCAGCAGAAAACTCCTGGATGCGACTCAGCATCGCATCCCACTTCTCTGCATCCCCTTGCATCCCTTCCTTCCTAAACTTCTCCCCACGCTCCCCTTCCTCCCCTGTCTCTCCAGATTGCCCTGCCGGCTTCCTGTTCGCGGCACACCCAAAGCCATCTGAGTGTAGCGGCATCCTCTCAAGAACATTTGGGAAGCCAGTTGGGAAGCCAGTTGGGAAGCCAGTTGGGAAGCCAGTTGGGAAGCCATTCAGAAAGCCCGGGAAGCCGTTTGGGAAGCCGTTTGAGAAGACATTTGGGAAGCCATTGGGGAAGCCGTTAGCAAAGCCAATCTCGTCTACAATCAGCTCTGATCAATCATCTGCTCCTCCTGCGACCAGTGCCTCTTCAAGAGCATCTCCAATCCGCCCTGCCAGGTTGCTTGAGTTTGCCATGACCTGCATCTCTTCCAGAGCATCTGGAAGAAGCAGCAACGGAGGCTGATGTGTGATCTCTGGAGCAGCAGGAGCATCCCGAAGCAGCACTGCCATGTTTCTTGCTCCTGCAGTGACCCGTGTCTCTTCCAGAACATTCCGAAGAAGCAAAGGGTTTTTTGTGATCTCTGGAGCAGCAGGGGGGTCTTGAAACAGCGTTGCCAGCTTGCTTGCTCCTGCCGTGACCCGTGTCTCTTCCAAGGCATTCCTGAGCACCAAAGGCTCTCCCTCTGTGATTTCCACTGCATCCCCACTCAGCACAGTCAGTTTTTTTGCACCTGCTGCGATCTGTGACTCTTCCAGAGAATCCCTAAGCAGAAAGGCTCTCCAACTTCAATTTCTGGAGCATTAGGGGCATCCCGGATCAATGCTACTAGATTTCCCGCTCCCCCTGTCACCAATTCCTGCTCTTGCAGCAAATGCTTTCCACATCATCATCCTCTGCAGTTCTTGCTCTCATAGCCTCTGTAATCACACCCTTTGCTGTCACAGCGTTCACAGTGACAACCTCTGGAGCCACACCCTCCATAGACACACCATTAGGAGCCACACCCTCCATAATCATACCCCGCAGTCATCCATCAAGGGGCATTATGTCCTCCAATATCCAAGTGTCCATCCCATCATTGCCCGACTCTGAGGATGCAGTAGCAGCAACCTCCTGCATGTGACTCAGCACCACATTCCACTCCTCTGCATCCTCTTGCATCCCTTCCTCTTCTTTCTTCATTGAATTCTCGCAACGCTCCCCTTCCTCCCCTGTCTCTCTGGACTGCCCTGCCGGCTTCCTGTCACCGGCACACCCAAACCCATCTGAGGGTAGCGGCATCCTCTCGGATCGTAGCTCATGCTCGTCTCCAATCAGCTCTGCCCGATCATCTACTCCTCTTGCGATCAGTGCTCCATCTCCTCCAATCAACGCTGCCAGATTTCTTGCTCCTCCCGCGATCCGTGCCTCTCCCAAAGCATTTTCAAGCACCAAACGCTCAACCTCTGTGATTTCCAGAGCATCCCCAATCAGCACTGCGAGGTTGCTTGCTCCTCCCGCTACCGCTCCCTCTTCCCGAGCATCCCCGCGCAGCAAGCGCTCTCCATCTGCCTCATCTGCCATCACCGAACCATCAGGGGTGTTCCCAATCAGCACTGCCAGATTGCTTGTCCCCGCCGTGACCCGTGTATCCACCAGAGTATCCCCAAGCACCAAAGGCTCTCCTCCATCCCCAATCAACGCTGCTAGATCTCCCGCTCCCCCCATCACCAACTCCTGCTCTTGCAGCAAACGCCTCCCACTAGCGATCTCCGGAGCAACAGGGGCAGCAAGCTGGGAGCCATGAGCCGTGAACTTATAGCTGGCAGGAGAAGGGTAAGCAGGTTCTGCGAATGCACATCCCCATGCTGCTCTGTTGGGATCTCCTGCAGCCACACATGCACTCTCTCTTGAGTCGAGAGCCATCATGCATGTGTTCCCTGCATTCGCACACACACTTTCGCTTGAAATCAGATTCATGAAGTATCCACATGCAAAATGATCCTCGCCCTCCCTTCCATCCTCCCTTCCATCCTCCCCTCCATCATTGCCCTTCCCAATCCCCTTCGCACTCCCCTCCTCGGCTTCTTCTCGGTCCTCCTCCTGGTCCCGCTTATCCTGCTCCTTCCCATCCACACTCCTCGCAGAATATGGCTCTTTTGATTCTGCCCCATTCATGCTGACATTGCAGGACCCTTCCCATACAGGAGCATCATTTCTAGGGCACGACGACCCTTCCCCACCCTCACCACCACTGCACATCCCACCCACTTTTTCATCATTCTTATCACCACAAGCAGAATCAAAACCCCAACGTACATCCACAACTCCTTTGGAGGGTCTTCTCCTAACAGCCCTCTCCCTGTCATAATCCCTCTCCCCACCACTGCCTGCCTGCTCCTCGGGCAGCGGAAAATTCGTCTTTGCGCGGGGCCCGCGGAGCTCCCGGGCAGCTTGGTCGAATGCGCGGGCAGCAGCTTCAGGAGTGGAAAATGTTCCGAGCCACTTGCGCACATTGTTAGCTGTGTCCTCTATTTCTGCCACCCAGTGGCCTGTCTTTCTCTGCCTCACTCCGCGGTATTTGGGGAAAGGAGTAGAGAGAGGTGGGGACTTGCGTTTCTGCTGCCTACACTGCTGCTGTTGCTGTTGCTGTTGTTGTTGCTGTTGCTGTTGCTGTTGCTGCTGCTGCTGCTGCTGCTGCTGCTGCTGCTGCTGCTGCTGCTGCTGCTGCTGCTGATGCTGCTGCTGCTGCTGCTGCTGTCGCTGCTGCTGCTGCTGCTGCTGCTGCTTCTGCTTCTGCTGCTGCTGCTGCTGCTGCTGCTGCTGCTGCTGCTGCTGCTGCTGCTGCTGCTGCTGCTGCTGCTGCTGCTGCTGCTGCTGCTGCTGCTGCTGCTGCTGCTGCTGCTGCTGCTGCTGCTGCTGCTGCTGCTGCTGCTGCTGCTGTGTTTTCTGGTCTTGCGCCTCCACTGCAGTCTGTTCCTGCTGCTGCTGCTGCTGCTGCTGCCTCTGCTTGTGCTTTCTTTTCAGTTGCCTGTGAGAGACGTGATCTTCCTCTATAAGTGTTAGCAGGAGTGTTGAAAACACATCTCAACGATCTGCGCCGTCCGTTATGTCTGCGTCTCTCCTGCGGCCAATCTACAGCAGAATGGACTTGGTTCTGAGTGGTAATACTAGTAGCTGCTACTGGTGGCACCTGTGGAGTCAATATGCTTGCCACACGGGCAAGGTTCAGTAGTAACTCCGTTTCCAGCCCATGTTCTTTATTCCCTCGCGCTGAAATCTGGCAGCAGGAATCGAACCCAGGACCTCCAAGCGTTGGAGCAGACAAGGTGGGGTTGGGGCTGCTATTGTAAGCAGCTGGAGCCTCCAGCTGGCTGTGAAGATGAGGGTTTCCATCTGCTTTTTGCAACCTGTCCGCCAAAAGGTGTGTGAGAAGATTCGAGAGCGCGAGAAACGCTTGTTTGAGAGCGACATTCAATCCCGAATCAGAGTCAGATCCGTAGAGGTTCTGCACGCCCGCATTACCTTCTTCTCCCAGCCTCGCCGAAGTGTGGTCATTCAGCTTGTGCGACGAGGATTCCTCGCCGGAATGCTCTCCGCTCGCTGGGTGGGAATCGTCCATAACCATTGCTAGCTCTTCTGGAGTTTGCCGTACGCTCGGAGCGTCAATTTGAAGACTGAAGAGGAGAGGAGACAAAGACTACTAGTAGTAGTAGTACATGCGAGATTTCCAATAATCTCTCTAAATAAACAGCCTGTTTACAACTTCCTGACTCACCCACCAGCAGTCTGAAGACGCACCCCCCCTTCAAGGACGGGATCTAGAAGGCCCATCCACTTCCTTGGCACGGACTAGATCCATTTTTTTCTCTCTCTCTCATCTCGATCTACCAGCCAATGAGGATAATGATGTGCTGGGGCCGCCGTTGTTCTTTGGAGTGCCCCAAACTCACGTTATCCCTAAGTAATCTACCCAACCATTTTAGATCTTAAGATGACCGCTCTAATACGTGATCCACCTCATTGAACCGCACTCAGATGAATTGGGCCTCGCGCATGTGAAAAAAGTGTGGCACCAATTGCAGCCGGGCAACTGAACTTGAAGTACAGTATCCCCCTGGGGGGCTCCGCTGGTATCCTTCCGCCATCCTTGCTGTGCTACACACGATGCTCAACTGCTGCGCATGAATGTGACTAATCGCTGTCAAAACCCTGCTCACGAACAATTGGTGACGGAAAGATGCACCCTGTTTAAAAGCTCCCCAAACAATCTGGGATGGCTATGAACCAATGGTAACGAAGGAACTGAAGTCGAATTTTGCAGGGACCAAAGTAAAAAAGTCAACGAGTAGTTACAATGTTTTCTATAAGCCCTTTTTGCTAGCTGCAACATCACGAAACCTCCGCGAAATGCAAGAAACACTTACACGCCAAAAAGGGTGAGGCAACTATGGGGGACTCTCTCGAGCATCGCGAGTACGACGCTCGTCGTAGTGTTGGAACGTGTTGGGACTGTGCTGGTCGTCATAGTGGATGCGACCATATTCTCCGGGAAGAGTTGACCACGACCTGGCGCTGTAGCGACTTTCCAAGTTCTTGTCCACTTGCACTCGCGAAATAAGCTCAACAAACTCTGTTGAGGCGTGGACTTTGAATCAGGTCCACGATAACATCCACATTTTAGCGGTCAGCAAGGTTTCTTTCAAAAAGCTCAACTGGTATTTTACTACCTTTTCAAGTACAGCTGATGCTCACCCCATGCACGCGAATTTGCCTTGCGCCGGATGGATACGCTGCACCCGAGGTTGTTTCCCCAGCTTCATGCACCTACATTACAAGCGCGTCGCGTGGTTATCAACCAGTAGTAACGAACAGACCGACGTCAAACTAGGTACAGACCGAAGTCAAGCAGAGGAGACTGAAGTCAAACTAGGTTACAGATCTTGTTTATAAGCACATGCGAATCATTTTTAGCTAGCTGCGAATTGCCGAAACTTATGCGAAATGCTCGTGACAGCTTATACGCCCCCTTCGTAAGGCAACCGGGAGGGGCTCAAACAGGCATCAGGTGTAGTACTTGTTGGAATATTGGGATACAAGTGGAACTCTCGGACTAGATTTGGACATGAGGATTGTACCTAGATTGCGCTCAACTTGAGCAGGCAAAATGGAAAATGTACTTTTTGGTAGGGGTGCTTTTTGTAAGCGAGTCGCACAATGCTAGGATTACAGCGCAGCATCGCACAACGGCAAATTTCACACGTCACAGGCCCATTTTGCGTGCCGACTCGTTGACACCTACACTCCGAGTTCGAGGTCAACCAGCAGTTGTTGACGGGAGTCAGCGAACGACCTCCTTACCCATTTGAGAACGCGATTTTTGTGCCACGTGCAAGAACATCGATTGGCTGACAGCTTAGATAAAAAGGAGGAAAGGGTCCTCCTGGTGTGTGCTGCTGTGCGATTTTTTGGGTCAGCTTTCCGTTCCCCTGCGGGCCAATGAGCGGTGGTACGACTCCCGTCAACATAAATGTGCCCGTAAGTGGACATCGTCAACACTCCAGCAAAATGTCAATGATGCTACAATACAAACCGCATTCCAGACACACCTGGGGTCCCACAGTCCAACACTGCTCGTTTGAATACACCTGATTTTTTGTTTGGAACATCCATGGTTACCTTGTGCAGAGGTTCTTGCATCTGGCAGAGATTTCGTCGAGTCGCAGCTAGCAAAAAATGATTCGTTTGTGCTTATCAAAAACATTTGTAACCTATCCGTTGAAATTTGACTTCTGTCTCTCCAGTTTGACATCAGTCTCTTCGATACTATTGGTTCAGAACTACTGCAGCTTGCGCGAGGTGTCTGTAACGTAGGTGCAACTAGCTGATAGAAAAAAACCGGGCGCAGGCTTTCTAAAAGGAAAGACCAAATTCGCGTGCAGCGGCTGGGCATCATGTGTATGTACAGTCACTCTGGTGGAAACCTGCACCCATTTGCAAATGCAAAAAAGGGTGTTAAAAGTACTGCACCAGCTCGACGTCGAAGTATGTCGGTGAATCCTGACGGTTGGAACCGTAGATCCGAGGGTTGACATTCACCGACATCTCTCGACGTCGAGGGATGCAGTACTTTGAACACGCTTTAAGGGCTACGGCTCTCTCATTTTAGTCCGCTCGATCCGGTTAGTTACTGAATGGGAAAATATGTCAATGGTAACTTACATGGGGAACTATAACGCGTACAGTAACGATTTCAACGCATTTGGTAACTCGCTTAACGCGTTTGGTAAGTCGCTTAACACGTTTGGTAACTCGCTTAACGCATTTGGTAACTCTACACTAGCAGCCCATCACGCGAATGGTAACTACATGAATTTCCTGCTGAAATTTTCCTCACAATAAGAAATTTATCAAAGTTTGAGAGCTTTTACGCACATTATTATCTTTCGTGAACAAGTCTCGCCGCGAATTTGAAGGACCCCGTTTGTTTTCATACCACGGACCAGAAAGTTTCAGAGCCATTTTATATATATAGGTAACTCATACAAAAATGGACAAAATCATATTTTTGATAGCATGATTGCGGACTTGCAAAAGGATAAAAAAACATTTCCCGAAAGGACATTGGGAATTTTACCTTTTTTTTAATAATGCAACGTCGGAAAATTTTTGCATGTGGGGAAAGTAAACCTTTTTAAAATTCCATCTTTCATTCTTTAAATAAAGATCCATAAACGCCTGGTTGCAAGAAGTTTAGGGTTGTTGCTCTCAAATTCATGGTTGTTGCTCTCAAATTTATTTGCCATCTGAAAGGGATATAGATTTGTTTGCCCCGGCTGCACGATAGAATAAAGTACAAAACGTTTGCGGAAAAAGCGCCAAAATATTATTTATGTCTGAACAACTGTTTTCATAACGCTTACGTTTTAGAAATTATCTGGGTTGAAAATCGGAAAGTGTGTCAGGATTTCGGAAAGTTTGTCAGAATTTCGGAAATCGTGTCAGAATCTCGGAGAGTGTGTCAGACGTTTCTACTTCACGATTCGTCAATTTATTCTGACGCGAGCGGGAAAAACCAGAATCAGGCTCAATTTCGGCGGGAATTTCATGTAGTTACCATTCGCGTGATGGGCTGCTAGTGTAGAGTTACCAAATGCGTTAAGCGAGTTACCAAACGTGTTAAGCGACTTACCAAACGCGTTAAGCGAGTTACCAAACGCGTTGAAATCGTTATCGTACGCGTTATAGTTCCCCATGTAAGTTACCATTGACATATTTTCCCTTACTGAATGGGCAAGAAACAGTGTTGAACATGAACAACAAGACATGTACAATGCACAGTGCTGACAAGATAGAACAAGGATTGTGATCCACTTAGGGCGGAAGTTGTTAAACTATCATAGTGTAAAGTTCATACTACAGCTTTCTTGACCAAGCACCTCAGCAACGAGTACAGGATCAACTGCTGTTTCGACCGTTACTGCCGACAACGGATTCGATTATATATATATACATATATATATCTGTCTGTCCTCTCACTACCGCCTCCATCCATTGATGAACAGCACCTAATATACAATTTTCTGGGAAAGAGGGAATCATATATGGGGAGATGGGGGGTATAATAAAAACAGGGCTCAATGAAGGAAAAGGAAACTAGGCGAGCAATTACTGCTGCCACGCAGTGTCATCACTACTATAGGAAATCTTTAACAGAAGTTCAGCAACAATTGCTGGTGTACTCCTAAGCTTCATTGTCCTCTGGTGCTGCTGTCACACCCAGTACATTGACACCCTTTGAAGTTGCGCCGCACCCTCCACAGTCACACCATTTGGAGCCACGCCCTCTACAGTCACACCCCTTACAGTCACACCCTGTAAAGTCAACCCATCAAATGCCACTCTGTTTCTACCATCATCCTTTGCGGCACCTGCTTCTGTCACAGCCTCTGCATTGACCCCCTTTTTAGCCGCGCCCTCCAGTCACACCATTTGGACACACACCCTCCATAGTCACACCCTGTAGAGTCATCCCATCAAGTGCCACTATATCCCCTAGCATCCAACTGTCAATCCCAACATTCTCCGACTCAACAGATGCAGCGGCAGCTACCTCCTGCATGTGGCTCAGCACCGTATCCCACTCCTCTGCATCCCCATGCACCCCTTTTCCTCCTCCCTGCTTCCCCTTCTCCCCTTCCTCCCCTTCCTCTCCAGACTCCCCAGCCAGCTTCCTGTCCTCGGCACACCCATAGTCTTCTGAACGTAGCAGCATCATCCTCTCGGGGTGACCACTTGAAAGGCCCTTCGAGAAGCCAACCAGGAAGCCATTCGGAAACTCTAAAACATCTGCAATTAGCTCTGCGAGATTACCTGATCCTCCCACGACCGGTGCCGGTTTCAGAGCATCTGCAACTCCTAGAGAATCTCCAAGCAGCAAACACTCTCCATCTGCCAGTTTGGGAGCATCGGGACCACCTCCGGTCAACGCTGCCAGATCTCCTGCTCCTCCCGTCAGCGATTCCTCCTCTAGCAGCAAGCTCTTGTCATATGCAATTACTGGAACGTCAGGGGGGGAAAGTGTGGCGCCAGGAAGTGTGAAGTCAGGAAGTGTGAAGTCAGGAAGAACTGTGCTTTCACAGCTCGGTTGAGCCCCCCTGCAGCTCGGTTGAGCCCCCCTGCAGCTCGGTTGAGCCCCCCTGCAGGTCGGTTGAGCCCCCCTGCAGGTCGGTTGAGCCCCCCTGCAGGTCGGTTGAGCCCCCCTGCAGGTCGGTTGAGCCCCCCTGCAGGTCGGTTCACAGCTGACAGAAGGAGGGTAAGCTGGTTGGGTGGCAAATGCACATGCCCATGCCGCTCCGTGGAGCCCTGCTGCAGCCGCACATGCACTCTGGCTTGAGTCCAGAGCCATCAAGCATGTGTTCCCTGCATTTGCGCTTGCGCTTTCGCTTGAATCCAGAGCCATGAAGCTTGTGTTCCCTGCAGCCGCACATGCACTCTGGCTTGAGTTCAGAGCCATCAGGCTTGCGTGCCCTGCGTTTGCGCTTGCGCTTTCGCTTGAATCCAAATCCATGAAGCATCCACGTGCATACTGATCCTCATCCTCCCTTCCATCCTCCCCTCCATCCAACCTTCCATCCTCCCTTCCATCCACCCCTCCATCCAACCTTCCATCCTCCCTTCCATCCACCCCTCCATCCAACCTTCCATCCTCCCTTCCATCCACCCCTCCATCATCCTCCTCCCCACTCCCCTCAGCACTCCCCTCCCCACTCTCCTCTCCAGCCTCCTCTCTATCCTCCTCCCCATCCGGCTTATCCTGCTCCTTACCATTACTAACACTCCCTCTGAGGCCCGACACCCCATTTGACAATACTTCTCTCATGCCAACGCTGCTGGTCCCCTCCCATAGTGCTGCATTCTTTCTAGGGGATAACGACCCTTCTCCACCCTCACCACCATCACAAATCCCACCCACATTTTTGGGGTAACTTACCCCATCCCCATCGCCACCAGCAGAGTCGGAACCCCCGCGTAACCCCACACTTCGTTTTCGAAACCTTTTTCTCCCAACCCTCTCCCTGTCATAATCCCTCTCCCCACCGCTGCCCGCTGGCTCCTCGGGCAGCGGAAAATTCGTCTTTGCCCGGGGCCCGCGGAGCTCGCGGGCAGCTTGGTCGAACGCACGGGCAGCAGCTTCGGGAGAGGAAAAAGTTCCGAGCCACTTGCGCGTGTTTTTGGCTGTGTCCTCTATTTCTGCCACCCAGTGGCCTGACTGTCTCTTCCTCACTCCCCGGTACTTGGGAGAAGGGGTGCTAGAGGGAGGTGGGGACCTGCTTTTCTGCTGCTTCCGCTGCTGTTCCTGTTGCTGCTGGGGCTGTTGCTACTGCTGCTGCTGCTGCTGCTGCGGCCACTGCTGCTGCTGCTGTTGGAGCTGCTGCTGCTGCTGGATTTGCTGGCCTTGGGGATGCAATGCAGTCTGTTGCACATTCACTGCATCTCACTGCTGCTGCTGCTGCTGCTGCCGCCGCTGATGCATGTGCTTTCTTTTCAGCTCCCGGGGACTGTATAGTAGGAAATCTCCGTTTAGGAGTGTTAGCAGGTCTCTTTGCACCGCTTCCAAACGACCTCCGCCGTCGAGCACGCCTGCGTTTCTCCCGCGGCCAATCCACTGCGAAATGGATCTGATCTTGAGCTGCAACAGCGACAGGTGGCAGCGGTGGTGTCAGCGTTCTTGCCACGTGGGCAGGATGCTGTAGTACTATTACCTCCGTCGGTTGCCCGTGACTCTGAGCGCGGTCAGAAACCTGCCCTGAAACTTGGCAGCCGCTGTTAAAAGTTGTGACTGAATCGGGCCCTGGAATGATGCGGCATGAGAGTGACCGGACCTGCTTGTTAAAAGCTCCGTTATCAGGCTGACAGCAGGAATCGAACCCGAGACCTCCAAGCGTTGGAGCAGACATGAAGCTGGGATTGGGGCTGCTGGCGCCACTTGAAGGCCCGACAGGCATACTGCAAGCAGCTTGAGGTGGAGCGGCAGACGGCTGGCCGTCAAGTTGACGGTGTCTGTCAGCTTCCTGCAGCCTGCTTGCCAGAAGCGTGAGAAGATTCGCAAACGCGAGGAACGCGGGTTGCTGGGCCGCATTTCCGCATTCAGCATCTGATCCGTTCAGCGCGCCCGGATTATTACGATGATGATAATTAGTAACACCGATTTCTGGCGGTCTCGTACCCGGTAATGGGCCATTGACGTTCGGCTGGGAGGAGGATTCTTCCCTGGAATGTTCGCCGCTTGCTGGACGATGATCTCGAATAAAGGAGTCCATGAATTGAGACGTCTCAAAACACGCTGGACGATGATCTCGAAAGGAGTCCATGATTGGTGAAATTTCTGAGGTTCGCGGTTCGCTGCCACTGCGCAATGGCTCTGGTCCGTCGAAGCTTTGAAAAATTATGAGAGGGAACATGAGCTGCGAGATCATTTGGTGGTGATGACTCATCGTATGTGACGTACGTACAGGCACCCCAGGAACACAGTGATGAGAGTACGGTACTACCGCGATGCTTGCCGCGCATAATTGAAACGAGAGTGTTTGTCCTAAAACAGTCTTTTAGGACAGATTTAGGAAAGAGCATTTTGGTGGTTGCGCTGAAAAACACGGTTATGCTTTTTGGACGGTCTGGTGTGCTTTGCATGGGCTTCGATCCACGCCACCTAACCAGGATGATCGGCGACGGACAGAAAACGAGACGATCGAAGAAATAGAGAAATCTACAGGCAGGAATGATGGGGGAATGTGCGGTTGTTCCGCCTACAACAAAAGATCATCCTTGGGAAATTCCTGATTCACGTTGCGAGTAGCTGGCGCAATGCTCGCGTTACATTGCTTCCGTACGCGTGTCTTTCAAAGGTCAACCTTGCTGAGTGAAGAAGAAACGCGGGGAGCTGAGTACGAGGCATCTGTTCCTGACAGGCTCTCAGCGATTGTCCTCTCCCATTGGAGTCGGTTAACAGGAAGCTTCGTCCAATTTCTGATTGGGTGAGAGATGACGTAATGATTGCGTCACAAAAAATGACGGCGAATGAGAAAAGGTCCACTTCTTCTGGAGTTTCTTCTCGGTTGGGGATGTACCCACCAGCGGGTCAACTTCCGGTTCCTTCCTTGCAATCAGACCGAACTTACAGGGTGGTACGACTCGCTTCAACATGGACACGCAACGAGTACCGTAGTCCGCAAGTGTATACACGGACCTCGACACCCGACATTTATATTTGTAAGGACGTTTGTGATGAGTATTAAGGGCACTCCCCTTAGCTCTCCTTCCAGTTTCCGTGCACACAAAGATTCGTCATACCACGCGGTACTCAGCTGTACCGCTTAGAACCCGCTGGAGGCGATTGTGAAAGCCGTATAATCAGAAGCGGTTTCACTACGATGATGGTGGAACGTACAACAGGTACCTACGGTAACACTCTCTTCCCATTTTCCTGTTATTTACCAGTTATCCGAACAAATCACACTTAAAAATGCTGTAGCTAGGAATCCTTTTCGTCACACGCATTATATGCTTCCCCCTATTAATTCTCATCACAACAACCACTAGATTCCCATCCTAAAGGCAGAGCTGTCCAATCCCAAGCATCCCCTCCCTCCTTCAGCATTACACTCTCATCAGTCACCCACAAGGGGGAACTACCCTCGCTTTTCTCCTCTGCAGCAGCATCACCTCCCTTTTCACCTATCTCATCCTTCACAACCCTATCATGAACCATTGTTGCCAAGAGATGTGCAATGGTGGAGCGCGGTTGAGGGGTGTGAACGGCCGGAGCAGGAGAAATCGCAACAAAATTGCCATGCGGATGCGGAGTTCCACTCATAGCACTCTGGGTTTGTCCCACCGCTCCCTGAGATTTCAGCTCGGGCGATCCTGTCCCATGCAAGCCACTTTCCTGAGGCATTCCCTTCGCTCGCAGCATCCCTTGCTGGCCATCAGCCTGCTGCTTCTCAGCTGTTTCATCAGATAAGCAGGGTGTTGGTACCCATCCGCCATGGCTCATCGACTCACCTCCGGCCGGTTTACCCTTCAGAGGGCCGCACAGCCTTTCAAGTGGATTCAACGGTGCCTCAGTCGCCGCTGCAGCTGCAACTCTTTCTGCCATTCGAGGCCTGGAACCACCAGCAGAGTTACGCCGCTGCGAGACGATATCCACAGGGCTGTACGAAGGAAGGGGAACCTGCACGGACTTCAGCTGCATTTGCGGTTTCTGAGACGCCTCAAAAACTGCTGCTGAGACTCCTGGGAGGGGAATTTGCAGCGTCTCTAGCGGCGTTTCTGGCCTGCAATGCAACCAGCCCCCCATGCCCAACTCAACACATGGGCCTTCAATCACTCCTTCCCGTTTTTGCTGAGCGGCTGCCGAATCTGGCGTCCCGGGCAGCGGAAAATTCGTCTTTGCATTGGGCCCACGCAGTTCCCGGGCAGCTTTGTCAAAAGCGCGGGCAGCAGCTTCGGGCGAGGAGAACGTTCCGAGCCACCGGCGGATATTCCGGGCGGCATCTTCGATCTCAGCCACCCATTTTCCAGGGCCCCTCTGCCTCACTCCCCTGTATTTCCGCACAGGTGTTGGCGGCGATCCCCGCGGCGAGCCCTGTTCTCTTCGCACTGACCCTGCCTCTTGAGCGTTCTGCATCGCCCCCTCCTCCTCTGCACTGAAGAGGCCTGTAGTAGTATGAGTGCCACAGACTCTGAATATGCAAGGGCTAGAAGCACTCTCCTCAGGAGCAGAGTGGGCAGCATGTGGCATTCCGTGACTTGGGCCTACGCCAGCAGCAGCGCCAGCAGCGTCAGCAACAGCAGCAGTGCCAGGCGTAGCAGCAGAGGCAGCAGTAACAGCAGCCAAGGGCATGAATGACCTGAGAACTCGCTGCAGGAATTCTGCATCAGGTCCCTCTGAACCACTAGACGCCCTTGCAGCTGTCAAATACTGCTTCAACACCGTCTGCACAGCAGATACTGTGTGCTCTAAAGCACTACTCCTGTCACAGACATCAGCAGAGGCAGAAGCAGCAGAAACAGAAGCAGGGACACCGGGAGAAGCAGCGGCAGCTTCATTACACGCGCGCCGAAGGAGCTCCTTCAGGGCTGCACACAGCAACGCCAGCAGCGCCACCTGTGTGTGCTCCAGCTGAGTGCTGTGATCAGAAAAGGCACCGGCTGTTTCCCCCAGCAGAGCATGGCAGGCTGTCACAGCATGGGGAGACAATGCCAGGCCCCCAAACACATCGAGCTGCTGCTGCTGCTGCTGCTGCTGCTGCTGCTGCTGCTGCTGGTACTGCTGCTGATACTGCTGCTCCTGGTACTGCTGCTGCAGCAATTGAACATCGTCACTACTGCACGCCGCTGCCTCAGGCGTCCAATCATCGTCAAGGCTCTTGCACTCCCCTTGGCGCTGTAATGTATCACTCGTCGACTCAAAATTCCAGAATTGTTCTCCATGGCACCCCCACGATTCCAGGCTCTTGCACTCGCCTTCACCTCTAACACGCTTCTTCCCACGATGCTGCGGCTGTGGCGCTGCTGCTGCTACGTCCTGCCGCCCTTCACGGCAGCCTTCACAAAGAGATGGAGCAGCAGCAGGACCAGCTGCTGCAGAGGCGTGCTGCTGACTCATCCAGCTCACGCACTCGCAGATCGTGTTCCATGTCCTTTTCCCCCTCAAGACCCCCTCCGCGTGCTCAGTTCTTGCTGGTTCCATACGCTCTAGAATCCCCCCCGTGCTGCGTCGCCTCTTTCCTTCAGCCTTGGTCATGCCGTCTGCCAGACGAGCGGTTGCGAACGTGGCAATTGTTGCGTTAAGGCTGGCGCGCATCCGCAAACTACGGGAGGAGTCCTCGATACGAGGCTCACTCATCACCACACAAGCCCTCGGAAAGTCAAGAGGGTTCCGAGTTTTAAGGAACTGGCACTACCAAGTAAATGTGATTAAACTGACGAGGCGTTTGCGATCGAACGCTGGTTTTACTACCAAATAACACTTGAATTCGGCTAAGCGTTTGGTATAGTGCGCACTACTGCTACCTGTCTGGACTCCAGTTATCTAGCTGTCGGAGCTTGAGAAGAGTTTCCTGATTTCGCATATATGAGAGTATTAAGCACGCTTATCTATATGTTCACGTTTATCTTGCCTTGCTTGAAAAGGGCGCTTCGAACTTGCTTTCCGTTGTGTGAAAGCTTCTAATCTTGTTTCAGAACCTAAGAACTTGGAATGGAATTGGAAATGGAACGGTGGGTTGGAATTTGGAAATGGAAATGGAATCGGCCAGGCTTCTGAGATTTATTCCGAAACGCGGCGAGGGAGGGGGGAGAGGAGAATTTGCGCGCGTCTCGGCGAAAGCGATGATCTGGTTGGCGAAGATGATTCACGCGTTAGCGAAGCTGCCAGTTGGTGTCTGGTCGTTGACTGCCAGCTACCTCAGCGCATGGGGGCGTACCGTCAGTGTGCCGCAGCTGTTATCAGTCGCTTCTAGTTGACGAAAGGTTTACGAGGTCAGCGTGTGGTCCACGAGATCGCGAGCGAACAGCGATGGGACTGTAGATTGCACATCGTGTTTTTGCACCCGCTGCGAAGGTCATTCGGGTGGCAATACTGACGGCTTGACGCTATTACCTGTTACTGAAAGCCGGAGTGACCGTCTGTTGGGCATCCACGTGTCCAACACTCGAGACCACCTGGTCAACGGAAGTCGAAGTGGGTAATCCATCTGCGAACATCAGCAGGGGAAAATGTACAGAAAGTTACACGGATAATTATAGTTGAAGTACAAATGCCTTACACAAAGAAACACTCACAAGGCTTTGGTAATCTTCACAAAATGAATATATAATCGCTACATGATGTCGTCCAGGTCATCCGCCAACATAGGCTTGACTGTCAAGCAGTCCATCTTCATCACACATTCCGTCTTCACATCGGCCACCGGCGAGCGAATCAAATCCATGCGGCATCCAATATCCCTCGACTTCCCCGCAGAGCAGAGTGTCTCGTATCGTGACCTCAGTCGCTTTCCCGCCCAATTCAAATTCCACCGAGCCTGACGCACAAACGTCCGGGCCTCCCCCAAAAGCACCTTCAAATCTTCTAAATCCTCTTTAGTCACATTCACCAGCCGATCCTCATAGAAATACTTGCGACAATCGGGAACACTGGAGCACTTCCGCACCGTCAGCGTCTCAAACTCCTCGTCCAATGGCTGCTTGGCACCTGGCCGCAGCTGATGCAGAAAATAACTCACGCCAGCCTGGACCGCCATGAAATAATACCGCGGGTTGAACGTGTTGTGCGGCATTATTTCCAAAACGACGGACCGGTTTCGGGCGAAAGCGGCGGCGCTTGTGAGGCCGGCGCCATGCACCCCCACGATGACCTCTGCGTTAAGAACGGCTTCGTACTGCTGGCGGAAGGACAGGCGCGTGAAATCCGCCCTGCGGATCTGAGAGATGAAGGGAACGAGTGGGAATGTGGGGGAGAGGGGAAAGGGGAGGAGAGGCAAGGGATTTGTTGTACTGCTGGCGGAAGGACAGGCGCGTGAAATCCGCCCTGCGGATCTGAGAGATGAAGGGAACGAGTGGGAATGTGGGGGAGAGGGGAAAGGGGAGGAGAGGCAAGGGATTTGTTGTACTGCTGGCGGAAGGACAGGCGCGTGAAATCCGCCCTGCGGATCTGCGGGATGATAGGGGGTTAGGGTTTGGGTTTGGGTAGTGGAGAGAAGGGAAGGGGCACTTGTGAGGCCGGCGCTGTGTGCCCCCACGATGAATTCTGAGTTGAAAACTGCTTCGTACTGCTGGCAGAAGGACAGGCGCGTGAAATCCGCCCGACGAATCTGAAGATGGGGTTTGGGGTGTGTTTTGAGGGTGGAGAGAAGGTGAAGGGTTACTTGTGAGAACTGCATTGAGAACTGCTTCGTACTGCTGGCGGAAGGAGAGATGCGTGAAGTCCGCCCAGCAGATCTGAGGGAAAGGAGGGGGGAAGGTGGAGGGAAGGAGAAAAGAGGGGGTGCGTGTTGAGGGAAAAGAGAAGGGAGGGGGTGTGTGTTGAGGGAAAAGAGAAGGAAGGGGGTGTATGTTGAGGGAGGAGATAGGGAAGGCGGTACGCGTTGAGGGTAATGAGAAGGGAGGGGGCGCATGTTGAGGGAGGACAAACGGGGGGAGAGAAGGGAAGGGGCTCTTGTGAGACCGGTTCCTTGTTAACATAAGGGATTGATTTCATTCTGAGGTTTGCCCGGACTTGATTTGCTCACCTTAAAACCCATGTCATAAAAGAGATCGTACAACGCCCCATCACTCCCATCGTCCAGAATTCGCCGCCCGCCCACGTTCGTCCTGTTCCTCCGAATGAACAGTAGCTGCACGCGTGGCTTGGCGCGGACACTGGGGCTGTCGCCAAGTGGCAGTGGCGGATTGGGCAGGCCGAGGGACGACCCGAGGTGGGCTTTAAACATCTCGGCTTCTGAAGGACCACCGGGGTAAGTTATGGCTTTAAGTTTCCCCGGGATGACCACCTTTCCGAAGCACAGAGGCCGGGTTTCCGAGGCTGCTTCGAATGCTGGCTCGAATTCAACCAGGCCTCCGGCTAGAGGTTCAGTGCCAAGAAACCTGTCCAAACCCATCCAGACCCATCCAAATACATAAACAGGAGATTACGGAATAGGAGAAACAGAAAAAGGACAAGCTCAAACTTAGCAAGGTCCCCGACCAGAGGCTTCATGCATAGAAACACGCCACTGCTGGCCCCAGCAGCCGCCACGCCAGCCCCAGCCCCAGCAGCCGCCAGCCCCAGCAGCCGCCAGCCCCAACATCTGCCTCAGCACTGGTGTTAGAGCAACAACCAGCCAGCCCATGCCACACACATATCTGCATGCATCACACACATCGGCGTACCTCACATGCGCACGGCCATGCTGGCCTTCTTGAGAGCCGTCTCTTCCAGCATTGGCGTCACTGCCAGCCCCAGCAGCTGCCTCACTAACCCCCATGTTAGAGCTAGAACCTAAACACCACCTGTATCAAGAATACCTCCTAGTCCAGCCCATGCCACACGCACTCCCTCACCTCCTAGCGGCCATGCTGGCCTTTTTGAGGGCCGTTTCTCCCAGCATTGGCGTCACTGCCAGCCCCAGCAGCTGCCTCACTACCTACCCGTGTCAACGCAAGAGCCTTGCAGCACTCCTCACCTCCTAGCGGCCATGCTGGCCTTTTTGAGGGCCGTCTCCCCCAGCATCGGCGCCACTGCCAGCCCCACAGATGCCTGCCCCACACATGCCTGCCCCAGCAGCTGCTTCACCACCCCTGTTAGAAGTTGACCCTCAACACCCAGCAGCATTTCACCCATGCGACACACCCAGTCCCTCACCTCCTAGCGGCCATGCTGGCCTTTTTGAGGGCCGTTTCTCCCAGTATTGGCGTCACTGCTAACCCCAGCAGCTGCCTCAGCACCACCACGTGCCAGCTGTCCCTGCCCGCTGCTTGCAACCTGATGGGAGGGACAGGGGAAGAGGGGAAAAGAGTGAGCAGCATGAGAAGGGGAAACACTGCTAACCCCAGCAGCTGCCTCAGCACCACCACGTGCCAGCTGTCCTTGCCCGCTGCTTGCAACCTGATGGGAGGGACAGGGGAAGAGGGGAAAAGAGTGAGCAGCATGAGAAGGGGAAACACTGCTAACCCCAGCAGCTGCCTCAGCACCACCACGTGCCAGCTGTCCTTGCCCGCTGCTTGCAACCTGATGGGAGGGACAGGGGAAGAGGGGAAAAGAGTGAGCAGCATGAGAAGGGGAAACACTGCTAACCCCAGCAGCTGCCTCAGCACCACCACGTGCCAGCTGTCCCTGCCCGCTGCTTGCAACCTGATGGGAGGGACAGGGGAAGAGGGGAAAAGAGTGAGCAGCATGAGAAGGGGAAACACTGCTAACCCCAGCAGCTGCCTCAGCACCACCACGTGCCAGCTGTCCCTGCCCGCTGCTTGCAACCTGATGGGAGGGACAGGGGAAGAGGGGAAAAGAGTGAGCAGCATGAGAAGGGGAAACACTGCTAACCCCAGCAGCTGCCTCAGCACCACCACGTGCCAGCTGTCCTTGCCCGCTGCTTGCAACCTGATGGGAGGGACAGGGGAAGAGGGGAAAAGAGTGAGCAGCATGAGAAGGGGAAACACTGCTAACCCCAGCAGCTGCCTCAGCACCACCACGTGCCAGCTGTCCTTGCCCGCTGCTTGCAACCTGATGGGAGGGACAGGGGAAGAGGGGAAAAGAGTGAGCAGCATGAGAAGGGGAAACACTGCTAACCCCAGCAGCTGCCTCAGCACCACCACGTGCCAGCTGTCCCTGCCCGCTGCTTGCAACCTGATGGGAGGGACAGGGGAAGAGGGGAAAAGAGTGAGCAGCATGAGAAGGGGAAACACTGCTAACCCCAGCAGCTGCCTCAGCACCACCACGTGCCAGCTGTCCTTGCCCGCTGCTTGCAACCTGATGGGAGGATCGAAAGGGAGAGGGGCAGACAAGGATCGATCATAGGCCATGCATTGAAGCCCAGGTATCCAAACCCAGGCCACACTGCCGTCTCAGGCATTACCTGGCACGGCCCAGGAGCCAACACCACCACGTGCCAGCTGTCATTGCCAGCTGCCTGCTCTGCACACTGTGTGGATGGTTGACTGAGAGTGACATGGAAAAGACTTTTGAGGCGCCTCAAAAGCCAGCTGCCTGCTCTGCACACTGTGTGGATGGTTGACTGAGAGTGACATGGAAAAGCATGAGGAGTTGCAGAGCACAAACGCTTGCAGCAGCTGGGGGGCGCGTGTGGACACGAATCTATCCACTGGGTGTGATAAGGCAGGCTTAGAGCAATGTAAGCTTAGAGAGGAATAAGGTGGGACTCACGCTTGCAGCAGCTGGGGGGCGCGTGGGAACATGAAGCGATCCACAGCGTGGGGTAAGGAGGGCTTGGAGGCATTGTTGATCAGAAGGAGCTGACCCACCTTGCCTGGACAGGGGGAGGAGGAAGGTGGGGGAAGGAAGGGGCGAAGGGCGCAGGGCAAGGGGCGCAGGGCAAGGGGTAGGGCAAGGGGCGCAGGGCAAGGGGCGCAGGGCAAGGGGTAGGGCAAGGGGCGCAGGGCAAGGGGTAGGGCAAGGGGCGCAGGGCAAGGGGTAGGGCAAGGGGCGCAGGGCAAGGGGCGCAGGGCAAGGGGCGCAGGGCAAGGGGCAGAGCAAGGGGCGCAGGGCAAGGGGCGAGGGGCGAGGGCGATAAGCTGGACACATGAAGCGACCGACAGCGTGGAGGTAAAGAGAAGCGGGAAACCTGCTGAGTTTCCGGAGATGATTACGTTTCGGACTTTTGAGAATTCTCGAAAGTCACATCAAGATAGCTGTCTCAGAACTAGAGGTTTCAAATATGAGGCTGCAAGTGGTGGCAGCCGATCTGGGCCTTTGAGAAGTTAAAATAACTAAAAGATGGGGGAGTGATGGAGAAGGGAGAGTAGAGGGAGGTGGAAGGAAGGGCAAGAGCGAGAAGGGAGGAGGGAGCGATAGGCAGTGAGTGAGTGATTGAGTGACAGGCAGTGTAGTAGAATGTAAGAACTGTGCAAACAAAGGAGGCTCGTACCAAAGAATGATGCGATGTTGAGGCAATCCGCGTCCAGAGGCTGCAGGTACGTTGTGCCTTTTCGCCACTCTATGCTGTCTCGGGCCTTGCGCCACCTGCCAGGGGGGTGAGGAAGGGAAACGAGGGAGGGAGAAAGGAGGGAAGGAGGTAAGGAGGGAAAGTATGAGGCATTGTTGAGGCTGTCCGCGTCCAGCGGCTGCAGATACGTCGTGCCTTTCCGCCACTCTATGCTGTCTCGGGCCTTGCGCCACCTGCCAGAGGGGGACGAGGGTTGAGGGAAAGAGGAAGAGGAAGAGGAAGAGGAAGAGGAAGAGGAAGAGGAAGAGGAAGAGGAAGAGGAAGAGGAAGAGGAAGAGGATGGTAACGTTGAAACTCAAAAGATGGGAGAAGCTGCCGACACGTCGTGCCCGCTCACCACTCAATGCTGTCCTGGCCAGCCATTGCGCCACCTACCAGGGGGGTGAGGAAGTGAATCGAGGGAGGAAGGAGAGAGGGCAGGAGGTAAGGAGGGAATGAATGATTTGATGGTGAGACAATCCGAGGTGACTTTTGCAGAGTAAACACTTCCGCGGTTCGATGGTTCAAAAGTCACCTCGGTAAGGAGGGAATGAATGATTCGCTGGTGAGACAATCCGCGTCCAGAAGCTGCAGGTACGTCGTGCCGGCTCGAATGTGCTCCGTCTTCAGACGCCTCATTATACTGACTTTTGCGAGGTAGCAAATGCCTGACGGCTTACCCCTTGTCGCGCTGCCCTATCCCGTCTAGAGGCGCCTCCTTTAAAGTGATCCGTAAAATCCGGCGGAATTTATCCAATCGGCGACACGTCACCGGTACGAGAGGGTTTTCCTCCTGCAGCAGCCGCTGCCGCCGCCGCTTTTCGCGGGCAGTCTCGTTTCCCGCGAGATTCTCCGCCACCTCCGGGAGCGGCGCGCGGATGCAGGGCTGCGAACCGAAATCCCCGACAAGAGCGGATCCGTTATAGCACACGTTGTGGCAGACGCACAGCGACTGCCAGCAGCAGAAGGAGTTGCGGACGGTGTAGCAGCTGCAGCCCGCGGGTTTCTCCGCAGACGCTGCGGCGGAGGCGGAACCGGAAGAGGCGGAGGCGGAGAGAGTGGTGGAAGAGGCGGAGGCGGAGCGGCGGGAAGCGGCGGGGGAGATGGATCGTGATGCGGAAAGTCGCGCGTTTCCCCTCCGCGAGCGCGGATCGGGACGCAAGCCGGTTCTCCCCGCGCCCCTACCTCCGCCCCTTCTGCCGCCCCTTTCCGGGGCGGGCTCGGCGGACGGAAGAGAGGAGAGCAGGAGGAGTAAGGGAATAATAGCGGCGACCAGAAAGACAGCGCGAGGTGTATAAGCCATGGCTTCGGGGCTGATATGATCACAGTGCCAATAAATAGCAAAAAAATGCCAGCAGGGAGGCAGCCTTTTGAGGCGCCTCAAAAGCAGAGAGGCAGTCTCTGATGCGGATTTTATTTCTAGCTGTCGCTTGAAATGTCAGCAAGGTGGAAGCAAATTCGCGAATCCGCAAGTCCGCTGCCCAATATCGGGCCTTGGATTCCGAACGGCTGGCGAAGATGCGGAGGCGGGATGAAGTGGCGAGCGCGAAAAGCGAGCAGTACGAAACGGATGCAGAAGTTTGTTCGCTCAGCCTATCAATGCCTGGCAACTAAGAACCTCTCAATGCCTGGCAACTAAGATTTTCTATCAATACCTGGCAACTAATCTCCTAGAACGTCCATGAATTGAAGTCGGCCAATGCTCAGTCGTTCTCTGGTATTCTCATGGCTTTCTCTAGCGTGTAGCATCGCCTGATCTGGTCTGTTGGCTCCAGCTGTCAAGGTCGAAAATGGGCGCGGAATTCCCAAGAAGAGACTGGCGACGGGGAAAGGGGGCTTTGGTGAGGGGGGGATGGGGAGGAGGGGATGTGGGGGGAAATGATGATGTGCGACGAACTCAATACGGTTTAGAAAGATGGATTTTTGAGCTAGAGTGGTCGATTTGATATATCCAACGGTTGGATGGAAAAGCAGACTCGCTCGACATTCCCAGGACTGTCGGTGGTGTGGTAAAAAGTTGCAATTGCAAGGGACGGCATAAATGTGAGATAGTTGGTCGTTTGTGGCAAAGTACACTTCTAAAATCATTGGCACTTTGTGTAAACTCAACCCAAAGTTTCAGCTACCCCGCACCTACACCCCTCAACAATAGAATGTCACAATTTCTATGTATGAAAGAGTTCAGGCTCACGCCGCACTTGTCTTTGTTGTTTTATCTTGCATGCTGTTGCTTGTTGCTACACTGGCACCAGCTTTAGCAGTGCCAGCACTAGCACCACCAGCCACATCAGCAATCAAGCCTGCAGCGGCAGCAGCACCACCTGGTGAGGTGGTAACCGGTGCAGAGGTAACCTTGGCAGATGTAACCGGTGCGGATGTAACTGGTGCGGATGTAACTGGTGCAGATGTAACTGGTGCAGATGATACTGGTGCAGATGTAACTGGTGCAGAGGTAACCTTTGTAGGGCTGACAGGCTTGGCACCTGAAGCAGCTGATGCTGCAGGTTTGACAGACGCAACACCACCAGCAGCACCAGCACCACCAGCAGCACCAGCGCTAGTTGCACCAGTAGCAGAACGGGCAGGAACAGCATTGGCAGACCCACCAGAAGTAGCAGCAGCAGCAGCAGCAGAAGCAGCAGCAGAAGCTCCGCCAGTACTCCCAGCAACAGCACCACCTGCTGCTGGTTTGGCCGGGCTTGCAACAGCAGCAGCAGCATCACCAGCAGCAACAGCCGCACCAGTAGCTGGAAGAGTCTGTGGCTTAGCTGCTTCTTGAGTGCCTGACACTGGCTTGGCCTGACTTGTGCCTGCTGCTCCTGCTGCTGCTGCTGCTGCTCCTGCTGCTCCTGCTGCTCCTGCTGCTGCTGCTCCTGCTGTTGCTCCTGCTGCTGCTGCTGCTGCTGCTGTTGCTCCTGCTGTTGGTGAAGGAAGAACAGACGCTGCAGGCTTGGAGACTGCGGGCGCTGGCTTGGCCAAGGCTGCTGGCGTGGCTGGTGCCGAGCCTGCAACTGCACCTGAGCCTCCAGCCGCCGAACCTCCAACCCCCGAACCTGGCTTCCCTTTCATGAGTTTGGCCAATGCCTGGCTGTCAGCTTCGGAAATTGCTGAAGTGGTAGGGGTCGATGTGTGGATGGGAGACGTGGTGATAGGAGTAGGCTTGGTGGTGGTGGGGATAGTAGTGGCAGTGGGGGTAGATGTGGCAGTGATGGGAATAGTCTTGGGGGTAGATGTGGGGGTGACGGGGATAGACGTGCCACCGACAGGGGGAGATGTGCCGATAGCAGCTGCTGTAGCTGTGCTTGGGGGGAATTTGGTTGCTACAGCTGCTGACAGTGGACTGAGGAGGGTCGGCTGTGCTACAGCTGCTGCTGCAGGAGTGGCATGCAATGGCTGTGCTACAGCTGCTGCAGGAGTGGCAGGTACTAGCTTTGCCACAGCTGCTCCAGCAGCAGAAGTCGCAGGCAGTGACTGTGCTACAGCTGCTGCTCCAGGAGTGGCAGGCAATGGCTTTTCCACAGATGCTGCTAATGACGGAGACGCTGCTCCTGGCCGTGGTGTTGCTGATGGTGTTGTCGGAGCTGATGGTGTTGCTGTTCCTGCTACTGGCTTCAGCGCTGCTGCTGACGTGGCAGCTGATGCAGGAGGTGACGTGGCAAGTGATGTGGGTGGTGACGTGGCAGGTGATGCAGGTAGTGATGTGGCAGATGTGGAACCGGCGCCACGAAGCATGATGGCACTTCCACCTGCTGCTGTCCTTGCTGTTACGCCTGTGCCTCCTCCTGTGCCTGCTGTTCCCACAACACCTCCACCTGCTGCTGTCCCTGCTACTGATCCTGTGCCTCCTCCTGTGGTGCTACCTGTGGTGCCGCCTGTGGTGCCTCCTGTGACTCCTGTGCCTGCTGTTCCCACAACACCTCCACCTGCTGCTGTCCTTGCTGTTACGCCTGTGCCTCCTCCTGTGGTGCCTCCTGTGGCTGCTTTTCCCCCAACACCTACACCTGCTGCTGTCCCTGCTAACCCACCTGATGTACCTCCACCTGTGATACCTTTGCCTGCTATTTCCACAGCACCTGCACCTGCTAGTGCTCCTGCTAACTCTCCCATTCTACCTCCTCCTGCCATGGTTCCTGCTGTGGCCCCTGTTGTGCTACTTGTGGTAACCAAAGGGCTGGGAGAAAGGATGGCTTTGCTGGTAGTAACCAGAGCAGAGGTAGTTGTAACGGTAGCAGGAGTTCCAATAGCAGGAGTTGCAATGGCGGGAGTGAAAATAACAGGAGTGGCAGCATGGAGCGAGGAGGCTGGCTTGGTCAGCAGATTCTGTTGCTGTGACCGTGCTTGGAGTGAAGTGGATGATGCTGACGTGGATGTGGGCAGACCTGAGGTGGATGCAGGCAGAGATGATGATGATTTATCCACTGCCACGTCATCAGAGAGAGGCACATCCCTCAGCAGCTTCTCTGCCTCGTCAAGCCCAAGAATAGGGTCTGAATTTAAACCTGAACCTGAACCTGAGACTGAACCTGAACTTGAACCTGGAATTGACTTTGGCTGAAGACCTGAATCAAAACCTGCACCTGAACCCAGAACTGAACCTGAGGAAGACTTGGGTGTTTCCTGCTGCTGTTGCAGTGCCTGCAGCTGCTGCATCTGCCCTTGCTGCATCTGCCCTTGCTGCATCTTCCCTTGCTGCATCTGCCCCTGCTGCATCTGCAGGTTCGTCTGCTGAGGCAATCTAACACTGTCCACTTGGCCCAGCACCTGTGTCCCCACTCTCTCTCGTGTTTGCTGCAACTGTGGCAGCTGCGCTGGTTGTTGCTGCATCTGCTGTTGCTGCATTGGCTGCTGCTGCTGACCTACACTCTCCTGCCTGTCACCATCTGCCATGGCTGAACCCCATTCTGACCCCTCCTTCCTGATTACGCCTCCTTCACTACCACCCAAACTGCTGCTGCTGCTTCTGCTGCTGCCGCTGCCACTGCTGATGCTGGCACCGCCGCTATTGCTTCCGCTACTGCTGGAGACGCTGCCGCTGCTTATGCTTCCACTGCTGATGCCACGGCCGCTCCTGAGGCTGTCACTGCTGCTGCTGCTGCGGCTGCTGTCACTACTCTGGCCAGCGGCAGCCGCCCCCCTCCTCTTCCTCCTCCTACGCACTCTCTTAGCCGCCCTCATCTCTCCCTCCATTCCCCCATCCAAATCACCCTCCCCTCCCATCCCCACACCTGCTTCCCCATCCCCGTCTCCTTCCCCATCTCCATCCCCCTCCCCATCCCCCTCCGTGCTTCCACCCTCCTCTCCCTCTCCTTCAACATCCCCTGCTCTATCTCGCTCTCTCTCCCCATCCCCCTCCTTCTCCTCCTGATCCTCCTTTTCCTCACCCTCCTCCTTCTCCCCCCCATCGTCCTTCCCTTCTCCGCCTCCCTCCCTCCGCTCATCTTCCCCCTCTGCATCATCTTGCACAGCTTCCAGTCCCTGCACGTCCCCTCCTCCCATCTCACGACTAAGATCACCACCAGCAGCAGCAGCAGCACCAGCACCAGCACCAGCACCACCAGCAGCAGCACCAGCAACAGCAACACCACCAGCAGCAGTAATTCCCGTACCAGCACCAGCACCGGAACCAGAGCCATCATCAGAACCAGAAACCCGAGTATTAATGCCCCCGTCGGCAGCAGCAGCATCAATGCTCCCGTCCGCAGCAGCAGCAATAGTGCCACTGCCACCTTCCCCAGCCTCTTCCTCCTCCCCCTCCACTCCTCCCAGTCCTCGCAGCACCTCATCATCCTCCTCATGTCTCTTAGCCTCTCCTTCTCCCTCTCTTGCCCCTGCGTTCCTCATTCCTGCGTTCCTCATTCCTGCGTTCCTCATTCCTGCGTTCCTCATTCCTGCGTTCCTCATTCCTGCGTTCCTTGTTCCTGCGTCCCCTCTTACATCCCCTATGCCCACACTCCTCTCGCCCTCTGCTTCCCCTGCTGCACCCTGTGTTTGCCCAAGCACACCCTGTGCCTGCCCCAGCGGCTCCTGATTCTGCCTTAACGTACCCTCTGCCTGCCCTGCCCAACCCCGGCTTCCTCTGGAGTCAAAGTCCCCTGTAAGATCTGATACTTGCTCTCTCCCCCTTCCATCTGCAACATCCATAGCTCTCCCCGCAATATCTATTATTTTTGCCCCTTCTCCTTCCCCTCTCCCTCCCCCTCCTTCTACCCCTACCCCTGCCCTTTCCCCTGCCAACCCTTCTCCTTCACCTTCCCCTTCTCCCTCCCCTTCCCCTTCATCCCTTAAAGCCCCTGTGCGCACATGGTGACTCTCTGTCTCTTGATCTACCTCCACCCCATCCTCTGCATCTCCCCCTCTCCCCCTCTCACCCCCCCTCCCTCTCTTACCGTCCCAAACCCCTTCTCTCTCACTATCACTAGAAACTCCCCCAATCATCCCACCAGCCCTGCTGCCAGTCCCACTGTACGGTAAGCTCTGTGGGGTTGTTTCAGGAACGACAACTCCCTGATTCACAATCTCTCGCTCTCTCAGCAGCTGCTGCTGCTGCAGATCCTCACCCTCACCTCCTCCCCTCTCCTCCCTTCCAATATCTTCCTCTCCCCTCTCCTCTCCCCCCCTCTCGCCTCCTCCCCTCTCTTCTCCTCCCGTTTCGTCTCCTCTCCCCATGTCTCCTCCCCTTCTCTCCTCCCTTAGCGCCTCCCCTTCTCCCTCTGCTATCTCCCCCTCATCCTGTGCAATTTCAATATCAGACTGTCCCCTTCTTCCCTCCTCCTCCTTTCTTTCACCCTCTTCCCCCTCTGTCTCCCTCCCCCTCCCTCTCCACTCGTCACCACTCCTCTCCACTTGCCCCTGCCTTTCCATCCGCCCCTGCCTTTCCACCCTTCCTGCTCTTTCCACCTGCCCGCCCACCTGCCCGCCCACCTGCCCGCCCACCTGCCCCTCTGCTTCCACCTCCACTTCCGCTGCCCCTTCTCCATCCAGCTCCTCGTCCTCTGCTCTGGATCGCTTTCCCACAAGCCTAGCTGCTGCTTCCAATACCGGGTCACCTCTTAACGAATCCTCTGGCACAGTGTCATCAGGACCCTCCACGCCAGTAGAAGCTCCAGTGCCTCTCATACCAACACCACCACCAGCAGCACCACCACCAGCAGCATAAGCACCAGCGGTGCCAGCACGAGCAGAACCAACAGCATCGCCGCTAGCGACTCCAATCCCGCCCTCTCTCACACCCACCCGTCCAGTGCCTCCTCTCCCCATCCCATCCTGCCCCACCCTGCCCGCAACCCTCCCCCGTCCACGAGGCCCTACCCGCCCACTAACCCTTATATCCCCGTCCTCAGTACCACCTTCCTCAGTTGCAGCCTCCCCGACTCCCTCCCTCTCCATCCCACTTTCTCCTCTCCTCCCCACATCCCTCTCTCTCAAACCTTCTCCCTGCGTTTCCTGTTCTCTCCTCTGATCTAGCAGCTGCCCTGTTCCTCCTTCCCCTGCACCCAGCAGCCCAGGAGTATGCTGTTGCCCCACGCTTGCCCCAGCACCAGCAGTATCTGCTCTCAGCACAGCAGCGCCCTCCTCTCCCTTAGTTGCTAAGCCGTTGAGTAAGGATGTGTCTGGTGTGACTGGAGCAAAGGTTCCTATAGCAGAGGAAGAATCCCCACCACCATCAACACCGCTACTACCACTGCCACCACCACCAACCCCACTGCTACTGCCACCGTTGCTACCGCTGCTGCTGCTGGTGCTGCTGCTGCTGGTGCTGGTGCTGCTGCTGCTGGGGTCGTTGCTACTAACACCAAAGTCGCTGCTGGTCGCACTGCTGTTCTCACTGCCACTCACACTGCCACCGTCTCTCCTCACCCTAGACTGAGCTGAAAAGCCTCCTATAAACCCCACCATAAGCAGCAGCACCACCATCACTACAGAACTAACCAGGCAACACAAAATCACTCCTCTCCTTCTCTTTTTCCTGGATGATAACGGCACGCCTGCCCCTACCTTCCCCCCGCTCCCCATCCCCCCTCCCCCCGTTCCCCCTCTCCCTGCGCCCCCCGCCCCAATACCACCCCCCCTGGGTGAACCTCCCCACCCCCAGTTTCCCCCTCCGCCCCCGCCTCCCCCGGATTTACTCTCCCAGGAGGGGGACCTTCCGCCTGCCTTTGTCTCGCCCCCATCCCACGAGCCCCAGTTCCCCCAATCCCCGCTCCCCCCGCTTCCCCCCTTCACCCCCACTCCCCCTCTGTTGCTCCGCCACTCCCCATCCCCTCCCCCTCCTCCCCCTCCCCTTCCTCCGTCACTGGGCCTGTTCAAAGAATCAACCCCCAATCCCCTGCCTCTCCTTCCCCTAACGTCTTCCGCCAGTCGCGCTCCAGAAGAAGACAAGGAAAGCCCACCAGCGGCAGAAGAAGACACGGCATGCCCACCAGCAGCAGTGGCAGCTACAGGGGATAGAGATTCCCAATCAGAATTATCCCAACCTCCGCTGCTGCTACTATCGTCACTATCAACATCAGCACCAGCAGCAGCAGCAGCAGAAGCAGCAGCAGCACCACCAGCAGCACCCCCAGCAGCACCACCACTGGCAACACCACTGCTGCTGGAAACACCACTATTAATAGCAACACCAGTGCTACTGGTAGTAACACCTTTTGAGGGCTTCACTGACACTGCAGTTTCTAGCCCTAGTCCCTCCCACCCACCCGTGCTACTCTTATCCCACTCATCTGTCTCAACCTCTGCCCCCCACCCTTCGTCCTCCTCCCCTTTATCACTCCCCCCCCAGCCACCGCCCCCTTTATAACCGCTCCCCCTACTAGCACCCAGACCTGCACCAGCGGTTCGGCCACCAGAGCTGGAGGATCGGCCGGTGGAGCTGGAGGGGCGGTCAGGAGACACTCCCAAGCCTAGGATGGCTCGGCCAGTTCCTGAACCTGATCGCTTCGGAACACCAAATTCCGGACTTGCTCCTGTTCCTCCGAACCCCAAACCACCTCCATGTGCCTGCTGCTGGTATTGCTGCTGCTGCTGCTGCTTGGGCGGGGTTTTGAACTTCCTTTCAATAAACCCAGACAGAACACCACTAGGCTGAGTCAGGTACTGCTTTTCAGGGTCATATCTCTCCCTTTCCGGCCCGCTTTCCCTCCCACCAGGTGGCCGGCGCGGGGGGGACGCGGCTGTAGCAGCGCGGGCGAGTTGAGCCGCTACAGCCGCGATTCCAGCAATTCCCGAGGGAAACTTCCCGCTTGACAACCCCGCAGCGCCAAGAATGTCATCAGCGTCTTCCTTGGTGAACCAAGCAGAGGAGGAGGTACCTGCCTTATGCTGCTGCTGCTGCTGCTGCTGCTGATGGCTCTGGAAGCCAGAAGACGGGTAGGGGGATAGCTCGTCTGTGTCCAAGGGGATCATGTGGGTGGGGACTGAGGGAGGTGCGGCTTTGGACGAGTGGAGGATGAGAGGCTTGGGTGAAGCGGGGCCATGCTTCGGAGAGGAGGCTCGGGGAGAGCCAGGTTGGGGGGATCTGTAAAAGGAAAGGGTTGCCGACGCAGTAAGGGTGGTTTGGTGGGTGCATTAGAGGACAGGTGAACGCACCAACAATGTGGGATGTCTAACCGCGACGCGATAGGTGACTTTGCGCCATCTGCACAAATTCCTACTTGTACACTCAAGGAGGCTGCTAAGAGATTAAGATTTTGCATTCATAATTTGACAATAAATGTTGACTCCAAACAGCGTTGATTCTGAGGGCGTGTCCCAGTTCGGGTCAAGAATCAGTTGGGGTCATCCGAGTTTCTTGGACGACCAATGGTATTCGAGTAGTGGAGCTGAAATGCACCCTATTGGTCGTCCAAGAAGTTCGGATGACATGTACAGTACTCTTGACCCGAAGTGGGACACGCCCTGACACAATACCTACATTACTTCAAAATTTTAAGAAACCACACATGCAGAGCGCAAGCAGCTCAAAAGAGGAATGAAACAGCATCCTTAACCTAAAGATCGGCAAGCATTCCAGCTTGACTGATAGGATCTTCCGTACCTTGAGCCTGATGCGACTGGACGAGTCTGCACAAGCTTCTTTTTCTTAACGACATTTGATACGTCTCAAATGTCATTCCAGCTTGATTGATAATCTCTTCCGTACCTTGAGCCTGATGCGACTGGACGAGTCTGAACGAGCTTCTTCTTCTTAACGACAGCCGATCCCGTGCGATGAACCGGCGCGTCGGAGCTCGATGCAGAGCGGTTCGCAGTGGTGTCGGATCCCGTGCGATGCACCGACCCTCCGAATTGTCGCCTATCCATATCGTCGCGTAAAACGCACTTGATCCGGTTCTCCTGCTATTCTCGCATTTGGTTCGCTTCGGCAATTTATCTTGAAGCGCTGGGAAACAATTCACCCGTAAAAGGCAGTTTTTTTGAGCTGTTCAACGCAGCGCTCGCCTCGCATTCCTGACCGAACCATGCGTGCTCTATGCTTCACGGACGCATAAGAAACATTCCCAGCTGAAGGTTTCGGTTTCACAAGTCCCTACAGCCTGCTTGCAAAGGTGTTCAAAGTGCCTACAAAGCGCAATTGCATCAAAGAACACCAATCGACATGTTGCATCACCACGTGAAAATGGTCAACGAAAATGGGATGGGAGACGCCAATGCCCAACCGAAATGGAGGAGGCAGGTGATGATGAGAGCAAAATTGTGGGGGCAAGATCGATCGAGGCAGGTGGAGGAGGTACGGCAATCCCAAAAATGCGACCAAACCCAAGCTAAGGGCGCGTCACCTCGGACGTTCGAATGGGACTGTTAGAACGTGCACCGTACTAAACCAGACTGGCTGATTTCCAAAACGTACTGTACCAAACTCAACCCCCAGAATTCGGACGTTCGAACTGCTGGTTACCACCAGAGGTGACGCGCCCTAAGAGATGGAAGAGGAGCTGAGGCTGTGTCCGCGTTGTGGAGAAAACGCTGTTTTGATACACGCTATTTTACTTAGCATATTTGCAAATCATGAATTCAGGTCTCAATGAAAAACAATGCAAGATCCAGTGAAAGACAAAATACACGTACTTGGCTAAATAACCAAGCTACATAATCCAAATTAAAGGCGAAATAAATTATTTAAGCATACATTCAGTGCAAATGGCCAATCAATATTAATTGCCACCAGAAGGTGGTAGTAAGTTTTAGGATGATCAATCCCCCACCTCACTGCATCGCACTCAAAAGCTATTGCATCCTTTGAAACGGACTTCAAACCAGTGAACGAACGATCGGGGGCGGTTGATCTTGATGTTCCTCCTGCACCAGGCACCACCAACCAACATCAACCACCTCCACCGATTTTTCCGCTGCTGGATCTCGCCATTCTGGAGGGGGACCAAGACAGCCTCAAGATTATTCAAGGAACATTTCACCAGGCAGGAGGATCACCCTATCTTTGACAGGCATCATAGTTGTGTGTTAGACATTTCTCCGGCATCAGGGAGATTCTAGTTATCAGGGAGAGCCGGAAGCACAATGTTGGCCAGGGAGTGGCGCATCCATAAAAACATTCGCGTTACTTAGCAGCATTTCTCTGGACATTGATTGTTTTAGACACACTTCTGTAAAATCTCGAAACATTTTGACGTCAGAGGCATTCTTGTCGACATTGATCAGACTTAGGTGATGACATTTTGATCATTCGGCAACTACGAAAGTCATGGCGGAATCGGCAGGCCGCAGCAAGTGGGACGGAACTGGTCCCACTCGCTCTACCACTTCCGTTTCCGATTTAATGCTTGGCGAAGTCGACCTTTCTGGTAACTCCGCCCTCCAGCGTTTCGCGGCTCTCGCAGCGGAAGAAGCGGACAGAGCGCGAGGCACGCCGCATTCATCCATCGCCGCCGCCGCCGCCGCCGCTGCCGCTGTCACAATCATTCCAGACGTGAGATCGTTCCCAGTAATCCCGGAAGATACGGCGAGTTCGGGTATCCAGTCACAGCAGCACGAGGAGCACGGGTTAGGGAAATTGCAGACGCGCAATGACGGAGCAGGAGAATCAGGAGGATCATACCAGGAGCAAAAAGCCTCTGGTTTTAGTCCGTCAGTTTCAGCTCCTCGTCCTGTTATTACCCCTGTTGCTGGTTCTGCTGCTGCTGCTGCTGCTGCTTCCTCTGCGTCCGTTCATCCCTTACACGGAGTCGTGACTGTTCCGGACATTCCGTTGCATCTGCTGCGGCTGATCGATGCAGCGGCTCACGAGGGCCACCCGAAGGCGTTGACGAAACTTCGCCGAATCGCAGCTGGATTGGATACTTTGGAAAGTTTCACGAAAGGGAAGCGCGCCGAGGGGAAAGCGGGGGACGTTGTTCAGAAGACAGAAGGGGAAACCACCGAAGAAGAGGAGGCCAAGGGGGAAGAGAGCAAAGGGGTGGATGTGAAGGGGGAAGAAACCGAAGTTGAAGGCGTCGTCTCAAGAAACAAGGAGGGCGAGCCCGAAGAGGGGACGGAGGCTGAGAGTCACACCGAAGAATCTGGGACAGGCGAGGTAGCGAAGGAGAGCGAGGCTCGCGAACCAGGAGGCGAAGTGAAAGAAGTGGTAACACAGACAGAGGAGGAGCTAGGGTCGTTGGGTTCGCTAGGAAAGGAGGAAACGTCGAGGCTGATCGTGGAAACTCTATTGGCGATCATGGGGGGTAGGCACGAGGAGGAGGAGATAGGCCAGGCAGGGTCAGGCAGAGGGGAAGGCGGAAGCAGCGGCACGAGTAACAGCAGTATGGTTAGCAGTGGGCAGGGGTGGATGAAGGGAGGAGGACCTGTGATCATGCTCACTCCCGAAGCTGCTAGGCTCGGCGCGTGGCTGCTGCCATGGCTGCCGTGTCACGAGCCTCCTGCTCACACTCCCAACGCTGAAACCGAACCTGCAGCAAAGAAGGCTGAGAATGCAGAGACAGGGGATAATTCTGAAACTGCTGATACTGCGCAATCCCAGGCGATCCAGTCCTCTTCAGATGGCGACGATCCTGCCACGTCAGCTGCTGAGTCACCCCCTGCCGACTCCCCCACTGCCGAACCCCCATCAACTGACTCCCCAGATCCAGCTACAGTCCCTTCCGCTATAAGCACAAGCCCTGCCAAACCTGCAACTCAGCCCGCCCCAGAGCCACCACCTAGAGCGAAACCCTCTGCTCAGCTCCCCCAGGTGTCCCCCAGGACGCGCATGGCGCGGGGCATAGCCCGCGTGCTGCTCTCCTGCACGCGCAACCGCGCCCTGTGCGCGTCCATGGGGCTGGTGAGGGCGCTACTGGCCGCTCTGAGGGTGATTCTCCTGGGAGGGGTGGACACGCAGGGGCTGCCTCCTGCTGATGCTACTGCTGACGCGCTGCAGCTGCCCGGGAGGAATGGCACCAGCTTGAAGAGTAATGGCAGTTCTGCTGCTGCTGCTGGTGGTAGCAGCTTGAACGTGAGTGCAGATGAGACGGATTGTAAGCGTGAGACAGTTCCAGTAGCAGCAGCAGCAGCAGCAGCAGGGGAGTCACGCCGCTGTTTGGGGTGGATGAAGCAGCGTGGGACTGCTCGCCTCTGGTGACGGCGCTGGAGTGTCTGGCAGCGCACTCCCTCAACGTTGCTGAGCTGCAGGACTGGGTCCGATCCACCGAGGCTCTTGTCCTTCCTGCTGCCCCACCTGCTGCCACCGCTGCTTCTGCTGCTACGGCTGCTGATTCTCCTGCTGCTGACGCTCAAGATGGTCCCAGGAGCAGCCCTTGCAGCAGCATTAACAGCAGCAGTAGTGGCCTCGCTGGGAGTAGTCGTGCTGCTCTCCTGCTGACAGCTTTGGAGCGTGCCATGGCTGGGGAGGAGGCTCGGGGGCCCTCCCATTCTTTCGAGCTGGACGGTCGAACCTCCGGGCTGCTAGGTCCGGGCGACAGCAAGTGGCCCTTCAGTAACGGTTACGCTGTCGCCACGTGGCTGTACGTCGAATCGTTTGTTGACACGTCAGCATCGGCGATCACCGCCGCAGCCAAAGCAGCGGCCATTGCAGCAGCAATCACGGCAAAGGGAGGAGGGAAAGGGTCCGCTCAGGTAACTGCAGCTCAAATCGCTGCTGCTGTAGCAGCTGCTAACTCCAACATCCTCCATCTACCACGCCTCTACAGCTTCTTAACCATCGAGAACCACGGAATAGAGGCCTATTTCCACAAAGACACCCTTGTTGTTGAGTCTAATTGCCCTTGGACGGGCGTCCGAAACGCGGTTCGGTTCCGGCACACCTTTCTCCCGCGCCGCTGGTATTTTCTAGCTCTAGAACACATCTTCAAGCCATCTCTCATGGGTAAAGCAGAGAGTGAGATCCGGCTGTATGTGAACGGGCGTCTGATAGAGTCCTGGCCTCTTGACCTCCCTCGAATCTCCAATCCGTTAGGGTTTCTCTGCGTAGGCACCAACCCTCCTTCCGGACTGCTCTTGAACTCCTCTCAGAAACAAACAGGACCCGCCGCCCAGCACCAGCACCGGCAGCAGCGGCTACAGTGCCCTCTGTTTGCCGAGCTCGGCCCGGTCTACATCTTCAAGGAGCCAATCGGAAGCGAGAGAATCGCCAGGCTGGCGGTGCGTGGTGGAGACCACCTGCCTGTGTTTGGGGCGGGTGCGGGGGCACCAGCTCACATGGGGAGTGAGTTGATGATGAGAAAGGCCGAGGAGTCATGCAGTCTAGATGTGGACCTTGCTCCCAGTATCCACCTCCTGTACCACCCCAAGATGCTTCTGGGAAGGTTCTGCCCGGATGCCTCTCCTGCCACCGCATCTGGTGAGTCTCCCAACCCTACATACCCGCATCTGGTGAGTCTCCCTCCCAACCCTACATACCCGCATCTCAAATTCCGCGGTTCAAATTCCAAACCCTGAACCTCTTCCTGCCTCAGTCAGTCTCCGGTGCTTTCCAATCCAATTTCTGAGTTGACCAGTTCCAATCCGGAAAGGGAACCCGTTTCATGCCAGGCTCTGCTCCTTTGCTGACTTTGAAGATGGATGAAGTGTGACCCATACATGCCCAATCTCATACCGCGAACCCTTTCTCACGCTCTCCCAGGCGTGCAGAGGAGTGTTTTTGAGAATTCTCAAAAACACCCTGCTGGACCATACATGCCCAATCTCATACCGCGGACCCTTTCTCACACTCTCCCAGGCGTGCAGAGGAGGCCAGCAGAGGTGGTGGGGCAGGTGCTTGTGGCAGCGAGGGAGGATGACGCGTCCAGGCACTCAGCTTAAGCTGACTCGTACATGCACTCGCCCCTCCTCTCTTCTCTCCCAACAGGAGTCCAGAGGAGGCCAGCAGAGGTGGTGGGGCAGGTGCACGTGGCAGCAAGGCGGCGAGCAGCCGATGCTCTGTGGGCTGCAGCAGAAGGGGGTCCGCTGGCGCTGCTGCCTCTCTGCATCGAAGCCGTGGATCTTCACTCCATGGCACCGCAGGTGAGCTATTAGGGAGCAGCAAGTAAGCTAATTGCGGCAGTGCTTTCACGTGCCGCCAACCACCTCTGTGGGCTGCAGCAGAAGGGGGTCCGCTGGGGCTGCTGCCCCTCTGCATTGAAGCCATGGATCTTCACTCCATGGCACCGCAGGTGAGTTGTTTTGGAGCTACAACTAAGGTGTCCAGGTCATTGCTTTAAAATCCATTGCTTCAGGTGAGTCCCTGGGCTTTGGTGGCTCCTCTGGGCTGCAGCAGAAGGGGGTCCCCTGGCGCTGCTGCCCCTCTGCGTTAAAGCCATGGATATCCACACCATGACACCGCAGGCGAGTCGCTACATCGTAGCAGGTGAGCTGTTAAAGAGCAGCAGGTAAGTTAGCTACGGCATTGATTTCGGGTGCCTCCAACTACCTCGGTGGGGTGCAGCAGAAGGGGTCCCCTGGCGCTGCTGCCCCTCTGCGTCGAAACGGTTGACCTCCACTCTATGGTACCAAATGTGAGCTGCTGTGAAGCTGCAGATAGGCTAGCTACGGCATTGCTTTCACTTGCCTGCACTGCAACCACCTCTGTGAGCTGCAGCAGAAGGGGTCCCCTGGCGCTGCTGCCCCTCTGCATCAAAGCCTCAGATCTCCACTCCACGGCACCACAGGTGAGTGCTTGCTGCTTCATTGTTCTGAATCTTCAAGTTTCAATCGCCCGCTTCCCTCTTTCTCTTTCCCCCCTTCCACCCCTTGTCTCTCTTCCATCACAGGTTCGCTCGCCTCCTCTCTCTCTCTCTCTCCACCTCTCAGCTCCTCCTTCACGTCCTCCGCATCATCACCAGCTCGCTCCCTCTCTCCCTCCCTGTTCCCTCCATTCTTCCCTTCCCTCCCTCCATTTTCCCCTCCCACCCCTCCCCTTGTATCCCATCACAGGTTCGCTCGGCCCCTCTCTCCCTCTCCGCCTCTCAGCTCCTCCCTCACGTCCTCCGCATCATCGCTCGCTCCCTCCGCCGCCCGATGAACCGAGAAGAGCTCAAAGGACCCGCCCCCGCCCTCCTATCCCACCTCCTCCATTTCGTCCTCTCCTCGCCGCCCACTCTTACCGAATCAGCTCCTAATGAATCAGCAGCTGAATACACGAGTGGATCCGTTGACAGCTCTAGGGAGCATTCACTGGAGAAGAGACGAGATAGAGACCGAGATAGGGACAAAGAGCTGGTTCATGCGTGCATGCTCCTGGCCCACGTGCCCCGCCCTGGCGACCACCTGAAAAACCACCTGATGGAGCACCTGCTGCTGCACCTGCCTTTGTGGGCGCCCGCCCACTTGAGCACGCAGAGAGCCCTGCTTGCAGCCGTAGGGGACGCGGTCTCTCTGGAGCTGCAGGCGCTGCAATCAGTGGGAGCTGTCTCGGTATGTAAAGTTTGTGGGGAAGAACTAGCGGGATGAGTGGGCGAGGGCTTGTGTGGAGTATCTCAGGGGGTCCTGCTTGCTTGCAGCCATAGGGGACGCGGTCGTGGTGTCCTTGGAGCTGCAGGCTCGTCAGTCAGTGGGAGCTGTCTCGGTAGGTCAACATTGGGGAGAGGGGGGAGTATCAATGGGATCGGGGGAGTATCGACGGGATCGGGGGAGTATCAACGGGTTTGGGGGAGTATCAACGGGTTTGGGGGAGTATCAACGGGTTTGGGGGAGTATCAACGAGACTGGGGGAGTATCAACGAGACTGGGGGAGTATCAACGAGACTGGGGGAGTATCAACGAGACTGGAGGCCCTGCTTGCAGCCATATGTTGCATGTGCCCGTCTGTTGGTTCCCACCAGCAGACCTTGCCTTTTTCTTCAACTGTGTCCTATAGAACTTCTATGCTTCAGCCTATCCCCCCATCCCCCCTGCTCGCCTCTCACAAACCCTCCCTCTTCCCAGCTCCGCTGGACGGCTGCCGCCGCTGCTACTGGATGACCTGGGAGCCCTTCTCTTGAGTTTGTATTCTCTCTTTCATTGTTATCCTCCAAACCCGCCTTGTTCACCCGCCTGCCTGCCCGCCCGCCCTCCACTCCCCTGCTCCTTCTGGACGGCTGCTGCTGCTGCTACTGGATGAGTGTTTTGAGACGTCTCAAAACACGCCTGCCTGCCTGCCCGCCCTCCACTCCTCAGCTCCTTCTGGACGGCTGCCACCGCTGCTACTGGATGAGTGTTTTGAGACGTCTCAAAACACGCCTGCCTGCCTGCCCGCCCTCCACTCCTCAGCTCCTTCTGGACGGCTGCCGCCGCTGCTACTGGACGACCTGGGAGCCCTTCTCTTGAGTTTGTATTCTCTCTTTCATTGTTATCCTCCAAACCCGCCTTGTTCACCCGCCTGCCTGCCCGCCCGCCCTCCACTCCCCTGCTCCTTCTGGACGGCTGCCACCGCTGCTACTGGATGAGTGTTTTGAGACGTCTCAAAACACGCCTGCCTGCCGGCCCGCCCTCCACTCCCCTGCTCCTTCTGGACGGCTGCTGCTGCTGCTACTGGATGAGTGTTTTGAGACGTCTCAAAACACGCATGCCTGCCTGCCCGCCCTCCACTCCTCAGCTCCTTCTGGACGGCTGCCGCCGCTGCTACTGGACGACCTGGGAGCCCTTCTCTTGAGTTTGTATTCTCTCTTTCATTGTTATCCTCCAAACCCGCCTTGTTCACCCGCCTGCCTGCCCGCCCGCCCTCCACTCCCCTGCTCCTTCTGGACGGCTGCCACCGCTGCTACTGGATGAGTGTTTTGAGACGTCTCAAAACACGCCTGCCTGCCGGCCCGCCCTCCACTCCCCTGCTCCTTCTGGACGGCTGCCACCGCTGCTACTGGATGAGTGTTTTGAGACGTCTCAAAACACGCCTGCCTGCCTGCCCGCCCTCCACTCCTCAGCTCCTTCTGGACGGCTGCCACCGCTGCTACTGGATGAGTGTTTTGAGACGTCTCAAAACACGCCTGCCTGCCGGCCCGCCCTCCACTCCCCTGCTCCTTCTGGACGGCTGCCACCGCTGCTACTGGATGAGTGTTTTGAGACGTCTCAAAACACGCATGCCTGCCTGCCCGCCCTCCACTCCTCAGCTCCTTCTGGACGGCTGCCGCCGCTGCTACTGGACGACCTGGGAGCCCTTCTCTTGAGTTTGTATTCTCTCTTTCATTGTTATCCTCCAAACCCGCCTTGTTCACCCGCCTGCCTGCCCGCCCGCCCTCCACTCCCCTGCTCCTTCTGGACGGCTGCCACCGCTGCTACTGGATGAGTGTTTTGAGACGTCTCAAAACACGCCTGCCTGCCGGCCCGCCCTCCACTCCCCTGCTCCTTCTGGACGGCTGCCACCGCTGCTACTGGATGAGTGTTTTGAGACGTCTCAAAACACGCCTGCCTGCCTGCCCGCCCTCCACTCCTCAGCTCCTTCTGGACGGCTGCCACCGCTGCTACTGGATGAGTGTTTTGAGACGTCTCAAAACACGCCTGCCTGCCTGCCCGCCCTCCACTCCTCAGCTCCTTCTGGACGGCTGCCACCGCTGCTACTGGATGAGTGTTTTGAGACGTCTCAAAACACGCCTGCCTGCCCGCCCGCCCTCCACTCCTCAGCTCCTTCTGGACGGCTGCCGCCGCTGCTACTGGATGGCCTAGGAGCCTTCCTCTTGCATTTGCAGCTTCCACTCCCATCATTTCCCTTCTCCACCCCCACCTGCCCATCCGCCCTTCCACCCACCTCTCAGCTCCTTCTGGACGGCTGCCGCCGCTGCTACTGGATGGCCTAGGAGCCATCCTCTTGCATTTGCAGCTTCCACTCCCATCATTTCCCTTCTCCACCCCCACCTGCCCATCCGCCCTTCCACCCACCTCTCAGCTCCTTCTGGACAGCTGTCGCCGCTGCTACTGGAAGCCCCGAGAGCCCTCATCTTGTCTCGTGATTTGCATTTACCCCCTCTCTCCCTCCAGCTTGCTCTCCATGCCACCCATCAGCTTTTCCTGGACTGCTGTCCTGTCGCCGCTGCTACTGGATGACCTGGGAGCCCTCCTATTGAGTTTGCATTCCCTCCTTCATTGATATCCCCCACACCCGCCCTGCTCTCCCACCCACCCTCCACCTCTTCAGCTCCTTCTAGACGGCTGTCGTCGCTGCTACTGGATGCCCTGGGAACCCTCCTCTGTGCGCTTTCATGTGTCTTATTACTTCCCCCTTCCATTAATTTCACCCGGCCCCCCTGCTCTCCCCAGCTCCTTCTAGACGGCTGTCGTCGCTGCTACTGGATGACGTGGGAGCCCTCCTCTGTGCGCCTCTGCACTGCCAGCTGGAACCCTAACCTCCCAGCGGCAATAGTGACGGGTGAAGCAGCGGGAGGATTGGGAGCAATGGTGAAGGGATGGGCAGGAGGGGCAGGAGAAGCAGGGGCGAGAGGGGGTGGGGAGTGGGGGAGGGAGGAGATGCAGGAGGAGCGGATGGGGATGATGGGGGAGGTGAATGGGATGGTGAATGCGGTGATGGGGGCGCTAGAGAAGCTGGTGTGTGCTGGCGTGGGGCTGGATGTCATGGGGGCAGACATGCGTGCTCTTGTCTCCTTCGCACTGCAGTGCCCCCAGGCAAACCAGGTCAGGAACTTAAACCCTAAAACCCGAAACCTGCCTAGACCCAGGGTACTGGAGAAGCTGTTGTGTGCTGGCGTGGGGCTGGAAATAATGGGGACAGACATGAGAGTGCTTGTCTCCTTTGCGCTCTGCAGCGCCCTCTGGCCAATCAGGTGAAAGATCGAGTTCTCATACTCACATTAGGGTGAATCATTCACCGTGAATGGCCAGATGTATGGCAGACTGACTTCCAAACAGCAGCCCAAATATTCCACCTAACAGCAGCAGCAGGGCTTAAACCTTTTCATCGTCTGCTCTCCCCCATTGCCTCTCAGGTGGCCCGAGTGCTGCTGCTGCTATACCGCCTCATGTCTCAGCCCAACAGCAGCAGGGCATCAGCCTTCATGGTGCAGTTCCTCGCATCAGGCGGGGCAGAGATGCTTCTGGCGCTGCTGCTGCGAGAAACAGAGACTCAACCTGATCCTCTTCTCCTTCTCCCTTTGTTTCCTTTCCAGGTGGCCCGAGTGCTGCTGCTGCTATACAGACTCATGTCTCAGCCCAACAGCAGCAGGGCATCAGCCTTCATGGTGCAGTTCCTCGCATCAGGCGGGGCAGAGATGCTTCTGGTGCTGCTGCTGCGAGAAACAGAGACTCAACCTTATCCTCTTCTCCTTCTCCCTTTGTTTCCTTTCCAGGTGGCCCGAGTGCTGCTGCTGCTATACAGACTCATGTCTCAGCCCAACAGCAGCAGGGCATCAGCCTTCATGGTGCAGTTCCTCGCTTCAGGCGGTGCAGAGATGCTCCTGGCGCTGCTGTTGCGGGAAACCCAGTATGGGGAGACCTATCCGGTCAGTTTCCCGCCCAAATCCGGCAGTCGGCCAATCAGAAGGCGTCTGGTTCCGGTTCCGGGCGGCGAAGGCCTTGAAAATGAGGCTGGGGAGGGGATAGGGGGAGTGGAAGGGGGCAGGGAGGGGGAGTTAGGGGGGAAGGGTGAGGGTGAGGATGAAGGTGCACGGAAGGTTCTGGTGTTTGAGGATGGGAAGGGAGGGGCAGGTGAGGGGCAAGGGGGGGCGGAGAGCGGGAGAGAAGATTCAAAGGAGGGAGGGGAGGTGGCAGGAAGTGGGGGGAAGGAAGGTGAGGGTAAGGGTGAAGGAGAGAGGGAAGGAGGGCAGACAGGTGGGGATAATGACAAAGAGAAAGTGGGGGAGAAAGATTCGACTAAGGAAGGTGAGTCAGAGAATGATATACCTGAGGAGGGGGAGAAGAAAGAGGGTGTTTCTGAGAAAGAGAGTGAGGGAAAGGAGGAGGAGAAAAAGGAAGACGAGAAGGACGATGATGAAAGCAAGAGAAAGCCAAAGCAAGAGGCGGCAAAAGGGGGAGGCGTGTGGGACCTCAGCACCTGGAACGCGTTTTTAGAGCCTCTTGGGCTGAAGGTTGGCTCGATTGATGATAAGAAAACTGAGGCAGAGAAACCGGACTCAGCAGCAGGCAAAGAGCGCGGGGAGAGAAGCTCAAAGGCAGCATCAGGAGCAGCAGGGGCAGCGGGGGCAGCGGGAACAGGAAGCAGGAGAGGCTCTAGTGGGTTATCACGGGATGCAGTGGTTGTGGAGCAGTCAGGAGCGGGCAAGGAGCAGCAAGAGAGGGGAGTGGAGGAAGACGAGGAGGAGGGTGGGGAGGAGGACTTGAGGAGGGGACTAGCGGAGGTGGCAGCAGTGGTGCAGAGGCTGAGGGCGAAGCAGGTGTATGAAGATGATGCTGAAGAGAGTGCAGTGCAGGTGACAAAGGACGGGGTGCCGGTGCTTGCCCCCTGGGTGTGTGTGTCGGTGCCCCGCTTGGCCCGGACTGGCTCTGCATCTGGTTCTTCCTCTGTGAAATCGGCTTCTAGTCATGCGAGCCCAGGGGGTGCTGGTTCCTCTGCTGCGGCTGCGGCCGCTGCTGCTGCCGCTGCTATTGTGAACGTTGCAAGCAGGGATGGGGGCGGTAGCAGCAGGGGTGTTGGCGCCAGCAGCAGTGCGGGTTGCAGTGGCACAGTTGTTAGGATTGGCAGCGGAAATGCCTCTGCTGGGAGGGCTGCATACAGATCATCCTCTCATGGGGCTCCCACCACCACAGCAGGACCTGCCATTGCTGCTGCTGCTGCTGCTGCTGTTACTGCTGCTGCTGCTGCTGCTGCTACTGCTGCTGCTGCAGATGCCTTCTGGCTGTCTGGTTGGATGGGTGAGAGCAATGCCATGGCTGCTGGGGTAGGTACTGCTACAACCGCCACTGCTGATGATGCTACAGCCATAGATACAGATACAGCTTCAGCTCCAGCTGACACTACAACTGATGCAACAGATTTTACAGATTCTTACTTTGACAGCGATCAGGGCTTCCCGCTGACGGACGTTCCAGATGCGATCATGGTCGCGGTGGTCTCGATCCTAGGGCTGCTAGCAGACTCAGGCTTCCTGCGTCTATCCGACCCGTCGGTTCTAGGAGTGGTGCCGACTACTCAGGGGTTGGGAGCGGTGGTGACAGAGAGGGCAGGGAAGGACCGCAGTAACGTGGGTGCGTGGGCGGTGTATGGCGTGCAGAAGGCTCTGGAACTGGCGCCTAAGAGGCTGTTCACGCCTGCAGTGTACCATGCGATCATGACTGCTGTGCTGCGATGCAAGGTGAGGAGGGTGTGATTGGTGTATTGGGCTGGGCTGGGCTGAGGAATGTAGAGAGGGCAGGGAAGGGCTGCAGCAATGTGGGTGCGTGGGCGGTGTATGGCGTGCAGAGGGCTCTGACACAGGTGGCGCCTGAGAGGCTGTTCACGCCTGCTGTGTACCATGCTGTCATGACTGCCGTGCTGCGCTGCAAGGTGAGGGTGTGACTGGTGTGATGGGGCTGGGCTGAGGGATGTTTGGAGGAAGAAGGGCAGCAATGTGGGTGTGTGGGCGGTGTATGGCGTGCAGAGGGCTCTGACACAGGTGGCGCCTGAGAGGCTGTTCACGCCCGCTGTCTACCATGCTGTCATGACTACGGTGCTCAGATGCAAGGTGAGATGGGTGTGATTGGTGTATTGGGCTGGGCTGGGCTGAGGAATGTAGAGAGGGCAGGGAAGGACCGCAGCAATGTGGGTGCGTGGGTGGTGTATGGCGTGCAGAGGGCGCTGCAGGTGGCGCCTAAGAGGCTGTTCACGCGTGCTCTGTACAATGCTCTCATAACTGCCGTGCTCAGATGCAAGGTGAGATGCAAAGGGAGGGAGCGAGCTCTGTTGTGTTGAGAGTTCCCTGGCAGCAGCACCTGCAGCTGGCGCCTAGGAGGCTGTTCACGCCTGCTGTGTACCATGCTGTCATGACTGCCGTGCCATGCTCAGATGCAAGGTGAGATGCAAGGTGAGATGCAAGGTGAGATGCAAGGTGAGATGCAAGGTGAGATGCAAGGTGAGATGCAAAGGTTGAGATGCAAAGGTTGAGATGCAAAGGTTGAGATGCAAAGGGACCGCCAGCTAACTCCTTCCCTTCCTTTCTGTGCCCCTCTCACCTCGTCTGCAGGCTGTCGATTCTCCTTCCGCCATCCGCGTGCATTGAGGTCGTTTTTGAGGCGCCTCAAAAGCGACCTCAAAGGGACAGCCTGCTAACTCCTTCCCTTCCCTTCTGGGCCCCTCTCACCTCGTCTGCAGGCTGTCGATTCTCCTTCCGCCATCCTCCCCCCGTCCACCTTCATAGCCCCCTGGGAGCAGCAGCTACTGCTGGCGCTCCTGCGCGCCTTACCCTCTGCCGCGCCGCACACTCAGCTTGCAGTGCTGCAGGACCTGCTGCTGCTGCTCTCTGTCAACCCCGCGAACACTCGCCTCCTCACACACTCCCCCGAGTGGCCCGAGTGGCTGCTCGAGATTCTGCTGGCAAATCTCGAGGTATGGAATAGGCGCAGCGATAGGTGATTCGATGCATTCAACAGGACCTGCATTTTGCTGTTAAATCTCGAGGCATGGAGTAGGATAGGAGTGGTTATAAGGGATTAGGCGCATACCCCAGGATCTGCTGCTGCTGCTCTCCCTCCACACCGCCAAGCCAACACGTGCCTCTTCACACACTCCCCCGAGTGGCCTGAGTGGTTGCTCGAGATTCTGCTGGCAAATCTCGAGGTGTGGAATGGGCGCAGCGATAGGGGATTCTGGGGTGAGATGCATTCCACTCCACAGGCCCTGCATTTTGCTGTTGAATCTCGAGGCATGGAGTAGGATAGGCGTGGTTATAAGGGATTAGGCGCACACCCCAGGATCTGCTGCTGCTGCTCTCCCTCCACCCCGCCAAGCCAACACGTGCCTCTTCACACACTCCCCCGAGTGGCCTGAGTGGTTGCTCGAGATTCTGCTGGCAAATCTCGAGGTATGGAATAGGCGCGGCTACAGGGGAGTGGGTGCATTCCCTAGGACCTGCTGCTGCTCCTCTCGCCGCCAACATAGGCCTCCTCACCTTTTGAGACGTCTCAAAAGCCACCAACATAGGCCTCCTCACCCACTCCCCAGAGAGGCCCGAGTGGCTGCTCGATCGAGATTTTGCTGTCGAATCTCGAGGCAAAGGATAGCCATTGCAGCAGTGGGTGAAGGGCTGCTGCAGCTGCACTGTAGCTGCGAAAATTCTTCCATTAGCTGTGAAAAAACCAGATTTTGCCGCTTTCCTATTTTTGACACTACCCGTCTTCACATACATCTCGAACCATCCCAGGGGACTTGTGACTTTTCTTAAAGCCTTTCTTGTAAGTGAGCAAATACGTTGAGTATATGGGTCACCTCTATCGACCTCTGCATTCTCATGTGCCTGTCACACACATGCCCTTCTGTCCTTCGTCCCACCTACCCCTCCCTATACCACACCCTTCCAGGCCTTGCCTTCAGCAGGTACCAGCAAATCCACAGCAACGCAGGGGCAGCTGGGAGGGCGAGACAAGGAGAAGGAGAGCAGTGACTTGGCTTCTGCTGAAGGAGAGGGCACTGGGGACTCGCGTGCTGTGCGCAGCAGCACGAGTGTGCAGGAGGATGTGAACGAGCTCATCTTTAGCTTCCTGGGGATAGTGTTTGAGCACTGCTTGACGGTCAAACAGGGCTGGAAGGTGAGGGGTGGGGGGCGGAAATGGTGAGACGAAGGAGCAGGTATAGAGCATTGAACGTATGGGCTCATATTCAGCTTCCTGGGAATAGTGTTTTAACACTGCCTGGCAGTCAACCAGGGCTGGAAGGTGAGGGGAGTGGACATGCAGATTTCTTTCACCCCCTCATTTCAGTATGGTTCACGTATGCTTCATTTCAGTATGGTGCACGTATGCTTCATTTCAGTCTGCTCTCTCCTTTCTTCCACCCCTTGTCTGCGCGTCCATGTTCGTTCTTCCTGACCTCTCTCTCTCCCCCCATCTCTCTCTCTGTGTCTTATCAGGTGCTCGAGGCCACATTTCACTGCCTGCAGTGGAAGGCACTCATTGGGGGAAGCAGTGTGGGAGAGCAGCTGAAGAGGTGTGTGTGGTGTGTGTGTGTGTGTGTGTGTGTGTGTGTGGTGTGTGTGTGTGTGTGTGTGTGTGTGTGTGTGTGTGTGTGTGTGTGTGTGTGTGTGTGTGCACATTTGTTTACCTGCTTCCTCGTGTGTGCAAGTTTGTGTGGAAAATCAAAAGCTTCCTGAGATTGAAAATCCCTCTTACACAAGCATTGCTCCATCCATCCGTCCATCCATCCATCCATCCATCCATCCATCCATCCGTCCGTCCATCCATCCGTCCGTCCGTCCATCCATCCATCCATCCATCCATCCATCCATCCATCCATCCATCCATCCATCCATCCATCCATCCATCCATCCATCCATCCATCCATCCATCCATCCATCCATCCATCCATCCATCCATCCATCCATCCATCCATCCATCCATCCATCCATCCATCCATCCATCCATCCATCCATCCATCCATCCATCCATCCATCCATCCATCCATCCATCCATCCATCTGTCCATCTCTCCAACGCATACGATCACACTCACACACATGTGCAGGAGGCAAGCAGCAATGGTAACAATTCATCGCAGGCTGTTACACGAAGCTCTGGACTTCACCGCTTCCCACCTCCCCGCAATCCCCCCTCCTCCAAACCGCTCTCAACCCCACTCTCTCTCCTCCCCACCGCCCTCCTCCTCTGCCCTAGACATGCTCTCTCCTCGCTCTTCCACCACCCCTGCTACTGCCGCCTTGCCTGCCACTGCCTCTCCTGCTCCTGCTGCTGCTGCTGCTGCCCCAACTGCTGCTGCCCCTCCTGTTGCCGCCACCTGCCTGCTAGACAACGCAGTGGCACTGCTGATGCTTCTAGAAGATTTTCTACGAATGCAAGCTGAGAAGAGGATTAGCAAGGGGGAGGGGGAGGAGGAGGAGGAAGGAGAGGAGGAGAGTGGGGACGGGCTGGTGGAGGGTCAGAGGGTGGACAGGGATGGAGTGCGGTGGACGGTGGTGGCAGAGGAGGAGGAGGAGGATGGGGAGGGGAGGCGGAAGTCTAGGCCTACTGCTTGGGCTGATCCTGCTGATGCTCTGACTGCTGCCGTTGCTGCTGCTACTGGTGCTGGTGCTGCTGCAGGTGCTGGTGCCGCTGCTGCTGATGCTGGTGCTACTGCTGCTGGAACAACAACAGCAGCAACATCGGCAGAAGTAACAGCAGGAGCAGATAAGGCAGCAGCCAGGGGTACAGGGAGCACTGGAGCAACACCTGCTGTTGCCTCTGCTGCTGACACTCCTGCATGGACAGCTGAGTTCCCTTCCTTGGACCCTGAATCTCCCAGCCGGACAGACCCTGCCACTGCAGATGCTACAGCTGCTACAACTGATTCGCCTGCTACAGCTGCTGCAGCTGCTACAGATGCTGCCTCTAATGGTTTCGGGTGGGTGGCGGAGTTCCCTCTGATCGATCTCAGCTCAGAAACCCTCCCCGCTGCTGCTGTCACAGTCACTGTCACCCCCCCCACCACAGCAGCACCTGCTTCCACCGCTGCTTTATCCCCATCATCAAAAACAGCAGGAACAGCAACAGCAGTGGATGCGTCATCTGCAGCAGCAGTAGCAGCAACACCAACAGCAGCAGCAGCAGCAGCTGGGATGCATTTCGATCTGCTCACCGGCTCCTTCTCTCCCTCCACTCTACCCCTGCAGCCCACCGTCTCCCCTCCTCTAGCCCGCCTGTCATCATCCCCACCAGGAACAGCCTCCCTCATCTCTCTAGACAGCCCCCAGCAGCAGCAGCAGCAGCAGCAGCGGCAGGTGACTCATGCATCGCCATCGGGCCTCGGGTCAGCGATAGAGAGGAATCGTAAGAAGCACAAGCCCAGGCGATTTAAAGCCATCCAGTCTGCCTTAGCCAGCTATGGATCCATCGTCCAATCGCTGCCCGACAGCTGGCGCCGGAGGTCCCGGCTGTGGTTTGGAGAGGGTGTGGGGGAGGAAGGGGAGGAGGCAGTGGGGTGGGGGGGTGAGAGAGGAGGGAAGGGGAGGAAGGGAGGGGAGGTGGGTGGGAGTGAGGAGGGGAGCAGAGCAGAAGTGTCTGCTTTAGAGCAAGTGTTAATGGAGCTTGCAGAACCTATACAGGAAGATGAGGAGGAGGACGAGGCAGGGGGATGGGTAGACCTGCGCCTGGTGCTGAAGGGTGTGACTATACTGAAGGGTATGCTTTTAGAGAAAGAAGGGGTGGGAGCAGCGGAGTCAGGCGTTTTGGCTGTGCTGGGAGGGGTGGGGGCAGGAATGAGTGACGCTCTTAAAGGGGTGTTGGATGATGATCAATCGCTTGTGACTATATTGAGGGTGGTGCTGGTGGCGGCTAGGGAGACGGATGGGGGGGAGATGGGCGGGGAGCTGATCAGGAAAGGAGTGAGGGAGGGAGAGAAAGTTACGGAGAAGGTTCTGAGCTCCCTGCTGTGGAGGTGAGTGTGTATGATGTTGGAGGAGCGTGACTCATTCGTACATTTGACTGCTAATTTTGTCTGTCTGCTTGTCGCTTCTCCCAAGCACAACGCCCATCATCCATCCGTATACCATCCACCTGACCATGTTTTTGAGTCGACTCAAAAATAGGTCCATCCGTATACCATCCACCTGACCATGTTTTTGAGTCGACTCAAAAATAGGTCCATCCGTATACCATCCACCTGACCATGTTTTTGAGTCGACTCAAAAATAGGTCCATCCGTATACCATCCACCTGACCATGTTTTTGAGTCGACTCAAAAATAGGTCCATCCGTAAACCATCCACCTGACCATGCTAAGTCATTTTCTGTGCATCTTTTTGTGGCTGCTATCTCATTCCCCCATGGCAGAATCCTCGCACCCCTCCTTACCACGTCTCGCCTTGACCAGCGCCAGAACTGCGCTCTCTCTGTCGCTGCCATTCTGCACACAGAGGTATGTGACGACCACAGAGGTCATAGTGTGTTTCACATCACAGAAGCAGCATCACACATATTTATCGGTGAAGTTCACATACTAATGCTTTCACCCCTCCCCACCTCCAAACTCGCTATCCTCCCCTTTCTCCCCACCCCCCACACCCTGCCAGATCATCCACTCAATCGATCGCGATCGCACAATCCTGCGCCCCACCTTTGTCGCCCTCCTCCTCCCCCCCTTCACCGCGCTCCTCCGCAAGTGGCGCCCAGCCCTACGCTGCCTCCGCCTCCTCTCAGACCACACAGGCGCCTCCCCCTTCTCAGACCCCCACAACCCCGCCCTTGCCACTGACGCCTCTCCTACCGATGCTGCTCTTGCGTTCCTCTCCCCTGTGTGGGTCGCCGCGTTTGCCTCTCCGCCTGCTGCTGTCTGCCTGGCTGCCACTGCTGCTGCCACAGGCCCTGCTGCTGCTCACGGCTTGGGTAGGAACTGGAGCAGCAGCAGCAAGAGCGGCGGCGGTGGTGGCGGTGTGGGTGGTGCATTTTTCGGTGCTGGTGGTGCTGCTGCAAGGATGGGTCGAGAGAGGAAGCTGGGACATATGGATCGGCTGTACGGGCTGGCAGATGGCAGGCCGGGAGTGGACGGAGTTCCCGGGGGTGCCACGTCAGCGAAGCGGCGAGAGAAGGGGGATATCCAGAGGTCGGGGCGATGGAGTCTGTGGGACTCGCTGGAGGGCGCGTGGGGAGATGTGACTGGGCTCAAGCACCCTGCTCTCAAGCTCTCTAGTCTCCCACTCTCCTCTCCTGTCAAGGGCAGCAGCAGCAGCAGCAGCAGCAGCAGCGGTGGTAGCGACAGCGGTGTGAGCAGCAGTATCAAGGAGTGGGATGAGGTGGAGATGAGGTACAGCATCTCCCTGGGGCCCAGAGTGGGGGGACTGCAGCTCTACCTCTCCTCTCTGCACGACCTGCTCGAATTACAGGTCAGCCAACCCCAGTTGTCACGCCCCCCACTTCAAACCCTTCAAGATGCAGGGCTTCGTATCATCGTCAAGGCACAATCTGCTGCAGTGACTTTTGAGCCAACTCAACAGGTTAAGCCCGTCCTTATCCTTCTCTTTTCCCCACCCTCATCATTTCCCTCACCCCCCACTCTCCACCCATCCCTTTCCAGACCCTGCAAGAAGCAAAGCTCCACTCACCCATTGTCAAGGCGCGGGCGGCAGGAGCGCGCATGTGGCGCTCTGTCATTCGCCAGCTGCTCAAGTCCGGGCGGCTGTGTGGCGCTCGGGCAAGCCATGAAGAATTTATCCAATCACCAGTGAGTGTTTGGTTCGTAACTTCTGAGTTGCGAGCAGGCATAAGGATTGCTGTGCTAGTGTGGCCCTCAAACACTTAGTTGCGAGCAGAGCAGGCCTATCAGGGTTCTGTCTTATCCTCGTGTACCCCTTAAAGCACTGTGAGCCTGATAATAACCCCCATACATACCAGACCATACCACCCCCATACATACCAGTCCATACCACCCCCATACATACCAGTCCATACCACCCCCATACATACCAGTCCATACCACCCCCACCAGACTGTGTGGCAGCTGGGCCGCATGCAAACTCCCCTGCGTATATATGCATGCTTCTCCCTGCCCTTCTAACCTCCTCCCACACGCCATCCCCAACCCCAACATCCCAACCACCCCCATACCATGCCATAACATGCCCACCCCCATCAGGCGGTGTGGCAGCTGGACTGCATGGAGACATCCCTGCGCATGCACGTTTCCCACCAACCTCCCTTTCACTCTCCCACTATCCCCAACCCCATACCAATCCCATCAGGCGGTGTGGCAGCTGGACCGCATGGAAACATCCCCATGCACTCGCACTTCCTCACTGCCCTTCCACCCTCCTTTTACTCCCACACCGCAGTATGCCTACACCACCCACCCACCCACCACCCCATGCCACCCCCATCAGGCCGTGTGGCAGCTGAATCACATGGAGACTCTCTCTGCGCATTCACGTCCCTCGCCACCCTTCCACCCCTCCATACCTCACCCACCCAACCATCCCCAAACTCCCCCATGCCATTCCATCCCACCAGACTGTATGGCAGCTGGACCGCATGGAGACATCTCTGCGCATGCACGTTTCCCTCCAACCTCTCTTTCACTTCCCCACCATGCCACCCCATACCAACCCCATCAGACCGTGTGGCAGCTGGACCGCATGGAGACATCGCTGCGCATGCGCCGGCGCGTGAAGCCATGCTTCTCCACAGCCGCCACTGCCACGCTCCGTGCTTCCGGTCCCCACGGGGCCATAAGGGGTGGTGCAGCAGCCGCAGAAGATGCCGTTGCAGATGCCAGTACTGATGCTGCTGCTGAGTCAGCAGCAGCTACAGCAGCAGCCTCAGCAGGAGACACAGGAACGAGTGCTGCAGCAGTCGAGGAGGCAGTGCAGCGGCTTGGGGGGGCCCTGCCCGCCCCTCTAGGGGGATTCATGAGGGGAGGTGGGGGAAAGGGGGGAGAGGAGCGGGGAGCGGAGGGGGAAGGGGAGAAAGAGCAGGAAAAGGGAAAGGAGGAGGAAGGAGGGAAGGGAGGAGGAGAGGGAGGAGAGGCAGCTGGGAAGGAGGAGGGAGGCGAGGAGGGAGGGGCAGGGAGGGGTGCTGTAGATGAGAGAGACGGAGCTACAGCAGGGGCTGTTGCTGAGAGAGAAGGGCTGGGGAGTGCAGTAGCAGAGGAGACTGTAAAGAGGAACGAGGTGGGAGATGGTGTTGTGGGTGGTGGTGTGGAAGGGGGTGCGAGTGGAGGGGAGAAGCATAAGCCAAGAGGACCATCCAAAGATGGGAAGCAGAGAGGGAAGCTGGGCGGCGTGGAGTGGACGCTAGTGGCGGATGTGGACGGCGAAGAGGTGCTGGCTGACGTGGCAGCAATGATGGTGCAGCCGCTGCGAACAGTGAAGGGGCGGCTGGTGGTTACCACCACTCGCCTCTGGTTCCACGTGGATCCCTCCGTGCCGTTCCGAGAAAGAGGGTGTGGAGGACAGGGAGAGAAGAGTGAGAAAGGAGAGAAGGGTGAGGTGGGCGGAGGGGAGAAGGAGCGTGGGCAGGAAGTTGCAGAGAAGGAGGCATTGGTTTCTAGTAGCAACGGTGAAAAGGGTGGCAAGATTGGCAGGAGCGGAGGAGCGACAGGAGGAGAGGGGGCTGTGAAAGGGAGCATGGGGGATCGCGTGTGGCGGCTGTCGTCCGTTCGTGAAGTGCTGACTCGACGGTGAGGGTCCTTAACTGGATGTCATGGCGGTGTGTGGATTTCAGACTGTGTTTTCCAAAAGGTTCGGCATGCAACTTGTGATGTGCCTCAAAAGGTTAGGCATGCAACTTGTGATGTGCCTCAAAAGGTTCGGCATGCAACTTGTGATGTGCCTCAAAAGGTTCGGCATGCAACTTGTGATGTGCCTCAAAAGGTTCGGCATGCAACTTGTGATGTGCCTCAAAAGGTTCGGCATGCAACTTGTGATGTGCCTCAAACGTCTGTTGCTGACACGACTCCCTCCCTCTGTCATGTGCTCCCTCCCACCAGCTACCTGCTGCGCCGCTCTGCTCTGGAGATATTCATGATCGACCGGGCCAATTTCTTCTTTGCCTTTGAGGGGGCCGAGGAGCGCAAGAGAGTGCACCGTGCCATCGAGAGGGCCCACCCGCCGCACTTCCAGCACCTCTTTTCGGCCTCGCAGGTGGGTAGAGTGGTTCAAACCAAACCAGTAGTACACGCGTACAGCAAGAGGAGCGCAAGAGAGTGCACCGCGCCATCAAGAGGGCCCACCCGCCTCATTTCCAGCACCTCTTCTCGGCATCGCAGGTACCTATTTTCTTTCGGGCCTATTTCTCACTTCTTATCCTCGTAACAGCGGCACTCGCCTCAGAGAGCGCTTTCCTCTGTGTGTGGCCCTCTGTTATTACCATGACATTCATTCTGTTCTGTTCTGTTCTGTTCTGTTCGTGTCCTTGATTTTGTTTCTTGCTGTCTTATTATGTTGCCCATGATTGTCTGCACGTGTGTGTGTGTGTGTGTCTGTCTGTCTGTGTTGCACAGCGACCGGAGAACATTTTGGAGAAGCTTCAGCTCACCAAGAAATGGGTCAACAGAGAGGTATGTCTGCGCGCCCCATTTCCTCTTGCCTCACACTCCTGCTGGCCAATTTCTCGTGGTACCCATTGCCCACTGTCCCTCTGTTTCCCTGTTGCATCTCAACACTCTCACTGGACGATCCTATGCAAACTCTGCTCATGTTTCCCTGCTGCAAATCACTCCCTTCCACTCCCCTCCACTCCCCTCCACTCCTCTCCACTCCCCGTCAGATCACCAACTTTGAGTACCTCATGCACCTCAACACTCTCGCCGGGCGATCCTTCAACGACGTCACTCAGGTGCGTGCTGTGCTGTGCTGTGCTGTGCTGTGCTGTGCTGTGCTGTGCTGTGCTGTGCTGGTTTCTCGTGCGTCGTGGTGCAAGCATGCATACATACACCTGGGTGCTGCATTGAGTCTATTTTTGAGTCGACTCAAAAATAGACTCAATACATACACCTCATTTTGGGTGCTGCTGTTTCTCATGTACCTCATGCACCTCAACACGCTCGCTGGGCGATCCTTCAACGACGTCACTCAGGTGCACATTCTGTCTCATGGGCGCATCAGGAATGGACCCTTTACTGAATGTCCTTTGAGGCACCTCAAAAGTCAACGACGTCACTCAGGTGCACATTCTTTATCATGGGCTTGCGCATTGAGGCGCCTCAAAAGGCGCTCTTTCACATGGCCGCATCAGGAATTGGCCCTTCATTGATTGGTCATCACTTAAAGAGGAGGCATATCACTTACCCGCTGGCCTTGGTTCCACCCACCTCCCTTTTCCCTGGTCTGGGTGAAGTACCCCGTCTTCCCCTGGGTAATTCAGGATTATACCTCCAAGGAACTCGATCTCACCAAGACAGCCACATTCCGCGACCTCTCCAAGGTGACACTGCTGGTCTGCCTGCACCCCAACTGACATATAATCTGGCCTGGAATAGATTGGGCTGAAGCTGCCTCCCACCCATCCTCATTTGTTCCTGATTTGCCTCGCTTGTCATTCGATTTGCTGTTCCTTTCACTGTGCCATCCTGATTTTTTGTGCCATGCTGCATCCCTGCTCCCAACTCCCCCTCTTCTCCGCGTTTCCCTCCCTCCCTCCTCCACCCTACCTCCAGCCCATGGGAGCACTGACTCATGCACAAATGTGATCCAATGACAAAACCCAGCCGCTTTCCCTTCCCTCTCCTTTTCCCTCTCCCCTTCCCTCTTCCCCCCCCCTCTCGTCCTCCCTCTCCCGCTCACTACTTTCCCCTGCCTCCAGCCCATGGGAGCGTTGACTCAGCCTCGCCTGGCAAAGATAATCGAGCGCTACGAGACGTTTGACGACCCGGTCATTCCCAAGTTCCACCACGGCACGCACTACTCCAGCGCTGCCATTGTGAGTTTCTCCCCTAGCACTGTGACACGTCTAGCATAATATGTGACACTTTTAGCATTATAAGTAACTCTTTAGGCACCGCGACTCTTAAAGAGCGCCGGCTGGTTCAAAGCACCAAACACAACTCCTTTCCTCTCTAACTCCACACCACAATCCCCTCCCTTCACTGCCCCCCCCCACCCACCACACCAGGCCTCCCACTGTCCCGCACGCCTAGAGCCCTTCACGTCCCTCGCAGTCTCCCTAACTAGGAGCATGTCTTGCTTCCCGTGCCCCTTACCTCCTCCCCACCACTCCATCCCACCCACCACACCAGGCCTCCCACTATCGCGCAGTCCTAGAGCCCTTCACATCCCTCGCCCTCCCCCTTGAGCCCTTTACCCTTCCCTTGCAGTCTCCCTGCAAGGCTGCAGGCTGGACCATCCGAATTCCCGACTGACCGGCTCTTCCAAGACTCCTACCTACCGCATGGTTTCACTCTTTCCACATCCCTTCAGCCATGCGATTAGGCGAGCAGCAGTCTAAAGAAATCTTTAGCAAAGGATTAACAGTACGATCTGTTGTTGTTGTTCCTACCTACCGCATGGTTTCACTCTTTCCACATCCCCACCACTCCAACCCCACAATTCCCTTTCCCCTCCCCAAACCCACTCCCTCCAGGCCTCCCACTATCTTGTGCGCTTGGAGCCCTTCACGTCCTTGGCAGTCTCCCTTCAAGGTGGCAAATTAGACCATCCGGACCGGCTCTTCCGAGACGTGGCGAGCACGTGGCGGGGGTGACCACCGACATGGCTGATGTGAAGGAGCTGGTGAGTGAGGTGGTAGCCATGAGGCATGTGTGTGCTGTGGGGGGACTGGCAAGCTCGAAGTGAGAGAGCAACAGGTTGGACCATCCAGACCGGCTCTTCCGAGACGTGGCGAGCACGTGGCGGGGGGTGACCACCGACATGGCTGATGTGAAGGAGCTGGTGAGTGAGGTGGTAGCCATGAGGTATGTGTGTGCAGTGGGGGGACTGGCAAGCTGGAAGTCAGAGAGCAAAAGGTTGGACCATCCCGACCGGCTCTTCTGCGACGTGGCGAGCACGTGGAGGGGGGTGACCACCGACATGGCTGATGTGAAGGAGCTGGTGAGTGAGGTGGTAGCCATGAGACATGTGTGTGCAGTGGGGGGACTGGCAAGCTCGAAGTGAGAGAGCAACAGGTTGGACCATCCCGACCGGCTCTTCCGAGACGTGGCGAGCACGTGGCGGGGGGTGACCACCGACATGGAGAATGTGAAGAAGCTGGTGAGAGTGGTGGGGCAGGCGTGAGAGATAGTTGCGTGGGTGTGCATGGGGCAAGCACGTGGAGGGGGATGACCACTGACATGGCAGATGTTAAAGAGCTGGTGAGAGAGGTGGTGGGGACGTGGGGGCAGTGGGCAGTGGGCAGCTCCAGTCCCCAAGGCGGGACTGCAGCTCCAGTCCCCAAGCCGGGACTGCAGCTCCAGTCCCCAAGCCGGGACTGCAGCTCCAGTCCCCAAGCCGGGACTGCAGCTCCAGTCCCCAAGCCGGGACTGCAGCTCCAGTCCCCAAGCCGGGACTGCAGCTCCAGTCCCCAAGCCGGGACTGCAGCTCCAGTCCCCAAGCCGGGACTGCAGCTCCAGTCCCCAAGGCGGGACTGCAGCTCCATTCCCAAAGACGGGACTGCAGCTCCAGTCCCTAAGCCGGGACTGCAGCTCCAGTCCCCAAGGCAGGACTGCAGCTCCAGTCCCCAAGCCGGACTGCAGCTCCAGTCCCCAAGGCGGGACTGCAGCTCCAGTCCCCAAGCCGGGACTGCAGCTCCAGTCCCCAAGCCGGGACTGCAGCTCCAGTCCCCAAGCCGGGACTGCAGCTCCAGTCCCCAAGCCGGGACTGCAGCTCCAGTCCCCAAGCCGGACTGCAGCTCCAGTCCCCAAGGCGGGACTGCAGCTCCAGTCCCCAAGGCGGGACTGCAGCTCCAGTCCCCCAGGCAGGACTGCAGCTCCGGTCCCCAAGGCGGGACTGCAGCTCTGGTCCCCAAGGCGGGACTGCAGCTACAGTCCCCAAGCCAGGACTGCAGCTCCAGTCCCCAAGGCGGGACTGCAGCTCCAGTCCCCAAGCCGGGACTGCAGCTCCAGTCCCCAAGGCGGGACTGCAGCTCCAGTCCCCCAGGCGGGACTGCAGCTCCAGTCCCCCAGGCGGGACTGCAGCTCCAGTCCCCAAGCCGGGACTGCAGCTCCAGTCCCCAAGCCGGGACTGCAGCTCCAGTCCCCAAGGCGGGACTGCAGCCCCAGTCCCCAAGGCGGGACTGCAGCTCCAGTCCCCAAGCTGGGACTGCAGCTCCAGTCCCCAAGGCGGACTGCAGCTCCAGTCCCCAAGCCGGGACTGCAGCTCCAGTCCCCAAGCCGGGACTGCAGCTCCAGTCCCCAAGGCGGGACTGCAGCTCCAGTCGCGAAGGCGGGACTGCAGCTCCAGTCCCCAAGCCGGGACTGCAGCTCCAGTCCCCAAGCCGGGACTGCAGCTCCAGTCCCCAAGGCGGGACTGCAGCTCCAGTCGCCAAGGCGGGACTGCAGCTCCAGTCCCCCAGGCGGGACTGCAGCTCCAGTCCCCCAGGCGGGACTGCAGCTCCAGTCCCCCAGGCGGGACTGCAGCTCCAGTCCCCCAGGCGGGACTGCAGCTCCAGTCCCCAAGCCGGGACTGCAGCTCCAGTCCCCAAGCCGGGACTGCAGCTCCAGTCCCCAAGGCGGGACTGCAGCTCCAGTCCGCAAGGCGGGACTGCAGCCCCAGTCCCCAAGGCGGGACTGCAGCTCCAGTCCCCCAGGCGGGACTGCAGCTCCAGTCCCCAAGGCGGGACTGCAGCTCCAGTCCCCCAGGAGGGACTGCAGCTCCAGTCCCCCAGGCGGGACTGCAGCACCAGTCCCCAAGGCGGGACTGCAGCACCAGTCCCCAAGGCGGGACTGCAGCTCCAGTCCCCCAGGCCGGACTGCAGCTCCAGTCCCCCAGGCGGGACTGCAGCTCCAGTCCCCAAGCCGGGACTGCAGCTCCAGTCCCCAAGGCGGGACTGCAGCACCAGTCCCCAAGGCGGGACTGCAGCACCAGTCCCCAAGGCGGGACTGCAGCTCCAGTCCCCAAGCCGGGACTGCAGCTCCAGTCCCCAAGCCGGGACTGCAGCTCCAGTCCCCAAGCCGGGACTGCAGCTCCAGTCCCCAAGGCGGGACTGCAGCTCCAGTCCCCCAGGCGGGACTGCAGCTCCAGTCCCCCAGGCGGGACTGCAGCTCCAGTCCCCAAGCGGGACTGCAGCTCCAGTCCCCCAGGCGGGACTGCAGCTCCAGTCCCCAAGCCGGGACTGCAGCTCCAGTCCCCAAGCCGGGACTGCAGCTCCAGTCCTCAAGGCGGGACTGCAGCTCCAGTCCCCAAGCCGGGACTGCAGCTCCAGTCCCCAAGCCGGGACTGCAGCTCCAGTCCCCAAGCCGGGACTGCAGCTCCAGTCCCCAAGCCGGGACTGCAGCTCCAGTCCCCAAGGCGGGACTGCAGCTCCAGTCCCCCAGGCGGGACTGCAGCTCCTGTCCCCCAGGCGGGACTGCAGCTCCAGTCCCCCAGGCGGGACTGCAGCTCCAGTCCCCCAGGCGGGACTGCAGCTCCAGTCCCCAAGCCGGGACTGCAGCTCCAGTCCCCAAGCCGGGACTGCAGCTCCAGTCCCCAAGCCGGGACTGCAGCTCCAGTCCCCAAGGCGGGACTGCAGCCCCAGTCCCCAAGGCGGGACTGCAGCACCAGTCCCCCAGGCGGGACTGCAGCTCCAGTCCCCCAGGCGGGACTGCAGCTCCAGTCCCCCAGGCGGGACTGCAGCTCCAGTCCCCCAGGCGGGACTGCAGCTCCAGTCCCCAAAGCGGGACTGCAGCTCCAGTCCCCAAGGCGGGACTGCAGCTCCAGTCCCCCAGGCGGGACTGCAGCTCCAGTCCCCCAGGCGGGACTGCAGCTCCAGTCCCCCAGGCCGGACTGCAGCTCCAGTCCCCCAGGCGGGACTGCAGCTCCAGTCCCCAAGCCGGGACTGCAGCTCCAGTCCCCAAGGCGGGACTGCAGCACCAGTCCCCAAGGCGGGACTGCAGCACCAGTCCCCAAGACGGGACTGCAGCTCCAGTCCCCAAGCCGGGACTGCAGCTCCAGTCCCCAAGCCGGGACTGCAGCTCCAGTCCCCAAGCCGGGACTGCAGCTCCAGTCCCCAAGCCGGGACTGCAGCTCCAGTCCCCAAGGCGGGACTGCAGCCCCAGTCCCCAAGGCGGGACTGCAGCACCAGTCCCCCAGGCGGGACTGCAGCTCCAGTCCCCCAGGCGGGACTGCAGCTCCAGTCCCCCAGGCGGGACTGCAGCTCCAGTCCCCCAGGCGGGACTGCAGCTCCAGTCCCCAAAGCGGGACTGCAGCTCCAGTCCCCAAGGCGGGACTGCAGCTCCAGTCCCCCAGGCGGGACTGCAGCTCCAGTCCCCCAGGCGGGACTGCAGCTCCAGTCCCCCAGGCCGGACTGCAGCTCCAGTCCCCAAGGCGGGACTGCAGCTCCAGTCGCCAAGGCGGGACTGCAGCTCCAGTCCCCCAGGCGGGACTGCAGCTCCAGTCCCCCAGGCGGGACTGCAGCTCCAGTCCCCAAGCGGGACTGCAGCTCCAGTCCCCCAGGCGGGACTGCAGCTCCAGTCCCCAAGCCGGGACTGCAGCTCCAGTCCCCAAGCCGGGACTGCAGCTCCAGTCCTCAAGGCGGGACTGCAGCTCCAGTCCCCAAGCCGGGACTGCAGCTCCAGTCCCCAAGCCGGGACTGCAGCTCCAGTCCCCAAGCCGGGACTGCAGCTCCAGTCCCCAAGCCGGGACTGCAGCTCCAGTCCCCAAGCCGGGACTGCAGCTCCAGTCCCCAAGGCGGGACTGCAGCTCCAGTCCCCCAGGCGGGACTGCAGCTCCTGTCCCCCAGGCGGGACTGCAGCTCCAGTCCCCCAGGCGGGACTGCAGCTCCAGTCCCCCAGGCGGGACTGCAGCTCCAGTCCCCAAGCCGGGACTGCAGCTCCAGTCCCCAAGCCGGGACTGCAGCTCCAGTCCCCAAGCCGGGACTGCAGCTCCAGTCCCCAAGGCGGGACTGCAGCCCCAGTCCCCAAGGCGGGACTGCAGCACCAGTCCCCCAGGCGGGACTGCAGCTCCAGTCCCCCAGGCGGGACTGCAGCTCCAGTCCCCCAGGCGGGACTGCAGCTCCAGTCCCCCAGGCGGGACTGCAGCTCCAGTCCCCAAAGCGGGACTGCAGCTCCAGTCCCCAAGGCGGGACTGCAGCTCCAGTCCCCCAGGCGGGACTGCAGCTCCAGTCCCCCAGGCGGGACTGCAGCTCCAGTCCCCCAGGCCGGACTGCAGCTCCAGTCCCCCAGGCGGGACTGCAGCTCCAGTCCCCAAGCCGGGACTGCAGCTCCAGTCCCCAAGGCGGGACTGCAGCACCAGTCCCCAAGGCGGGACTGCAGCACCAGTCCCCAAGGCGGGACTGCAGCTCCAGTCCCCAAGCCGGGACTGCAGCTCCAGTCCCCAAGCCGGGACTGCAGCTCCAGTCCCCAAGCCGGGACTGCAGCTCCAGTCCCCAAGCCGGGACTGCAGCTCCAGTCCCCAAGGCGGGACTGCAGCCCCAGTCCCCAAGGCGGGACTGCAGCACCAGTCCCCAGGCGGGACTGCAGCTCCAGTCCCCCAGGCGGGACTGCAGCTCCAGTCCCCCAGGCGGGACTGCAGCTCCAGTCCCCCAGGCGGGACTGCAGCTCCAGTCCCCAAAGCGGGACTGCAGCTCCAGTCCCCAAGGCGGGACTGCAGCTCCAGTCCCCCAGGCGGGACTGCAGCTCCAGTCCCCCAGGCGGGACTGCAGCTCCAGTCCCCCAGGCCGGACTGCAGCTCCAGTCCCCCAGGCGGGACTGCAGCTCCAGTCCCCAAGCCGGGACTGCAGCTCCAGTCCCCAAGGCGGGACTGCAGCACCAGTCCCCAAGGCGGGACTGCAGCACCAGTCCCCAAGGCGGGACTGCAGCTCCAGTCCCCAAGCCGGGACTGCAGCTCCAGTCCCCAAGGCGGGACTGCAGCTCCAGTCCCCCAGGCGGGACTGCAGCTCCAGTCCCCCAGGCGGGACTGCAGCTCCAGTCCCCAAGCGGGACTGCAGCTCCAGTCCCCCAGGCGGGACTGCAGCTCCAGTCCCCAAGCCGGGACTGCAGCTCCAGTCCCCAAGCCGGGACTGCAGCTCCAGTCCTCAAGGCGGGACTGCAGCTCCAGTCCCCAAGCCGGGACTGCAGCTCCAGTCCCCAAGCCGGGACTGCAGCTCCAGTCCCCAAGCCGGGACTGCAGCTCCAGTCCCCAAGCCGGGACTGCAGCTCCAGTCCCCAAGCCGGGACTGCAGCTCCAGTCCCCAAGGCGGGACTGCAGCTCCAGTCCCCCAGGCGGGACTGCAGCTCCTGTCCCCCAGGCGGGACTGCAGCTCCAGTCCCCCAGGCGGGACTGCAGCTCCAGTCCCCCAGGCGGGACTGCAGCTCCAGTCCCCAAGCCGGGACTGCAGCTCCAGTCCCCAAGCCGGGACTGCAGCTCCAGTCCCCAAGCCGGGACTGCAGCTCCAGTCCCCAAGGCGGGACTGCAGCCCCAGTCCCCAAGGCGGGACTGCAGCACCAGTCCCCCAGGCGGGACTGCAGCTCCAGTCCCCCAGGCGGGACTGCAGCTCCAGTCCCCCAGGCGGGACTGCAGCTCCAGTCCCCCAGGCGGGACTGCAGCTCCAGTCCCCAAAGCGGGACTGCAGCTCCAGTCCCCAAGGCGGGACTGCAGCTCCAGTCCCCCAGGCGGGACTGCAGCTCCAGTCCCCAAGGCGGGACTGCAGCTCCAGTCCCCCAGGAGGGACTGCAGCTCCAGTCCCCCAGGCGGGACTGCAGCACCAGTCCCCAAGGCGGGACTGCAGCACCAGTCCCCAAGGCGGGACTGCAGCTCCAGTCCCCCAGGCCGGACTGCAGCTCCAGTCCCCCAGGCGGGACTGCAGCTCCAGTCCCCAAGCCGGGACTGCAGCTCCAGTCCCCAAGGCGGGACTGCAGCACCAGTCCCCAAGGCGGGACTGCAGCACCAGTCCCCAAGGCGGGACTGCAGCTCCAGTCCCCAAGCCGGGACTGCAGCTCCAGTCCCCAAGGCGGGACTGCAGCTCCAGTCCCCCAGGCGGGACTGCAGCTCCAGTCCCCCAGGCGGGACTGCAGCTCCAGTCCCCAAGCGGGACTGCAGCTCCAGTCCCCCAGGCGGGACTGCAGCTCCAGTCCCCAAGCCGGGACTGCAGCTCCAGTCCCCAAGCCGGGACTGCAGCTCCAGTCCTCAAGGCGGGACTGCAGCTCCAGTCCCCAAGCCGGGACTGCAGCTCCAGTCCCCAAGCCGGGACTGCAGCTCCAGTCCCCAAGCCGGGACTGCAGCTCCAGTCCCCAAGCCGGGACTGCAGCTCCAGTCCCCAAGCCGGGACTGCAGCTCCAGTCCCCAAGGCGGGACTGCAGCTCCAGTCCCCCAGGCGGGACTGCAGCTCCTGTCCCCCAGGCGGGACTGCAGCTCCAGTCCCCCAGGCGGGACTGCAGCTCCAGTCCCCCAGGCGGGACTGCAGCTCCAGTCCCCAAGCCGGGACTGCAGCTCCAGTCCCCAAGCCGGGACTGCAGCTCCAGTCCCCAAGCCGGGACTGCAGCTCCAGTCCCCAAGGCGCGACTGCAGCTCCAGTCCCCAAGGCGGGACTGCAGCTCCAGTCCCCATGGCGGGACTGCAGCTCCAGTCCCCAAGGCGGGACAGCAGCTCCAATCCCCCAGGCGGGACTGTAGCTCCAGTCCCCAAGGCGGGACTGCAGCTCCAGTCGCCAAGGCGGGACTGCAGCCCCAGTCCCCAAGCCGGGACTGCAGCTCCAGTCCCCAAGGCGGGACTGCAGCTCCAGTCGCAAAGGCGGGACTGCAGCTCCAGTCCCCAAGCCGGGACTGCAGCTCCAGTCCCCAAGCCGGGACTGCAGCTCCAGTCCCCAAGGCGGGACTGCAGCTCCAGTCCCCCAGGCGGGACTGCAGCTCCATTCCCCAAGGCGGGACTGCAGCTCCAGTCCCCCAGGCGGGACTGCAGCTCCAGTCCCCAAGGCGGGACTGCAGCTCCAGTCCCCAGGGCGGGACTGCAGCTCCAGTCCCCCAGGAGGGACTGCAGCTCCAGTCCCCCAGGCGGGACTGCAGCTCCAGTCCCCCAGGCGGGACTGCAGCTCCAGTCCCCCAGGCGGGACTGCAGCTCCAGTCCCCAAGCGGGACTGCAGCTCCAGTCCCCAAGCCGGGACTGCAGCTCCAGTCCCCAAGGCGGGACTGCAGCTCCAGTCCCCCAGGCGGGACTGCAGCTCCAGTCCCCAAGGCGGGACTGCAGCTCCAGTCCCCCAGGCGGGACTGCAGCTCCAGTCCCCAAGGCGGGACTGCAGCTCCAGTCCCCCAGGCGGGACTGCAGCTCCAGTCCCCCAGACGGGACTGCAGCTCCAGTCCCCCAGGCGGGACTGCAGCTCCAGTCCCCAAGCCGGGACTGCAGCTCCAGTCCCCAAGCCGGGACTGCAGCTCCAGTCCCCAAGGCGGGACTGCAGCTCCTGTCCCCCAGGCGGGACTGCAGCTCCTGTCCCCAAAGCGGGACTGCAGCTCCAGTCCCCAAGCCGGGACTGCAGCTCCAGTCCCCAAGGCGAGACTGCAGCTCCAGTCCCCAAGCCGGGACTGCAGCTCCAGTCCCCAAGCCGGGACTGCAGCTCCAGTCCCCAAGCCGGGACTGCAGCTCCAGTCCCCAAGCCGGGACTGCAGCTCCAGTCCCCAAGGCGGGACTGCTGCTCCAGTCCCCCAGGCGGGACTGCAGCTCCATTCCCCAAGGCGGGACTGCAGCTCCAGTCCCCCAGGCGGGACTGCAGCTCCAGTCCCCAAGCCGGGACTGCAGCTCCAGTCCCCAAGCCGGGACTGCAGCTCCAGTCCCCAAGCCGGGACTGCAGCTCCAGTCCCCAAGCCGGGACTGCAGCTCCAGTCCCCAAGCCGGGACTGCAGCTCCAGTCCCCAAGCCGGGACTGCAGCTCCAGTCCCCAAGGCGGGACTGCAGCTCCAATCCCCCAGGCGGTACTGCAGCTCCAGTCCCCAAGGCGGGACTGCATCTCCAGTCCCCAAGGCGGGACTGCAGCTCCAGTCCCCAAGGCGGGACTGCAGCTCCAGTCCCCCAGGCGGGACTGCAGCTCCAGTCCCCAAGCCGGGACTGCAGCTCCAGTCCCCAAGCCGGGACTGCAGCTCCAGTCCCCAAGCCGGGACTGCAGCTCCAGTCCCCAAGCCGGGACTGCAGCTCCAGTCCCCAAGCCGGGACTGCAGCTCCAGTCCCCAAGCCGGGACTGCAGCTCCAGTCCCCAAGGCGGGACTGCAGCTCCAATCCCCCAGGCGGTACTGCAGCTCCAGTCCCCAAGGCGGGACTGCATCTCCAGTCCCCAAGGCGGGACTGCAGCTCCAGTCCCCAAGGCGGGACTGCAGCTCCAGTCCCCCAGGAGGGACTGCAGCTCCAGTCCCCCAGGCGGGACTGCATCTCCAGTCCCCCAGGCGGGACTGCAGCTCCAGTACCCAGGCGGGACAGCAGCTCCAGTCCCCCAGGCGGGACTGCAGCTCCAGTCCCCAAGGCGGGACTGCAGCTCCAGTCCCCCAGGAGGGACTGCAGCTCCAGTCCCCCAGGCGGGACTGCAGCACCAGTCCCCAAGGCGGGACTGCAGCACCAGTCCCCAAGGCGGGACTGCAGCTCCAGTCCCCCAGGCCGGACTGCAGCTCCAGTCCCCCAGGCGGGACTGCAGCCCCAGTCCCCAAGGCGGGACTGCAGCTCCAGTCCCCAAGGCGGGACTGCAGCACCAGTCCCCAAGGCGGGACTGCAGCTCCAGTCCCCAAGGCGGGACTGCAGCTCCAGTCCCCCAGGCGGGACTGCAGCTCCAGTCCCCAAGGCGGGACTGCAGCTCCAGTCCCCCAGGCGGGACTGCAGCTCCAGTCCCCCAGGCGGGACTGCAGCTCCAGTCCCCCAGGCGGGACTGCAGCTCCAGTCCCCCAGGCGGGACTGCAGCTCCAGTCCCCCAGGCGGGACTGCAGCTCCAGTCCCCCAGGCGGGACTGCAGCTCCAGTCCCCCAGGCGGGACTGCAGCTCCAGTCCCCAAGGCGGGACTGCAGCTCCAGTCCCCCAGGCGGGACTGCAGCTCCAGTCCTCAAGGCGGGACTGCAGCTCCAGTCCCCAAGCCGGGACTGCAGCTCCAGTCCCCAAGCCGGGACTGCAGCTCCAGTCCCCAAGCCGGGACTGCAGCTCCAGTCCCCAAGGCGGGACTGCAGCTCCAGTCCCCCAGGCGGGACTGCAGCTCCAGTCCCCCAGGCGGGACTGCAGCTCCAGTCCCCCAGGCGGGACTGCAGCTCCAGTCCCCCAGGCGGGACTGCAGCTCCAGTCCCCCAGGCGGGACTGCAGCTCCAGTCCCCCAGGCGGGACTGCAGCTCCAGTCCCCCAGGCGGGACTGCAGCTCCAGTCCCCAAGGCGGGACTGCAGCTCCAGTCCCCCAGGCGGGACTGCAGCTCCAGTCCTCAAGGCGGGACTGCAGCTCCAGTCCCCAAGCCGGGACTGCAGCTCCAGTCCCCAAGCCGGGACTGCAGCTCCAGTCCCCAAGCCGGGACTGCAGCTCCAGTCCCCAAGGCGGGACTGCAGCTCCAGTCCCCCAGGCGGAACTGCAGCTCCAGTCCCCAAGGCGGGACTGCAGCTCCAGTCCCCCAGGCGGAACTGCAGCTCCAGTCAGCAGATTTCCGAGTGGTTCTGCCTACCTGAGATGTTTCAGAATGTCAGCAGGCTTGCGTTGGGAACAACACAGCAAGGTGAGGAGATCGGGGACGTGGTGCTGCCCTCCTGGGCTGGCAGCGCGGTTGACTTGCCTCTCCCTCCCTCTCCACCCATCCCAACCCTCTCCTTTTTCCCCTTTGCTTCCCTTTGCAGATCCCCGAGTGGTTTTGCCTCCCAGAGATGTTTCAGAACGTCAACGGGCTTTCTTTAGGCTCGACACAGCAAGGAGAAGAGATCGGAGATGTGATCCTGCCGCCCTGGGCTGACAGCGCGGTTGACTTTGTGCACAAGCAGCGGGCGGCACTGGAGAGCGAATACGTCAGCAGCAATCTGCACCATTGGATCGACCTCATCTTCGGGTACGTGCGACGTGCACCGTTGGATCGGGTTGCCGCTGGTATCTGAACTCCTGGACCACATCTCCGTTTGTTTAACTGTCTTTATTTGGGGGCTCGGAGCGAAATAGATCTTATATAGTTACCTTTCCACTGTGCATGTCATGCAGACAGGGACAGAGAGAGGCAGTGAGGGACAGAGAGAGGCAGTGAGGGTGCACAAGGTATTTTCATTCCTTCTACCCCACCCCAGCTCCATCTCTGTCTTACTACCTTAATTCCTCCTCCTCCCTCCCCTTCCAAGCAGACGGGGCAAGAGACAGTGAAGGCGCACCAACGGTGCTGTGTTGTTCAGTCCATCTCACCCTAATTCGATCTCTATCCCACTATCTTGTCCCCCACAACCCCCCTCCCCTTCCCACCCACCATGCAGGTACAAGCAGACGGGGCAAGAGGCAGTGAAGGTGCACAATGTGGTGTTCAATCCATCTCGCTCCAGCTCATTCTCTATCCCACTCTCTTGGCCCCTGCCCCAATCCTCTCCCCCTTTTCCCACCATGCAGGTACAAGCAGGCGGGGCAAGAGGCAGTGAAGGCGCACAACGTGTTCTTCTATGTGACCTACGAGGGGGCTGTTGATATCGACTCGGTTCACGACACTGTGAGTAGAATAGTGCGCGCTTCTCTTTCTAAGTACGGTCCTCCTTATTCAAAGGCACACAACGTGTTCTTTATGTAACCTACGAGGGGGCTGTTGATATCGACTTGGTTCACGATCCCGTGAGTGAAATTGATCGACTCAAGGTCACATTGTGTTCTTCTTTGCGTGTGTGGGGGCTGTGTGTTTTAGTGTTGTAAATTGTTTTTCACAAAATCCTCTCATCCTCACCGTTTGTCCGTGCCGTGTCCTTCCTTCTTTCCCCAGGTCACTCGTCCATATATCCTCACTACCTGTCCCTGCCCTTCCATATTTCCCTCCCCTTCCACAATGCCCCAGGTCACTCGTCAAGGCCTGCAGGACCAGATCAAGTACTTCGGCCAGACGCCCTCACACCTCTTCACCGCTCCTCACCCCAAGCGCATCCCTCTTGACCGAGCCCTGCACCTGCATGTACGTACCTCGATTTAAACCCATCCACTATTGACCCATACATGTAACTATGTGATTGGCTGTCCTCAGCTAATTTGTACAGTTATCCTCTAGACCGAGATCTTTACCTGCATGTATGTGGCTCGGTGGTATTGACCTGCTCAAGCTTTTGTTAACACACATACACTTTTCTCCCTTTTCCTCGGTGGTATTGACCTGCTCACACATACACTTTTCTCCCTTTTCCTCGGTGGTATTGACCTGCTCACACATACACTTTTCTCCCTTTTCCTTGCTCCCTCACGCTCTCACACCCCACCCACTCCCCTCTCCTTTCCTCTCCTTTTCTACTCCCTTACCCCCCCTCCTCCTCCCCCCCCCCCCTCCCAGACCATATTCCGCAAGCCCAACGAGATTCTCCCCTATGTGCTCCCCCGCCCCAAGACCCTCAACGTGCCCTTGCTCCCTACTTAACCTCCCTCCCATCCCCCCTTCCAACTGCCCCTCCTTCCCCCTCTTCTCTCCCCCCATCCCCCCGCCCATCCCCCAGACCATATTCCGCAAACCCAATGAGATTCTTCCCTATGTGCTCCCCCGCCCCGAGACCCTCAATGTGCCGGCCGCCCGGCTGCACGCCACGTCAGATGCAATCATCACCGTCGATCACAACGTGCCAGCCTGTCACATCGCCGTGCACCAATGGCAGCCCAACACGCCGGACGGCCACGGTTGGCCTTTTCTGTTCCAGCCCGGGCGGGCGTCGCTTTCGGGCGGCGCGCTGCTCCGCATGCTGAAAAGCTCCGCCCCGGGGTTCGGTGCGGGCGGCATAGTGGCAGGGCTAGGTATGGGAATCGGCGGAAGCGGCTTCGGAGGTTCGGCCGGGGCAGGTGGAGGGTTGGGGGGAGTTGGTTCGGGGGCAGGTGGAGCAGGAGGGGGAGGGGCAGGAGGGGGAGGGGGCGGAGGAGGAGGAGGAGGAATGGCTTCTGAAACATCGATTTACCCACGTCTACTCGCTCTCCCTGCGAGGGGCATTCGCCGCCCAAAGGAGCTCATGGTGATCACGCCGGACGGCAAGAATCTGATCACGGGCGGCCACGCGGACTGTTCTGTGAAGCTAATCTCAGTGGATACCACCCGAGTGGTCGAGTCAGCAGTGGTGCATACCGCTCCTGTGACCTCTCTGAGCCTATCCCCTGAAGGAGCAACTTTGGTTACAGGGGCAGCAGATGGGACAGTGATGCTGTGGCATGTGAACTCCTCGGCTTCGCTCGCTGCTGCTGCTTCGAGCCTCGCTGCCAGCATGCTGGGAACGGCGGATAGTGCTGCTTCTCAGGGATTCACGGGAGGGCCGCACGATCCATCCCTTGTGTCGTCGCCTGAAGCAGCGAGTAGGAGAGAGGAGGACGAGGAGGAGGAAGATGAGGAGAGGGGGAAGGAGGCGCGGAGGAGGCGAGGTAGCGGCAGCGATTCGCCTAATGCTGCTAGTCTCGCTGGTAGGATGCTCTCTGGGCTCGCTGCTTCTAGTCTCGCTGCCGGCCGGGCGTCTATAGAGCAAGTCAAGAAGAAGCTGAGGCGACTGGAAGGTCCCGTGCATGTGCTGAGAGGGCATACAGATGAGGTGGTGTGCTGTGCCGTGTCCTCGGACCTAGATATTGCCGCCTCCTCCTCTCTTTCCTCGGGCGTTCTTCTACACTCGATTATGCGCGGAAAGTTTCTTCGCGCCCTGCCCGGGGTCGCCCGGGCAGACGTGCTCGCGATTTCTCCCGAGGGGCTGGTGGTGGTGTGGGAATCAGCTAAGCGCGCGCTAAGAGTTTTCACGATTAATGCAGAGCCGGTGGCGGCTGTGGGGGTTCCTGAGGAGGATGGGGATGTGAGTGCAGTGCAGATCTCTGCAGATGGGTTGTATGTGGTGGTGGGGACGGATTGCACTAGGTGGCGATACACGAGGGAGAAGGAAAGGGAGAGGGAGCGGCAGAGGGCTGCTGTGGTGGTGGGAAAGAGTGTGGGAGTGAGGAAGGTCGGCGGGGAGGAGACAAGCGGGAAGAGCGGGAAGAGTGGAGCAGGAGGAGAGAGAGAGGAGGAGGGAGAGGGGGTGGGGAGATGGGGGGATGGGAAGGAGCCGTTTGAGGAAGAAGGGCTGCTGAACTGGAGGGATTCGGATGAAGGAGGGTCCAAGAGGGAGAGAGGGTCGGCCATTTCGCTGCTTGAAATCTTCACTCTCAAGGTAAGTACGGATTCTGAATGCTTTTTTAAGGCGCCTCAAAATCCCTCGCAAGGTACAGGCTTTGAATGGTTTGCAAGTTGGCTCAAGACTCAAGATACAGGCCTTGAATGCGTGTTGGTGGTATGTGCTGCTATTGATGAACCTCCATAACTGCACACTGGGAATACACTTCACCTTTCACACGACTCACTGTACCTGCATGTCCTCCGTATAAGCATCCTCTGTACCAGTGCAACAAGGTGCTAGCACTGCCCGTGTCTCCCGACCACCATATCTCTTCCTCCTCTACTCCATTCCATTCAAGCAGGCCCTGTATCGCTTCAAGCTGCCTGAGAGCAGCGATGTGACAGCGCTAGCCCTGTCAGCAGATAACACCAACCTCATCTGCTCTGCTTCTGTTGTTCTCTCCCCGGGCCACCTCATTCTCTACAGTAACCCAATTGTAAGCGTTTATTTCCGCCGCCTTCCTGATGATGATTCATTATAAGGTAAATTGGCACCCTCTGTTTTCTCGGCAAGTCTTTTCCATGTGCCTTTCCACTCCACCTTGTCGTGTAGCATAAAGCCCACTAATCAAGCATCCTAATCATTTATCCTTTCCATCCTCCAACCCGCACCACGCGCGTCTTTCAGCTAAGTGTGAAGATGGTGGATCAGATGCTTAGGCTCGGATGGGAGGGAGGAGGCCTTCAGTCAGTGATGCAGCAGCAGCCAGAACGAGCGTCTGCTACTCCTCCACCCCCCACCAAAACCTCCTCCCCGGCTCAAAGTGCGTCAACTTCGTCCCCAGCACGAGTGTCTGGTCTATATTTGTAACCCTGGCCAAAACGACCTATAATGGCACTGTAGACTGTGATGGCAAAAGGATTCACAATTTTAGACGCACAAGCATTTTGTACCTAGTTGTTTTCGTAGTTGGGAGGTCCGTTTTCGTAACTGGGAGGTCCACTTAACAATATGAACTGAACGCTGTGCAGGTTAGGGTAGGCATTTGGATGTTGTAGTAATAGAGTAAATCTAAGTCTTTGACAGCTCATTGCGCGCTTATCATGTAGCGAGTCGGTAAAAGTAGAGGAATTTTCAGGCTGGTTTGCCTGTTGCGGTTGCGAGAGGTTGTGTACGACTCCTCGAGGTGCAGCAAGATTGCGCGTGGATGCAATACGGTAGCGTGTCAGGCGTTTCGGCCTGCAGTGTCAAGATTGCTTCTTCCTGCTGAGCATTATTGGCTGAGTTCATTTTCAGTATGGTCCAGAGTAGACCTTGAAAAGCAGGTGGCTAGTTTCTCAGGTGCTTTTCGGGCTTATGATACTTTTTATCGGTCGCAGAATTCGAGCGATTTTCCGCGCGCGTTGTCGAGCAGCTTCAGCCTTCACCTGTAGCGCTCTTCTTTCCTGGCGCTTCATTCTCTAGGTGCCTCGATAATCGTCTCCTGTCCGTGCTTTACCTATTCGTATTGTCACGCGGCAGACTGGCATGAGCAGCAGCGCTAGAATTCGCAGGTGACCTGTGTGTTGACTCAAAAGTCTTTTGTCACTGCTATACCTCTCCGTATTGTCTGACAGCAGACTGGCATGAGCAGCAGCGCTAGAATTCGCCGGAAGCTGATCGAATACTCCGCGCAGGGGTCTTTAAAGAAGATTAAAGCTCTCTTGAAAGACGCAGCGGGGCGATCGTCGGCGTCTGGCGCATCTGAATATTCGGTTTCAGACTCGTCCGGATGGTCGGATTCGAGTTCGTCCAGCTCAGCAGCTGCTTCTTCTGAGTCAGACGAACCGAAAAGGGGTCGGAGGGGTCGAGGACGATCGAGGAGGCGAAGTGACAGTAACGGGCGTGATTCTAGCGAAAGGGATAGTAGCAGCTCCCGGAGTAGGAGCAGCGGCAGCAGGAAGAAGAGAAGAAGGAAAGGTGTAGGAAAGAGGAGAGGCGGGAAAAGTACAAGGAGGAGGAAACGCCGAGATAGGTCATCAGATTCTGATTTTGATTCGGGTTCAGATTCGGAATCGAGTGCAGATTTGAATGTCTATTCAGAATCAGAATCCGGATCAGATTCAGATTCGGGCGAGTCTGAGCAGAGAGCGGCAGGGAGTAGGAAGAGACGAAGGCAGGAGAAGGAGGGGGGTGATGAGGGGGACGAGGAGCAGGATGAGGAGCAGGGTAAGAAGAAACGAAACAGAGACGTCCGTTCTCCATCCCCTCGTGAGCACAAGGGAAAGCGGCGAGATAAGGGAGAGGGGAGGGGGAGGGAGTTAGGGGAGAACCGGGAGAAACGGGATAAACGAGAGGAGCGGGAGGACAAGGGCAGCAGGCGCACTGACAAGCACAGGAAGAGTAATTCGTCAAATAGAAGACGTAGAAAACGGAGGGAGAAGCGGCCGTCTTCCAGGAACCTTCGTGTGGATCTGACTAGTACAGACGCTCAGGGATGGACTGCCCTCCACCACGCAGCCCACTCAGGCTGTGCTGATCTCGTTAAATACCTCCTTAAACTCGGGAGAAATAAGGAGGTATGTCATCCTGACAAGAAGTCTAGTCGACACTTGAAAAGGTCCAGTAAGGACCAGAAGGAACGATTGAATATGGTATCAGTGCAAGATAACAGAGGGAATACGCCTGTCCACGTGGCTGCTAGGATGGGTCATGCCTCGGTGATCCAGCTGCTGAGGGAGGCCGGAGCTGACATGCAGGCTCGGAATCTGGCTGGGGAGACTCCCGAGGCACTCGTGCAGCACCGGCTGATGGATTTGCGGCGCCGAACCGCGGAAGCAGCCTTGGAAAAAGCTGGGAGCGTGTGGGGAGAGGGGAGTGATAATGAGGGGTACTTTGGTGGTGGTGGTGGTGGTTATGGTAATGGTTCGAACAATCCTGCATTGTGGGGAGATCCCGAGGACAATTCAGAGGCAGCAGCTGCTGAGGCTCGGTACCACAGGTTCGGGTCCCAATCCGACAGGTTCGGTGCCGGGCCTTGGGGAGCTGATGACGCTTGGAGGGATGATGTGGCAGCTCAAATGAAGAACAGGATGAGAAGGGACGAGGAGAGCCACCGGGCGGCAGTTTTTGGAGCGAAGCGGGAGGAGGAAGCGGACAAGCGGAGACGGTGGGAGGAGGAACGGAAGATACGGGAAGAAGAAGCGAGGAAGGTTCTGGAGGCAGAACAGGCCAAAGATAAGGCATGGAGAGCAGCGATCAAGGAGCAAGTGCAGAAAAAGAAGACTGTACAGAAACAGGAGGATTATGATGAGCGATGGAGGAGATTCGCTAAGTCATGTGACATGGGGATAACCATGGCTGATGTGCCGTTCCCAGTGGTGGGTGGGGGGGAGGAGGAGCTGAAGCATGTGATTCTGCATGGCGTTCCCAAGGAGCAGCACCGGAGGAGGATGAGAGAGGAGGTGGTGCGATGGCATCCTGGTACGTGCCATTGGCTCTTTGCTGTGATTTCATTGGTGTGTTTGTGATCTCAGCGTTACATGTCATGGGGGAGCAGAGGAGCTGAAGCATGTGATTCTGCATGGCGTGCCCAAGGAGCAGCACCAGAGGAGGATGAGAGAGGAGGTGGTGCGATGGCATCCTGGTAAGCAATCCTGTCTTTATTTATGGTGTCATGGTAGGAAACCTTGACTTTGTTGTGTGCCCAAGGAGCAGCACCGGAAGAGGAGGAGAGAGGAGGTGGTGCGATGGCATCCTGGTAAGGAAACTTGTCTCTCTGTCGTGGTCTTATTGGTGTGTGGCGTGGTTTTGATGGTACGTCCTGCCCTCGCTGGCATGTGTCCTCTGATTGGTACATGCTGGCACCCTGTTTGAGATAAGATTACGTGGCACCCTGGTACGTGTAGTGCTCTGGCTTGAGTGGGCTGGACTAGACTCACACACTAGACCTGCTCAGTCACTATCTTCCCTCCTGTGTGCCAGCCAATGTCCTTTCAAGCCAGGTTTATTCGTACGCACTAGGTGTCATCACAGCATCACGAGCTAAGAGATGCAAATGGTATTAATTTTTCGGTCTCTCCCCTTCCCTGACCCCTTTCCCACAAATGCAGACAAGTTTATGCAGAAGTGGGGGTTACGGTTACACGACAAGCACCGGAGCAATATTGAGAAGCGAGTGAAGGAGCTTTCACAGGCTGTCAACAACATTTACGCTTCACTCAAGTGACTGGACTGCATGTTGGTTGCACAATTACCACCAATTTAGATACCGTATTCCATCAATTTAGATATTCCATCCAATTTTGATATTCCATCAATTTTGTGTATGCCTCATGCAGGGAGCAAGTCAGGATACTTTACCCGAATGCATTCACCTTCACAAAGTAATGGAGCTGTGACTGCGAATCATTCAACCTACAGCTCCATACATTGCGTGTAGAGAAAATAAATATTCTCTAAGAATGAGCGTCCGAGTCTGACCTTCAGTATGAAAATTTGATTACGAGAGATTTCGCTGCGAGTTCTCGCTGGTGGCTTGCATAGCTCGTCCTTCTAGTCCTCACGAGGATTTGCCTTGGGGATTCCTGCACTTCTTCAAGCCGCAACAGCCCGCGTCGCATCCCGTCGCCTAGTGTCGCATCGCATCACCATGCCATGGTGCAAAAAGTGGCGCGCAAGTGGCCCGCTTTACCACGCCCTGTCAGTCACCCGATGAGTCGAGGGCCCTCTCATAAAGATCAGTCAGGCTTAGGAGTAGTCTTCGTTCTCGCGTTGTACCAAGGTGACTATTGAGTCGACTCAAAAGTCACAGTAGCGTGCAAGTTTAAGCCCGCTTTACCACGCCCTCAGTCACCCGATGAGTCGAGGACCCTCTCACCTCCGTCAGGCTAAGGACTAGTCTACGTCATTGCATTGTACCACGTCCGTCGCATGATCGTGTCGAATTCGGCGCATCCCGTCGCATCTCGTCGCATTTCGTCGCCTTCCCTCGCATTCCGTCGCAATGGTTCTCGAAGCTCGCCATCACGCGCTCGTGCAGTCGCTCATGAGTCGCGGACCCGCCAAGGAGGCTCACGCGAAGAAGCTCCATCGCGACATCTGGGCCTCCGTCGCCGGCGACTCGCAGGCAGGTGATTTCCGGGGAAGGTGCTTTTCAGGGGAGGTGGTTTCCAGGCAGCCATGTATTGAATCCGTGGCATCTAACTGGTGATTTATCGCGACATCTGGGTCTCCGTCGCAGGCGACTCGCAGCGCAGGCAGGTGATTTTTTCTCACAGCTGAGTTTTGGGGGAATGGACGCCGCCCGTGCGCTGCTGCATCTCCAACCCCCTTTTCCTGGATCCCATACCACCCTCCCCCTTCCCCCCTTCCCCCCCACTCTTCTCAATTCAACCATCCCACCCCCCAGGAAGACTTTCTCGCCTCCATCGCGCGCATCAACGCCACCCTCTCACTGTTGCAACCCTCGTACCCTCCTGTACCGACTCCCATACCATACTCTCCCCTCCTCACTTCCTCCCTTCTTTCCCCATTTGCACTCCCCAGGGAAGACTTTCTCACCTCCATCACGCGCATCAACGCCGCCCTCTCACTGCCGCAGTCCTCAGATTTCACTATTACAGCTCCCATGCCATTTCATACCGTACCATACCCCTCTCCTTCTTCCCGTCCCACCCTCCAGGGGGATTTCCTCACCTCCATTGCGCGAATCAACGCCGCCCTCTCGCTGCTGCAGCTGCAGCTACAGCCGACCAGGCTTCCATACATGACCGTACCATTCCATACCGTACCATACCCCTCCCCTTCTCCCCGTCCCACCCTCCAGGGGGATTTCCTCACTCCCATTGCGCGAGTCAACGCCGCCCTCTCGCTGCTGCAGCTGCAGCTACAGCCGACCAGGCTTCCATACATGACCGTACCATTCCATACCGTACCATACCCCTCCCCTTCTCCCCGTCCCACCCTCCAGGGGGATTTCCTCACTCCCATTGCGCGAGTCAACGCCGCCCTCTCGCTGCTGCAGCTGCAGCTACAGCCGACCAGGCTTCCATACATTACCGTACCATTCCATACCGTACCATACCCCTCCCCTTCTCCCCGTCCCACCCTCCAGGGGGATTTCCTCACTCCCATTGCGCGAATCAACGCCGCCCTCTCGCTGCTGCAGCTGCAGCTACAGCCAACCAGGCGGATCCCCATAGCTCCCCCCCTCTTCCGGCTCTCACACCCCCCTCCCCCGTCCGCACCCCTTTGTCTCCCCAGGAGGATTTCCTCACATCAATCGGTCGAATCAACGCCGCCCTCTCGCTGCTGCAGCTGGAGCTGCGGGCGGCAGCCGACCAGGCGGACGGCGGGCTTTGGTACGGAGTGGTCAACCGGGCGGCAGACAGCCAGGGGAAGCTGGGCACGACGTACAGTCACGAGGAGATTCAGTACTTCAAATGCCTGGTGGAGCATGTGGTAACCGCATCCAACGGCTCAGGATGCATCTCCAGCGTTGCAGCGCTGCACCTCACCCCTGCTCCTAGTTCCACTCAGGTACATGGTGCTAGGAGCTGCAACTCACGGTCCTCACCCCTGCGCCATACACACACCTGCTCCTACACGTGTTTCTGAGCTCTACTCATCCCATCCCCTCTCTGTTTATCGCCCCCCACGGTGCTGTTCATTAGCACGGCCAAACCGGCCGTCATGTGTTTGACTCATCCCAGCATGTGGAAAGAGCACGTGATGTTTGGTTGTGCTTTCAGAACCACCCCTGCTTCACCCAAGTATCCCTTCTCCCTCTATCTATCTACCCACCGTTTCTATTCTTTCTACCTACCTACACATGGTGCTGCTAGGTTACATTTACACATTCCCCCTTCCTGTTTCCCTCTCCTCTGTCTTACCACCCCGTCCCTTCGATTCGCCCTTTCCCCCACCCCTCCCATGCAGCCGAACTCAACACAAGACCCCCTCCCCCCATCGTCCTCGCAACCTCCCCTCTCCCCTCCTGCCGCCCGCACACACACCCTCTCACTAACTGACAAAGAGCGCTTGATCGCTGACCTGGCGGACAACCATTGGCTCAGCATCTTGAGCGATTCAAGAGATGGCAATATCAACGGTGGTGATGGGAGGGGAGGTGGCAGTAGTGGTGGCGGCAGCAGCAGCGGTGGCGGCGGTGGTAGCGGTAGTGGTGGTGGGAGGAGGGGGGTGCAAGGGAGTGTGGGGTTGGGGGTAAGGACGTATCTGGAGCTACAGCAGTATCTGAAGAGCATTGACGGGGTGGTTGTGTGCGACGTGTGCCATGATGCTGTTGTCAAAGTGAGTCTGAGTGCCCTTGAGTTTAAATGGTGCTGCCGTCCTTTGTGTGTGATTTCAGAAGTGGCTTCAAGGCGCCTAAAGAACCTCTGGGAAGCACTACTCTGCACCAGTGCTACCTGCACCAGTGCTACCTGCACCAGTGCTACCTGCACCAGTGCTACCTGCACCAGTGCTACCTGCACCAGTGCTACCTGCACCAGTGCTACCTGCACCAGTGCTACCTGCACCAGTGCTACCTGCACCAGTGCTACCTGCACCAGTGCTGCCTGCACCAGTGCTACCTGCACCAGTGCTGCCTGCACTTCAATCCGTGTTTTGTCTCCTTTGTCTCTCTCTCCCTCCCTGCAGGCTGTGTGCTGTGCGTCCCCATGCTGCGAATACCGCCTGCACCAGTACTGCCTGCCCGCCAAGTTCCATCGAGTCAAGGTGAGTCAATGCAAGTCAACGGGAGGTCGAGGTGAGTTCATGGGGAATACGGGGTGCGCCAGTACTGCCTAACCGCCAAGTTCCACCGAGTCAAGGTGAGTCAACGAGGGTCAATGGGGGGTAATTGGATAGAGTGAATCTATCCAAGTGCCCCCAGTGGTACCGTATTCGCTTGCCCTGACCATTCGTTTTTCCACTCCTCTGCCCATTGATCTTCTCTTCCTTCCCACTTCTCTTCTTACCAGAATCCCAAGTGCCGCCAGTGCGACACACCCTGGCCTTCCAGTGAGAGCGAACCTGCATCACCCAGCGAAACCGATTGAGGGGGAAATGATAGGAGAACGCACTTCAAAACTCCTCTTTATCTCCCTGCACCCCTGTCTCTCCACTCCCCACCAGAATCCCAAGTTCCCCCAGTGCGATACACCCTGGCCCTCCAGTGAGGACGAGCCTGCACCACCCAGCCAATCCCAAGCAGCTGGTGGAGTGGGCTGGGGAATGATAGGAGAGATGCACCTCAAACCTCCCCTTCTCCTCCCTCCCTCCCCTCACCAGAACCCCAAGTGCCCCCAGTGCGATACCCCCTGGCCTTCCAGTGGGGGCGAGCCTGCACCACCCAGCCAATCCCAAGCAGCTGGTCAAGGGGGGGCGGATAGGAGGAGGCGGGCAGGGAAGCGGACAGTGGGAGAGGAGGCGAGGGAAGAGCAGAGGGAGGAGGAGAGGGAGGAGGAGGAGGACAGGGGAGACGGAGAGAGGGGGTAGAGGGGGGAGAAGGGGGAGGGGAGGAAGAGGAGGAGCGGAGGGGGAGGAGTAGGGGGAATGGGGGCTGGCAGAAGAGAGCAAAAGAGAAGAGGAAAGTGAGAGGACGAGTGGTGGAAGAAGAGGATGCAGAGGAGGGAGAGGAGGGCGAAGAGAGAGAGGAGGGAGAGGAGGGAGAGGAGGGAGAGGAGAGAGAAGAGGGAGAGGAGGAAGATGGGGAAGAGGGAGAAGAGGTAGAGGAGGTAGAAGAGGAGGATGAAGAAAGGGATGTGAGGCCGGTTCGGGCAGCTCGAGAGAGAGTGGTGGAGCGTGCAAGCAAAAAGACAAGGAGAAGATGAAGTCTTGTGGGTACAGAGAAGATAGTGGATATTCTTTTGGCAGGTAGAGAAAGAGAATGCAGCCTTCCTGTCCTTTTCACTTACCAGTAGTTTAGAGAGGAAGATGAAGTCTTGTGGGTATGGCACGTGGCATTCTAAGTTCTAACCAATTTGGTACTTAGTTCATGCAGAAGGGATAAGCTCTGTTGTTGAATGGTACCTTGCCTGCAGGTGCACAGGATGTGAGAGAGGATGGGAAGGGGTGTGTGGAGAGGAGCTGGATGATAGGGTGCGATATTGTTTTCTTATTTTCTTTTGTGCAAAAAGTTCACTTGAAATCAGCTGCTTGTTAACACTGATACAGTACCCTAGTTAGGTACGGTAATGCATGTAAATCAAATGCACACATTCATATTGGCTGCTTGTTCACAAATTCTCATTAGCGTTTGACAATGGCAAAAAGTGTGGGATGATAAAAGGTCACACTTTGATCAAAGGTCACACTTTGATCAAAGGTCACACTTTGATCAAAGGTCACACTTTGATCAAAGGTCACACTTTGATCAAAGGTCACACTTTGATCAAAGGTCACACTTTGATCAAAGGTCACACTTTGATCAAAGGTCACACTTTGATCAAAGGTCACACTTTGATCAAAGGTCACACTTTGATCAAAGGTCTCCCACCCACCCAGTCACAGTGAGTGCCACACCAACGCCCCCCCCGCCACTCCACTCCAACCAACAACCACCTGGCTTTCATCATTCACCTCCCCGCTTCCACCCCCTTCCATCCAGGCTTGCACTACACAAGGGGCACCCATTCCCCAACTATGTCACAGCGAGTGCCAAACAAACGCCCCTTGCTCCACCCCAACCACCTGCCCTTTGTCATTCACCACCTCGCTTCCATCTCCATCCCCCCACTGTATCACCAGCTCGCGTGTGTCTGCAGCCGGTAAAGCCACCCTGAGAGTCTCCCAAGGGACTCTATACCCGCCTCCTCTGCTGCTCTCCCCTCTGCTGCTCTCCCCTCTGCTGCTCTCCCCTCCGCTGCTGCTCTCTCCTCTGCTATCCACACCACTCTCGTCTCCACTTCCTCCCGATACATGCACGATCGTTACAGTCACCACCACCTTCTGTGCGTCCCACTGCATGCACACATGCACCTCTGCTCCGTCCCCTTTAAGAGTCTCCCCATCGTCCTCGTACAAGACGCACCGGCTCTCCCCACCACCTACCCCTGACGCTCCAGCTGCAGCAGCAGCAGTGCCAGCAGCGCGAGTAGCAGCAGAATAACCACCAGCACCAGCACCAGCAACACTAGCAGCACCAGCACCAGCACCAGCACCAGCAGCACCAGCAGCAGAACCCACAGGGGGAGGGAACACTCTGAGAACCCTAGAGCCCTCATTATGTAACCCACTGAAATCCACCGTGCTTTCAGTCATTGCCACTATCCCACCTGCCCGAACAAACAGCGGCACTCGGTCAAGCGGAGCGGCCACCGTCACAACCTGCCCGGGCCGGAAAAACTCCTCCGAGTAAAAATCAAACCATCCGCAACACACAGCTGAGGTTTCAGAGGAACCAGCGCTACTTTTCCTCCCAGGCTGCCCGCCGGGCAGGTAAACTTTTCTCTGGCGTGCCCCACGTTCTACCACAGGGGCTGCTAGCAGCATGGGTCCCACCATAAGCTCCTCCCCGTCCCTCCAGCATCGGTCATCCTCGGGAAAATCGTAAAACGTCGGGCGGATTATAGGTTCGTGAAAAAAAGAGGCTCGGAAGGAGAGAGAGTAGAGGTATGGGATTAGGCGGTATCGCAGCCGCACGGACCAACGGACGGCTGGGATCGAATCGGGGTACATCCAAGGGCAGGTGATGGTTCCGTCGGGCTTCCAGCTGTTCATGAGGAATCGCGGGTGCAGCAGGCCGGCTTGGACCCACCGAACCAGAAGCTCAGGCTCGGGAGGAGGTCCAGAAAAGCCACCGACGTCGTGACCGCAGTTGAAGAGACCAGAGAGGGAGAGGCAGAGGCCGAGGCGGAGGTTCCACCTGGGTAGTCCCAAGAAGGGAAAGTAGGAAGTTAAGGCGAGGAAGATTTCTATTGGTAGAACTGAAAGAACTGGTAGACGAAAGAAGGAAAGTCAAGTATTGCAAAAACCACGTGCGAAAACCAATCCTGATAAAAGATTGTTTGACAATTCTCCCAGCATAAAAGTAACGTTACCATACCTGAGTGATTTCCAGCTAGTGGAATTATCCCCCGACCAGGTCTGCGCGTATCTCTGAATGCCAAATCCTCCAGCTCTGGTAACCGAGTAGGGCCGGCGGCCAGGCTCGGCCCGAACCTGCTGCTCGAACGAGGCCCGGGTCATCATCAGCGCGTGGATCGGCCGATGCAGAGACAGCGGCTCGGGCCGGCCGAACATGTGACTGCACGCGTCCTCCTCCCAGATCTCATACTCGTTATTGTCATTCCATGCAGTCTCGATACCAACATCGAGCAGCGCTCGCTGCAAGTTGGCCTGCCACCATGCTATGGTGGTGGGGTTGGTGAAGTCCAAATGTGCCCCCAGCCCGTCCCAGAACTGGCTTATAGCAGGCAGTGTAGCGGCAGCAGAGGCCGAGGGGATTGAGGCAGCAGCAAGGGCAGGCGGTGTGGCTTCGGCTGGGATTGCCTGTTCTGCTGCACTCGGCTTTGGAAGGGACCCTGATGCCTTCTCTGACCCTGCTGCTCCTGCTCCCGCTCCCCCTCTTCCTCCCCCTCCTCCTACTCCTCCCCCTCCCCCTACTCCTGCCCCTCCTCCTGCCCCTCCTCCTGCCGCATTCACTCCTGTCCCTGCTCCTCCTGTCCCTGCTCCTCCTGTCCCTGCTCCTCCTGTCCCCTTTACCCCATCTGCACCTCCTGCCGCTGCAACTCCACTCAAGAAAACAAACCCATTCCCCGCACCCACTTCACCATACCTCGGATGGTCCATCAGCATACAAGGCTTCACATTCGCTACCACCCGCATCCCAGCCCCCCTCATCTCCCCCACCAGCCCCTGCGGGTCCGGAAACTTAGCTAAGTTCCAGTGGAAAACGTACCTGCGCTTGCCAATCATGGTGTAGCCAGAACCGAAGTGAAACGCACTGACCGGCATGTGGGTGGAACGAGCGGCTGAGATGAATCGTGAGATGCGCGCCTGCGCATCTGGAGCGTCGGCTAGCGGCATGGCGGTGAGGTGGAGGCCCAGCGTCCACCGTGGTATCAGAGCGGGCCCTACGGCTCGTGGAGGTGATGGTAATGATGCAGACACCAATATTCCACTCTCTTTAACTCTTCCTTCCCCAACCCTCTCCCTTCCTCTCCCTTCAGCGCCACTCTCCTCCCCTCCTTCCTCTCTTTTCCCACTCTTCTCTCTCAACCCCCCAGTCATTAGCCTAGAGAACGTCCCTATCACCTCTCTGACCCCTGGCCCCACCCCCATATACATATCCAAATCCCCATCTCTTCCTTTCCACACTCTGTATGGCCCGTAATAATTGCTGTTCTCGCACCCCAAGTCCACGTCAGCACCATCCGCCAGGCTGTCGTACAGCTGGCCGTAGCACACGCGCGTGCGCGCGTCGCGCGTCAGCAGCAGCGGCCAGTGCTTATAAAGGGGATCGCCTTGTAACGGGTCGAAGCCGAGCGCGTCGCGCATGCCTATAGCGAGGCGGCGCGAGTGCAGGTTGAGAGGACCCGTCTTGTCGCCAAGTCCGAAGTAAAAATCGCCTCCTGGTGCGGCTGCTGCTGTAGCAGCACCATCAGCACCAGCAGTAGCAGCAACTGCAGCATCAATATTAGCATCAGCAGCAGAAGCGGCAGAAGCGGCAGAAGCAGCATCGGCATGAGCAGAGGAGGGCGGGCATCGTTTCATGGCGTGTTCAAACGCGAAGGAACGGTCTGAGAAACGGTACGGGCAGCTTTCTCTGTCCTCTGCGAAAACAACAGGGCAGCACTTTTCGTCCGTTTTCATCCCCGTTATAAGCCGGGCCGCGACCGCAGGTGCGGTGCTGCTAGGAACGGCCCATGAGAGATGAAACGGCTCCAAACGGACGGTCAGGATCAGCTGCGACGTTCGGATGGTAACGGCGGGAGCTTGGGGCGCTGTAGCCTCCGTTATAGCGCTCCCCGATTGCGGGAGAGTGCCCTGTTCTGTCAGCGCCACTGTGGTTTCTTCCACGGAGTAATACATGGGCGCGAAGGGGATGTTGAGACGGTCGTATCCCTCCCATGGCGGATCGTACGGTGAGGGAAGCAGCGGGCTTCGCGGGAGATCGCCTGTGAAAGGCACTTGAAACGCCCCCGATGCGCCTGCTGCTGCTGCGCCTACTGCTGCTGCGCCTGCTGCTGCGGAAGGAGATTCCGCTGCGGGTTGCGCCGCTACAGATGCAGATTCCGCGTCCGCGCGGTCGCAGCAGACGGACCAGGTGCGCGGCTCGCGGAGGCCGCCGGGGCGGAGGAAGAGCACGCGGAAGAGGTTGCGCGCAACGGGGGTCACGCGGAGCGCGAAGCCGTCGTTGCAGTCGAACCACACGCCGGCCGCGTCCACGCGGTTTAACGACGCGCGAGTGATGGCCGGCATGGCTGCCGACTAGCCGTCTTTTGCCTGTCGAACCGCCTAGGCCTCTCGGTTTCAAAATCGACGACAGAATTCTGAAATCACATGGACCCGAAATCTGAAATTCGGGTTAGCAGTCACATTGTACGCGGTACAAGACCTAGAGAAGGTCAAGCTCGCCCTGCAAAAACTGTGCTCACATGTACTACATATCGTGTGGAAGACTCAAATTCAACTCCAAACGCATTGTGGCTTGACAGACATCTCATCAGGTGGGCACACGACCACCTGACCCTCCTTATTTTCATTATTGAGTTTTCCTATCTCTTGTATTTCTCCACTACTCCATTTTACTGTACGCTACACTATTTTTCATCTGCCTCCAACTCCTCCCCAAACTGCTCCAACCTCCTTGCCTCTTCCTCCTCGTCCCTCACAAGCCCCCAGTTGACCAACCCTTTGTCTTCAACCGCTGATATTTGCCGACCTCCAAACCTAGAGCAGGAAGGGAAGGCATACGTAGGGCTCAATATGTTATACAACCATACCTAGTAAATATTATGTACAGCCAGCACACGAAGCAAAGCATGCAACGATGAATAAACGACTCACCATCGCCTGTTCATGACTTCTATGCACTTGAACGCAACTCACTGTCACCACTCACCATCCCTCTTCACCACTCACCATCGCTCTTCAGCACTCACCATCGCCCGTTCATGACTGCTATGCACTTGAACGCAGCTGCCTTGTCCTTGAACCTCACTGTCACCACGCCGTCTGGATGGTTGGGGTATACCTGATGGCACCATGAAATGAAGAGAATGTGGGGCGTTAATGGGAGGGAGAGGAAAATAGTTGATGCTGTGAGGCGAGGCGGAGTGGAAAGCAGCTGCCTTGTCCTTGAACCTCACTGTCACCACGCCGTCTGGATGGTTGGGGTACACCTGATGGCATAAGGCAGGGGAAAATTGGGATGATATGGGAGGGTGGCAGGAGCAGAGGGTGGCACGAGCAGAGGGTGGCACGAGCGGAGGGTGGCACGAGCAGAGGGTGGCAGGAGCAGAGGGTGGCACGAGCAGAGGGTGGCACGAGCAGAGGGTGGCACGAGCAGAGGGTGGCACGAGCAGAGGGTGGCACGAGCAGAGGGTGGCACGAGCAGAGGGTGGCACGAGCAGAGGGTGGCACGAGCAGAGGGTGGCACGAGCAGAGGGTGGCACGAGCAGAGGGTGGCACGAGCAGAGGGTGGCACGAGCAGAGGTTGGCACGAGCAGAGGGTGGCACGAGCAGAGGTTGGCACGAGCAGAGGTTGGCACGAGCAGAGGTTGGCACGAGCAGAGGTTGGCACGAGCAGAGGTTGGCACGAGCAGAGGTTGGCACGAGCAGAGGTTGGCACGAGCAGAGGTTGGCACGAGCAGAGGTTGGCACGAGCAGAGGTTGGGAACACAGCTGGTCTGTGCGAGGCCGAGAAAGAAATTCTTTGCTAAACTTTTTTCATATCTTGCTTCTCATCTTGACTTGCTCCGACACCCCCATCTTGGCATGGCACACTCTTCCCGCACGTCTGCTTCTAACTCCACTGGTAGCTAGGGGCCAGGTGGGTGGGTGTGCTTTCTTAATATCTGACGTGACTACTGAGTTGACGTAAAAACCCTGAACTTCAAACCCCAAACCCTGAAACCTCTTCTCACCTTGACTCGCTCCACCAACCCCCATCTTAGCGCACTGCTCCCACACCTCCGCCTCCAGCTCCACCGGCAGTGAGGGGTCATTGACCACCTCGTCTCGAGTGAGCATGTCGAAGAGCATGTGGTATCACTGGACTCACCTTGACCCTGTTTTGAGACGTCTCAAAACATTGACCCTCTCAACAACGCCCATCTTGGTGCACTCCGCCTGCACCTCGGCCTCTAGCTCCACCGGCAGTGAGGGGTCAGGCGGGTGCGAGGGTGTGACTGCTGATACCGGAGGTGATTCCTGGGTTGAATGAAGAGCCGCCCTAAACCCCAAACCCTGCACCTTCCTCTCACCTTGACCCTCTCAACAACCCCCATCTTGGCGCACTCCTCCCGCACCTCCGCCTCCAGCTCCACCGGCAACGAAGGGTCATTGACCACCTCATCGCGTGTGAGCATGTGGAAGAGTGCGACCGTCATAGGGAGGGTGTGCTTGGCGTTGTCGGACCCGCCTGGAGAGATGGGGATGGAGGAAAGGAAACACATGTGGGGGTTGGTTGGCTACCTTGGAGAGCAGAGAGGGGTGGTTAACCACCTCGTCGCGTGTGAGCATGTGGAATAGCGCGACTGTCACCGGGGAGGGAGGGTGCGCTTGGCGTTGTCAGACCCGCCTGTGAGGGGAAGAGATGCAACAAGAGAAAGGGGTGGTCAAGACACAAGGGAAGGGACATCAACCCATGTTGTCGCATGTGAGCATGTGAAAATACTGACACTCCCATGTGGTTCAGAAATGGGGGCAGAGGGGGTTAGTGCGAGCAAGCGTGGTGCGATGGAGGGGATAAGGAGATAGCTCACCCCATCCCAGCACCTTATCCACGTGTAGCGAGGGTGTTTTTGAGACGTCTCAAAACCACCCTTGCTACATGGGGGCAGAGGGGATTAGTGCGAGCAAGCGTGGTGCGATGGAGGGGATAAGGAGATAACTCACCCCATCCCAGCACCTTGGCCTCGAGCTTCTTGAGCTTCATTCTTCTTGTTCTTGTCACTCGCCTTCTTCACAAACACATTGCCATCGCACCGCAAATCATGACTCACCCACTGAGCCTGGGGCAGCACTCACCTCACCCTGACCTGCAAACACACAGCAACCCATGACCCACCTGGGGCGTGTAGCATTCACTCACCCCATCCCAGCACCTTGGCCTCCAGCTTCTTAAGCTTCTTCGTCTTGTTCTTGTCGCTTGCTTTCTTCACAAACACATCGCCATCACACAGCAACCCATGACCCAGCTGGGGCGGGGCTTGCAGCACTCACCCTGTTCTGCAGCCACACAGCAACTCATGACCCACCTGGTCTGGTTGTGCAGTGCGGCATTCACTCACCCCATCCCAGCACCTTGGCCTCGAGCTTCTTGAGCTTCTTCTTCTTGTTCTTGTCACTCGCCTTCTTCACAAACACATTGCCTGGCAGGCAGGGCAGGCAGAGGCAGGTGGAATGGCAAGGGAGATCGGGACGTGGGTGAGGTGGGAACGACTTTTGAGACGTCTCAAAAGTTCTTCACAAACACACTGCCTGGCAGGGCAGGCAGAGGCAGGTAGAATGGCAAGGGAGATTGGGAACCTGGGTGAGGTGGGAACGCGGTTGGTGGGACGCGGAGAAGCAGGGAGGTTTTAGATAACGTGGAGTAGCAACAAAGTGGATGAACCTTGCAGCTCGCCATGGCCTTCACTGCCATACCATCACCACCACTCACCTTCTGCTCGAACTTGGCGAGGGTCACAGGCATGGGCTGCTTGTCTCCTAGTCTCAGAGAGACTCACCACTCACAACCACTCGCCACCACTCATCACCACTCACCACCAATCTCTCACCTTTCTGCTCGAACTTGGCCAGAGTCACAGACATGGGCTGCTTGTCGCCTAGTCTCAAAGGAGTGCCGTCAAGAATCTTGAGAGCTAGATCCACTGAGGGCGGCTGGAGAGGGGAAGGGGAGGATGGGAACGGGAAAATGGGGAGGGAGGGTGGGCGTTTGTCGCCTGGTCTCAGGGGAGTGCCGTCCAGAATCTCGAGGGGGCCTGGAGGGGGGAAAGGGGGGATGAAGAGGAGGGGAAGGGGAGAGGGGGACAGGGAGGGGGGATGCTTGCTGCCTGGTCTCAGGAGAGTGCCGTCAAGAATCTTGAGGGCTAGATCCACTGAGGGCGGCTGGAGGGGGAAAACATGGAGAAGGGGGGGGAGAGAGGGGGAAAGAGGGAAGTGGAAAATCCATGTTAAAATCCCTCTTCCCTGAGGCAGGGGAAAGGGGGACTCGAGGCTTTCTGATGACTTTTGAGGCGCCTCAAAAATCCATGTTAAAATCCCTTGTGGCTTGTGTTAAAATCCCTTGTGGCTTGTGTTAAAATCCCTTGTGGCTTGTGTTAAAATCCCTTGTGGCTTGTGTTAAAATCCCTTGTGGCTTGTGTTAAAATCCCTTGTGGCTTGTGTTAAAATCCCTTGTGGCTTGTGTTAAAATCCCTTGTGGCTTGTGTTAAAATCCCTTGTGGCTTGTGTTAAAATCCCTTGTGGCTTGTGTTAAAATCCCTTGTGGCTTGTGTTAAAATCCCTTGTGGCTTGTGTTAAAATCCCTTGTGGCTTGTGTTAAAATCCCTTGTGGCTTGTGTTAAAATCCCTTGTGGCTTGTGTTAAAATCCCTTGTGGCTTGTGTTAAAATCCCTTGTGGCTTGTGTTAAAATCCCTTGTGGCTTGTGTTAAAATCCCTTGTGGCTTGTGTTAAAATCCCTTGTGGCTTGTGTTAAAATCCCTTGTGGCTTGTGTTAAAATCCCTTGTGGCTTGTGTTAAAATCCCTTGTGGCTTGTGTTAAAATCCCTTGTGGCTTGTGTTAAAATCCCTTGTGGCTTGTGTTAAAATCCCTTGTGGCTTGTGTTAAAATCCCTTGTGGCTTGTGTTAAAATCCCTTGTGGCTTGTGTTAAAATCCTCGACTCGTGGCTTTCTGATGATGCGCAAAATCAAGCCACCTTGAGAATTCTCAGAAGCGACAATAATATAACTAAAAAGAAATGGAATGCAACCAGGGTCACGTTGAACACTGCAACCGGAAATCACCTTAGCGAGTATAAGCAGACTGACCTTGAGGAATGTGATGAGCCCATCGCCCTTGAGCTCGCCTGTTGCCTTGTCCCGAGACAGCCAGCTTCAGAAACTCAAGTTTAGGACTCCAGAGCAGCATCACCAGAGGAATGCAAGCCGGCTCGCCTTGTGCTGGGACCCTAAACTCGGAACTCACCTTGAGGAACGTGATGAGCCCATCCCCCTTGAGCTCGCCTGTTGCCTTGTCCCGAGACAGCCAGCTTCAGAAACTCAAGTTTAGGACTCCAGAGCAGCATCACCAGAGGAATGCTAGCCGGCTCGCCTTGTGCTGGGACCCTAAACTCGGAACTCACCTTGAGGAACGTGATGAGCCCATCCCCCTTGAGCTCGCCTGTTTCCTTGTCTCGATACAGCTTCACCCGCGGCTTGCCCGTGTCCAAATCCTGGAGAGACAAGGCGAAAAGGAATGGGCATGAGGAGATTACTTGGCCTTGACGGACTCAACCTCAACTCAAAAGAATCCGTTGATGCACAGAACACATCGACAAGGTTGGGTTGGGTGTCCCTGCCTGCATTTTTTTATTATTATTATTTTATTTTACTTTATTATTTTCTTTTAATGGCTCCACACTTGAATGAGTCATTTCTTTTAACGTGCAATCGGTTGTTACCTCTTTAATCAGCCCACACTTGGAAAACACCTCCGCCACCTGCCATACAGGGGAACCAGGACCCCGGAACGGAAACGGTAGGGTAAAAACAGTAAGGTTGACTTGACATGAATCATTAAGCACAATTGGGTATGTACGCGTTAGTATGAGATGTGTCAGTGGAGTGAAACAAAAGCGAAAAAGCATACTGCTACACCCTGTGCTCGCTATAGCGCGCCTCTTACCTCGTCCTCGTTAGTGTCATGGGGCAGACCCGTCACGTACACACTCGTATTGACCTTCAGCTCAAACCACTCATTTGGCTCATTGTTTGCCACCTAAAATGGAAATAGGGCGTGAGGAGAGGGAGAGAAGAGAAGCGAGGACAATGGAAGAGGAGGGTGAGAGTTAGGGAGCAGAAACAGGAGGTAGGTAGATGCATGCACGGCTAAACGGCACTTGCACGGCTAAACGGCACGGCTAAACGGCACTTGCACGGCTAAACGGCACGGCTAAACGGCACGGCTAAACGGCACTTGCACGGCTAAACGGCACGGCTAAACGGCACTTGCACGGCTAAACGGCACGGCTAAACGGCACTTGCACTTTCAGCTAAAACCATTTCGCTTGTGTCTGAGATGTGGTGGCCACGCATTCGTGGCTTCAAACGGCACTGGAGGCCGCCAGGGGTTGGGGAAGGAAGGGAGCCGCTTTTGAGACCTCTCAAAAAGTTGAGGTGTGGGAAATGCGGCGATGAGAAGACGGGAAAGGATGCGAGCGGGGATGGGGCAGGACAGGACGGACACAGTGAGATTGGAGGGAGAAGATGGGAGGATGCAGCATCATTTCACTTGTATGCTTTTGAGTTGACTCAAAAGGATGCGAGCGGGAATGGGGCAGGACAGGACGGACACAGTGAGATTATGGGAGGATGCAACATCATTTCACTTGTATGGGTCAGGTCAGTTGACGAAGCTGCTACTCGCCTTCTTCTGAAGCTCTTTGCGTGTTTCCACGTGCTCCTTCTCTTGCCCTTGCTCCTTCTTTCCTGCCCCCTCTTTCCCCCCTTCCTCCCCCTTCCCACCCCCTTCCATCTCTCCCCAATGCTTCCCTCCCTCCGCTCCTCCTCCTTCCTCCCCCTTCCCACCCCCGCCTCGTTTCTCTCCCTTCTTCCAACCCTTCCCCTTCCCTTTCTCCTTCTCTCCGCCCTTCCCCCACTTCTTCCCTCCACGCTCCCCGTCCCCCCCTCGCCCCTCCCCCATCTCCTCCTCCTCACTCGCCTCCGCTCTCTCCCTCTCAGCCACAGCAGCCGCAATGGCAGCGTCAAGAGAGGGGATAACCTCCTCGTCCTCTACAAACACCATCTGCTCTGGATCGTACCCCGCTGCTACATCTGCTACCCTTGCCGATCCTGCTGATCCTGCTGCTTCTCCTACTGGAGCAGCTGCAGGCCCCACCAGTTGCTCCCCCTGTAAACCACAAGGCAACAGGGGCCCAGAAGAGTACTATGAGGAGGGGAGACGGGGGATGGCGATGCAGGTAAGCAGACGGGCAGGCGTAGCAAGACCTAGAGGAACTCACTCACTCACTCACTCACCCACTCACTCACTCACTCACTCACTCACTCACCCACTCACTCACTGACTCACCAGAGGCACCCACACGCGCATGCGCGCATCCCAGCGGTAGATCGTCCCATCATCATCCTCAAATTGGTCCCCCTCCGCTGGATCCCCCTCTTCCCCCTGCCCTTGCCCCTGCCGCCCTTCCCCTTTCCCCTGCCCCTGCTGCTGTCCCTTCCCGTCTTGTGCGTCTACAGTGGTCATTTCCACATCCGCATTTCCACCTTCCTGCCCCTTCCTCCCTTCCCCCTTCCCCTCCTCTGCCTCCCCACCCTCCTCTCCCTCTCCCTCATCCTCCTCCCCATCCTCCTCTTCCTCATCCTCCTCCCCTTCCTCCTCCACATCAGCATCAGCGCCATGGGCTAGAGCCGCTACCACCCGCCCTCTCTTTCTCGCTGCCCGTTTCGCAGCAGCTGCTTCCGCCTCTGCCCGTTTCATCTCCGCCAGAAACTTCCGCATCTCCTCATCCTCCGCTCCCCATTCCCCCCCTTCTCCCCCATCCCCGACCCCTTTCTCCTTCCCCTTCCCCTTCCCATTCCCCTTTCCCCTCCCCCCATCACCAGCAGGAGCCCCCCATTGCCAAGTCCTACCAGCCTTGATTTCCCCACCGGTTGCTACTGTGCCTGCTGCTGCATTTGAATCTGCTCCATTCGCTGCTGCTGCCACTGGTACTGCTGCTCCTGCTGCCGCTGCAGCTGGCTCAGAAGCAGCAGCACCGGCACAAGCAGCGCAAGCTGCGGCGAGTTCAGGAATGCTTTTCAAGGGCAGCCACTCCGCGCAGCCTTCTGCCCAGAAAAGAGTGTCAGGCGTTACATAGTTGTACGCGACAAGACCTGAAAGCAATCACATGTTGGAGTAACGAGTTCAGCCGATTGGAGTCAGATACTGAAAGCAAGGGAAATAGCAAGGCAGGGGTAACCACAGACTGTCCGACTGCTTTATCTCTAGAAAACGTACGGCCGTTTTGTTTGTACTCTGAAAATCGGCATCAGGATGGGGCTTCAGCCTTTAGCGACTACCCATTCGCGATACTATATTTAGCGACTCGAGCAAAGGCAAACGTAGCAATTGTCAAGTATTTTGAGGACAGCAGACGTACCGGGAATCTGGTCCTCTGGATAAGGCCCTTGATTCTGCTGGTTAACGTCTAGGAAGAACCATCCACGGCCTGAAATTGCCGAAACGTCTTTACCGGCTTCTGCCATAGATTCTACCGGCTGAACGTCAACCTCCTGCGCGTCATCAGGCTCGTCTGATGGTTTGGACGGCTGAGCCTCCGCCATAATTTCGGGAGTCTGGACGTGAATTACGAGTGAGCTCTAGGTTCTGTGCAAATCCTCTATTTCTGGTTAGTGCAAGAAACAAGAACCCCTCTGCCGTACGCGATTTAGTTGTCCCCACTTCGATGCGACTAAGATTAATGAAGTATAATCCTAATGAAATATAATCGGCATTCCGACTTCCTTCAACTTTCTCTAGAGTTTCAATGTCTAAAATAACTTTCTAGAACAAGGTAACTTTATAGAAATTTTACGATAGGTAACAAAATATGGCCATGCATGCGCTAACCATCTTAGCCAATGTCTACATGTTCTCCAGTTTCCATTAGGTATCTGAAGCACACCCGTTGTCTTATTACCAAGCCTCTAATCCCTCCCTGTCCAACGCCCAGCATCTACAGACCCGCACGTTGCTGGCTGAATCAGTGTGTGTGCTTTGTCCCCAGATATCCTAGCACAAGCACGAAGAAAACGTGTGGTCGCGATAGGTTTCTAGACTGCTCACTGCTGGGAACATGCACCTCCAGCCATAGTTCCCTCAAATCACTGCTCGAAACGGAGACGCCACTAGGGGCCGTGGGGCTGTGGAACAAGTACTTATGCCTGATGTGCCACAGGGAATTTACGGTTACGCCCCGTAGAATCCCCAACAAACACCACAGCAGCCACACGAAAATGCAAGTGGAATTGGGATATAATTAAACATAAGTGTAGGTACACGGTTTTCTCTTATATATCGACATTCTTAAGAAGTCACCGACTTGACGATGGCGCCAGCGGTAAGCACAGCAACGACCTCCACGGCAGCAACGGCGACAGCCTGGGTCTCAGCGGGAATGTCGCTCTCTGACGTTACTGGGACACCGACGGAGGGAGCAACAACGGGAGCAGCGGGAGACGAGGCAACCACGGGAGCAGCCACTGGAGCAGCAGCGGGAACCTCCTCCTCAACAGCCTTCTTCCTAATGCCAAAAATGGGGATGTCTTTAGCGGAAGCGGAAGAAGCGGGGATAGCAGCGAGAAGGGCAGCTAGGCCGAGAGCAGTGGCTGATCGCCGGGACACGACGTGCTTGTCGTCCGATGACGCCGCCTCGCAGCGGACAGCGGCCATTGACCGCCTGACAGTCTGCTGTTGACGGGGAGCCGCAATTTGGCAGCCAGCGAGGGACGCGGCGGAAGAGAGCACGCAGCTGGTCATGGTGGCAGCCATGGTTGCCGTAAAACGTAATGAAGCTAACTGCAAGCCAAGCTGAGAACCAGACTAGCTGTTAGTTTCTGAAGTCTCACTGAGTGACTGCAAATCAATGCTGCAATAGTTGCCTTGTTTTTGAGACGCACTAGAACAATCTGATGTTTTGCCCAGCTGACCCACACACCTTTCCACATTCAAGGTCCAACGACAACGGTCGGATGTGTTCGGAACGGCAATGATGCACCATCTAATGGCTTAGACGCTCGATTTGCTCACTAGCTGGCTTGGTCACCCATGCCGCAAGTTTGTGGGGGTCCTAAAGGTTGGGGGATGAATCAAAGCCAGGCACGTAAGCAGGGAAGAACAGTGAGGTGGCACTCCGGAGGCCACGGGCCGTGGATTGACAATCTTGGGACCTCCTCATTGGCGAACGATGTTCACTTTTCAGCCCGCAATCCAGCAAAAGCATCTCCACCGCTGACCACACTCACAAAGTTCCCCTGCATGAGAACACTCATTGAAAAATGAGAGGGTAGTCTAGTATGCTTCACATTACATTGAAAAAGGAAAGTAAATCAGCTCAATTAATACATATCAATCAGCTCTCTCAACACCTACCGTACATCTCATTTATTTGCGGTGATATCTTGGTATTTGAAAGCAACATGCACGGCTCCTCAGCATATTACCGTACGGTAATAAATAACGATACCAAAAGGACATCCTAGCTCATAGCAATTTGCAACTTGTCATGTTACGCAACGCACTCATTGTGGAAGAGGGGCAGCTCCCAACTCCGCCAACCAAGCAGAGTGCAGAGGGCAAGGGTCCGGCTTGCCAGCAGCCACTGCAGCTTTTGACATGTTGTGGAACCAGCCGTTGCGCCACTCAAACTGTGGGGAAGGGAATAGCAGGCATGGAAGGGACATGGGCGGTATGACAGACATGCGATGGAATAGGGCCATGGTGGACATGGGGGACATGGGGGACATGGGGGACATGGGGGATATGGGGGACATGGGGGACATGGGATGTGTAACACGGGGCCACGGGGAGAATGGGAGTCATGGGGGCATTTGGGGCATGTGATAGTAAGGAGCAACACTAGAAGACGTGTCAAATGACGTGGCATAATGTGGAACTAAAACCGCTTACATAATGGAGGTGTGTGTGAGAGGTGTTACATGGCAAAACCGATGTCTCTAGACACAACCAAAGGGCTCATTCGACGAGCCGTACCATGCTATGAGAAGTGTTACATATTTAACAGCTGTCTGCCGTGCCAGCAGCACCAGCAGCACCAGCAGCAGCAAACGTACCTCTTTAACAGCCGTGGGGAAGTGTGCCACGGACCGGGCATAAGCGCACAGACACTCCACCAACCCCTGGTCAAACCCATCCACAGCGCCAGCCGCCACAGCAGCAGCAGCAAGCTCGTTGATAGCAGGGTCACGGCCTCCCTGTGTGCTGTGTGCTATGTGCTGTGTCAGGAGCAGCAGAAGCAGCAGCAACAACAACCGTACCTCTTTAACAGCAGTGGGGAAGTGAGCGACCGAGCGAGCGTACGCACACAGTCGCTCCACCAACCCCTCGTCAAACCCATCCACAGCACCAGCCGCCACAGCAGCAGCAGCAAGCTCGTTAATGAGCAGGGCCACAGCCTCCCTGTGTTGGCTCTCCACCTCCCCCACTGTGACACCGCCATTCCTCGCTCCCACCAGCATGAACGCACAGATCCACATCAGCTTCTCCAGTTGTGGCCGGCGGAAGGCCGACGGGGAGAGCACCTGCGTTGGTAGCATCAGAGGAGGAAAGGGTAAGGCAAGGGTGGTAAGAAGAGGCACGCGGTAATGGAAGGGGATGTGACGCCGCCATTCCTTGTTCCCACCACCATGAACGCGCAAATCCACGTTCGCTTCTCGAGTTGCGGCCGGCAAAAGGCTGACGGGGAGAGCACCTGCAGTCACAGTTGGAAGAGTTAGGCAGGGAAGAGTTGGAAACAATGTCTTCACTTCTCACCTCGCAGCTGAGTGCAGCCGATTCAAGCCTTGCAGATGCAGCCTCAGCCCACTTGCCGGTGGCAGCAATGAGCCCCTCGGGATTGTCATTATGCTTGAAAGAGGCTCTACTTTCTTCCCCCTCTCACCTTGCAGCTGAGCCCTGCAGACTTCAGCCTCACAGCAACGGCTTCAGCCCACTTGCTGGTGGTGGCAGTGAGCCCCTCGGGATTGACGTCCGTGATGCCATCCAAAAGCGGGATCCCTGAGTGACCATTAGAAATGCATTTAATCTCTCTTTCTCACCTTACAGCTGAGCCCTGCAGACTTGAGCCTAGCCGCAACGGCCTCAGCCCACTTGCCGGTGGCAGCAGTGAGCCCCTCGGGATTGACGTCCGTGATGCCGTCCAGAGGAGGGTCGCCCGCCTTGGCCACGGCGAAATACACGAGCACTTGGGTGGCGTCCTGCAGGCCCCTTGAGGCGAGCCACGGGTCGAGCATGCCGTTTTGGATGAACACCAGGTCTGCAGGAGGAAGGAGGGAGGAATGAGGTGGAGGGGATATGTGGAGGGAAGAATGGAAATTGATACACAAGCATGCAGCCCGCCTTGGCGACTGCCAAGCACACGAGCGCCTGCGTGGCGTCCTGGAGGCCTCTTGAGGCGAGCCACGAGTCGAGCATGCCGTTTTGGATGAAGACCAGGTCTGCAGGAGGAAGGAGGGAGGGAGCGAGGGAGGGAACAGGGGGGGGACAGGGAGAGGGGGGTCGATACACAAGCATGCAGCCCGCCTTGGCCACGGCAACGGACACGAGCGCCTGCGTGGCGACTTGCAGACCCTTCGAAGCGAGCCAGGGATCCGGGCATATCCACTCACCTTCTCTCCTGGATTCCGGCACGGCGTCCACGACCGCATCAAGAGCATCGTTCCGCGTGCACACGATAATGTACCCCCCTCGGAGACATCCCAATGTCCCTTCTCGCGTCAATTCAGGCACCTACAGCTTACCTTCTCTCCTGGATTCCGGCACAGCATCAACGACAGCGCCAAGAGCATCGTTCTGCGTGCACACGATAATGTACCAACCTCGGGGGGATCCCAATGTACCTTCTCGCCTCAATTTAGACATCTTCAGCTTACCTTGCCGCCTGGATTCCGGCACAGCATCCACGACCGCGTCAAGAGCATCGTTCCGCGTGCACACGATAATCGGTCCCTCCCCGCCTTCGGGGACCTTCTCCCCCCGCCGCACCACCACGTCCCGCCCTCCGCCCATCTTCTCCAGCGCCTGCCCCACGCGCCCCGCGCCGATTATCACCGCGGGGACCACTTCCGCGGATGCCATTGCGCGCGGGACGCAAGATCGCGCGCGGAAGACTGCGCGCTGCGCGGGGCTAGTTGCGCGACGCAGAAGCGAGCTTAGACCGTCGGATGCGGAGGTGGGCGGGCTGGTGGGAGTTGGGGTGATGCGGAGCGGAACGGCGGAAGGCGCAGCAGCGCGCGGAAGGAATGCGGGGAGCGAATTGGCGCAAGTGAAATAGGCGGGGGAGGGGGCGAGGGCGGCAGCGCAAGCTCGCGAAAGCGGCATGGCGGAGGAAGAAATGGCAGGGGCGATGGGGACTGGTCACTGGGCAGCAAAATGTGATGACCAGACCACAGTTATCAAAAATCTCTCCGCAGGTAATTTGAAGGTGGCGGGGGGATTGTTGAAGTACTGTACTCGTTTTAGGGTTCTTCCTTCACAGTGTGCCAGAGAGTAACTTCACACAAATTTCTCAGATAACTGAAATTGTACAAATCCCACAAATGGACAGTTTCTCCCATGTCAGATACCTTACGGTACATATATTTTCCTTATCCTCAGTAAAAGTTTGTCCTAGAATAGGCATGCGATGCAGCATGCCTTTTCACTGCGGCGCCTTGCCAAGATTCCTGTCGCCTATTCATGACTATCCTGCCCCCGCAAGTCTCACTCATGTTTTGAGGCCTATCCCACACCCAATCCCGAAGGCCTGTACTGTATAAGATGACACCCAACATCACACAGATCACATCCCCATCATGTCCTCTACCTTACAGCCTCAGCCCTCTAGTTCATTCACTTTCACGCACAACACAGCTGAGCAGTGTCAGTGTGTCACTTGCCATGTGATGTGACTTGTGCAGTGTTAGATGCATGGACGATGTCTTGGTGTGTGGCACAGCAAAGCATGGTGTTACGACTAACATCATGCCACACAAGTGGGCGTTCCCTTCTATGTGTGGCACATCAAATCGAATCCACGGCATCACGTCATGTCACCAGCCCACGAGGGTTCAGCTGCAAGTCATTTCACCGCACTGTACTGCATCATACCACACCACACACGCCTGCTCCAGGCCCGAACACGAAGAGAGGTTGACGGGGTCACTTAGGAGACACTCGTTTGGCGGCACTAACTCAGATGAATGTCTTGTTCATCACTCAACGCCAAGTCGCTGCATGTCTCATTGCTAAAGGTCCCTTGGCCAGTTGCATGTGTTGTTGCTCCACACCCCTTCACCGCATGTCAATTGCTCCAGGGCCAGAAGCGGGAGGAGTTAGTGAGGATGCAGCCAAGGGCGAAGCTCAGCACACCGTCTCACTGCATGTCACTTGCTCCACACCTCTTCACCATCTCGATTGCACCACACCCCTTCCCAGCATGTCACTTGCTCCAGGGCCAAAAGCGCGACGAGTTAGCAAGGGTGCAGCCAAGGGCGAAGCTGAGCACACCGTCCACCGCCAGCAGCTTATCACTTATCACACCCTGCCATTCCACGCCATGCCATTACGTGCCATGCCATGCCGTGCAATGCCATGTCGGCACGGCGTGATTGAAACACCCAAGAGTGGAGGATGGATGGGAGCAATTAAGCAGGAAACAGGAGAAGGGTAGGTTATGTTGGGGCCAAGCCAAAACCCTAGACCAGCATCACCTAACTAGAGCTCATGCAAGGAAGCTAAGGAGAGGAAGATGGATAAGGCCCGAGGAAGACACAAAAAACGGGAGGAAGTGTGGGATGGGGGGGAAGAGTGGGTTGGTCGTGTGGGATGTGGTGGGGTGAAGATGTGGGATGTGGTGGGGAGGTGGTGTGGGATGTGGTGGGGAGGTGGTGTGGGATGTGGTGGGGAGGTGGTGGGGAAGAATGGATTGCATGCATTGCACTTACGAAATCAGCCGACTTTTGAGGCGCCTCAAAGGAAGAATGGATTGCATGCATTGCACTTACGAAATCAGGGTCCAGCCCGTCGACCTCGAACAACATTACTCCCGTGCCGGCCTCCTGGTTGGTGCGCCCCTGTTGGTGGTGGTGCGGGGAAGCAAAGAGCGCAGCAGCAATAAGAGCAAGGGGGGATAATCAGAAACTTATTCCAGAAAAAAAAATAAAGAGAAGATGGGAGACGTAGGTACTCAAGTGGGGATTAGGGTGAAGCAACGTGGAAAGAAACCCAAAGGAAAAAAAAACAACGGGAAAAGCGGGAGGGGGCCAGGAGGGGGGGGGGGGGACATCAAAAACTGCGGACCCAGCTTACCGCATGTGTGCAGATGAGCATGCCGGAATCCGTCACTATCTTGGAGACTTCTGCCAGCATCCCTGCAGACGCACATGGAAACAACAGAATCAGCAGCGGGGCAGGGGTGCAGATAAGAGGGACGGATTAGGAAGAGCGGGACTGCACAAAAGCCCCTACCCTTTTCTGCACTCAGTTTTGAGGGCGCCTCAAAACAAAATCAGCAGCGGGGCAGGGATGCAGGTAAGAGGGGCGGATAAGAAAGAGCGGGATTGCACAAAAGCCTTTACCCTTTTCTGAATTCACCTGTACGGTTTTAGCACTGCATAGTCAGCCACAGCACCACCTTTCTGCTTATCACGTCATTGTCCAACACGTTCCCTCACCACCCACCAGCTTATGTCATAAGCACGTGACTACACTCACCCATTCTATAACATCAAACAAAAGCACTTGAGCGTGCTCACCTGTGCGGTCGTAGCACTGCATGGCCAGCCACTGCACCACCTTTCTGCTTATCACGCCGTTGACTGACACACCCCCACCCACCAAGACACAATATCACAAGCACTTGACGACTCTCACCTGTGCGGTCGTAGCACTGCACTGCCAGCCACAGCACCACCTTTCTGCGGCCACTCAGGAACTGCCACATGGCAACGGTCTGTGTCTGCCATTCCTCAAACTCCGCAAACGCATCCACACACGCACCCCCTCCCTCTGACGCCCTCACTCCCTCCGATGCACCAGCTCTGTCCGACCCCCCTCCTGACTCTACCGATGTGTCTCTACAACTAGAAACGCCTACTGCTGCTCCTGCTCCTGCTGCTGTTGGCCCTGCTACAGCTGCTCGCGATGCTGGCGCTGCTGCTGGGGCTAATGCTGGCAATCCTCCTTGTGGCGAAGATCCTTTTCCGTCTGGACTAGCCACGCCATTGCCCTCTCCAGTTCCTCTTTCCGTGCTGTTCGGCCCTCTTCCTCCCCCTCCTTCATCCAACCTTGCTGCTCCTGGTAGCCCTGATGCTCCTCCTGTGACCCCTGCTTCCCCTGCTACTCCCTCCAACAGCCGTGACACTAGCTCATCTACCCCCTCCTCTCTGCTCCCTACCCCGGCACCAACACTCCCGTCCACGTCATCTCTGTTCCTGCCTCCCAACAGCTCCACATCAGCGCTAGCCAGTGACACGTCAGCATCGCCCGCCGCCAGCCGAGCAGACGCCACGTCAGCAGCAGCCCCGTCATCAGAAAATCGCAAAACCTCTGAGCTGCTTACATCAGCAGGATACCCTCTTCCAGCCGCCCCTGTCTCAGATCCCACCTCCCCGGGTCCAACCCTACCTAGCCCCACCTCGCTCCCGCCCACTGTACCATCTACACTCCTCTCCACTTCGCCTGAGCGCCCTTTTCTAGACCCGGTACCTGCTTCTCCCTCTCGCACTGCCAATCGCCCCTGCCTCCCCTTGGTGGGAGTTTGGGGTACAGCCTTTGTGGCGGATGGTGGGGATGAGCGAGGACGGGAGGAGCGGGAGGAAGGGGCCGCTGAGGGGGTGGTGGATGGGGAGAAGTCGAATGGGAGCGATAATGATGGTGACTGTATGGAGGGTGATTGAGTGGGCTGGCTGGTGGGAATAATGGAATCCGAAATGAGAGGCAAAGTGGCCGATCCGTTGTTACTACCCGCCAAGTCGCTGCTGCTGCTACCACCGCTGCTACCTCCACTGCTGCTGCTACTGCTGCTCGTGGCAGTATTGCTGCTGCTGCTACTGGTACTAGCAGCAGGGCGGGCGTCAGCAGATTGCAGGTCAATAAGGAACTCGTTGATTCGGTCTGCCGTGATCTCATGCGAATTCAACGCACCCTGCTCCCGCAAATACTGCATAATGCAAACAAAGGGGATCCGCTTGTGAATACACATCAGAAATGTATGCTTCTTAAAACTCGCCTTCAGTTCTCTGCGCCCACACATGATGATCGGTCTCGGTCACCAGTTAGCAGGTGGTAGCACCTATTTTCTGCTTCCATGAGCAAACAACAAGACCCTCCACACTTGGGTGAGCGTGTGTCTGGCACTCTTTGTCTTTGCATACCTTCTAAGTTGCCTACAAAAATCATTCTGCGATTCCCCGCCATACCTTGGTGAGTTTATGTCTTGCACTCCTCGTCTTTGCATGCTGCAGCCACTGTTGGCGCTGCTTGAAGCCCTTGCGCGAACCACCCGAACCGCCCTGGGGAAAATGGAAACAATTGTGTGGGCCGAGGAAGCAGGGAGAGAAGAATGCCTTGGGTCGTTCCTCATGTCAAAATGACAATAGTGGCTTGTCAGCACGATAACGATCGATACTCAGCACTTTGCGCCCTGAATTTCAGGGTCTGTGCTTTAAAACAGCATGCTAGCGTGACCTACACGACTTACCTTGTATGTGAGAACCTCAACGACCTCCCCGTTGGAGAGGGCGTACGTGGGTGGGACAAAATTGCCATTTACCTGGTTGCATGAAGGGATAAGGAGAGAAGAGAATGGAAGGGAAGAGACGATAGGGGGAGGGAAGGGAAGCGACGGGAATGGAAAGGATGAGAAGAGTGGGAGGGAAATTGGGAAAGAGGGATTTGAAGAGAGCGATGGGACAGAGGGACAGGACGAGGGCAATTGTGAGTGTACCGCAGCAGCAAGTGTGGCCTTCGCAGCAGTGAGTGAGCCATCACGCACATCATCACCCATCTCATTCATCTCAGCTTCGCTTCTGAATAAAATAGCACGATTCTCTGCTCACCTCACCTTGGCAGCCACCATTCGGTTGCCCACGTCTGTGTGGATGTGGTACGCGTAGTCTATCACAGTGGCGCCTCAAGGGATGATCAGACACATCTCGCCCATTGCACCTTCGCTCTTCACTCAGATTGCCCATTATCTGCTCACCTTGGCGGCCACCATTCGGTTGCCCACATCCGTGTGGATGTGGTACGCGTAGTCTATCACAGTGGCGCCCTTGGGGAGGTTCTTCACCTCCCCCTTGGGCGTGAACACGAAGATCCGCGAGCCGAACAGGTCGCACGTGACAGTATCCACAAACTCCCGCGCGCTGATCGCCCCCACAAACTCCTCCTGCCACTCGCGAATCGAGTTCAGCCAGCTCACCCGCCTCGCCACGTCAGCGTCGTTGCCCCAGCTGCTCTGAGTCTCAGTCACCCCCCCACACACTGCCACACTGCTGATGGTTGAGGCAAGAGGAGGAAGGCCCAGCTCGTCATCACTGCCTGAGCTGTCGCTATCCCCCTCTGAATCATCTGTGGTTGAGTAATCCAACCCTGGAAGAAGCAACCCTGCTAGATCCTCCGACCCATCAGCTAGCTGCTTCACCTGCCCCTGCCCCTCCTGCTTCCCCTGCTGCCCCTGAGTCTTCATCTGCTTCCCCTGCTGCACCTGCCCCTGCTGCTGCTCCTCCTGCTGGCCGTGCAGCAGCAGGTGGGGGTGGCGGCCGGTGTGGTGAGCAGCTATACCCCACTCTGCAAGCTTATCCATGTGGTCAGTGCGGATCTGCACCTCCACGGGGAAGAGCGATGATGCTCCCAGTGGCAGCACCGTGGTGTGTAGGCTCTGATACCCGTTGGGTTTGGGCGTTGCTATGTAGTCCTTCACCTGTGGAAAGGAGAGGGTGGGTGGGAGGGAGGTGGTGAGCAGCTATACCCCACTCGGCGAGCTTATCCATGTGACCTGTGCGGATCTGCACCTCCACAGGGAAAAGAGAGGAGGCTCCCAGCGGCAGCACCGTGGTGTGTGCAGGCTCTGATACCCGTTTGGTTTGGGCGCTGCTATGTAGTCCTTCACCTGCCAGGTGGAGGAGAGGGGAGGAGGGATTGGTTGAATGGGATAGTTGAATGGGTGAGGAGCAGCACGGAGGTGTGCAGGCCCTCCCTCACACCACGGGTTGAATAATCAGTGGCAGCACGGAGGTGTGCAGGCCCTGATACCAGCGCTTGTGAGAGAGAGGGCGCCAGGGGGAATCCAAGAGGCAGCAGGAACGCCAGTGAATGCGAAAAAGCAGGGGAAAAGCTGAACCGGAGAGATGGTAGCATAAAAAGAAAGAGAAAGGCTTACGGTTCCGGGGAGCGGGCGCCAGAGAGCATGCACGAGGCCCAACACATGGTAAGACACCTGCAGGGGGGGGGAGGTGCAAAGACGGATGGTACAAGGAATGCGGGAGCATGTTACGGAAAATAGTGACTGTGACACCCTATGATCGCCCCCAAACTCCTCACCCTTCGTCCGCCCTTCTCCCAACTCGTCCCCACTCGCCCCTCCCTCACCTGCTGCGCGATGTTCCTGGAGCTGCTGTCCTGCTGGTCAGCAGCATCGTCCATGGAGAGCACCACGCGGATCTGCGAGATCTCAGCTGTTCCCCTAGTCCCTCCGTCCCCCCCTCGTCCTTCCTCCTCCCTTTCTCCTCACCTGCTGGGCAATGTTCCGGGAGCTGCTGTCCTGCTGGTCAGCGGCATCATCCATGGAGAGCACCACGCGAGATCTTGCCCCTCCGCTCCCCCTAATTCCCCCTCCTCCCCTCGTCTTCCCCATAACCCCACACATCCCTCACTACTGACCTGCTGTGCAATGTTGCGGGAGCTGCTGTCCTGCTGATCAGCAGCATCGTCCATTGAGAGCACCACGCGGATCTGCGAGATCTCATGGATCTCCTCCACCTTAGCGCCCGTTTCCACCACCTTCTTGAATATGCTGCGAGAGGGGAGGGGTAGGGGAGGAGGAATGCGGATAAGGCAGAGAGGAGGGAGCAGGGAGAAGGGAGCAGACTCAACCCGTGGATCTTCTCCATCTTGGCGCCTGTTTCCACCACCTTCCTGAATATGCTGCATGGGGAAGGGAGGGGAAGAGGAGGCGTGGGGATGAGGGAGAGAGAAGGAGATGAAGCAGAGAGGAAGTTGATCTCGTGGATCTCCTCCACCTTGTCTGCTGTTTCCACCACCACCTTCTTTCTTGCATGGGGAGAGAAGGGGCAGAGAAGAAGTGCTCTCAGGTCACTTGAAAGCTCACAGGAGGTGGGGGAAACGGCAGTCGGAGAAGACATCTAATCTAATTGTGTACGGTTACTCATGCCATGACTTACCCGTAGGGTACAGTTCCTTCCTTGCACCATGTCATCTCCCATAATCTCTCACCAGTACGGTTCCTAGCACCGTGCCATCTCCCACCTGTACAGTTCCTTGCACCATGTCATCTCTCACCTGTACGGTTCCTTGCACCATGCCAGCTCTCAAGTACGGTTCCTTGCACCGTGTCATCTCTCACCTGTACGGTTCCTTGCACCGTGTCTCCACCCTCGCTCCTGAAGTCATGAGATCCAAAAACTTGTCCTTTCGCATCGCCTTCTCTAGCATCACACGCGCCTGGGGGTTCGGAGGAAAGAAAGAAGAAAGCAAGTGCCTAGAAGTGAGATGCCAGAACAAGGGAGGCATGCTGCTATGAATGACGAGGTTGTCCAATATTGATACTAATACTAATACAGTATACCAATACAGTATACTACCCCCCCCTGATACTAACCCCTTGGCAAGCGCTGATACGAACCTCATCCAGCGCAGGTTGTTGCTGCGTGCAGAGGTGCAGCATGCGCTCAGACACATCCAGATACTCCTCGGGATACGCGTACCGGAATGACAGGTCCTCTAGCTCCGTCTGATAAGGGGAGGATGGAAGAAGGCGGGAGGAGGTGGGTGGGTCATGAGACGTTTCAAAAGGCGTGCATAGGTGCAGCATGCGCTCACTCACGTTCACATAGTCCCACACAGCTCACCCACCCCCCCTTAAGTCACACCCTGATGTGGTACATGCTGTGCCGTGGCGGCAACACACATGCATGCTGGCATTCCACACACAGCACAAATAAGCCCTCCAGCACGAACCTTGATGTGGTACATGCCGAGCAGGCGAGCGAGAGGAGCAAAGACGCTGAGGGTCTCGAGAGCGATGTACTTCTGCTTGTGGGGCGGCATGTGCGTGAGCGTGCGCATGTTGTGCAGCCTGTCCGCCAGCTTCACTATAATCACACGGACCTGTGAGGAGGGAAACACAGGGAGAAGGGACATAATCACACAACGTGTGTGAGCATGCGCATGTTGTGTAGCCAGTCCGCCAAATTCACTATAATCACACGCCTTCACTATAAGTCAGCTCAGACAACCCAGCCAACACGCACCTCCTCAGTCATGGCTAGGAACATCTGGCGCAGGTCGCCTGCCTTCACGTCTGCTTTGCCCCCCACCGTACAAGCAAACTCCTGAGACACCACCAACGTTAGCTCAGAGAACTCAGCCCACACCCACCTCTTCTGTCATGGCGAGGAACATCTGGCGCAAATCGTCAGCCTTCACGTCTGCCTTGCTGCCGTCCTTCACCTTGCCCAGCTTCGACACCTGCCAGCCAGGCGCACAGGGAGGGGAGCGGGCATATGCAGAGGTTGGAGGCAACACAGCAGCAGGGCTGGGAGAGCAGAGTGGAACGGACCTTGCTGTCGCCCTCCACCCTCCTCCTCCTTTCCCCCAGCCACGCACCTTGCTTTTACCCTACGAGTGCTCCCTTTCCAGCCATGCACCGTAATGTCTCCCTCCAACTCCTCCCCCTCCACACAGCTCAGAACGCACCTTGGTTTCGCCCTCCACGATGCGCCTGACAGCGGGCCCATACGAGGCCTCGATCTGCTCGAAGGACACCACGTCCGTGTCCTGGTGAACACACTTTTCGTGACGCACCTTGGTTTCGCCCTCCACAATGCGCCTGACGGCCGGCCCATACGAGGCCTCGATCTGCTCAAAGGACACCACGTCCGTGTCCTCCACTGTATCATGCAACAGCCCTGCCACCACCGTCTCCCAGTCCATCTCCTGGTAGTTTGAGAGGAGGGAAGAGGGGGAGGGTGTTGGGGAAAGGGTGACAGTAAATCCTTGCACGTCCGTGTCCTCTACCGTGTCGTGCAGCAGCCCCGCCACTACTGTCTCCCAGTCCATCTCCTGATTGCAAGCAAGGGGCGGGTGTGGGGGGAGGGAAGCGCGACATTAGCCCATACGAGGCTTCGATCTGCTCGAAGGACACCACGTCCGTGTCCTCCACCGTGTCGTGCAACAGCCCTGCTACCACCGTCTCCCAGTCCATCTCCTGTATAGCAAGGGGTTTCGCGCACAAGGAGAGGAAGGAAGAGAGCAGGGAAGAGAGGGGGCGGGTGAGTGGGGGAAGAGGTGTAATGATTAGCCAATGAACGTCCGTGTCCTCCACTGTGTCGTGCAGCAACTTCGCCACCACCGTCTCCCAGTCCATCTCCTAATAGCAAGCAAGGGGCGGGCGTGGGGGGAGGGGAGCTGCGACGTTAGCCCATGCATGGCCTGGATCAAAGGAAGGGAGGATTGGCGGGTGCGAAAGAGGCGTCACAATCGCCTCCTGCATGGCCCCTCCTCCACCGTGTCGTGCAGCAACCCCGCCACCACCGTCTCCCAGTCCATCTCCTGGCGAGGTGGGAAGAGGAAGGTGATGTGCAACAAGCGTGGCGATTTCTCTTCTTGCAGTGCCTGTTCTGTGCATGCATGTATGCGTGTGCGAGCGCTTTGTATGTGTGCGCCAGATGCGGCAACCCACCAAACCACCAACCCCACCAACACACCACCATCACACCACCAACCCACCAGCTGGCCCAGTATCCGGGCGACCTCCACAGGGTGTATGATGTAGGGCTCTCCACTCTTCCTCTTCTGCCCGTCATGCGCCCTGTACGCCAGCTGACCACACACACAGCATGCCGTTATGGTTGCGCACATAGGGTGGGGGGGGAGAAGGGGAGGAGCGCAGGAGGTGTGATGGCGGAGAGAAGGGATTCCAAAACAAGACGTGCAGCAGCAGCAGCGGGACGAGAGGTTCAGAGCGTGACAAAGAGGGCCAAGGGAGCGCGAAGAGCGCGCAAAGAGAGCAACTCTATGCAAGAAACAAACAGCGGGGTAATTGTTCCATGAAGTTGACAGCAGTAAGTTGAGAGTTGACTCACTCTCAAGGCGTGGCGGACGACTTGCAGTTGCGTGGGGGAGAGGTACGTGATGCACGGCAGCAGCTCCTGTAACAGCGGCAGCAGCAAAAGCATCCCCATGCCCATACCCACCCCACATTCCACGCGCATGGGTCAGTGGGTTTCGAAGCCAAGAAACGGTGCGTCATCTCAACGACCCAATCTATTCAGGGCAAGAGCATAGGCATAACAAAATCACGCAACAACGGTGTTGACCCAGGAGCGCCCAGCACCCCATATTTCCTGCACTCTCGCCTCGCCCGCACCCCGCTTCTCTAATTTGCCTCCCCTTGGGACACACTCACCTCCCATAGAGTGTCTGGAGTAACCGCCGGGGGTGCAGCGGCAGACGCAGACTCAGCAGCAGCAGCGGAAGAAGGCGAATCACCAACTGCGCCACCTGGGTACCCTGCAGTGCTGAACGAGGCTAAAGCGCCATTTCCGTTACTGTTACCAGTCCCGTTCGAGTTCGCTATCCCACTGCCTAAATTTCCTGTGACGCCACTGCTGCTGACATTGTCCCTGCTGCTGCTGACTCGACCACTCCCATCCGTCTCCCCATCATTACTGCTATTTGAATCCGCTATGACCGATTCTCCGCTGCTCGCGCTGGCGCTACTACCGCCTGCTACACTGCTTCCCCCCGACCCTCCCGATTCCGACTCTAAGAATCTCTCCCCTGCAGAGCCTTGGGATCCTCGCGCGAGAACGTGTCTGCGGGAGTAACGCCTACGACATCCCTGTAAGGGCAACAAACGGGGAGAATAGGCAAGAATGTTTGACTGCAAAGGCAAAGCCGTTGATTAAACAGTAGTTTGCCAGAATGTTGATTTGAGGAAGGATTGACAAGTGCGTACTGGTGAAGGGAGGGTGACACGTGGAGCTACGCCGACGCACGACACGCAGCCCTGTGCAGCGCAAATCAGGCACGCGCGGCCATTCAGCCATCCGGATCTCTGCCTCGCGAAATCTTGACCGTTTGATGCAGAACAATCAGCTGCTGCTGTTGTTGCTGATGCAGCAGCAGACCGACATTGCGATTTGCGTTGCCGCGTTCGTCCCGAACCTGAGTTCTTGGTCTGTTGCGTGGTTCGGCGAGCTGGAAGGAGGCTAGGACGCAATCCAGTAAGCTCTGGCGTGGGAGGTGAATGGTCAGCAGCAGTGCATTGAATAAAGAACCAGAGTCAAAGCAGGTGGGGGAGCAAATTGTGCGGGAACAAACTGTTACAGGTGGATTTAGGAAAACTTAAGATACACACACCTATCAGAGAAAATCACACCTGACGTACAAGATAACCTAAAAACAGGGTCCGGCAGTGAAAAACGGAAGTTTATACGGATGAAAGACCGGGATCTTTCCGATATAAGACTCTGACGAAACATTGACCGGAAATGCACGAGAGGCGAATGCTTAGCGTAGCGTTTTGACTGAACGGTATGGCATATTCGTCAAGTGCATCGACGGTATGCAGAGAATCTGATACGGCGTCAGCGCGTAGGATAGGAGAGTAGGAGCAGTGATGAGAACAACAGTGCGTCGGCGATTACCTGAAACGGAACTTGTGATGGCAATCGAACGGTCTGAGATTCCGACACGAGTCCCCATGGCACGTATCAGGAACGCATCAACCAGTGATGGCACGTGAGGCCCGGAAACCTAACGATAGCAGCCACGGCACGAGAAAAAGTCTGACGCACTGCAGCGGAACCGGTTGCCTGAGAAACCTAGTATCAGCGACGCTGCGCTGGGCTAGGTTGATGGGGAGCAAAACGTTGCTGCCAAATCTGGACGCGTGAGAGGACAATTCTCTCTCTGACAGATGGTCATAGTTTTCAAGGCCAAAAATGACAGAAAAAGGGGGGAAAACGAATGGTACGGTACGGTAATGCGGATGGACAAATGGATGGGTGGATTGGAACAAGAGCATGAAAAAGAAAAGATGCAAGCAGCATGGGAGCTGCTAGTCGGTCGGAGCAGTCTGCTTGCCAGAAGAGAATTGACGGACCGGTTGCGAGATCAAAAAGATGACACGCCAAGGAACAGCCGGTCAGCAGCAGAAACCAGGGTTGTGGTGATGAACCGAGCAGTGCGTTATGGGCGAGGTGCCCTCGGTAGAAGACGCTTCACAAACTGTCACCTTTTCTGGCAACTGTTTCCCCCAGCGCTTCTCCCGTCAGCGCATCGGTGAAGGCACCAGCCACACATCTAACGGGTTGACGAGATTATAATGCCAACTTTTTGGAAAATCGTCAGAATTTGCCACGTCCGCTCAGTCTGAAATGTCCATTAGGATCCTGCTCGAGTGGTTTCGGACCAATGGCAGCAGCATATTTTGACGGAGCAGCAGGCAACAGAAACAATCCAACAAGTGATATTTCAGCTCCATACACGCACTAAGAACATTGGAAGGATTTGTGTACTCCTATGATAAACCAAACTCTTAATCACTCTACTCTCTCCACCCTTCTCTTTGTGCAAAAAGGTTCCCATAGCAAGTGCTCGCTTGGACCAAGTCGTCACTTGGACCAAGTGCTCGCTTGGACCAAGTGCTCGCATGGACCAAGTGCTCGCTTGGACCAAGTCGTCACTTGGACCAAATGCTCGCTTGGACCAAGTGCTCGATTGGACCAAATGCTCGTTTGGTCCAAGTTGTCACTTGGACCAAGTGCTCGCTTGGACCAAGTCGTCATTTGGGCCAAGTGCTCGCTTGGACCAAGTCGTTGCTTGGACCAAGTAATCACTGCGATTGAAGAGCGTCCGCTGCACTTCCTGCACATGTGCGGATCCTTCCGCGTTTTGGGGCTAGAAGCGCTCGTTCCGAGCGTTTTTCTTCCGCCGAGTCACGTGGCTGCGCTTTTCTGGGCCTATTACCAAGCCAGCAAGGGCGTGGGAGGGTTGCGAACATCATCGGTAATCACCGCTCGCGAATGAAGAGCGCCCGCTGCACTTCCTGCACACGTGCGGATCCTTCCGCGTTTTGGGGCTAGAAGCGCTCGTTCCGAGCGTTTTTCTTCCGCCGGGTCACGTGGCTGCGCTTGTCTGGGCCTATTACCAAGCCAGCAAGGGCGTGGGAGGGTTGCAAGCATCATCGGTCATCGGCGCTCGCGAATGAAGAGCGCCCGCTGCACTTCGTGCACATGTGCTGATCCTTTCGCGTTTTTGGGGGTGAGTGCACACGTTTCGAGCGTTTTTCTTCTGCCGGGTCACGTGGCTGCGCTTGTCTCGTCCCATTACCAAGCCAGTATGGGCATGGGAGGGTTGCGAGCATCATCGGTCATCGGCGCTCGCGAATGAAGAGCGCCCGCTGCACTTCCTGCACATGTGCGGATCCTTCCACGTTTTGGGGGTGGGAGCGCTCGTTTCGAGCGTTTTTCTTACGCCGGCTCACGTGGCTGCGTTTGTATAGTCCTGTTGCCAAGCCAGCAAGGGCGTGGGAGGGTTGCGAGCATCATCGGTCATCGGCGTTCGCGAATGAAGAGCGCCCGCTGCACTTCCTGCACATGTGCGGATCCTTCCGCGTTTTGGGGCTGGGAGCGCTCGTTTCGAGTGTTTTTTTTCCGCTGGATCACGTCGCTGCGCTTGTCTGGTCCTCTTGCCAAGTCAGCAAGGGCGTGGGAGGGTTGCGAGTATCATCGGTCATCAGCGCTCGCGAATGAAGAGCGCCCGCTGCACTTCCTGCACATGTGCAGATCCTTCCGCGTTTTGGGGGTGGGAGCGCTCGTTTCGAGCGTTTTTTCTTCCGCCGGCTCACATGGCTGTGCTGGTCTGGTCCTATTTCCAAGCAAGCAAGGGCGTGGGAGGGTTGCGAGCATCATCGGTCATCAGCGCTCGCAAACAAAGAGCGCCCGCTGCACTTCCTGCACATGTGCAGATCCTTCCGCGTTTTGGGGCTGGGAGCGCTCGTTTCGAGCGTTTCTCTTCCGCCAGCTCACGTGGCTGCGCATGTGTTGTCATATTGCCAAGCCAGCAAGGGCGTGGGAGGGTTGCGAGCATCATCGGCCATCGGCGCTCGCGAATGAAGAGCACCCGCTGCACTTCCTGCACATGTGCGGATCCTTCCGTGTTTTGGGGGTGGGAGCGCACGCTTCGAGCGTTTTTCTTCCGCCGGGTCATGTGGCTGCGCTTGTCTGGTCCTATTACCAAGCCAGCAAGGGCGTGGGAGGGTTGCGAGCATCATCGGTTATCGGCGCTCGCGAACGAAGAGCGCCCGCTGCACTTCCTGCACAAGTGCGGATCCTTCCGCGTTTCGGAGATGGAACCGCTCGTTCCGAGCGTTTTTCATCTGCCGGGTCACATGGCAGCACTTGTCTGGGCCTATTACCAAGCCAGCAAGGGCGTGGGAGGGTTGCGAGCATCATCGGTCATCAGCGCTCGCGAATGAAGAGCGCCCGCTGCACTTCCTGCACATGTGCGGATCCTTCCGCGTTTTGGGGCTGGAAGCGCTCGTATCGACCATTTTTCTTCCGCCAAGACACGTGGCTGCACTTGTCTGGGCCTATTACCAAGCCAGCAAGGGCGTGGGAGGGTTGCGAGCATCATCGGTCATCGGCGCTCGCGAATGAAGAGCGCTCGCTGCACTTCCTACACATGTGCGGATCCTTCCGCGTTTTGGGGCTGGAAGCGATCGTTCCGAGCGTTTTTCTTTCGCCGGCTCAAGTGGCTGAGCTTGTGTGGGCCTATTACCAAGCCAGCAAGGGCGTGGAAGGGTTGCGAGCATCATCGGTCATCGGCGTTCGCGAATGAAGAGCGCCCGCTGCACTTCCTGCACATGTGCGGATCCTTCCGCGTTTCGGAACTGGAAGCGCTCGTTCCGAGCGTTTTTCTTCCGCCGGGTCACGTGGCTGCGCTTCTATGGGCCTATTACCAAGCTAGCAAGGGCGTGGGAGGGTTGCGAGCATCATTGGTCATCGGCCCTCGAGAATGAAGAGCGCCCGCTGCACATCCTGCACATGTGCGGATCCTTCCGCGTTTTGGGGTTAGAAGCGCTCGTTTCGAGCATTGTCTGGTCCTATAACTAAGCCAGCAAGGGTGTGGGAGGGTTGCGAGCATCATCGGTCATCGGCGCTCGTGAATGAAGAGCGCCTGCTGCACTTCCTGCACATGTGCGGATCCTTTCGCGTTTTGGGGCTGGAAGCGCTCGTTTCGAGCGTTTTTCTTCTGCCGTGTCACGTGGCTGCGCTTGTCTAGGCCTATTGCCAAGCCAACAAGGGCGTGGGAGGGTTGCGAGCATCATCAATCATCGGCGCTCGCGAATGAAGAGCGCCCGCTGCACTTTCTGCACATGTGCGGATCCTTCCGCGTTTTGGGGCTGGAAGCGCTCGTTCCGAGCGTATTTCTTCCGCCGGCTCACATGGCTGCGCTTGTCTGGGCCTATTACCAAGCCAGCAAGGGCGTGGGAGGGTTACGAGCATCATCAATCATCGGCGCTCGCGAATGAAGAGCGCCCGCTGCACTTCCTGCACATGTGCGGATCCTTCCACGTTTTGGGGCTGGAAGCGCTCGTTCCGAGCGTTTTTCTTCCGCCGGGCCACGTGGCTGAGCTTGTCCGGGCTATTACCAAGCGAGCAAGGGCGTGGGAGGGTTGCGAGCATCATCACTCATCGGCGCTCGCGAATGAAGAGCGCCCACTGCACTTCCTGCACATGTGCAGATCCTTCCGCGTTTCGGAGCTGGAAGCGCTCGTTCCGATCGTTTTTCTTCCGCAGGGTCACGTGGCTACACTTGTCTAAGCCTATTACCAAGCCAGCAAGGGCGTGAGAGGGTTGCGAGCATCATCGGTCATCATCGCTCGCGAATGAAGACCACCTGCTGCACTTCCTGCACATGTGCGGATCCTTCCGCATTTTGGAGCTGGAAGCGCTTGTTTCGAGCATTTTTCTTCCGCCAAGTCACGTGGCTGCGCTTGTCTGGGCCTATTACCAAGTCAGCAAGGGGTGTGGGAGGGTTGCGAGCATCATCGATCATCGGCGCTCGCGAATAAAGAGCGCCCGCTGCACTTACTGCGTATGTGCGGATCCTTTCGCGTTTTTGGGCTGGAAGCCCTTGTTTCAAGCGTTTTTCTTCTGCCGTGTCACGTGGCTGCGCTTGTCTAGGCCTCTTGCCAAACCAGCAAGGGCGTGGGAGGGTTGCGAGCATCATCAATCATCGGCGCTCGCGAATGAAGAGCGCCCGTTGCACTTCCTGCACATGTGCGGATCCTTCCGCGTTTTTTGCCAGGTTGCGCTCGTTCCGAGCATTTTTCTTCCGCCAGCTCGCATGGCTGCGCTTGTCTGGGCCTATTACCAAGCCAGCAAGGGCGTGGGAGGGTTGTGAGCATCATCGGTCATCGGCGCTCGCGAATGAAGAGCGCTTGCTGCACTTCTTACACATCATGTGCGGATCCTTCCGCGTTTTGGGGCTGGAAGCGCTCGTTCCGAGCGTTTTTCTTCCGCCGGCTCACGTGGCTGCGCTTGTGTGGTCCTATTACCAAGCCAGCAAGGGCGTGGAAGGGTTGCGAGCATCATCGGTCATCGACGCTCGCGAATGAAGAGCGCACGCTGCACTTCCTGCACATGTGCGGATCCTTCCGCATTTTGGGGCTGGAAGCGCTCGTTCCGAGCGTTTTTCTTCCGCCGTGTCACGTGGCTGCGCTTGTCTAGGCCTATTGCCAAGCCAGCAAGGGCGTGGGAGAGTTGCGAGCATCATCAGTCATCGGCGCTCGCGAATGAAGAGCGCCCGCTGCATTTCCTGCACATGTGCGGATCCTTCCACGTTTTGGGGCTGGAAGCGCTTGTTCTGATCGATTTTCTTCTGCGGAGTCACGTGGCTGCGCTTGTCTGGGCCTATTACCAAGCCAGCAAGGGCGTGGGAGGGTTGCGAGCATCATCGGTCATCGGCGCTCGCGAATGAAGAGCGCCCGCTGCACTTCCCGCACATGTGCGGATCCTTCCGCGTTTTGGAGCTCGAAGCGCTCGTCCCGAACGTTTATCTTCCGCCGGGTCAAGTGGCTGCGCTTGTCTGGGCCTATTACCAAGCCAGCAAGGGCGTGGGAGGGTTGCGAGCATCATTGGTCATCGGCGCTCGCGAATGAAGAGCGCTCGCTGCACTTCCTGCACCTGTGCGGATCCTTTCGCGTTTCGGGGATGGAAGCGCTCGTTTCGAGCGTTTTTCTTCAGCCACGTCACGTGGCTGCACTTGTCTGTGCCTATTTCCAAGCCAGCAAGGGCGTGGGAGGGTTGCGAGCATCATTAGTCATCGGCGCTCGCGAATGAAGAGCGCCCGCTGCACTTCCTGCACATGTGCAGATCCTTCCGTGTTTTGGTGCTGGAAGCTTTCGTCCCGAGCATTTTTCTTCAAGCGGGGTGACATGGCTGCACATATTTGGGCCTATTACCAAGTTAGCATGGGCGTGGGAGGGTTGCGAGCATCATCAGTCATCGGCACTCGCGAATGAAATGCGCTTGCTGCACTTCCTACACATGTGCGGATCCTTCCGCGTTTTGGGGCTGGAAGCGCTCGTTCCGAGCGTTTTTCTTCCGCCGGCTCAAGTGGCTGCGCTCGTGTGGGCCTATTACCAAGCCAGCAAGGGCGTGGAAGGGTTGCGAGCATCATCGGTCATCGGCGTTCGCGAATGAAGAGCGCCCGCTGCACTTCCTGCACACGTGCGGATCCTTCCGCGTTTCGGAGCTGGAAGCACTCGTTCCGAGCGTTTTTCTTCCGATGGGTCACGTGGCTGCGTTTGTATGGGCCTTTTAATTGCCAAGCTAGCAAGGGCGTGGGAGGGTTGCGAGCATCATTGGTCATCGGCGCTCGTGAATGAAGAGCGCCCGCTGCACATCCTGCACATGTGCGGATCCTTCCGCGTTTTGGGGCTGGAAGCGCTCGTTTCGAGCGTTTTTCTTCCGCCAAGTCACGTGGCTGCGCTTGTCTGGGCCTATTACCAAGCCAGCAAGGGTGTGGGAGGGTTGCGAGCATCATCGGTCATCGGCGCTCACGAATGAAGAGCTCCTGCTGCACTTCCTGCACATGAGCGGATCCTTTCGCGTTTTGGGGCTGGAAGCGCTCGTTTCGAGCGTTTTTCTTCTGCCGTGTCACGTGGCTGCGCTTGTCTAGGCCTATTTCCAAGCCAGCAAGGGCGTGGGAGGGTTGCGTGTCAGAATCACTAGGCAAGAATGAATGAACTAGCAGAAGTTTGGGTACAAATATGAAACCCTAGTTGGGGTTGTACCCCATATTGGCTACCCCACTACAGCCTACAAGCATAATACAGTTTAACACACCCCCATAGGCAAAGTGGGGGAGAACAAAGGGTCACAAGACCAGTCCAGCAAAGCAAAGCAAAGCCCAGGGTGGATCACAACGTCACCACACTCCGAGCACAAGTAAAGGCCACAAGGCCAGTTCACATGCAGTGCTAGATATAGTACAAGACAAGCAACACAGTGATCAAAACCTAGCAAGCAAGCAACAAGATATATATATAAAGTACAGTACAAAGAATGTCAAGCAGTGAGCAAGTGAGGAAACGTGGACACAAGGCCTAAAGAAGTACAGTGCCGCTGATGATCACTAGGCGGGAGCGCCTTGGTGAAGATATCAGCAGTGTTGGCCTTCGAGTCCACGTACACAAGCCGAAGCTGACCGCGCTGCTGAAGCTCTCGAGCAAGAAAGTAGCGAAGAGCAATGTGCTTCGTCCTGTGCTCCAGTCTGTGCTCCTGACACAAGGCAAGAGCCGCCTTGTTGTCACCGTACAGAACTGGAGGAGAACTAGGCCGCTCTCCCAAGTCAGTCAGCAGGTAGGTGAGCCAGCGTAACTCCTGTGCAGCCATGGCTGTGGCGTAGATCTCAGCCTCACAACTAGAGCCGAGAACAGAGGAAGAGCGGGTGGACCGCCACGAGACAGAACCTGAGCCAAGGCTGAAGGTGTAACCCTGTGACGACCGCTGCGTAGCCAGGTCGTCCACCCAAGAGGCGTCCGAGTGACCAGTGAGGACAACTCTGTCGCGTCCTCCAAGCACCAGCCCCATGCCTGATGTACTGCACAGGTAACGCAGCACCCTCTTAGCAGCCTCCCAGTGCTCTCGCCTGTGTCTCCCAGGCGCAACGTAACGAGCAAGGATGCTAAGAGGGTACGCGAGGTCAGGTCGCGTGCAAGTCATCAGGTACATGAGGCAGCCTACAAGCTCTGGGTATGGGCCACTCGGCTCTACGGACTCGTCCGAAGGTGGAGCTGAGAGCGAGTGGCTGGTAGCCAGAGGTGTGGCCTGTGGTGAGGAGAACTGGAAGCCGAAGCGCTGAAGGACCTGCTGCACCATGTGTGACTGAGTCAGGGTGATGGTGCGGCGAGCTCTGTCCCGGGTGATCTGCAAGCCAAGGTAGCTACGCAGTTCACCCAGGTCAGTGCAGGTGTGTCTCTTCTGCAGCTCCGACTTCACACGAGCGAGTGCCTCAGTGTCAGCAGTAGCAAAGACCAAGTCGTCGACGTACACGAGGATGTAGAACGGCGGCAGCGACGTGTCTGTGCGCAGAAACAGCGACGGGTCAGCAGTAGACGGCGCGAACCCAAGAGCCGCAAGAGTAGTCCTCAGTGTGTCGTGCCACTCACGTGGCGCCTGGCGGAGACCGTAGACTGGCCGGCGGAGACTCCACTGGGTACCAGGGGGAAACGACCCAGTAAAGCCAGGTGGGCGGCGCAGCCAGATCTCCTCGTGCAGGCTGCCCTGCAGGAACGCTGTGCTGAAGTCAAGAGAGTGAAGCTCGTAGTCACGCTGAGCAGCAACGTGCAGCAGAACCCGAAGAGTGGTCATCTTCGGGGTGGGGGAGAAGGTCTGGAAGAAGTCGACCCCCTGACGCTGACTGAAGCCTCTAGCAACGTAACGAGCCTTGAAGACAGGCGGAGAACCTGGCGGCCGCTTCACCCTGAAAATCCACATGCCATCGACGATGTTCGCCCCAGGAGGGGGAACCTCGTCGACGTAGGTGCCTGTGGACTTCCAGGATGCCATCTCTGCGTCCATGGCTGTCTGCCACTGAGAGGAGTAGGGACCCGAGATCGCCTCTGCGTAAGTGCGCGGAGTGGGGATGTCTAGTGCATCCGGGTCTCCCTCAGGGGCAAGCAACCAGGCCACGAGATGAGGTACAGCAGCCGCAAGAGAGTCAAAGTCCTCCTGCCTGTCCTCAAGGACGTCCGTGCCAAGAGCACACTCACCCCCGACGGACGGAGGACAGACAGACGCAGACGCAGGCTCAGCAACAAGGCTAGCAGCGTAGTCTAGACGACAGGCAGCAGCAAAGGCAACCAACTCAGCGACCAGAGCAGACGCAGCCGAGGACTCAAAGGTAGGGTCAGTGACAACAGTAGCGGGCTGCGAAGCGGGCGGGCCGCGAAGCGGGCAGCGAGCGAGCGGGCTGCGAAGCGGGCGGGCCGCGAAGCGGGCAGCGAGCGGGCGGGCGGGCTGCGTAGCGAGCGGGCCGCGAAGCGGGCAGCGAGCGGGCGGGCGGGCTGCGAGCGGGCGGCTCGGCGAGGGGCGCGCGAGGGCGCTAGTGAGGGGCGCGCGAGGGCGCTAGCAAGGGGCGCGCGAGGGCGCTAACGAAGGGGCGCGCGAGGGCGCTAACGAAGGGGCGCGCGAGGGCGCTAACGAGGGTGCGCGCGAGGGCGCTAACGAGGGGCGCGCGAGGGCGCTAACGAGGGCGCTACGAGGCTAGGGCACGGGGTAGCGTGGTAACCGCATGCGAGCGGTGGTGGGCCCTTAAAAAACGGTCGGTAGGTCCTAGGGACCTCCTGCTCTGAATACCATGTCAGAATCACTAGGCAAGAATGAATGAACTAGCAGAAGTTTGGGTACAAATATGAAACCCTAGTTGGGGTTGTACCCCATATTGGCTACCCCACTACAGCCTACAAGCATAATACAGTTTAACATTGCGAGCATCATCAATCATCGGCGCTCGCGAATGAAGAGCGCCCGTTGCACTTCCTGCACATGTGCGGATCCTTCCGCGTTTTGGGGCTGGAAGCGCTCGTTCCGAGCGTTTTTCTTCCGCCGGCTCACATGGCTGCGCCTGTGTGGGCCTATTACCAAGCCAGCAAGGGCGTGGGAGGGTTGCGAGCATCATCGGTCATCGGCGCTCGCGAATGAAGAGCGCCCGTTGCACTTCCTGCACATATGCGGATCCTTCCGCGTTTTGGGGCTGGAAGCGCTCGTTCTGAGCGTTTTTCTTCTACCGGCTCAAGTTTCTGCGCTTGTCTGGGCCTATTACCAAGCCAGCAAGGGCGTGGAAGGGTTGCGAGCATCATCGGTCATCGGCGCTCGCGAATGAAGAGCCCCCGCTGCACGACCTGCACATGTGCGGATCCTTCCGCGTTTTGGGGCTGGAAGCGCTCGTTCCGAGCGTTTTTCTTCCACCAGATCACGTGGCTGCGCTTTTTTTAGCCTATTACCAAGCCAGCAAGGGAGTGGAAAGAGTTGCGAGCATCATCGGTCATCGGCGCTCGCGAATGAAGAGCGCCCGCTGCATTTCCTGCACATGTGCGGATCCTCCCGCGTTTTGGGACTGGAAGCGCTCGTTCCGAGTGTATTTCATCCGCCAGGTCACGTGGCTGCGCTTGTCTGGGCCTATTACCAAGCCAGCAAGGGCGTGGGAGGGTTGCGAGCATCATCGGTCATCGGCGCTCGCGAATGAAGAGCGCCTGCTGCACTTCCTGCACATGTGTGGATCCTTCTGTGCTTTGGGGGTGGAAGCGCTCGTCTCGAGCGTAAATCTTCAAGCCGAATCATGTGGCTGCGCTTGTCTGGGCCTATTACCAAGCCAGCAAGGGCGTTGGAGGGTTGCGAGCATCATCGGTCATTGGCGCTCGCGAATGAAGAGCGCCCGTTGCACTTCCTCCACATGTGCGGATCCTTCCGCGTTTTGGGGCTGGAAGCGCTCGTTCCGAGAGTTTTTTCTTCCGCCGTGTCACTTGGCTGCGCTTGTCTAGGCTTATTACCAAGCCAGCAAGGGCGTGGGAGGGTTGGGAGCATCATCGGTCATCGGCGCTCGCGAATGAAGAGCGCCCACTGCACTTCCTGCACATGTGCGGATCCTTCCGCGTTTCGGAGCTGGAAGCGCTCGTCCCAAACGGTCATCTTCTGCCGGGTCACGTGGCTGCACTTGTATGGGACTATTACCAAGCTAGCAAGGGCGTGGGAGGGTTGCGAGCATCATTGGTCATCGGCGCTCGCGAATGAAGAGCGCCCGCTGCACTTCCTGCACCTGTGCGGATCCTTCCGCGTTTTGGGGCTGGAAGCGCTCGTTTCGAGCGTTTTTCTTCCGCCAAGTCACGTGGCTGCGCTTGTCTGGGCCTATTACCAAGCCAGCAAGGGCGTGGGAGGGTTGCGAGTATCATCGGTGATCGGCGCTCGCGAATGAAGAGCGCCCGCTGCACTTCCTGCACACGTGCGGATCCTTCCGCGTTTTGGGGCTGCAAACGCTCGTTCCGAAAGTTTTTCTTCTGCCGCGTCACGTGGCTGCGCTTGTCTAGGCCTCTTACCAAGCCAGCAAGGGCGTGGGAGGGTTGCGAGCATCATCGGTCATCGACGCTCGCGAATGAAGAGCGCCCGCTGCATTTCCTGCACATGTGCGGATCCTTCCGCGTTTTGGGGCTGGAAGTGCTCGTACCGAGCGTTATTCTCCCGCCGGGTCACGTGGCTGCGCTTGTCTGGGTCTTTTACCAAGCCAGCAAGGGCATGGGAGGGTTGCGAGCATCATCGGTCATCAGCGATCGCGAATGAAGAGCGCCCGCTGCACTTCCTACACATGTGCGGATCCTTCCGCGTTTTGGGGCTGGAAGAGCTCGTTCCGAGCGTTTTTCTTCCGCCGGGTCACGTGGCTACGCTTGTGTGGGCCTATTTCTTGCCAAGCTAGCAAGGGCGTGGGAGGGTTGCGAGCATCATCGGTCATCGACGCTCGCGAATGAAGAGCGCCCGCTGCACTTCGTGCACATGTGCGGATCCTTCCGCGTTTCGGAGCTGGAAGCGCTCAGCCCGAGCGTTTTTCTTCCACCGGGTCACGTGGCTGCGCTTGTCTGGTCCTATTACCAAGCTAGCAAGGGCGTGGGAGGGTTGCGAGCATCATTGGTCATCGGCGCTCGTGAATGAAGAGCGCCCGATGCACATCCTGCACATGTGCAGATCCTTCTGCGTTTTGAGGTTATAAGCGCTCGTTCCGAGCGTTTTTCTTCCGCTGAGTCACATGGCTGCACTTGTCTGGGCCTATTACCAAGCCAGCAAGGGCGTGGGAGGGTTGCGAGCATCATCGGTCATCGGCGCTCGTGAATCGAGAGCCCGCTGCACTTCCTGCACATGTGCGGATCCTTCCGCGTTTTGGGGCTGGAAGCGCTCGTTTCGAGCGTTTTTCTTCCGCCGGCTCACGTGGCTGCGCTTGTCTGGGCCTATTACCAAGCCAGCAAGGGCGTGGGAGGGCTGCGAGCATCATCGGTCATCGGCGCTCGCGAATGAAGAGCGCCCGCTGCACTTCCAGCACATGTGCGGATCCTTCCGCGTTTTGGGGCTGGAAGCGCTCGTTCCGAGCGTTTTTCTTCCGCCAAGTCACGTGGCTGCACTTGTCTGGGCCTACTACCAAGCCACAAGGGCGTGGGAGGGTTGTGAGCATCATCGGTCATCGGCGCTCGCGAATGAAGAGCGCCCGATGCACTTCCTGCACATGTGCGGATCCTTCTGTGCTTTGGGGGTGGAAGCGCTCGTCTCGAGCGTAAATCTTCAAGCCGAATCATGTGGCTGCGCTTGTCTGGGCCTATTACCAAGCCAGCAAGGGCGTTGGAGGGTTGCGAGCATCATCGGTCATCGGCGCTCGCGAATGAAGAGCGCCCGATGCACTTCCTGCACATGTGCGGATCCTTCTGTGTTTTAGGGGTTGAAGCGCTCGTTCCGAGCGTTTTGTTTCCGCCGGGTCACATGGCGGCGCTTTTCTGGGCCTATTACCAAGCCAGCAAGGGCGTGGGAGGGTTGCGAGCGTCATCGGTCATCGGCGCTCGCGAATGAAGAGCGCCCGCTGCACTTCCAGCACATGTGCGGATCCTTCCGCGTTTTGGGACTAAAAGCGCTCGTTCCGAGCGTTTTTCTTCCGCCGAGTCACGTGGCTGCGCTTGTCTGGGCCTATTACCAAGCCAGCAAGGGCGTGGGAGGACTACGAGCATCATCGGTCATTGGCGCTCGCGAATGAAGACAACTTGCTGCACTTCCTGCACATGTGCGGATCCTTCCGCGTTTCAAGGCTGGAAGCGCTCGTTCCTAGCGTTTTTCTTCCGCTGAGTCACATGGGTGCGCTTGTCTGGGTACTAAGGCAGCAAGGGTGTGGGAGGGTTGCGAGCATCATCGGTCATCGGCGCTCGCGAATGAAGAGCGCCCGCTGCACTTCCAGCACATGTGCGGATCCTTCCGCGTTTTGGGGCTGGAAGCGCTCGTTCCGAGCGTTTTTCTTCCGCCAAGTCACGTGGCTGCACTTGTCTGGGCCTACTACCAAGCCAGCAAGGGCGTGGGAGGGTTGTGAGCATCATCGGTCATCGGCGCTCGCGAATGAAGAGCGCCCGATGCACTTCCTGCACATGTGCGGATCCTTCTGTGCTTTGGGGGTGGAAGCGCTCGTCTCGAGCGTAAATCTTCAAGCCGAATCATGTGGCTGCGCTTGTCTGGGCCTATTACCAAGCCAGCAAGGGCGTTGGAGGGTTGCGAGCATCATCGGTCATCGGCGCTCGCGAATGAAGAGCGCCCGATGCACTTCCTGCACATGTGCGGATCCTTCTGTGTTTTAGGGGTTGAAGCGCTCGTTCCGAGCGTTTTGTTTCCGCCGGGTCACATGGCGGCGCTTTTCTGGGCCTATTACCAAGCCAGCAAGGGCGTGGGAGGGTTGCGAGCGTCATCGGTCATCGGCGCTCGCGAATGAAGAGCGCCCGCTGCACTTCCAGCACATGTGCGGATCCTTCCGCGTTTTGGGACTAAAAGCGCTCGTTCCGAGCGTTTTTCTTCCGCCGAGTCACGTGGCTGCGCTTGTCTGGGCCTATTACCAAGCCAGCAAGGGCGTGGGAGGACTACGAGCATCATCGGTCATTGGCGCTCGCGAATGAAGACAACTTGCTGCACTTCCTGCACATGTGCGGATCCTTCCGCGTTTCAAGGCTGGAAGCGCTCGTTCCTAGCGTTTTTCTTCCGCTGAGTCACATGGGTGCGCTTGTCTGGGTACTAAGGCAGCAAGGGTGTGGGAGGGTTGCGAGCATCATCGGTCATCGGCGCTCGCGAATGAAGAGCGCCCGCTGCACTTCCAGCACATGTGCGGATCCTTCCGCGTTTTGGGACTGGAAGCGCTCGTTCCGAGTATTTTTTATCCGCCGGGTCACGTGGCTGCGCTTTTCTGGGCCTATTACCAAGCCAGCAAGGGCGTGGGAGGGTTTCGAGCATCATCGGTCATCGACGCTCGGATTGAAGAGCGCCCGCTGCACTTCCTGCACATGTACGGATCCTTCCACGTTTTGGGACTGGAAGCGCTCGTTTCGAGCGTTTTTCATCCGCCGGGTTACGTGAGTGCACTTGTCTGGGCCTATTACCAAGCCAGTAAGGGCGAGGGAGGGTTGTGAGCATCATCGATCGTCGGCACTCAAGAATGAAGAGCGCCCGCTTGGTTGTGAGCATCATCGGTCATCGGAGCTCGAGAATGAAGAGCGCCCGCTGCACTTCTTGCACATGTGCGGATCCTTCCGTGTTTTGGGGGTGAAAGCGCTCGTTTTGAGCGTTTTGTTTCCGCCGGGTCACGTGGCTGTGCTTGTCTGGGCCTATTACCAAGCCAGCAAGGGCGTGGGAGGGTTGCGAGCGTCATCGGTCATCGGCGCTCGCGAATGAAAAGCGCCCGCTGCACTTCCTGCACATGTGCGGATCCTTCTGTGTTTTTGGGGTGGAAGCGCTCGTCCCGAGCGTTAATCTTCAAGCCGGATCATGTAGCTGCGCTTGTTGTCAAACTCATATACTATAGTCTGTGTAGGCTGTAGTGGGGTAGCTTACATGGGGTACAACACTTTAGGGTTTGGTACTTGTACTCCTCATTCTTCACATGGTATAGAGCGGGTTCCCTAGTGGGACCGTTTCTTCCAAGGGCCCACCTTCGAAAGTTTTTTGTTAGCCTGCCCTATACGCGCTTCGCGTCCTGCCCCAAAATTTCGCGGCCCCTTAGTGGCCTGCCCCTTAACGGCCCCTTAGAGGCCCCTTCGCGGCCCCCCCTTAGCGGCCCCCCCTTCGCGGCCCCTTCACGGCCCCTTAGCGCCCCCCTTCGCGGCCCCTTCGCGGCCCCTTAGCGGCCCCTTCGCGGCCCCTTAGCGGCCCCTTCGCGGCCCCGCCTCGTTGCCCGTAGCGGCCCCGCCCCGTCACCAGTCACGGCCCCGCCCCGTCGCCACCCGGGTGTCCCCCCTCACGCGTCGCGATGCCTCAGCGGGACCCGCGCGTCGCCCCCGCCTCGTCGCGACGCCCCTGCGGGACCCGCGCGGCGTCGCCCCTGCCCGCCGCGGCGCCCTGCCCTAACCCGCGCCCCTGCAGCAGCCGCCCCTGCAGCAGCCGCCCCTGGCCCCTGGAGCAGCCGCCCCTGCAGCTGCCGCCCCTGGCCCCTGGAGCAGCCGCCCCTGCAGCAGCCGCCCCTGGACTTCTGCAGCCGCCCCTGGCCCCTGGAGCAGCCGCCCCTGCAGCAGCCGCCCCTGGCCCCTGGAGCAGCCGCCCTTGCAACAGCCGCCCCTGGACTTCTGCAGCCGCCCCTGGCCCCTGGAGCAGCCGCCCCTGCAGCAGCCGCCCCTGGCCCCTGGAGCAGCCGCCCCTGCAGCTGCCGCCCCTGGCCCCTGGAGCAGCCGCCCCTGCAGCAGCCGCCCCTGGACTTCTGCAGCCGCCCCTGGCCCCTGGAGCAGCCGCCCCTGCAGCAGCCGCCCCTGGCCCCTGGAGCAGCTGCCCCTGCAGCAGCCGCCCCTGCAGCAGCCGCCCCTGGAGCAGCCGCCCCTGGAGCAGCCGCCCCTGCAGCAGCCGCCCCTGGCCCCTGGAGCAGCCGCCCCTGCAGCAGCCGCCCCTGGCCCCTGGAGCAGCCGCCCCTGCAGCAGCCGCCCCTGGCCCCTGGAGCAGCCGCCCCTGCAGCAGCCGCCCCTGGCCCCTGGAGCAGCCGCCCCTGGAGCAGCCGCCCCTGCAGCTGCCGCGGAGCCCTCGCCCTACAGTGGTGCCGGCCTCGCCGTTGCCGCCGTCGTACGCCTGCCCTTCTTGCCACTGGTGAGCACTGTCCTGCCCGTACTGCTGTTACTGCTGCTCCTGCTGCTACTGCTGCTCCTGCTGCTACTGCTCTTTCTACTGCTACTGCTGCTCCTGGCGTGGCCAGATGCAGCTCCAGCGCCGTCCGCGTGAGTCCCTCACGCCCCAGCAGCTTCGTGAGTGGTACGCTCGTTGGGGTTGTCGGGGTAGCCGTAGTGGGAGTCGTCCTGGCGTGAGTAGTTCGGGGGTTTCTTGTAGTGGCCAGGTGCAGCTGCAGCGTCGTCCGCGCGAGACCCCTTCGCCCCTGCAGCTTCGCGAGTGGTACATTCAGAGTAGAGGGTCACTGAGTACCGCTCGCTGCCAGTACGTCATTCGCACGGGTGTCAAGGCTGGTCAGCCTTGCGGGACACCATTTGGTCACACAGAGTCCCGCTGCTTCGCCCGTCTGAGCGACGCTTGGCGTACAGAGTTTGGCGACGACGCTGAGCTCCCCGACTGGGTGGAGCTGCTTAGGCAGAGGGTAGATATCTTTGCTCTTGACTATGATGCTATCCTCACTGCCATGTATGCATTGTCTACTAGTGCTGAGGGTGCCTGTCACCTGTGTGTGCCGCCTGACCCCGGTATCCAGTGTGCTGCTCTAGGTGCTGGTGAGGCTGCTGCTCTAGGTGCTGTTGCGTCCCCTACTCCAGGTGCCGGTGAGGCTGCTGCCCTAGGTGCTCGTGCGTCTACTGCTCCAGGTGCTGGTGAGTCTGCTCTCTCTGGTGCTGCGCCTGCTGCGGTCTTGCACACCTTCACCCTTGACTCGGGTGCTTCCCGCTCCTTCTTTCGAGACTGCACCACGCTCACGCCGCTTAGTCGGCCAGTGGCGGTCTCCCTGGCAGACCCCTCTGGGGGCCCTGTCCTTGCCCGCTTCTCCACTGTCCTACCGTGTCCGGCGGCCCCCTGTCAGGTCTTTACCTCCCCTCGTTCTCTACGAACTTGGTGAGTGGTGCTGACCTCCAGGATGCAGGGGTTCACCAGTTCACTCCTGCGAGTCAGCGAGTGACCCACTGTACCTGTGCTCGGTCGGGCCGTCACTTGGCCACGTTTACCCGTCAGCCGGGGTCGAGCCTGTACACACTGACTACTGAGTCTCCTCCAGTCGCTGAGTCTGCTCAGGTAGCAGCGTCGGGTCAGGTGTTTGCTGCGGCGTCCAGGTCTGGCCCTGAGTCTGCCCCCTGCTCGTGTCGTCTCCTGTCCCACCGGACTCTCCTCTGGCACCACCGCCTTGGTCACCCCTCCCTGCCTCGTCTTCGAGACATGGATTCCTGTCTTCTTGTCTCTGGCCTCCCCCGGTCCCTCCCTCCCCTTCCTCCGGGGCCTGCCCCCACCTGCGTTCCCTGCGTCGAGGGGCGGCAGCGCGCTGCTCCTCACTCCTCCGAGTTTCCTCCGACAGAGGCTCCGCTGCAGACGCTTCACATGGACGTGTGGGGCCCAGCCCGCGTCCGTGGGCAGGGTCACGAGCGTTACTTCCTGTTGGTGGTTGACGACTATCCGCGTTACACCACAGTCTTCCCCTTGCGCAGCAAGGGTGACGTCACTGAGGTGTTGATCGCCTGGATCCGCGCAGCTCGTCTCCAGCTCAGGGAGAGTTTCGGCTCGGACTTTCCTGTTCTGCGTCTGCACTCCGACAGAGGCGGAGAGTTCTCCTCTGACCTTCTGCGGGCCTTCTGTCGTGCACGAGGCATCCGCCAGACCTTCACGCTTCCGGACTCTCCACAGCAAAATGGGATTGCTGAGCGCCGCATTGGCATAATCATGGAGGTCGCTCGTACCTCCATGATCCATGCGACTGCCCCCCATTTTCTGTGGCCGTTTGCGGTTCGGTACGCGGCGCATCAGATCAACCTTCACCCCCGGGTCTCCATGCCGGAGACCTCCCTTGCTTTACTATGGACGGGGAAGGTTGGCGATGCGTCTGCGTTCCGTGTCTGGGGATCTCGGGCGTTTGTCCGCGACTTGTCTGCGGACAAGCTGTCCTCTCGTGCTGTTCCCTGCGTCTTCCTTGGCTTCCCTCCTGACGCGCCAGGCTGGCAGTTCTACCACCCCACCTCGCGTCGTGTTCTGTCCTCCCAGGACGTCACCTTTGACGAGTCGGTTCCCTACTACCGTCTCTTCCCCTACCGCACTGCGTCCCTCCCTCCCCCGCCGCTCTTCCTTACGCCAGGTCCCCCTCCGGTAGACGCCCTCCCCCCTCAGGGTCCTGCCCCCTCAGGTGTGTCCCAGGTAGATGCGGTCGAGCCTGTCGAGGTAGCTGTTGACTCTGGTGCTGCTAGGGGTGCTGAGCCTGGGGGTGCTGGGTCTGGGGGTGCTGCGTCTGGGGGTGCTGAGCTTGGGGGTGCTGAGCCTGGAGGTGCTGCGCCTGGGGGTGCTGAGCCTGGGGGTGCTGCGCCTGGGGGTGCTGAGCCTGGGGGTGCTGCGTCTCGGAGTGCGGAGCCTGAGGGTGCTGGGCCTGCTCGTGTGGCGTCTGGTGGTGCTGGGCCTGGAGGTTCTTCGGGTGCTTCGTCCCGGCGGGAGCTACTCTCTCCACAGGAGCTGCGTGAGTGGTTTGCCCGGCGCTGGAGGCGTGCTGCTGGAGCTGGCGGTGCTACGGACGCTGGAGGTTCTGCTGCTGCTGAGGGTGCTGGTGCAGCGGGTCCCGGAGGTGCTCGTACAGGGTGTACTGGAGCTGCTGGGCCTACGGGTGCTCCTGGTGCTGGAGCTGGTGGTGCTACTGGTGCTACTGGCGTTGGTGCTGCTGGTGCTCCTGGAGCTGGAGCTGCTGCGTCTTCTGGTGGTCCGACTGGAGCTGGAGCTACTGGGGGTGTTGGCACTGGAGGTGCTACTGGCGCTGGTGCTTCTGAGGGTGCTGGAGTTGGCGCTGCTGGAGCTGGGGGTACTCCTGGTGCTGGTGCTGCCGTTGGGGGTGCTGGTGCTGTTCCTGCTGGTACTGGTGGCGCTGCGCGGCCACGGCCATACTTCATTCCGCTCCTTGAGCAACTTCTTAGTCTTCCGTCCTCTCTTGGTCCTGCTCCTGCCTTAGAGTGTCCGCCTCCTGTCCAGTCTGAGTCACAGTTACAGCCAGCCTCCCCGCTTCCTTCTCCTTCTCCCTACACTGGTCCTACTGGAGGTCTTGCTGAGCGTCGTGAGCCTGCGTCTCGCCCTGCGTCGCCTGTCCGTACTGCTCGCACTAGTGGTCGTGGTTCGTGTCAGCGTCCTCCCCCTGTCCCTGGCACGCACCGGATGTCTCTGCGTCCTTCCACTGCTCCACTGCGTGCCCCTTTGCCTTCTCCTCCCGAGTCCTCTCTTCCTGCACTTGCTGACCCGGAGTCGGACTCCCTTCGTGCTGCGAGTCCTACTGTCACGCGTCTCCTTGCTACTGTCGTCACTGACCCTTCCTTTGAGTCTACTGCTGCGTCTGCCCTAGTTGCTGAGCTTGTCGACTTCGCTGCTCGCTGTCGCCTAGACTACGCTGCCAGTCTCGTCGCTGAGTCTGCGTCTGTCTGTCCTCCGTCCGTCGGGGGTGAGTGTGCTCTTGGCACGGACGTCCTTGAGGACAGGCAGGAGGAGTTCCAGTGCTTGGCTGCTGCTTCACCTCATCTCGTGTCCATGCTGCTTGCCCCTGAGGGAGACCCGGATGCACTTGACATCCCGACTCCGCGCTCTTACGCGGAGGCGATAGAGGGTCCCTACTCCTCTCAGTGGCAGGCGGCCATGGACGCAGAGATGGCTTCCTGGAAGTCCACAGGCACCTACGTTGACGAGGTTCCCCCGCCTGGGGCGAACATCGTCAGTGGCATGTGGATTTTCAGGGTGAAGCGGCCGCCGGGCTCTCCGCCTGTCTTCAAGGCGCGTTACGTGGCTCGAGGCTTCAGTCAGCGGCAGGGAGTTGACTACTTTCAGACCTTCTCTCCCACCCCGAAGATGACCACTCTTCGGGTACTGCTGCACATAGCCGCTCACCGAGACTACGAGCTGCACTCTCTTGACTTCAGCACTGCTTTCTTGCAGGGCAGCCTGCACGAGGAGATCTGGCTGCGCCGCCCACCTGGCTTCACTGGGACTTTTCCTCCTGGCACCCAGTGGAGCCTCTGGCGGCCAGTCTACGGTCTCCGCCAGGCACCTCGTGAGTGGCACGACACACTGAGGACTACACTTGCGGCTCTTGGGTTTGCTCCTTCTACTGCCGACCCGTCGCTGTTTCTGCGCACCGACACTTCTTTGCCGCCGTTCTACATCCTCGTGTACGTTGACGACTTGGTCTTTGCTACAGCTGACACTGCTGGACTCGCCCACGTGAAGTCGGAGCTGCAAAAGAGACACACGTGCACAGACCTGGGTGAACTGCGCAGCTACCTTGGCTTGCAGATCACCCGGGACAGAGCACAGCGCACCATTACCCTGACTCAGTCACACATGGTGCAGCAGGTCCTCCAGCGCTTCGGCTTCACGTACTCCTCGCCTCAGGCCACTCCTCTGTCTACACGCCACTCGCTCTCAGCTCTGCCTTCGGATGAGTCCGTAGAGTCGAGTGGCCCGTACCCAGAGCTTGTTGGCTGCCTCATGTACCTGATGACCTGCACTCGACCTGACCTTGCATACCCTCTTAGCATTCTGGCACGCTATGTTGCTCCTGGGAGACACAGACCAGAGCACATGGCTGCAGCGAAGAGGGTGTTGCGCTACTTGTGCAGTACGTCGGGCATGGGGCTTGTGCTTGGAGGGCAGAGTCCAGTGGTCCTCACTGGTCACGCAGACGCTTCTTGGGCTGACGACCAGGCTACGCAGCGGTCGTCACAGGGTTACACCTTCAGCCTTGGTTCCGGCTCTGTTTCGTGGCGGTCTACCCGCTCGTCTTCTGTTCTCGGCTCCAGTTGTGAGGCTGAGATCTACGCAGGGGCCATGGCTGCACAGGAGCTACGCTGGCTCACCTACCTGCTGACTGACCTGGGAGAGCCGCCTCATTCTCCTCCAGTGCTGTACGTAGACAACAAGGCCATGCTGGCCTTGTGTCAGAAGCACAGACTGGAGCACAGAACGAAGCACATCGCTCTTCGCTACTTCCTTGCTCGTGAGCTGCAGCAGCGTGGTCAGCTGCGCCTTGCTTACGTGGCCTCTCAGGCCAACACTGCTGATATCTTCACCAAGGCACTCGCGCCTTGTGATCATCAGCGCTTCTGTACTCTGTTAGGTCTTGTGCCTACCTTGCCTCACTTGCTCACTTCTTGACCTTGCTTGTACTGTTACATATATATATATATATAGCTGCTCTTGCTTGTTTAGCGTTATATATATGTAATCTTGCATGTGAACTGGCCTTGTGGCCTTGTGCTTGTGCTCAGAATGTGTGGTGACGTTGTGATCCACCCTGAGCTTGCTTTGCCTTGCTTTGCTTGACTGGTCTTGTGACCCCTTGTTCTCCCCCACTTTGCCTATGGGGGTGTGTCAAACTCATATACTATAGTCTGTGTAGGCTGTAGTGGGGTAGCTTACATGGGGTACAACACTTTAGGGTTTGGTACTTGTACTCCTCATGCTGCTCAATGCATCTATTCTGGTACTCTTTGTCAAACATTGCATGTTTATATTGTCTAGGCTGTAGTGGGTTACACCTTAGGGGGTACACAAAGTTAGGGTTTCCTACTTGTACCAAACTCTGTTCTAGTTCATTCATTCCTGTTCAGTTATTTCTGACATGGTATCAGAGCAGGTCCTTCGCTAGGACTGTTCTTAGGGCCCACCGACTTACCTACCTGCTTACCTTCGCTTCTTTTCGGCCCCGATGGCCCCGTCGATCTAGCACGATCTAGCGGCCCTGCGGCCCCTTCGAATTTTTTTTTAGCGGCCTCTCACGGCCCCCGTCGCGTCGCCCCTTAGCGCCCCGATCGGCCCCGTCACGCCGCCCGCGAACCGCACAGCGCGCCGCGCTCACAGCCCGCGAACCGCCCACGCGCAGCCCGCGAACCGCCTGCGCAGCCCGCGACCAGCCCGCGCAGCCCGCGCACAGCCCGCGAACTGCCCGCGAGCAGCCCGCGACCTGCCCGCGAACCCCCGCGAGCCGCCCGCGACCCGCTTACGCAGCCCGCGAGCAGCCCGCGCAGCCCGCGCTGAGCCTGCGCGGCTCGTGCGCTGACCGCCGCCGGCCCGCACGCTGCCCGCACTGCTCCCGGCCCGCCGCTGCCGAGCCCGCAGCCGCCCGCGCACCGCCTCTGCTGAGCCCGCAGCCGCCCGCGCACCGCCGCTGCTGCGCCCGCTGCCGCCCGCGCACCACCGCTGCTGAGCCCGCAGCCGCCCGCGCACCGCCGCTGCTGCGCCCGCTGCCGCCCGCGCACCACCGCTGCTGAGCCCGCCGCCGCCCGCGCACCGCCGCTGCTGCGCCCGCCGTCGCCCGCGAATCACCGCTGCTGCGCCCGCCGGCTCTCGCTGCCGCCTGCTGCGCCTGTGCACCACTGCATTCCTACTACTACACTTTCTGCTACTACTGCTTGTGCGCCACTACAGTCCGTAGGCCCCACCGGCCCCGCTGACCCTGCGCACGCCTTTTCAGTGACTTTACTGCTTCTACTACTGCCACTGTCGCTATGGCTAGTCCTCCTGTTCTAGCTTTCGACGCCGAGGGCCGTCCGGTCAAATTCGAAACCTGGCTAGATGACCTGCACCTTTTCCTACAGCTCACTGCCAAGGAAGATATTACACTGTACGACCACGCTCTCGGCCATGCGACCGCCCCACTCGCCACTGCCCCCCCAGCTGAGCGCTCACAGTGGCAGACCCGTGACGCGCACGCTCGCTTTGCTATTCGCAACTCCCTGCCGCTAGATGAGCGCGAGCACTTCGGCCAGTGCAAGACTGCTAAGGACCTCTACACAGCTGTAGTGGCCCGCTACTCCTCACCCGCTTCTGCCACACTAGGCCGCCTCACTCTCCCCTACCTGTTCCCCGACCTAGCCTCCTTTCACACTGTCGCAGACCTCATCACCCACCTTAAGACTAGTGAGGCTCGCTTTCGCGCTGCCATGCCTGATGAGTTTCTCGCTAGCAACCCCCCCCCGCTCTGGATCACTCTCTACCACGTTGTCACCCGCCTCCCTGACTCTCTGCGCCCTGTCAGGGACCAGTTCCTCTCTCGCTCCCCCACTGAGCTCACCATAGCCCTCCTCGAGAAGGAACTGCTTGCAGCCGAGGCTAGTATCGTCGCTGTAGGCACCTCTCGTGGCGACCCCCGCGGCCCCTTCTTCGAGGGGTGCTCCCCTTCCCCCCTCCTCCCCTCTGTCGCCTCTGCTGCTGCTGTCGACCTCCTTGGTGCTGAGAAGGTCGGGGCTGCGTCTGCTTCAGGCGGACGACGCAGGGGCAGGAGTGGCAGGAGTGGGGGTGGTGGCGGAGGAGGCGGGGGTGGAGGTGGTGGCGGTGGAGGTGCGACTGGAGAGACTAGTGGCGGCAGTGGTGGAGGTGACAGCGGTGTTGGGAGTGGTGACAGGGGCGGAGGTGGCAGCGGAGGCGGAGGTGGTCGTGGCAGCGGCAGGGGTGGAGGTGGCCGGGGCGGAGGCGGAGGGGGTGGTGGTCGTGGAGGCCCGGGGGGCAGTCAGAGTCAGCAGCCTTCCCCGACCCTTCAGGCCGCCCGTGAGTGGTATGCGCGACGCAGCGTCACCTGCCAGTACGTTATTCGTACAGGTGACCGCACTGGCCAGATGTGTGGGGGGCCGCACCAGACGGAGCGCTGCTTCGCCCGCCTCAACGATGCGTGGCGCACCCAGTTTCCTGGTGGGGGTGAGCTGCCGCGCTGGGCTGATCTGCTCAGGAAGGGTGTTGATATTTGGGCACTTGACTTTGATGCTATTCTCACTGCCATGTATGCGATGTCTATTAGTGGAGAGGGTGCTCAGTACTTGCGTGTTCCGCCCGACCCGGGCATTCAGGCCAGCCCCGCTGCTGCTCTAGGTGCTAGTGTGTCTGCTTCCACAGGTACTACTGCAGCTGCTGCTCTAGGTGCTTGTGCATCTGTGCCCCCTGGTACTGAGTCGACTGCAGCACTGCACACCTTCACACTGGACTCAGGTGCTTCTCGCTCTTTCTTTCGTGACCGCACTGCCCTTGAGCCTTTAGCTCGGCCGGTTGCTGTCTCTCTTGCTGACCCCTCTGGGGGTCCGGTCCTTGCGACCTCCTCCACCACCCTTCCGTGTCCAGCGGTTCCGTCCGGCACACTCTCAGGTCTCTACCTCCCCTCGTTCTCCACGAACTTGGTGGCCGGTAGTGCGCTCCAGGACTCGGGTGTTCACCAGTTCACCCCTGCCTACGAGCGTGTGACTCACTGCACATGTGCTCGGACGGGCCGCCACCTGGCTACTTTCACTCGAGAGCCGGGGTCTGACCTGTACACACTGACCACTGAGTCCCCTCAGGTAGCTGCGTCTGCGTCAGCGTCAGGTCAGCTGTCCGCCCCCTGCTCGTGTCGCTCTCTGGCGAACGACACCGTCCTCTGGCACCACCGCCTTGGTCACCCGTCTGTGCAGCGCCTGCGGGCCATGCACAAACGGGACCTTGTTGCTGGTCTTCCCAGGGTCCTCCCTCCCCTTCCTGACTCCCCTGCTCCTGACTGCATTCCCTGTGTCGAGGGGCGGCAGCGCGCCGCTCCTCACTCCTCCTCCTTTCCCCCGACGACCGCTCCCCTGCAGACGCTCCACATGGACGTGTGGGGCCCAGCCCGCGTCCGTGGTCAGGGTCAGGAGAGGTACTTCCTGATAGTTGTTGACGACTACTCGCGCTACACCACGGTCTTCCCCTTGCGCGCCAAGGGTGACGTCCCTGGTGTTTTGATCCCCTGGATCAGCCGAGCCCGTCTCCAGCTAGGCGAGCGCTTTCACTCGGACTTTCCTGTCCTGCGCTTGCACTCTGACAGGGGTGGTGAGTTCGCCTCCGACCTCTTGGCAGCCTACTGTGCTGAGCACGGCATTGAGCAGTCGTACACGCTTCCGGCCTCTCCACAGCAGAATGGGGTTGCTGAGCGCCGCATTGGCTTAGTCATGGAGGTCGCTCGTACCTCCCTGACCCATGCGGCTGCTCCCCACTTTCTGTGGCCGTTTGCGGTCAGGTACGCAGCACATCAGCTCAACCTCTGGCCCCGTGTCTCCTTGCCGGAGACTTCCCCGACTCTACGGTGGACGGGAGAGGTTGGCGATGCGTCGCGTTTCCGGGTCTGGGGATCTCGAGCCTTTGTCCGCGACACGTCTGCGGACAAGCTCTCACGTCGCACTGTTCCCTGTGTCTTTCTTGGCTTTGTTCCCGACGCGCCTGGATGGCAGTTTTACCACGTCACCTCGCGCCGGGTTCTGGCCTCTCAGGACGTCACTTTTGACGAGTCCGTCCCCTTCTACCGCCTCTTCCCCTACCGCACTGCCCCACTCCCCCCCCCGCCTCTCTTCCTCGCTCCAGGTGCTGAGGTACCAGACCCCCTCCCCCCTCAGGGTGCCGCTCCCTCAGGTGTGTCCCAGGTAGACCCGGGTGAGCCTGTCGAGGTAGCTGTTGACTCGCGTCCTGCGTCTGGGGGTGCTGAGCCTGGAGGTGCGGAGCCTGGGGGTGCTGAGCCTGGAGGCGCGGAGCCTGGGGGTGCTGAGCCTGGAGGTGCGGAGCCTGGGGGTGCTGAGCCTGGAGGTGCGGAGCCTGGAGGTGTGGAGTCTGGGGGTGCTGAGTCTGGACGTGCTGAGTCTGGGGGTGCTGAGTCTGGGGGTGCTGAGTCTGGGGGTACTCCACCTGGAGGAGCCCTCTCCTCCCAGCAGCTGCAGGAGAGGTACCTCGAGTACTGCCGCCTCCGGAGAGGTGCTTCTGGAGCTCGTCCCGGTACTTCCCCTCCTACCCAGGAGCTCCCCCCCATTCAGGTGATCCGCGAGTGGTACACGCGGCGCTGCAGTCTTCGTAGTGGTGCTCCTGGTGCTGCGGACCCGAGCGGTGGTGCTGTTGCTGGTGCTGAGGACCCGGACGCTGGAGCTGCTACTGGTGCTGAGGACCCGGGGGCTGGAGCTGCTGCTGGTGCTGAGGACCCGGGCGTTGGAGCTGCTGCTGGTGTTGAGGACCCGACCGGTGGCGCTGCTGCTGGTGCTGAGGACCTGACCAGTGGCCCTGCTGCTGGTGCTGAGGACCCGACCGGTGGTGCTGCTGCTGGTGCTGAGGACTCGGGCGTTGGAGCTGCTGCTGGTGTTGAGGACCCGACCGGTGGCGCTGCTGCTGGTGCTGAGGACCTGACCAGTGGCCCTGCTGCTGGTGCTGAGGACCCGACCGGTGGTGCTGCTGCTGGTGCTGAGGACCCGGGCGTTGGAGCTGCTGCTGGTGCTGAGGACTCGGGCGTTGGGGCTGCCACTGGTGTCCCTGCTGTTTCTGGAGACGCTGCGCGGCCGCGACCGTACTTCGTACCGCTCCTTCAGCAGGTTCTTGGTCAGGCTCCTCCTCTTAGTCCTCCTCCCTCCGTAGCGTGTCCTCCGCCTGTCCAGCCGCAGTCACAGTTACCGCCTGTCTCGCCTCTCCCTGCTCCCTCCCCTTACACTGGTCCCACAGGAGGTCTTACAGAGCGTCGTGAGCCTGAGTCTCGTCCTGCGTCGCCTGTTCGTACTGCTCGCACTGGTCGTCGTGTCCCACGTGAGCGTCCTCCTCCTGTCCCTGGCACTCACTACATGACTCTACGTCCCTCCACTGCTCCGCAGCGTGTCCCGCTGCCGTCTCCTCCTGTGTCCTCTCTTCCTACTCTTCCTGACCCGGAGTCTGACTCCCGTCGTGCTGCCAGTCCCACTGTTACGCGTCTCCTCGCTACAGTTGTCACTGACCCGACCTTTGAGTCCTCTGCTGCGTCTGCCCTGGTCGCTGAGTTGGTTGACTTTGCTGCTCGCTGTCGCCTAGACTACGCTGCCAGCCTTGTCGCTAGGTCTGAGTCTGCGTCTGCCTGTCCTCCGTCCGTCGGGGGTGAGTGTGCCCTCGGCACGGACGTCCTTGAGGACAGACAGGAGGAGTTCCACTGCCTTGCTGCTGCTTTGCCCCGTCTCGTGTCCTTGCTAGTTGCCCCTGAGGGAGACCCGGATGCACCAGACATCCCGACCCCACGCTCGTACGCTGAGGCGATGGCGGGTCCCTACTCCTCTCAGTGGCAGACAGCCATGGACGCAGAGATGGCCTCCTGGAAGTCCACAGGCACCTACGTAGACGAGGTTCCCCCTCCTGGGGCGAACATTGTCAGTGGCATGTGGATTTTCAGGGTGAAGCGGCCACCGGGTTCTCCGCCTGTTTTCAAGGCGCGCTACGTGGCTCGAGGCTTCAGTCAGCGAGAGGGAGTAGACTTCTTTCAGACCTTCTCCCCCACCCCGAAGATGACTACTCTTCGGGTGCTGCTGCACATAGCCGCTCACCGCGACTACGAGCTTCACTCTCTTGACTTCAGCACTGCTTTCTTGCAGGGCAGCCTGCACGAGGAGATCTGGCTGCGTCGCCCCCCTGGCTTCACTGGGTCAGTTCCTCCTGGCACCCAGTGGAGGCTTCAGCGGCCGGTCTACGGTCTCCGCCAGGCGCCACGTGAGTGGCACGACACACTGAGGACGACACTTGCGGCTCTTGGGTTCGCTCCCTCTACTGCTGACCCGTCGCTGTTTCTACGCACTGACACCTCGCTGCCGCCGTTCTACATCCTCGTGTACGTCGACGACTTGGTCTTTGCCACTGCTGACACCGCGGCACTCGCTCACGTGAAGTCGGAGCTGCAGAGGAGACACACGTGCACAGACCTGGGTGAGCTGACGAGCTATCTTGGCTTGCGGATCACCCGGGACAGAGCACGGCGCACCATCACCCTGACTCAGTCACACATGGTGCAGCAGGTTCTCCAGCGCTTCCGCTTCACGTACTCCTCGCCTCAGTCCACTCCTCTGCCTACCGGTCACTCGCTCTCAGCTCTGCCTTCGGATGAGTCCGTAGAGCCGAGTGGCCCGTATCCAGAGCTTGTGGGCTGCCTCATGTACCTGATGACCTGCACTCGACCTGACCTTGCATACCCTCTTAGCATCCTAGCACGCTATGTCGCTCCTGGCCGTCACCGGAAGGAGCACATGGATGCTGCTAAGAGGGTGTTGCGCTACTTGTGCAGTACGTCGGGCATGGGGCTTGTGCTTGGAGGGCGAGACCGGGTTGTTCTCACAGGGCACTCAGACGCTTCTTGGGCAGACGACCAGGCTACTCAGCGGTCGTCCCAGGGTTACACCTTCAGCCTTGGCTCTGGCACAGTTTCTTGGCGTTCTACTCGCTCTTCCTCTGTTCTCAGCTCCAGTTGTGAGGCTGAGATCTACGCCACAGCCATGGCCGCTCAGGAGCTTCGCTGGCTGACCTACCTGCTGACCGACCTCGGAGAGCGGCCTCGTTCTCCTCCAGTGCTGTACGTCGACAACAAGGCTGCCATTGCCTTGTGTGAGGAGCACAGACTGGAGCACAGAACGAAGCACATCGCTCTGCGGTACTTCCTGGCTCGAGAGCTGCAGCAGCGTGGTCAGCTTTGTCTGCGTTACGTGGCCACGGAGGCCAACACTGCTGATGTGTTCACCAAGGCGCTTCAGCCTTGTGACCATCAGCGCTTTTGCACTCTGCTAGGCCTTGTACCTACTGGGCCTCACTTACTTACCTCTTGACCTTGCTTGTACTGTGATCACTATATATATATGCCTACTTGTTTACGTTTGCTAGGTTGTGATCACTGTATCTCTTGCTTTGTTATAAACCTGCATGTGAACTGGTCTTGTGACCGCTTGCTTGTGCTCGGAATTTGTGTGGAATCCTTGAGATCCACCCTGAGCTTGTTTTGCTTTGCTTTGACTGGTCTTGTGACCCTGTGGCTGTCTCCCACTGCGCCTATGGGGGTGTGTCAAACATTGCATGTTTATATTGTCTAGGCTGTAGTGGGTTACACCTTAGGGGGTACACAAAGTTAGGGTTTCCTACTTGTACCAAACTCTGTTCTAGTTCATTCATTCCTGTTCAGTTATTTCTGACACTCTTCACACTTTTCTGGTCCTATTACCAAGTCAGTAAGGGCGTTGGAGGGTTGCGAGCATCATCGGTCATCGGCACTCGCGAATGAAGAGCGCCCGTTGCACTTCCTGCACATGTGCGGATCCTTCCGTGTTTTGGGGCTGGAAGCGCTCGTTCCGAGCGTTTTTTCTTCCGCCTGGTCACGTGGCTGCACTTGTATGGGCCTATTACCGAGGCAGCAAGGGCGTGGGAGGGTTACGAGCATCATCGGTCATCGGCGCTCGCGAATGAAGAGCACCCGCTGCACTTCCTGCACATGTGCGGATCCTTCCTCGCATTGAGCGTTTTTCTTCCGCCGGGTCACGTGGCTGCGCTTTTCTGGGCCTATTTTCAAGCCAGCAAGGGCGTGGGAGGGTTGCGAGCATCATCGGTCATCGGCGCTCGCGAATGAAGGGCGTCCGCTGCACTTCCTGCGCATGTGCGGATCCTTCCGCGTTTTGGGGGTGGAAGTGCTCGTTCCGAGCGTTTTTCTTCCACCGGGTCATGTAGCTGCGCTAATCTGGGTATATTACCAAGCCAGCAAGGGCGTGGGAGGGTTGCGAGCATCATCGCTCATCGGTGCACAAGAATGAAGAGCGCCCGCTGCACTTTCTGCACATGTGCGGATCCTTCCGCGTTTTGGGGCTGGAAGCGCTCGTTCCGAGCGTTTTTCTTCCGCCGGGTCACGTGGCTGCGCTTGTCTGGGCCTATTACCAAGCAAGGAAGGGCATGGAAAGGTTGCGAGCATCATTGGTCATCGGCGCTCGCGAATGAAGAGCGCCAGCTGCACTTCCTGCACATGTGCGGATCCTTTCGCGTTTTGGGGCGGGAAGCTCTCGTTCCGAGCGTTTTTCTTCCGACGGGTCAAGTGGCTGCGCTTCTTTGGGCCTATTACCAAGCCAGCAAGGGCGTGGGAGGGTTGCGAGCATCATCGGTCATCGGCGCTCGCGAATGAAGAGCGCCCGCTGCACTTCCTACACATGTGTGGATCCTTCCGCGTTTTGGGGTTGGAAGCGCTCGTTCTGAGAGTTTTTCTTGTGCCACGTCACGTGGCTGCGCTTGTCTAGGCCTCTTACCAAGCCAGCAAGGGCGTGGGAGGGTTGCGAGCATCATCGGTCATCAGCGCTCGCGAATGAAGAGCGCCCGCTGCACGTCCTGCACATGTGCGGATCCTTCCGCGTTTTGGGGCTGGAAGCGCTCGTTCCGAGCGTTTATCTTCCGCCGAGTCATGTGGCTGCGCTTCTCTGGGCCTATTACCAAGCCAGGAAGGGCTGGGAAGGTTGCGAGCATCATCAATCATCGGCGCTCGCGAATGAAGAGCGCCTGCTGCACTTCCTGCACATGTGCGGATCCTTCCGTGTTTAGGGGCTGAAAGTGCTCGTTCCGAGCGTTTCTCTTCCGGCTGGTCACGTGGCTGCGCTTGTCTGGGCCTATTACCAAGCCAGCAAGGGCGTGGGAAGGTTGCGAGCATCATTGGTCATCGGCGCTCGAAAATGAAGAGCGCCAGCTGCACTTCCTGCACATGTGCGGATCCTTTCGCGTTTTGGGGCGGGAAGCTATCGTTCCGAGCGTTTTTCTTCCGCCGGGTCACGTGGCTGCGCTTGTTTGGGCCTATTACCAAGCCAGCAAGGGCGTGGGAGGGTTGCGAGCATCATCGGTCATCGACGCTCGCGAATGAAGAGCGCCCGCTGCACTTCTTATACATGTGTGGGATCCTTCCGCGTTTTGGGGTTGGAAGCGCTCGTTTTGAGAGTTTTTCTTGTGCCGGGTCACGTGGCTTCCCTTGTCTAGGCCTCTTACCAAGCCAGCAAGGGCGTGGGAGGGTTGCAAGCATCATCGGTCATCGGCGCTCGCGAATGAAGAGCGCCCGCTGCACTTTCTGCACATGTGCGGATCCTTCCGCGTTTTGGGGCTGGAAGCGCTCGTTCCGAGCGTTTTTCTTCCGCCGGGTCATGTGGCTGCGCTTGTCTGGGCCTATTACCAAGCCAGCAAGGGCTGGGAAGGTTGCGAGCATCATCAATCATCGGCGCTCGCGAATGAAGAGCGCCTGCTGCACTTCCTGCACATGTGCGGATCCTTCCGCGTTTTGGGGCTAAAAGTGCTCCTTCCGAGCGTTTTTCTTCCGGCTGGTCACGTGGCTGCGCTTGTCTGGGCCTATTACCAAGCCAGCAAGGGCGTGGGAAGGTTGCGAGCATCATCGATCATCGGCGCTCGCAAATGAAGAGCGCCAGCTGCACTTCCTGCACATGTGCGGATCCTTTCGCGTTTTGGGGCGGGAAGCTATCGTTCCAAGCGTTTTTCTTCCGCCGGGTCACGTGGCTGCGCTTGTTTGGGCCTATTACCAAGCCAGAAAGGGCTGTCAGAATATTATGCTCTAGCCTGCAGTGGGGTACTCTATAGCGAGTACAACCCAATTAGGGTTTCCTATATGTATGCCAACTGCTGCTAGTGCAAACTCTCCTTTCTTCATTCTTACTTTCTACAGCTAGTTCTGACATGCTATCAGAGCAGGTCGACCCTCCTGGGTCGATCCTGTGGGTGGGCCCACCACCTAAGCCTTCCGCTGCTACTGCTACTGCTACTGCTACCCCGTGCGCCCCGAGGTGTGCGGCGGTTTTCTGCCCGCCGTGCGCCCCGAGGCGCGCGGCGGTTCTCTGCCCGCCGTGCGCCCTGAGGCGCGCGGCGGTTTTCTCCCCCCGTCGCCCGCCGAAGCGCCCCCGGGGACCCGCGCGTCGCCCCCGTCGCCCGTGCGCGGCCCGTACTGCACGAGCGCGGCCCGTACAGGCTGCGCCAGGCCCGCGCGCGGCCTTTCCTGCACGCGCGCGGCCCGTACGGGCTGCGCCAGGCCCGCGCGCGGCCCGTACAACCCGCGCGCTGCTCGTACGGGCTGCGCCAGGCCCGCGCGCGGCCCGTACGGCCTGCGCCAGGCCCGCGCGCGGCCCGTACGGGCTGCGCCTGGCCCGCGCGCGCCTCGGGCCGCCTGCGCGCGGTTCGTACGGGCTGCGCCTGGCCCGCGGGCGCCCGGTCTCCTCTCCCACTGAGCTGCACGCCGTCCCTCGCGCTTCTGACGGCGCCCCACCCCTGCTGCTGCCCGTACTCCTGAATTAGGGTTTGGGGGTGGAGCGTATGGGGGTGCCGTCTCTGTCAGCCGTCCCCTGCTCCTCCTCCTCCTCCGTCTCCCACTGCTGCAGCTGCTGCTCAGGGGGGTGGGTGTGTGGGAGCCGAGGGTTTAGGGTTTAAGGGGGGTGCCATGGGAGTGGAGCTAGGGTTTCAGCAGGGGGTGTGTGTTGGGGGGTGTGGGACAGTTGGAGGAGGTTGGGTGGAGGCAGCCGTCGTGTCGTCTGCAGCGCCTGTATTCCGGGGTTCTGATAGCCACCGGTAGCTCAGAGAGCCGGTTGCACCTGTCGCCCGTGGGTCCGTTGCTCCTGTCGCTGCTGATCAGACGCAGAGCCTGTTACTCCTGTATTCCGGGGCCCTTGCTCCCGGTAGCCACTAGAGTTGCACCAGAGCCGTCTGTTGCCCGTGTGTCTGCAGCTTCAGTCGTCGCCTCCACTCTTCTCTCCTCTCGCCAGCCCTCCTCCTCCTCACTTGCCCTCTGTAACTGCCTCTAGCTTTGCTCATAATTGTGCACTTTAAACTATTGCTTCTTAAACTTGTGCTCAGAATGTGTGGTGACATTGTGATCCACCCTGAGCTTGTACTGCTTTGCTTTCTCTGCTGATTACACCCCACTTTGGCTATGGGGGTGTGTCAGAATATTATGCTCTAGCCTGCAGTGGGGTACTCTATAGCGAGTACAACCCAATTAGGGTTTCCTATATGTATGCCAACTGCTGCTAGTGCAAACTCTCCTTTCTTCATTCTTACTTTCTACAGCTAGTTCTGACAAGGGCGTGGGAGGGTTGCGAGCATCATCGGTCATCGGCGCTCGCGAATGAAGAGCGCCTGCTGCACTTCCTCCACATGTGCGGATCCTTCCGCGTTTTGGGGCTGGAAGCGCTCGTTCCGAGCGTTTTTCTTCTGCAGGGTCACGTGGCTACCAAGCCAGCAAGGGCGTGGGAGGGTTGCGAGCATCATCGGTCATCGGCGCTTGCGAATGAAGAGCGCCCGCTGCACTTCCTGCATATGTGCGGATCCTTCCGCATTTTGGGGGTGAAAGCGCTCGTTCCGAGCGTTTTTCTTCCGCAGGGTCTCGTGGTTGCGCTTGTCTGGGCCTATTACCAAGCCAGCAAGGGCGTGGGAAGGTTGCGAGCATCATCGGTCATCGGCGCTTGCGAATGAAGAGCGCCCGCTGATCTTCCTGCACATGTGCGGATCCTTCCACGTTTTGGGGCTGAAAGCGCTCGTTTCGAGCGTTTTGCTTCCGCCGGCTTACGTGGATGCGCTTGTCTGTGCCCATTACCAAGCCAGCAAGGGCGTGGGAGGGTTGCGAGCATCATTGGTCATCGGCGCTCGCGAATGAAGAGCACCCGCTGCACTTCCTGCACATGTGCGGATCCTTTCGCGGTTTGGGGCTGGTAGCACTTGTTTGGGCTTATTACCAACCCAGCGAGGGCGTGGGAGGGTTGCGAGCGTCATCGGTAATTGGCGCTCGCGAATGAAGACCGCTGGCTGCACTTCTTTCACATGTGCAGATCCTTCCGCGTTTCGGGGATGGAAGCGCTCGTTCCGAGCGTTTTTCTTCCGCATGGTCACATGGCTGCGCTTGTCTGGGCCTATTACCAAGCCAGCAAGGGCGTGGGAGGGTTGCGAGCATCATCGGTCATCGGCGCTCGCGAATGAAGAGCGCCCGCTGCACTTCCTTCACATGTATGGATCCTTCCGTGTTTTGGGGCTGGAAGCGCTCGTTCCGAGCGTTTTTCTTCCACCAGGTCATGTGGCTGCGCTTGTCTAGGCCTATTTCCAAGCCTGCAACGGTCATCATCGATCATCGATGAAGGGTTGCGAGCATCATCGATCATCGGCGCTCGCAAATGAAGAGCGCCCGCTGCACTTCTTGCACATGTGTGTGATCCTTCCGCGTTTTGAGGTTGGAAGCGCTCGTTCTGAGCGTTTTTCTTGTGGCGGTTCACGTGGCTGCGCTTGTCTGGGCCTATTACCAAGCCAGCAAGGGCGTGGGAGGGTTGCGAGCATCATCGGTCATCGGCGCTCGCGAATGAAGAGCGCCCGCTGCACGTCCTGCACATGTGCGGATCCTTCCGCGTTTTGGGGCTGGAAGCGCTCGTTCCGAGCGTTTTTCTTCCGCCGGGTCATGTGGCTGCGCTTGTCTGGGCCTATTACCAAGCCAGCAAGGGCTGGGAAGGTTGCGAGCATCATCAATCATCGGCGCTCGCGAATGAAGAGCGCCTGCTGCACTTCCTGCACATGTGCGGATCCTTCCGCGTTTTGGGGGTGAAAGCGCTCGTTCCGAGCGTTTTTCTTCCGTCTGGTCACGTGGCTGCGCTTGTCTGGGCCTATTACCAAGCCAGCAAGGGCGTGGGAGGGTTGTGAGCATCATCGGTCATCGACGCTCGCGAATGAAGAGCATCCGCTGCACTACCTGCACTGGGGATGGAATCAAGGAGAAGGGGATGGAATCAGGGAGAGGGGGATGGAATGAGGGAGAGGGGGATGGAATGAGGGAGAAGGGGATGGAATGAAGGAGAAGGGGATGGAATGAGGGAGAAGGGGATGGCGTGAGGGAGAGGGGTTGGAATGAGGGAGAAAGGGATTGAATGAGGGAGAAGGGGATGGAATGAGGGAGAAGGGGATGGAATGAGGGAGAAGGGGATGTAATGAGGAAGAAGGGGATGGAATCTGGGAGAAGGGGATGGAATCAGGCAAAAAGGGATGGAATCAGGGAGAAGGGGGTGGAATCAAGGAGAAGGGAATGGAATGAGGGAATAGGGGATGGAGGGAAACAGAAGGGGATGAAATCAGGGAAAACGGGATGGAATCAGGGAGAAAGGGGATGGAATCAGGGAGAAAGGGGATGGAATCGGGGAGAAGGGGATGGAATGAGCGAGAAGGGGATGGAATGAGGTAGAAGGGGATGAATTCAGGGAGAAGGGGATGGAATCAGGGAGAAGGAGATGGAATGAAATAGAAGGGGATGGAATCAGGGGGAAGGGGATGGAAGGAGGGAGAAGGGGATTGAATGAGGAAGAAGAGGATGGAATCAGGAAGAAGGGGATGGAATTAATATGAAGGGGATGGAATCAGGGAGAAGGTGATGGAATGAGGGAGAGGGGGATGGAATGAGGGAGAAGGGGATGGAATGAAGGAGAAGGGGATGGAATGAGGGAGAAGGGGATGGTATGAAGGATAAGGGGATGGAATGAGGGAGAACGGGATGGAATGAGGGAGAAGGGGATGGAATCAGGGAAAATGGGATGGAATAAGAGAGAAGGGGATGGAATGAGGGAGAAGGGGATGGAATGAGGAAGAAGAGGATGGAATTAGGGAGAAGGGGATGGAATGAGGGGATAGGGGATGGAAGGAAAGAGAAGGGGATGAAATCAGGGAGAAGGGGATGGAATCAGGGAAAAAGGGGATGGAATGAGGGAGAAGGGGATGGAATCAGGGAGAAGGGGGTGGAACCAGGGAGAAGGGGATGGAATCAGAGAGAAGGGGATGGAATGAAGAATAAGGGGATGGAATGAGGGAGAAGGGGATGGAATGAGGAATAAGGGGATGGAATGAGGAATAAGGGGATAGAATGAGGGAGAAGGGGATGGAATAAGGGAGAAGGGGATGGAATCAGGGAGAAGGGGCTGGAATCAGGGAGAAGGGGATGGAATCTGGGAAAAGGGGATGGAATCAGGGAGACGGGGATGGAATTATGGAAAAGGGGGATGGAATGGGGGATAGTGGACTGGCAAGGTTATGGCACTGACTGTATCTCTACAAACATAAGTAATGCGCTGGTCAGTTTGGTCGGTATGCGCGCCTGTAGTGCAGGTACCATGTACGACTGGAATGTCTATATCCACCAAAAAAAAAAAACAACAACAATAGGTTAAAACATGGTAGAGGGGTGGAGAATGGTATAATGTAAAGGAAATGGGAAAATTTATGATGTTCACTGTATTTGTACAGAGAGAATAATGTGTCGGTCGGTTCACTCAGTATGCACGCTCGTGTGCAAGTACAAAGCGGAACTGGAACTCTGAAATCTCCCAAATTATGTGGATCGGAAAGGTTATAAGCTAGTGTTATTGAAGTAGAAGGCCTAATCTAGTCGACTAGCAAGAATATGGTACTAACTTTATCTCTACAAACAAAAGAAATGCGCTGGTCAGTTTGGTCGGTATGCGCGCCTGTAGTGCAGGTACCATGTACGACTGCAATGTCTAAATCTGCCAAATTACATAGGTCTAATATGTTAAAACATGGTAGAAGGGTGGGGAATGGTATAATTTAAAGGAAATGGGAATATATATGGTATTCACTGTATTTCTACATAGAGAATAATGCGTCGGACGGTTTGGTCAGTATGCACGCTTGTGTGCAGGTAGAAGGCAGAGCTGCAACTCTGAAATCTTCCAAATTATGTGGATCGGAAAGGTTATAACCTAGTGTTGTTGAAGTAGAAGGCCTAATCTTGTGGACTGGCATGAATATGGTACTAACTGCATCTCTACAAACATAAGTAATGCGCTGGTCAGTTTGGTCGGTATGCGCGCCTGTAGTGCAGGTACCATGTACGACTAGAATGTCTATATCTGCCAAATTACATAGATCCAATAGGTTAAAACATGGTAGAGGGGTGGGGAATGGTATAATGTAAAGCAAATGGGAATACATATGGTATTGACTGTATTTGTACAAAGAGAATAATGCGTCGGTCGGTTCGGTCAGTATGCACGCTTGTGTGCAGGTACAAGGCAGAGCTGTACCTCTGAAATCTCCCAAATTATGTGGATCGGAAAGGTTATAACCTAGTGTTGTTGAAGTAGAAGGCCTAAACTAGTGGACTGGCATGAATATGGTACTAGCTGCATCTCTACAAGCATAAGTAATGTGCTGGTCAGTTTGGTCGGTGTGCGTGCATGTTGTCAGAAGTAGTAGGCAAAGTTTAGAAACAGAAAGAGGGTTTGGACTAGCAGCAGTTGAGATACAAATAGCAAACCCTAGATTGGGCTGTACTCGCTATAGAGTACCCCACTGCAGGCTAGACAAATACAACATTCTGACACACCCCCATAGCCAAAGTGGGGTGTAATCAGCACAACAAGCAGTCATAATAGTAGTTCACATTTTATGAGCAAAGCTAGAGGCAGTCACAGAGGGCAAGTGAGGAGGAGGAGGGCTGGCGAGAGGAGAGAAGAGTGGAGGCGACGACTGAAGCTGCAGACACACGGGCAACAGACGGCTCTGGTGCAGCTCTAGTGGCTACCGGGAGCAAGGGCCCCGGAATACAGGAGTAACAGGCTCTGCGTCTGATCAGCAGCGACAGGAGCAACGGACCCACGGGCGACAGGTGCAACCGGCTCTCTGAGCTACCGGTGGCTATCAGAACCCCGGAATACAGGCGCTGCAGACGACACGACGGCGGCCTCCGCTCAACCTCCCCCAACAGTCCCACACCCCTCGACACACACCCCCTGCTTCGCCCCTAGCTCCACTCCCCTTTCACCCCCCTAGTACCACTCCGTCGGCTCCCCACACACCCACCCCCCTGAGCGGCAGCTGCAGCAGCGGGAGACGGAGGAGGAGGAGAAGGAGGGGACGGGGCACACAACCGGCACCCCCACACCCGCCACCCCCAAACCCTAACACAGGAACGCGGGCAGTAGCGGGGGTGGGGCGCCGACAGAAGCTTGGGGGACGGACGAGGCGCGCGCACGGGTCTGCCGCAGGCGGAACTAGGCGCGCGCGGGCTGCCCGGGCCGCGCGCGGGCCTGGCGCAGCCCGTACGGGCCGCGCGCGGGTCCCAGGGGCGCTTCGACGGGCGACGGGGACGTTTCGACGGGCGACGGGGGGCGCTCCGACGGGCGACGGGGGCGCTTCGACCTTCGACGGGGGGGGGGGCACTTCGACGGTGGGAAACCGCCGCGCGCCTCGGGGCGCACGGCAGGCAGAAAACCGCCGCACGCCCCGAGCGTACGGCGGGATGAAAAACCTTAAAATTTTTTCGCCTCGCGCTCCGCGCACGGCAGGAAGGAGGCGTCGCGCGACCGAGGCGCGCGACAAGTAGAACAGCAGCGGAAGCATTAGGTGGTGGGCCCACCCACAGGATCGACCCAAGGGGGTCGACCTGCTCTGATAGCATGTCAGAAGTAGTAGGCAAAGTTTAGAAACAGAAAGAGGGTTTGGACTAGCAGCAGTTGAGATACAAATAGCAAACCCTAGATTGGGCTGTACTCGCTATAGAGTACCCCACTGCAGGCTAGACAAATACAACATTCTGACACATGTAATGCAGACACCATGTACGACTAGAATGTCTATATCTGCCAAATTACATAGATCCAATACGTTAAAAAATGGTAGAGGGTGGGAAATCGTATAATATAAAAGTAATAGGAATATATATGGTATTGACTGTATTTGTATAGAGAGAATACTGCGTCGGACGATTCGGTTAGTATGCACGCTTGTGTGCATGTACAAGGCGCAGCTATAACTCTGAAATCTCCCAAATTATGTGGATCGGAAAGGTTATAACCTAGTGTTGTTGAAGTAGAAGGCCTAATCTAGTTGACTGGCATCTAGAATATGGTACTAACTGCATCTCTACAAACATAAGTAATGCGCTGGTCAGTTTGGTCGGTATGCGTGTCTCTAGTGCAGGTACCACGTACGACTAGAATGTCTATATCTGCCAAATTACATAGATCCAATAGGTTAAAACATGGTAGAGGGGTGAGGAATGGTATATATTACAGGAAATGGGATTACATATGGTATTGATTGTATTTGTACAGAGAGAATAATGTGTCGTTCAGTTCCGTCAGTATGCACGCTTGTGTGCAGGTACAAGGCGGAACTGGAACTCTGAAATCTCCCAAATTATGTGGATCGGAAAGGTTATAACCTAGTGTTGTTGAAGTAGAAGGCCTAATTTAGTGGACTGGCATGAATATGATAATAACTGCATCTCTACAAACATAAATAATGCGCTGGTCAGTTTGGTCGGTATGCGCGCCTGTAGTGCAGGTACTGTGTACAACTGGAATGTCTATATCTGTCAAATTACATAGATTCAATAGGTTAATACATGGTAGGGGTTTAATTTAAAAGAAATGGTAATACATATGCTATTGACTGTATTTGTACATCGAGAATAATGCGTCGGTCGGTTCGGTCAGTATGCACGCTTGTGTGCAGGTACAAGGCGGAACTAGAACTCTAAAATCTCCCAAACTATGTGGATCAGAAAGGTTAAAACATAGTAGTGTTGAAGTAGAAGGCCTAATCTAGTAGACTGGCAAGAATATGGCACTAACTGCATCTCTACAAACATAAGTAATGCGCTGGTCAGTTTGGTCGGTATGCGCGCCTGTAGTGCAGGTACCATGTACGACTGGAATGTCTATATCTGCCAAATTACATAGATCCAATAGGTTAAAACCTTGTAGGGGGGTGGGGAATGGTTTAATTTAAAGGAAATTGGACTACATATGTTATTTAGTGTATTTGTACGAAGAAAATAATGCTTCGGTCCGTTTAGTCAATATGCACGCTTGTGTGTAGGTACAAGGCGGAACTGGACCTCAGAAATCTCCCAAAGTATATGGATTGGAAAGGTTGTAACCTAGTGTTGTAGAAGTCAAAGGCCTAATCTAGTGGACTGGTAAGAATATGGTACTAACTGCATCTCTACAAACATAGGTAATGTGCTCGTCAGTTTGGTCGGTATGCGCGCCTGTAGTGCAGGTACCATGTACGACTGGAATGTCTATATCTGCCAAAGTACATAAATCCAATAGGTTAAAACATGGTAGGGGAGTGCGGAATTGTATAATTTAAAGGGAATGGGAATATATATGGTATTCGCTGTATTTGTACAGAGAGAATAATGTGTTGGCCGGTAAGGTCAGTATGCACGCTTGTGTGCAGGTACAAGACGGAACTAGAACTCTAAAATCTCCCAAATTATGTGGATCGGAAAGGTTATAACCTAGTGTTGTTGAAGTAGAAGGCCTAGTGGACTGGCAAGAACATGGTACTAACTACATCTCTACAAACATATGTAATGTGCTGGTCACATGTATGCGCGTGTGTAGTGCAGGTACCATGTACGACTGGAATGTCTATATCTGCCAAATTACATAGATCCAAAATGTTAAAAACTGGTAGAGGGGTGGGGAATGGTATAATTTAAAGCAAATGGGAATACATATGTTATTCACTGAATTTGTATGGAGAGAATAATGCGTCGGTCGGTTTGGTCAGTATGCACGCTTGTGTGCAGGTACAAGGCGGAACTGGAACTCTGAAATCTCCCAAATTATATGGATCAGAAAGGTTATAACCTAGTTTTGTTGAATGAGAAGGCCTAATCGCTGGACTCGGAAGAATGGGCTATACGAATGTTATTGCATTACATCATATTCGGAGATTCCAACCATCCTCCTATGTGGACTTCGCAATACTTCATCGAGCCAGAACTTCCACATTTTGCAAAGAACGCTACTATAGTATTTGGCATGTTAGTCGCTCGAGTTGAGTTAGAGCTTCTACCAATAGTTAGCACGCACACCAGCTTCGATGGAACCGACCAAGGTTCAAATGGTCGACCAACACAGTTCCAATTGCATGCACGAACACGCAGGTCAATTAATTGCCTCCTCTGCAGGTATAGTTCTGCCTCTTGCTACCACTTCTCTCCCTCCTACTGGTACCATTGTTTAAAAACCCTTATTGAAGATACTTGTCATCTTCTTTAGTGTATAGGTATGCAGTAAAGTACTGATGTTATCATGACAAGGCTCGGTGGATGCTGGGAACATTTAGCAACCAATGAGTCCTCAACCATTTGCCGAATAAGTAACATAGATAAGCAATGACGTGAGAGCTTCGAGTCGCGGTCTATCTGGTGCAGCCCCCTTAACATTCAAAATTCACCTTAGAGGACAAAAATGGAGCCATTTCATTACAAAATTGTGGATTTGTACGTGATTGGAGAGCTTCGAGCCGCGGTCTTCCTGCATTTACCCTCATGTACGACAATTGTGGATTTGTACATCCTTTTTATTATAATCAATAGATTTAGAATCCGGAGTCTTGTTCACCTTATAGACTTCACTCACAGCAACTGAATAGAGCGTACGCCTGCCAATATTCCAAAACCACTTCGCCCGCGGCTTTCGCATATGTACAACGAGGACGTTCGCATTCCGCAAAATCAGCTCCACTTTAGTACGATCTTCCGTTGGAATTTAGATAGAGAGTCTGCCAGCAGTTAGCACGTATGATAGCCGCGATGAGATCGGCAGGGGTTCGAAACGGTCAGCCAATGCAGTTCCAGATGTACGGGCACGAGCACGTTGGTTATTTCGTCGCCTCCGCTGCAGCCATAGTTCCGCCTTTTGCTAGCACTCCGCACCTTCCTGCTGAAACTATCGCAGAAAAAGTCATCGAAGCACCCGGTGCTGACGGTTCATCCAAACGTGGCACGACCTTTTGTAGCTCTTTCCTCGGTATTGCCGAGTCGGACCGAATAGCTGTGCGCGCTGACGCGACAGCTAAAAGTAACCATGCCCGCAGCGCGGGTTGTAACACCCTTCAGCCATCGGCCTCTCTCATTGGCCAAGCCACTGACAAGGCGAGCTCTACTCCTCCGGAATCTGGACATGTGGACTGGACACGTGTCACGGCGTCATTGATTGGCAGGGAGGTGGAAGTCACAGCAAGGGGTAACGAAACGAGGTTAAACCTGGTTTGGGGAGGTCAGGAGAGGAAGGAACAAGAATTAGGGTTTGAGACAATGTGCCGTGGCCGGTATATGGATAGTATAAGTGATGCAGACCTTAATATTAGCATATTAGGTTTTAGACCACTGGGTGTAACGCTTTCCCTTATGCGTAACGCTGCGGTAAATTGTACAGTGAACGATGAGAATTCGTTACAGGACGGAAGAAGCGGAGCTGAGAAAGCCGCGGACCATGCTGACGTGGGCATGACCCGTGTAGACGTGGAAGCTGTCAGCGATGACGATGCGGATGCTGATGCTACCACCCCTGGTACCGGTATTGCTTCTGCTGGTGCTGGTGCTGGTGCTGCCGCTGGTGCTGCTGGTGATTCGTGCCTTCAATCGGAGCATGGGAGCAGCAGCAAGTGCGCCACAGGCAGAGGCCAGAACCTTCCGAGAAAATGGCCTTGCAAGGGAGGGGGAGCGGGAGGGAAGCGGAGGGAAGCAGTGGAAAGAGGAGGCGGAGGAGGGAGAGGGGGACGAGGAGGGGGAGGAGGTGGAGGGTCAGAGAGTGTCTGGGCGTGTGTTGACGAGTTTGTTGCCCGAAACCCCGTTCAGGTGAAAGCCCAGGTAGTCTGTTGCCATGCCGTGCCGTCCAATTCCTTTCACCGCTTCCCACCTGACAAAACACCCGAAAGAGGAGAGGGAGGCAAGGGGGGTACAGGGGAGGGGGTGCCAGGAACGGTGCTGGTGATTCAAGTGGTAGTGGATGTGTATGTGAGCAAAGAGCTCTGGTATCTGCCTGCCCGGTGGAAGGGAGGGGCCGCCACCGCCTCTGTTCTCTCCCATCTTCGCTCTGATTGGCCCATGCATCCGTGTAACCAGCATTGTAGCACACGGTGTGAAACGTGTGCGTCTAGGTGCCAGATGTGCTATTGTGGTGCAGGCATGGGTGTGGGGGTTGTGGGTGCAGTGGGAATGGGTGTGGGTGTGCTGGGGACGCTTCCTCCTCGCAGTCTTCCTGCCTGTGATGTGCACGGCTGCACCCTCCACGGCTTTCTGAACTTCTCCTCTTCCTCGTTTCTGCACTCACCAGCTGAAGCTTCCTCTACAATCACTCGGCCTGCAGTCACACCATCTACAGTCACACCAGCCACACCTCATACAGTCACACCTTCTCCTTCCAGCGACTCCTCAGACTTCAGCCTGTCCAAGATCTTTCGCTCGCTGCCCAACCGATTCGACGCCCCGACAGTCTGCCCGTAAGTTCAGAGTTAGGGTTTACGGTTGAGGTTTTAGGGAACTGTTTTGTCACCTCTTCCTCGCAGAGAATCCTCTGAGTTCAGTTTGGCTCAAATCTTTCGCTCGTTGCCCAACCGGTTCAACGCCCCAACAGTCTACCCGTAAGTAAACTGCATCCTGCTTACCTCATTCCCCCCCTCCTACCCCCTCCCCCCCTCCCCATACGATATGTTTTTATTATTGTTACATGCACTGATGCTCTGAAGCAGCTACTTTGTCTTTATAGTTGCCCATCCCCTTCTCTCCTCCACCATCCCCTCTCTCCACCTGATTTCCTTCCTATGCATACCCCTCCTTACCCCTCCCTGCCCCCTTCGCTCAGCGACCCCCCTCCAGCACCCCCCTCCTCCTCCGCCCCTCCTTCCCCTCTCCTCTCGCTCCCCCCCGACCTCCTCCTCCTCTCCCTCTCCCGCCTCTCCCCCACCGACCTCCGCTCTGCTGCTGCCACGTGTACACGCCTGCGCCAGCTGGCACTGCCAGCTGTACCCAACCTGCCGCACCTGTCCCTGTTTCCACATCAGCGGTCGGCACTACAGTGGATGATGGGAAGAGAGAGGGGGGAAGTGGGGAGGGAGAGTAGGGGAGTGAAGGGGAGAGGGGTCCCGCAGGGGTTTGTTCGGAGCCCATTAGTGAGTGTGTTGAGGATGAGAGAGGGGAGTGAGTGTGGTGGTGGTGGAGTGGGGAGTGTGAAGGGGAATGGGAAGAAGAGTGGAGGGAACGAGGGGAGGGTGATGCTGTGTGATGTGATTACAGGGGGGGTGAGATTCCTTTGGAGCAACGAGAGGAGAAGCGGAAAGGGGAAGAGAAAAGGCAGAGAGTGGGAAGCAGAGGAAAGCAAAGGTGAGCAGCAGGAAAGCATGAGTCTGCAAGATGGCGAGACGAAAGAAAAGAAAGCTTTGGGATGTTCAGGCTCGGAAACTTTGGAGTCCGGCAGATTAGGCATCGTACCGGACCTAGAGGACAGGCTCGGCATGGTGCCGGACGTGCGGGGAGGTTTGTTTTGTGACGAGCCTGGGCTGGGAAAGACTGTGACAGCCTTGGCACTGATCCTCAAGACTAAGGGGTTGCTTCCGGCTGTGCCTAGGGGTTGCCGATTGGTGGTGTGTGGGAGGAAGGGAGAGAATGGGGTGGATGGGTGGAGAGGAGGAGGAGGAGGAGGAGGAGGGATGTGGAAAGGAGGGTTGCTGGGGTATTACGAGAGGGTTCTACCCGGAGAGGCAAGGAAAGGGAAGGAGTGGGAGGGTGGGGGGGCGTGGGTGAAGCAGGCATGGCATGGCAATGCGATTGCGGGAGGGCAGGACGCTGTGGGTGAGATTAGGGTGGAGAAGGGGATGGTAGAGTGCGGTTTACAGGAGGAGGCACGTAGAGATGTGTTGAATGCGGTGCAGGGGAGTGGCAACAGGTGTGGTGTGGTGCAGGGGGATGGGATTGGGATGACAGAGGAGCTGTTAACTCGGGGCAGTGTGGTGAAAGGGGTGGGTGGCGGGGCAGAGTTGAGAGGTGGGACGGAGTTGAGAGGTGGGACGGAGTTGAGAGGTGGGGCGTTTTTTAGAGGTGGGGCAGAGGGGAGGGTGGAGACTGATGGGAGTGGGGCAAAAGGCGGGCGACAGGAAAAGGGTGAGGGAAGGGAGAGGAGTGAGGGAGGAGGGAAGAGCGAGGGAGAGAAAAAGGGCCCGGGAGGGATGAAGCTTAGGGCAGAGGGAAAGAGTGAGGGAGAGGAGAAGAGTGAGGGAGAGGAGAAGAGTGAGGGAGAGGAGAAGAGTGAGGGAGAGGAGAAGAGTGAGGGAGAGGAGAAGAGTGAGGGAGAGGAGAAGAGTGACGGAGAGGAGAAAAACAGGGGAGTGAAGGGCGGAGGGAAGGGGTCAAGGAGACCCAGATCGAGTGCTGGCAGGAGGGGCAGTGCAGCAAACGAAGCATCCGAGGGTGCAGCACGGGGGGCAGCAGTGGAGGCAACAAAGAGTGCAATGACCCGATGGGGTAAGGATAAACTTCCAATGGTGCTTGCCTTGCAAGCGCCGAATTTGACGAGCCAGATGGACGTGGGAGCTGCGCTGGGATGGAGAGCGGTCCAGAGCGGTGTGCAGGGGAATCAGGGATCAGGGATTTGTGCTGCTGACACGCTTGGGGTTGCTGATGGGACTCTTGTGACAGGCACTCAGGCAAAGGAGAACAGCAGGGAGGCAGGAAAAGAGGATGGGAGCGAGGCAGTAGATGTTTCTTGGAGTGATGATAAGAACAAGGGTGATGAAGCTGGAGGTGAAGATGCTGCGCGGAGTTTTGAGGCGCTTAAAAAGATTTGGAGTGGTGATGGGAACAAGGGTGGTGGAGATAGAGAGGAGGAGGCTGGGAGGAGAAGGAAGAGAAGGCACCATGGTGGAGGTGGTTGGAGGGGTTGTGGTGAGTGTGCTGCTGGTGATGATTGCTTTGCGTGGGGGAACGGTCATGCGGAGGGTGAAGAGGAGGGTAAGGAGAAAGGTGAAGAAAATTTTAAGGGTAGAAGTGAAGACGGGGTGAGGTACCATGACAAGGGGAGGCGATGGGAAGAGGAGGAGTCGGAGGAAGACGAGGAGGAGAGAGGAAGTGGTGAGAGGGAGGATGATGAGTGGGTGCCTTCTAGTGCGGGCAGTGACAGGCGAGTGAGTTCTTCTGCTTGTGCCAAGGACTCAACACCAGCCTCTCGTCTCTCCAAGGATGCCACTCGTTCCTCTGCACAGATCACTCCATTGTCTGCTCGTTCCTCTTCTTCCAAGGGGTGTGTACGTATACTTTACCCTCCCACAAGAACTTCACAGCAGCAGCAGCAGCAGCAGCAGCAGCAAGGGCGGCAGAAGCAGGGTGGCCTCCTGTGCCCTCCTGATGGTGCTGCTGACGCTGCTGATGGTGCTGCTGACGCTGCTGATGGTGCTGGCGTGTGTACCACTAGACGCTGCTTGCTCACCTGCTTTGGAGCATGCAAATACAAGAGCCTAGGAGAACTAGTGATTAGAAAGGAGGTCGTGAGTGGCAATCACAGGAGCAGGGCACGGGGAACCACTGCAGAAGCTGTGAGTGATGATCGCAGAAGGAGCAGCAGGAGGATAGATGCAAAGCGCAAGGATTTGGAACGTGGTGAGGGAGCTAAAAGTGCAGCAGTGGGTGCAGCCGGAACGGTGTATGGGAGTTTGGAGCATGCAGGGAGTTTGGAGCATGCAGGGAGCGATGCAGATAGAGTGGCTGATACGGTGCTGGGTGGCGGGACTCCCAAACGCAGGCGCACAGCAGTGCATGTGTGCAGGCAGAAAGAGGCGAGGATGCAAGAGCTAATGGTGAAGCAAGGGGATGAAGATGAGTGTAAGGTTGTGGCTGATGGGGAGAACGGGCATGAGGGTAAGGGGGATAAGGGGAGGGCAGAATCAGGAGAGGGAGAGGGAGAGGGGCAGATTGCGCGGGAGAAAGAGAAGAATGTGGGAGTGGCGACAAGGAGCCATGGGTTAGGGGTAAGGCGCAAGAGGGGGACGGAGGAGGAGGGGAAGGTGATGGTGGTGCAAGAGGGTGAGCAAAAGGCAGAGACTGAACCGCAAGTGGCAGCCAGGCAGGGCTTGACTGTAAAGGATGAACAAGAAGTGGACAAGCAGCACGGGACTGTAAAGGGCGAACGAGAAGCAGTCAAGCAGCATGTGACTATAAAGCTGGCTGAGACGAGCCGCGAGGGGCAGCGTGAGACAGACGAGTTGGTGGAGAAAAATTGTGACTCAACTCAAAAGTCGGGTTGTGAGGGGCAGTGTAAGGCAGAAAGCGAGCTTGTGAAGAAAGGTGTTGAGTCAACTCAAAAGACGGGCTGTGAGGGGCAGCGTGGGGCAGACAGCGAGAACGAGACTGTGGAGAAATGGCTCTCTTGTGACGAGTGTGGCAAGTGGAGGAAGGTTCCCGGAAGCTACACCTATCCGGACAATCAGTTGTGGTTCTGTGGGTTGAACCCTGACCCTGCCCGGCGGGTTTGCTCCGACCCAGAGGAATCTGCCGGTGCTGACTCTGACATTTCTTCGCTGCCCGGATTCTGCCCGGTTGAGGCGGCTTTTGACGGCGGGCTGCCCGCAAATGTGTCGCTATTCGTGGAGAGGATCAGGGGCGGGTTTCGGCGGGCGGAGTCGGAGTTGGAGTGGAGTGACGTGGAGCAAGGAGTGAGGTGGCTTGCTCGGATTGGTCCTGGAGAAGCAGCGAGGCTGGTTGGTGATGTGGGTGAGGCCGGGGAGAAGGAGAGAGGAGGAGAGTGCATAAGGGGGAGAGGAGCAAACAGAGGAGGAGGGGGAGGAGTAAAGAGGGTCAGCAAGGGCATGGGCAGCAGTGGCAGCAGCTGTAGAGGCAGTGAAGCAGAGCAAGGGAGGGGTAGTACGAGAAGAAAGGGCGTGGTGCCCCCGGGGTGCGTGGGGCGCTGTGAGTGCTGCTCTCACCTGCTGGCCTCCCTCGGGCTTGTGTGGCTGCCTGCGTCGCCCCACACACCTGGACACACAGCAAGGGGAGGACGAGCACGAGGGGGTGGAAATGGAGGAGGAGGGAGGAGAGGCAATGGCGGCAGCAGAGGAGGAGGAGGAAGAGGAGGAGGAGGAGGAGGAGGAGGAGGAGGAGGAGGAGGAGGAGGAGGAGGAGGAGGAGGAGGAGGAGGAGGAGGAGGAGGAGGAGGAGGAGGAGGAGGAGGAGGAGGAGGAGGAGGAGGAAATGGGCCACGAGTAAGGGGAGGAGGAAGAGGAGGTGGAGGTGGGAGAGGAGGAGGAGGTAGCAATGGTGCAGGTTCAGCAGTGACAGCAGCGAATGCATCTGGGCTGACAGGGCTGGATGTGCTCTCGGGCTTTAATGCGCTGTCTGGCGTGCAGGTGTTGACTGGCGGTCTTGGCGGTGTTGGTGTGGGCCGTGTGAGTGACAGCATTGGAGGAAACTCGTCTCATGTCTCTGGTGCTGTAATGCCAATGACAAGGGCAAGCGCTGCTGCTGCTGCTGCTGCTGCTGGCAGTCTTGGTGGTGTGGGTGTGGGCGGTGAGCAAGACAGAATCGGGGGAAACTTGTTTCATGTGTCTGATGCTGTACCGATTGCAAGCGCTGCTGTTGGGGATCTGATTCTTGATGTTGATGGCTCTGCTGCTGCTGGTGATGGTGACGGAGTTGAAGGAGAAGGAGGAGGAGGAGCAGGCAGAGCAGGAGGAGCAGAAGGAGTGGCTGGAGCAGCGGGAGCGGCAGACACAGGAGGGAGAGGCAGGCGAGGCAGGCAAAGGGCCAAGCCCCACCAGTGTGCACGTGGCAGTGGTGGTGGAGGGTCGTGGGTGCTCCCCCCCTCCCTCTCGCCTCAACTTACCTTTGACTTTGCTTCCTTCCGCCATGCTCTCGCAATTGTTGACGGGCGGAACGGGCTGGGTTTAGGGTTTGGAGGGCAGGGAGGGTACGGAGAGCAGAGGGGGCAAGGTGGGGAGAAAGTGCAGAGAAAGCAGAAGGGGCAGGGAGGTGGGGTTAGGCGAAGAGGGGATGTGGTTACCAACGGGACTGTTACAAATAGCCCTATTACCTGTGGTAGTAGCGAAACTACTGCTGCTGTTGCTGCCAGTAGTGCTGATGTGGCACATAGGGATTACCATTTTGTCTCGTCTGCCACATTGATTGTGGTCCCCACCACACTTGTCAGCCATTGGCTAACCCAGATCTCCCGCCACGTGGCGCCAGGGGCTCTGCGCGTGTGTGTGTACGACGGGGCCAATCAGAAAGCGCCAGCTGTCCACAGCCTGGCGTGGGATTATGATGTGGTGGTAACCACGTTCAGTCGGCTGAGTGTGGAATGGGGGGGAGGGGAGGAGGGGGAGATGGGATGGGGAGGGGAGGAAGGGGATTGGGCGAATGACAGCGAGGGGTTTGGGCGTGAGAGTATGTGGTTGAATACAGAGGAAGAGGAGGAGGAGGAGGAAGGGGAGGAAGATGACAAAGGAGAGGAGGGCAAGAGGACAAGGGAACGTGCAGAACTAGATAACAAAGTGAGGGAGGGAGAAATGCAGAGGGTTGGAGGAGCTATTTTGAAAGAGCGGAGCAAGAGGGGGGACAGAAGGAGGTGGGGTGGACAAGCAGATGAGAGGAACACCAACCAACCGTTGAGTGGTCTGAAGGAACGCAGTTTCAGATACAGACAAACAGAGCCAGTCGGATGGTCGCCACGTGGATGGCAGGACGGCGGGCGGCGACCTCAGCGGGCGGCGAGGAAGCGGGTCCGGCTGGGAGTGAAGGAGAGCCGTCGGATCGCGTCGCCGCTGCTGCGCATCCATTGGCTGAGAGTGATTCTGGACGAGGGGCACACGCTGGGTGCCAGCCTGGCAGCCACGAACAAGCTGCGCATGGCTGTGGCATTGAGAGCGGCAAGGAGGTGGATTCTCACCGGCACACCCACCCCCAGCACCCCCACCAGCCAGGTGAGTTCAACCCCAGCACTCCCAGCACTCCCAGCACTCCCAGCACTCCCAGCACTCCCAGCACTCCCAGCACCTCCAGCACCCCCACCAGCCAGCAGCCACGAACAAGCTGCGCATGGCTGTGGCTCTGAGGGCTGCGAGACGCTGGATACTGACAGGCACGCCCACCCCCAGCAACCCCACCAGCCAGGTGAGTCATTCCTGCGTCTCCTACCACTCCCTACCACTCCCCACCACTCCTAGCACTCCCATCTATACCATCTACGGACAGCAGCAGGGCGTGCGGGAAAATATCACCCCACTCTCTTCACATGCCTCCCCTTCCTTCCCCGTCCTCCTCTCCCCAACCCCCTCTCCCTCCTCCTCCATCGTTGCAGGTGGCATATCTCTTCCCGCTGCTCTCCTTCCTGCACGAGCCCATATACGGTCGGCAGCAGGGCGTGTGGGAGTGTCTACCGCACTTCACTCTCATCCCTCCCTCCTTCTCTCCCCCCTTGCAGGTGGCCCACCTTTTCCCGCTGCTCTCCTTCCTTCACGAGCCCATATACGGCCGGCAGCAGGGCGTGTGGGAGCGGGCAGTTCAGAAGCCATTCGAGGCAGGCAGGCCCGAGGGGAGGCAGCGACTGGTGCAGGTGCTGACTCGGTGCATGTTCCTGGGGCAGAAGACGGACGTGCATTCCATCCCGCGCTGCGACAGGAAGGTGGGTTGATAGGCTAAAGCAAGGTGGGTTGATAGGCTAAAGCAAGGTGGGTTGATAGGCTAAAGCAAGGTGGGTTGATAGGCTAAAGCAAGGTGGGTTGATAGGCTAAAGCAAGGTGGGTTGATAGGCTAAAGCAAGGTGGGTTGATAGGCTAAAGCAAGGTGGGTTGATAGGCTAAAGCAAGGTGGGTTGATAGGCTAAAGCAAGGTGGGTTGATAGGCTAAAGCAAGGTGGGTTGATAGGCTAAAGCAAGGTGGGCATGGAGAGGCTGATAGTCTTGAGGGGAGGCAGTGACTGGTGCAGGTGTTGGCTGGTGTAGGTGAAGGTGAGGATCCATCTGTGCTGCTGGGGGAAGGTGGGTTAGTGAGGGTGGTGAGGGGTTGATAGGCCCCTGACAGCTGGCAACACGTGGTGCAGGTCATGACTCACCCGAAATTTGTGAAAAAACGTTCAGAGCAACCTGTGTCTTTTTTTTCACATGCTCTCCTGGGTCTCTCGCTTCCTCTGTGCCAACCCTATTCTCCAGTGTTTTGAGACATCTCAAAACACGCTCTCTTGGGTTGGGTCTTTCCCTTCCTCTGTGCCGCACCTACCTACCCTCTAGGTGAACCTGCTTTCCTTCTCCCCACAGCAAGCCAGCCAGATCCCATAACGAATTCGTCGAGACCGTTCAGCAAAGCCTGTCTCTGCTCTGCCCATCTCCCTCTGCCCATCTCCCTCTGTCCCCACACTTCAGGTGAAGCTTCTGTCGTTCTCTCCTCAGCACGCAGCATCCTACAACGAGTTTGTCGAGACCGTTCAGCGAAACCTGCTGCTCGCTGATTGGATGGACCCTTCCCACGAGGAGTCCCTCTTAAACCCCCGGAACTTAAAGCAGGCCAAGCAGACACTCAATAACGTGCGCCTCTCCTGCTGCGTCGCCGGGCACATGGAAAGTTACGACCTGCCCGGGGATATTGATGAGACGATGCAGCAGCTGGTGCAGGGCGGGCTGGAGCCTGGCTCGGGCAGGTTTGAGGAGATTCGGGCAGCTTTGAAGGGAGGATGCTGCTGTGAAAGGTGGGTGGAGGAAGAATGGTTGTTTTCCTGGCTGACGAGTTCTTCTGACCACTTAACCTCTTTCCACCTGTAGAGAGGGTGTTTTTGAGACGTCTCAAAAACACCCTCTCTACACGTCTCAAAAATGAGACGTCTCAAGAATGGTTGTTTTCCTGGCTGACGAGTTCTTCTGACCACTTAGCCTCTTTCCACCTTCTGCACCTTTTTTGGATTACCTATTTTTGTCCACTCACATTGTCTCACTTACTCTTTCAATCACTCTTCTCCCAATTTCAGGTGTGGCGATTGGGTTCGTCTCCCCATAGTGACCCCCTGCCCGCACCTGCTGTGCATCACATGTGTGGCAACGGACAAGCACATGTGCGCTATGCCGGGCTGTTGCCCTCTCTTTCCCTCACACTCTCGCCTCTCACTCCTCTTCACAATCCTCCTCACACCCCTTCCCCGTTCCCTTCCCTCCCTCAGGTGTGGCGAGTGGGTGCGTCTCCCTATAGTGACCCCCTGCCCGCACCTGCTGTGCATCACGTGTGTGGCAACCGACAAGCACGCGTGCGCCATGCCGGGCTGTTCGAGGCGGTACCGCATGCAGGAGCCCAAGGACATGAAACGGCCGGAGAATGCCAACCCAAAATGGAGCGTTCCGCAGGATCTGATCGAGCTGCAACCGTCATATGAACAGGTGAGGTTGTTTTAGAGGCGCCTCAAAGAGGTTGTTTTTGAGGCGGTTTTTGAGGCGCCTCAAAAACAACCTCAATGCACGCAGGATCTGATCGAGCTGCAACCGTCATATGAACAGGTGAGGTGCTTTTGGGGTTGTATATACTAGGAGGGAGGGGTGGGTGTGCGAATCAGGAGCCCCAAGGACATGAATCGGCGAGAGAATGCCAATCCAAAAGGGAGTGTGCCTCACGACTTGATCGAGCTACAGCCATCGCACGAGCACGTGGGGACTTTCTGGGGTGGCAGAGCCCGTCTTGGTATGACCATTCGTTGCTACTAGGAGGGGGGGTGTGCCGGTGCCAGCAGTGCCTTATGCAGTAGACCAAAGATATGAAACATGCTGAGAGCCGGAGACCCAAGTAGATTGTGCCTCAGGATTTTATTCAGCTGCAATCATTGTACGAGCATGTGGGGTCTCAATCCTCGTCACCCTCCCATCTTTCTCGCATTCCTTGTGGCATCTGAAGTGGCAGACGACAGCCAGCACCAAGATCCAGCACCTCCTCTCACTCTCGGTCTCCCCGTTTTCTCATTGCCCTCACCCTTCCTCCCATTCCTTGTGTGCAGAGGGAGTGGCATCTGGAATGGCAAACCACAGCCAGCACCAAGGTGGACTATCTGCTCTCCCAGCTGCGCCTGCTCGCTCCCCCTCCTCCTCCTGCTCCTCTTCCCGACAGCGTTCTGTCTCCGGCTCCTCCTCTTCCCTCCACCGCATCACCTCCAGTTTACCCTTATCCCGACCCACCGTTGCTGTCACATTCAGTACAGTCACCATCAGCAGCAGCACTGCCACGCACAGTACCACATGCCATGACGCCCCAGCCACCATTGCGAGATTCAAACGAGCCGATGGCTGGTTTCGCAGAGTCAGAGCATGGAGAGGGGGCAGCAAATGGCTGTGCTGCCCCAGCCCTGGGGGCAGAGTGCCCTGTGGCTGCTGGGGGGATTGGAGGCGCGAGGGACGGGTATGGCAGGGAGAAGGGGAGGTTCGGGGGGGAGAAGGCGATAGTGTTCACGCAGTTTCTGGAGCACATCGCACTGCTGGAGGCGCAGCTCACACTCGCCGGGGTGAACTTCGCTGGGCTGTACAGCCCGCGGCCCCAATCCGTCAAGGTCTGTCGCATTTCACATTCGAAGGCACCTAGAAATTTTTTTCACACTATGCGGTGTCGAGTTTGCTGGACTCTACAGCCCGCAGCCATTTTGTTCTTTCGCCATTTTGTCCCATTAAGTGGAATGATCTTATTTTGAGACATCTCGAAACTTGGAATGATCTCATTTTGTTTTTATTATCAAAGTGAGCTCATTGCATTGCCATGGCAGCCGTTGCTTTCCTGCCTTGTGCACGCTTCATCCACCCATCTGTTTGTGTATGAATGAGTGTGATGCGATGCGATGCAATGCGGTGTGACGCAATGCGGTGTGATGCGTGCATGCATGTACGTATCCATGTGCCAATGCTGAATGTGTGACTATAACGAGAGCAGATGCAGGAGCTGATGCGCTTCCAGCACGACCCCGCGTGCCGTGTGCTTCTAATGGATGGCACGGGGTCCCTCGGTCTCGACCTCTCCTTTGTGTCACGCGTCTTCCTCATGGAGCCCGTGTGGGACCCCAGGTATGTATCATCCCACCCCACGTTGACATGACAACCACATGCACATGGTACTCTCGGCCACATTGCATGGCCTATTTTCCACAGCAACTACTCCACCCCATCCGATACCCTCCATGCCACCCCACCACCCTCCCCTCGTTCCTTTCCCCATCTCCTCTTCCCCCTCCCTTTCCCCCCTCCCCATCCCCTGGCAGTGTGGAGGAGCAGATGGTGTCACGGGCGCATCGCATGGGCGCCTCTCGGCCAATCACGGTGGAGACACTGGCCATGGCAGGCACGCTGGAAGAACATATGCTGCACATACTGCAGGTACGCTGGTGAGGTAGACCCGGTGCAGGTAGATCTGGTGCAGGTAGATCTGGTGCAGGTAGATCTGGTGCAGGTAGATCTGGTGCAGGTAGATATGGCGCAGGTAGATATATTTGCCGCCTCCTCTATTTCGTGCATTATCCTGGCTCCCCTCCTTTCCCTCTTTGCCTGCCTGACAGTGGGGTGCAGGCAAAGCAGAGGCAGGCTAGGGGGGAAAGATCTGCGCTCTACCATTTTCTCACTCTTCCCATCCTCCCCTCCTCCCCTTGTTTCCCCTCTTCGGTGCAGCGCCTGCCTGACAGTGGAGCGCAGGCGAAGCAGAGGCAAGCAAGAGAGGCCATGGCAGGCAACGCCATTCTGCTGGCCCTTCTAACCCACCTGCCCTGCCCTCCTTCCCTTGCTTCCCCTTGCATCCCCTCTTCGCTGCAGCACCTCCCCGACAGCGAGGCCCAGGCGAAGCAGAGGCAGGCAAGGGAGGCAGTGGCGCGCAATGCATCTGCTGGCGCTGAAACTCGTCTGCCCTCCCCTCCTTCCCTTGCTTCCCCTTGCTTGCCGGTGCTTCCCCTCTTCATTGCAGCGCCTGCCCGACAGTGGGGCACAGGCGAAGCAGAGGCAAGCAAGAGAGGCAGTGGCACGCAACGCCATCCTGCTGGCGCTGAAACTCGTCCGCACCGCCGACTCATCCCTGCCGCTCTCGCCCTCCACATCAACCTCCCCCGCCAAACCCCTCTGTTTCTCTCAAGCCTTCTCACCCGCCAACCCTCACTCCTCCTCCCAAACCCTCTCCCCCACCAACCCCTTCTCCTCTGCCCACCCCCACGGTTCCCCTACCCCCCTGTCGTCCCGACAGTCCCTACCTCCCTCCAATCTCTCACTCTCCCCTTCCTTCTCCCAGCCAGCAACTTCCCTACAGACTCCTGCCCCAGCCAGCCCTCTCACAACCCCTCTCCCCCCAAATGCCCCAGAGAGGTCAACAGTCAATAAGTGCAGCTTGCCTCTCGCCCAAGCCCCACCAGGGGATGGCCAGCACAGGTCAACCTTTGTGGTAGGCGCATGTGAGAGAGGTACAGGTGTTGCCAGAGAGGGCGTGTGTGAGGGAGGTAGACCCAGTGCCAGCAGTGAGGTTGCAAGGAACAGCATAGTTCCCCTTCTTGTTGGGGATGACACAGCAGGCAGTGCAGCAAGGGTAGCGGAGGCACGGGCAGGGGGTATGGCAGGGGCGGTTGCTGCTCACAATTCACATTCTTCTGTTGTTTGCAGCAGAGGGGAAGGGGTTAGTGGTGCATTTGCAGGGCAGGCAGGAGAGGATTCTTCTGCAATGGAGAATGGAGGCACATGTGAGGAAGGGCAAGAAGAGAAAGAGGGACATCCAGAAAAGGAGGGACATTTAGGAAATGGAACGGAAAGGGATGGTTGTGGAACAAAAGAAAGGGGAGGCGGTGCTGTCACGCAGCTCAAGGGGTCGACCGTTGAGACGGCAGCAGCGGATGGAGTGGAAGGCATGGCCACTCGGAGAAGACGCATTGTGCGGTTTGCAGATGAAGGCACGCAACCGGAGCTGCTGGCTAGGGTGCTGAGACCAGCAGCTGAGTGAGTCTCATACACCAGCTCCTGCACACTGTCTAGAATCATTGGTGTGTTGCGGATATACTGGTAAGCCGATTTGCTGTATTGCATGTAAGTGTATATACATGTAGCTCATGCATGCACAGCTTGAAACTCCCGGGATTGTGCTGGTTGAAGCCTTGGCATAGCTGCACTAGTCACAAGTCATGTCAGTGTATTGTGGGTAGTCGGCAATGCCATGGCAAGTGGTGGTAGGGATCCGCAACAAGGGGTGGACCCTGACGAATGGTGGCAGAATTGTGTGAGGTGGATTGAGGTCGTTTTTTAGGCGCCTCAAAAATGACAAATGGTGATAGGATCGTGTGAGGTGGTGGTGTGTGTCAATTCATGCAGGCATCATTTGTTGGCTTGAAAAAACTGCTATAATAGCAGCAATCGGGGCAGTACACTACACAAGCAATTCAGCAACATACAATCAACACATGACATAACAGCACCAATCGCAGAGCTGCACACCTACAGTGCCACCAACTCCTGCTCCGCAGTCCACGTCTGGCCCGCTTGCAGCTCCACCTCCGATAGCTGGAGAGGGTGGCGAGAGGAGATGAGATGAGAGGAGCCAAAGAATAGGGATGAGCGGTGAAGAGAGGTGAAGAGAGGTGCACTTATTGGAGAGATGATAGTGAGCAAGGAGAGAGGACATGGGACGAGCAGAGCAGGGGAAAGAGCAGGCACCACACACAGGCAAAACAGGAACCAGGTTGGAGTGGTTGGGGCAACGCAGAGAGGGAGAGGTGAGTGAACGAGCAAGTGAACAGAGAAGCGGCAATCAGACAGCCAGACAGCTCACCTTGGCATTTTCAACACAGACGAAGTCGAGGTAGCAGGCGGGCATGGTGAGGTGCGGGCTCCACACGACAGCGTCAGTCCACCCCTTGTTGCGAATCGCTAGCTTCCTGCCCAGCCCGTTGTCCAGCACGAGTTCCTGTGGCGTGTTGAGATACATGCAGTCCACGAAGCCGGGGAAGGTAACCTCCTCCCTGGGGACGAGAGAAGGGAGAATGTGAAAGGGAGAATCAAGAATGTCATTCACTGCCCAGCCCGTTGTCCAGCACCAGCTCCTGTGGCGTGTTGCGATACATGCAGTCCACGAAGCCAATGTCACCTCGTCCCTGGTAAGGGTAGGAGGTGAGTTGCGAGGGCGGAACGAAAGGAGGAGAATCAACAACTGGGTTAAAAAAAGGGGAGAAGTAAGAAAGGACGAGAACAAGAGCGGGAGAAGCAGGAAGAATAGGTGGGGGGAGAGTTGGAAGGGGGATTGAGGGGGGATGGGATAAGGGGCTCATGGAATACTGAAGAATGCAGTTATCTCTCTTCCACACCCCCACCCAACCTGTGCCCGCACCCCACCTCCACTCCCGCAATGGAGTGTGGCGGGCAGGGTCAGGGTCCTTTTTAAATCACCTAGCATCTCAACCTGTGTTCTCCTTCCGCCCTCACTCCCTTCCGCCCCCACTCCCTTCCGCCCCCACTCCCTTCCGCCCCCACTCCCTTCCGCCCCCACTCCCTTCCGCCCTCACTCCCTTCCGCCCCCACTCCCTTCCGCCCTCACTCCCTTCCGCCCCCACTCCCTTCCGCCCCCACTCCCTTCCGCCCCCACTCCCTTCCGCCCCCACTCCCTTCCGCCCTCACTCCCTTCCGCCCCCACTCCCTTCCGCCCTCACTCCCTTCCGCCCTCACTCCCTTCCGCCCCCACTCCCTTCTGCCCCCACTCCCTTCCGCCACTCACCTGTGTGCCTTCCTTTCCAACCACTTGTGTGCCCTGCCTCACTCACCTCTCCTCCACGCCTGGGATGGGGTTGGTTGGTTGGGTCAGGGTCCATGTTCAGGGACTCGCAGAGTAACCCCAACTTCCGCCACTCACCTGTCAGCCTCCTCCCCCACTTCTCACCTCTCCTCCACGCCTGCGATGGGGTTGGTTGGGTCGGGGTCCTTGTTCAGAGACTTGGCGCCCTTGAGCCCTGTCACCTTCACTCCGCCAATAGCAGCCTGCCACGTGGGACGGGAGGAGGGGATGGGAGGAGAAGAGAGCGTCCATTTTGACTCACACATTGGATAGGATTGCTTTGGATTGAAATGGATCGGATTGGGTTGGGTCAGGTTGGATTGGGCTGGATTGAGATGGTTTCGGTTGAATTGGATTCGATTTGTTTCGTTTGGAATGGATTGGATCTGGTTGGATTGGGTGGATGAAGAGAAAGCGTAGGCAGCAAAGCAATAAGCGGCCATGGGGGATCCGGCCTGACCTAGAAACGACTGGGAAGACGCAGGGTAACTCAATGTTGCGCTGCCGAAGGCAAGCAGCCATGGCATGGCATGGCATGGCATGGCGGGGTGCTGTGCGGTGGTGAAGACGTGCAGGCATGGTAGGTAACATACGCGGAAGTATGAGTGCAGAGCAGTGGTGAAGGAAAAGGGCTTTCTGTCAGTGTTGGCCACTGTGAAGACCGTCTCCAGCTTGCCATCGGACAGAGAGATCTGCAGAGGGGGTTGGGAGAGAAGGGATGGTAGTAAAAAGTCGTCATGGGAGAGGGAAAGGGTGGTGAGGAAGTGAGTGAGTGAGAGGGTGGGGAGAGAGTGAGAAAGCGAGCGAGGCAGTGAAGGGGAAGGAGACAAGTGCATTGAGAGTGCGAAGTCCCTCACGGCCCGCGCGTATTGACTGTCGGAGAGGGCGAGAGAGAGGGCAGAGTGAGTGAGGGAGTGAGTGGGTGAGAGAAAGAGTGAGAGGGCAGAGTGAGTGAGGGAGTGAGTCAGTAAGTGAGGGAAGGGACGAGGTACCTTGAAGATGGCCTTAAAGGCGAAGTCCCACATGGCGCGCGAGTATTCGTTGTGGGAGAGGGCGAGGGTGAGCGAGGGGGAGAGTGAGGGAGAGTGAGACAGGGGGAAGACCAGAGCGTGGGGGCGGCCGTACATTGAAGGTGGCCTTAAAGGCGAAGTCCCACATAGCGCGCGAGTATTCGTTGTCGGTGAGAGCGAGGGTGAGTGAAGGGGACGCGCCCCCCTCCGCTGCCTCCACGTCCCACGTCAGGTTGCGCGCAAAGCCGTGCTGCGCGGAGCAAGGAGGAGGGGGATGGGCGGAGGGGAGCGGGAAGGGAAGGGGGAAGAGATGGGCGGGACGGGACGAGACGGGGGAGGGATAGGCGGGAACGGAGGGAGGAAGGGATGGGGAAGTGCATTTAATGTGGTCATGTGGGGGGGCGACAGCATCACCGAAGATACAGCATGGCATCATCACAGCTGTGGCATGACGTCATCGTACCTGCTGCATGGCGCCCGGGCCGAACTGGGGGAAGCAGTGCGGGATGCCGCCGCTGATGGGCTTGGCGCCGGTGAACAGCGCGCCCGTGAACAGCGCGCGCCTGTGAACAGCGCAGGACATCATCTTACCTGCTGCATGGCGCCGGGCCCAAATTGGGGGAAGCAGTGCGGGATGCCGCCGCTGATGGGCTTGGCGCCCGTGAACACCGCGTCGGGGCGCACGAACAGCAGGTCCTCGCCCGACGGAAGCTTCCAGGAAGTCGTGCACGCGCCGTAGAGATACACCTCGGCCGTGCTGACAGGATGGAGCAGCGATGGAGGAGGAATCGGAGAGGGATTGGGTGTGAAGGTAAGATGGAAAAGGATAAAACAGACAGGGAGAGAGGAAAGGAAGAAAAGAGGGAGGTTGGAAAATGGAGAGGAGAAGAGATGGCGGTTGAAAGCAGGACGGACGCGTTAATGCACCATTCGAGTTGGAAGAATGAAACTACTAACGTGCCGGATTCGGAGAGAGATGGCGGATGAAAGCAGATGCGAACACGGGAAGGATGGCGTCGGCGCACCTTCCGGAGGCGTCTGTGAGAGTCACACGTGGCAGGCCGCCCAGCCCGTCGTCGAAGCTCACTCCGTCCTTGCCGAACTTCGCCTGCAGGTCCTTGGAGCTAGGCTCGGTTCTGGTACGGAGCGACACGAAGGCATGGGGGAAGAGGGAAGGGAAAAAGTATGGCTCTGGAATAGATGTACTAGTCTTCGGATGCCAACCAGGATAATACAGATTGTTTTTGTTTGGTTCTCGTGCTGTTAGAATGTCGCATGGATTTAAACATCGGAGGTTCGGCCAGACACATGTAGCATTCGCGGATACCAGTGACCTACGCGGCAGAAGCGGACACGCTGACGCGGGATACGTGGGTCCTCCCACTGTTGGACCCTCGCGAAGCCGCAGCGCGCAGGGGGTTCACGGGAAGAATGGCGGCATGGAGCCTGTCAGCGACTGACGCGTGGCTCGCTGCGACGAGGCTGCGGACCGCCAGTTGAGACAGGAGCGCGGAATGCGCGGCGACGGCGTGAGCCATGGTTTGTCCGAGAGGGGGATGAGACGAGGAGGAGACGCCGAAATGAAGCGTGAACTGTGAAATTTGTGCTAAGAAACAACAGCTTTTTATATCTGAGGGAATTCAAGGCACCCCGAATCTGCCTTGGGGGAGAGGTCACACAGATTCTGATGCGAATTGCTCGGCTGTGACACATTTTGATGGCTGGTTGCCTGATCCACCAGAAAAGGTGTCCTGCAATTGCAGAACTGAATGGCTGACGTGGTTTAGTGCCACGTGAGTGGGCTCTGTGGTTGGAGTTTGGTCTAGGTGGCAAAATCCTCTATTTTTGCCCCCGAGATGCTCGAGGGGAGGAACACACGTGGAATATCCATCGTATTCGCGAGAGCTTGTGCCGAAATGTGTTACTCTACGCCGGTCTAGGTTCTGTATTTCGGTGCAATGGTTCTCTATTAGGAAATTCGTGACTACAAATACACCAAAAGAGCAGAAACAGACTTTGATAGTGATAACCGTAATGCGTAAAGGAGGGGGGAAAGTGCCGAAGCGTGCCTCGGGTTTGCTCCACAAGTAGTTCCAGCAAAATACGAATGCTGGTGAAGTGAGCCCAAAGTTTATTTTCTAGTCTAGTCTAGACCCTCCATTTCGACCTCTGCTTCACGCCTATTCCAGCTTCCACCTGTCCGTCTGCGCACTTTCCGCTCACCAGTTTAGTCGAACATCTTAGCTGTATCCTTCGGCGCTTAGTCATCATATAGTCACCCAGCCATGGGGGACGAAACGGTGTCCAGGCTGTTCCGCGTGAGACGGACAATCTTTGAGGTCCGTTGCGTTCTAGTGCATGCTCCATTACGTATCAGGACGGCACGTTACGCAATCTGTTCCGCAGTTTCCGTCTTCTAATATTATTAAAATATCAATTAATCCCTTGCCCTTTCCCCTAACCCCTTTATCTTCGCGTTACACGTCACACGCGTACATACCATTTTCTGAATCTTTAGTGAACAGAGCATTCCTGCGTGTTTTGTGTTGGCTGGTCAGATGCTACACGATCGCGGGTACCTTGTAGCTGATCGCGAGCTTCGAGCGACCAAGGATGACTTCAGAGACCAATTCGGGGACGACCCTCAACGAGACGATCTGACGCTACTGAAGCAGAAGAGAGACAACCCTAGCGACGAGGTGGGAAACCCTAACTGTTGTTTGAAGCACGTGTATACGAATACGAGGCTCAGGCTGGGCATCAGAATGCCGTTTCACTGGTATTAAGGTCTTCTTCCTATATTCCCTTTTTATTCCTCCTGTTGCTACAGTATCTCCTCCTCTCACCCTACTCCCCGGTTCCTCCTTGCTCACACTACTCTTTCCTTTTCTCAACCCCCTCCCACCTCCCCTTCTATCACATCCACGCCCCGGACCTCTCAGCCTGCTCCCCCCAGTCATCTCACCCTGCTTTCCCCTCATACTCCCCCATCTCCCCTCGCCCCACTCTCCCTTTTTCTCCTCCCACTTCCTCGTCTCATCTCACACCCAACCCGCATGAACCCACATGCCTCCTGAACCCGCACCTTCTCTGAACCCACCCTAACATTTGTACGTGTTCTTCCCAGTTAAGGCGAAGGTGGGTATTAAGACCACTTCTGCGGCGCCTTAGAAGGTACACACAGGGCCTTTCACTCCTCCCACCCACCCCACTCCCCTCTTTTCATCCTCTCACTCACACCAACCAATCCCCCCTCTCACTCCCCCTCCCCCCTTCCCCTCCCCCCTTCCCCTCCCACCCACACGCCCCATCCTCGTCTCATCTCACACACTACCCCCTTGCACCCACGCGCACAGATCTACGTGTTCTTCCCGGTGGAGTCAAAGGTGGGCATCAAGACGCTCAATGTATCAATTACCCTGCATTCTCGTCTCACCTCACGCACTATCCCCCTGCGCCCACACGCACAGATTTACGTGTTCTTCCCGGTGGAGACGAAGGTGGGCATCAAGACGCTCAAGGGGTACTACGAGAAGATGAAGGGGTCGGGCGTGTCACGAGCCGTCATGGTGGTACAGCAGAACCTCACGCCCTTCTCCAAGAAGATCCTCGCTGACATGGCACCCAAGTACATCATTGAGGTCTTCCAGGTAGGCGTTTCTCAGGTATTACTGGTGATGGTTGTTTTTGTAAGGTACATGGTGTCGATTCAGTGAACCTCACGCCCTTCTCCAAGAAGATCCTCTCTGACATGGCGCCCAAGTACATCATCGAGGTCTTCCAGGTAGGCGTTTCTCAAGTATGGATTTTGGGTGTTTCATGTGACACTATGCCGCAATTATTTCGCTGACTACCCTTTGTGTAGATTCGTATATATTGTGGGCCTGCATGTATTCTCATGCCGTTTTGATCATCACTTTGCCGGCCTCCGTTTCAATCATGCCCTGTTTAACACACAATGGCAGGAGGGCGAGCTTTTAGTGAATGTGACAAAGCACGAGCTAGTACCGCAGCACGTGGTGTTGACAGACGAGGAGAAGCACATTCTGCTGGAGAGATACACAGTCAAGGAGCACCAGGTGTGTCTGATGGGCATGGGTTTCAGTTCTTTCTTGGCATTGAGTCTCCTTGACTGTCCACATCTCTCTCTCTTTCACGCACTCCCCTTCTTTCCCCCCACCCACCTTCCCCTTCCTCCCCTTCGCGCCCCTCCACCCTACCCACCCTCCCCCTCCCCCTTTTTGCTCCCTTATTTTCTCCTACGGTACCTGGCTACCATTTATTTGCTACATGCAGCTGCCCTGCATGCAAAGGAGTTATTTGTGCCTGGTTACTTTGGGCTGGTTGGTTACCTATCGTATCCGTTTGATCACATATCCCATGCACATGCCTTGCTTATTTATTCCCTCTTCCGCACGCCAGCTGCCCCGTATGCAGAGGAGTGACCCAGTGGCTCGGTACTTTGGGCTCAACAGAGGGCAGGTGGTGAAGGTTCTCAGAAACAGTGAAACTGCTGGCAGATATATCAACTACCGGCTCGTAGTGTGACTGCGGAGCGGCCAATGGACTGGTATAAAACAACTGCAACCTACCTATGTGCGGGTGACTGTAATCCGTTTAATAATATAACGGTTGCATGTAGTCTATCTGTGACACGAGATATGAATCTGTCCCTCGATATCTTTGGGAAGGGAATGCTAGAATACATGGAATCAAAGTGGTTAGTATGCACCTGTGGTAGGTAGGTGCATCTACATATGTCGAAGCTCTATGGGGCGAAGTTGGTTTGACCTAGAAATTTGCGAATTTCGCGCTGTTGCGAGGGACCTTTCTCTGTTCGTAACCCCGCGCACTTTCGCTAAACTACGGTGCAATGCCGTCCACCCGTTCTACTGATAACCTATCACGCACGCACCTAATACATGAGGCTCTACTCTGACATACTCAGACTGACTGTACAGAACGTTCTCACGTCCTCGACACACCTTAGGTAATTAGAACAACATAGCTCTACGACGGCCTTGCAAGTTACGCATTACGAACATTCGTTCTCTTGTCAACTGTCCGTTCCTCGGTGAAGCGTTATTTGTACGTAAGTCGACCACGTTAAAGCCCTAGTATTAAGTAGCAGCAGTACCCCTAGTCCGTTCTCCTTTCAGTCTCTTCGTTCCGGTTCGGCTTTTCTCCCACCGCGGTCGTTTCCTGACCCATGCCCCCAGTACCATCCTCGCATGTCTCTCCTTGCTCACCCACGTCTCGTCTACTCCCTCCCTCCTCTCCCCCCGTAACCCCGTAATCTTCGCTCGGATGGATACCACCAGCGCGCTCCGTCGTGCGACCCTCTTCCGTCCGTGCAGTGGAACGCGAGTAGGGAGTGACAACCCTGGCACGAACTGTTGCCGTCCGCGAGTGAGGAGTGACAACCATCACACGTACACTCCTCTCTTGCGCAAATAGGGAGTGAAAACGCCTGTCCTCAAGCCGACGCGCTGCGCGAGTGGGGAGCGACACAATGCCGGCCTCAGCGCCCTACTCACCCCCGCCGGTCGCCTCCTCGCCACTCCCTAAGTGCGTCTTCATTCCAGTCTCGTCATTCGTTTTTTTTCTTTTCTTTTCTTTTCTTTTCTTTTTTTTTTTGCGTGCTGCTGTATGTTTCGTTGCAATAACCCCCCCGAACTCTCCCCTCTCCCCGTCCCCACCTCTCCCCACACGCCAGGCGATCGTCAGGCGCCGTTGAAAGCGTCCAGAGGCTCGGCATGGGGAACCCTGCTGGCGGCGCTGGCAGTGGTGCTGCTGCTGGCGTGCGCGCCCCTCTCCTGGCGCCTCAGCACCAAGCCTTTCTGAGGAACCCTTTCAAAGCACTCTCCCCTTCTCATCCCAACGCCAGGCGAGCAACGGACACCTTTGAGCCGCTCAAGGTTCCCAGGGGTGGCTTGCCTCCGCATGGGGAACCCTGCTGGCAGCGCTGGCAGTGGTGGTGCTGCTCGCGTGCGCGCCCATCTCCTGGCGCATCAGCACCAAACCTTCCTAAGAGCCCCTGCATGCACTTATCCTCATCTCACTTCAGGCGAGCAACGGACACCTTTGAGCCGCTGAAAGTTCCCAGAGGCGGCTCGGCATGGGGAGCCCTTCTAGCAGCCCTTGCGGTGGTGGTGCTGCTGGCCTGCGCGCCCCTCTCCTGGCGCCTCAGCACCCAATCTTCCACTGAGGCTCTTCACAACCCTGCCTTCTCTTCTCACTCCCCCTCTCCCTCCTCCCCTCTCCCATCCCCACCTCTCCCCACACTCCAGGCGAGCAACAGACACCTTTGAGCCGCTCAAGGCACCCAGGGGGGGCTCAGCATGGGGCACCCTTCTAGCAGCACTCGCGGTGGTGGTGCTGCTGGCCTGCGCGCCCCTCTCTTGGCGCCTCAGCACCAAGCCCTGGCGCCCGCACCTCTTCCCGCCTGTCTGCCGCCCGCCCACGCACGTGCACGCGCAGGCGGATCAACTGCCCCGCCTGTTCATGTTCATTGGGACTGAAGGGAGCGGGCACGACCTCTTTGAGTACATTTTCAGGTAGGCCCAGCAGGTAGACCGTAAGTACACACATGTGCGTGCAAGTGTGGGCAACGCAGCTGCCCCGTGTATTCATGTTCGTCGGCACTGAGGGGAGCGGGCACGGCCTCTTTGAGTACATCTTCAGGTGGGTTCCCCAACCTTTCCATACCCGCCAGTCCGCCACTCAGTCCGCAGGTACGTTGTACCCCACGCTCGTGCATGCACAGGCGGATCAGCTGCCCCGTGTGTTCATGTTCGTCGGCACTGAAGGGAGCGGGCAGAGCACGACCTCTTTGAGTACATCTTCAAGCGCTGGCTGGCTTGGCTGGTGGTGCTGTGTGACCCGACTCTCTACCTGGCAGTCCGTCCACATGCGCCACTCGCCCCACCACATGTGCTCCTGCATGCATGCATGCATGTTTGCGTGTGACGCTGCTAGATGCTCCTCATTGCACATGCTGTTGGTGTTCCATGCAGTCTCCCCCATTCCCCCACCTGCACCACCTCCTTGTTTCTCACCCCTGGTTACCCATCCCAACAACAGCAGCTTCCTTCCAGCAGCATGGATCACTTTAACCCTGACCTTACATTCGCACATTCTACTGCTTTCCTGCCTCTCCAACTCTTTCTCTCCCTCTCTCCCCCCTCCCAACTACCTGCCAGTGAACATCAGCATAGACCGATTCAACCCCGATCTGCACCTGACGTCATCGCCAGGGCAGAAGGTGGCGTCGGTGCAGAAGGTGGCGTCGGTGCAGGACAGGGCTCCACCGGCGAGCAGAGCTCCCTTCATTCCACTACCATCCTGCCCCTCTCTCCCACTCTCCCTCTCCCTCTCTCCCCCCTCCCAGCTAGCCCACCGGCAAGCAGAACTCCCTTCATTCCACTACCGTCCTGGCCCTCTCTCCCACTCTCCCTCTCCCTCTCTCCCTCTCTCCCCCCTCCCAGCTACCTGCCAGTGAACATCAGCATAGACCGCTTCAACCCCGACCTGCACCTCACATCATCGCCAGGGCAGAAGGTGGCCTCGGCACTGGACCCCACGGGCGCCACTGTTGACTGCCCCAAGCTGCCCTATTCGCGCCATGTGTATGACTTTGGTGTCCGCATGTCCACTGCGCTCAAGTCCAAGCTCCAGGTAACCCCCTTATTCACCTGCCTGCGCGCTGATAAGCTACTGCCGACCGCCCCGCCCCAAGCTGCCCTACTCACGTCATGTGTACGACTCTTCAGTGAACAGGAGCGCTTACTTCGGCGTTCGCCGCAAGCTTCACCACCGCTCATTCACCTCTTGCTGCTGTTCTTCCGCTTACTCCCCTTTATTGTGCGCAGGACACAAACTACTACCTGCGCGCCAGGGACCCCTTCCCCATGGGTCGCATTCGCACGCCACTGGCCCGCCCTGACCTCATCTCCCTCGCGACATTCCATGGCATTCTGTACAACCTCAAGGTACCACCCCAGGATGTGAGTGAGTTTGTGTTGAGTCTGCCAAAAAAAAAAAAAAAAAAAGAGGACAACCTTGCTTGGCACCTTTCACGGCTTTCTGTACAACCTCAAGGTATGACTGTATGTTACCGCTCTTTCTCACTGCTCCTTTTATTTCCCCCCAGCTCTTCCTGCGTGGTGCGATCCTCTCTCGCCCACTTCGTGGCATCCTGACACCCTGCCTCTCTCCCTTTCATCCCCACCCTCTTGCAGCTCGTGATGCTAGTGCGCAACCTCATGGACACGGTGCTCTGTTCCGTGCTGCGGCGCTTCTCATCTTCCGCCTAATCGTCTTGCACGGCACCGCCCTTTCTCCCCACTCTCCCTCCCCCTTTCAGCTCGTGGTGCTAGTGCGCAACCTCACAGACACCGTCATCTGGTCTGTGCTGCGGCGCTTCCACAACAATGATGTGGGCCTGCAGGCCTGATGTCACATCCCTTTTCATCTTTCCCCATGCTCGTCCTGCACACCACCCTCCGCCCTCTGCCCTCTCTCCCCTCCCTCTCTGCCCTGCAGCTCATGGTGCTAGTGCGCAACCTAACAGACACCGTCCTCTGGTCCGTGCTGCGCCGCTTCCACAACGACGATGTGGGGCTGCAGGCGAGGCTGATAGAGGACAGCATGGTCTACGTTGATGCCTCCTTCAGGACACTTCCTTGCGGCACGTTCAGCCTCATTGACGTGGATGCGCTGGTCAAAAGACCCAAGGTATGGGGAGCAGGATGGGTAGAGAGCGGAGCAGGGAGATGGGAATGGTGTGGGGCTGCAGGCTAAGCTGATCAAGGACAGCATGGTCTACATTGATGCCTCCCTCAGGACACTTCCTTGCGGCACGTTCAGCCTCATTGACGTCGATGCGCTGGTCAAAAGACCCAAGGTATGGGGAGCAGGATGGGTAGAGAGCGGAGCAGGGAGATGGGAATGGTGTGGGGCTGCAGGCTAGACTGATCAAGGACAGCATGGTCTACATTGATGCCTCCCTCAGGACACTTCCTTGCGGCACGTTCAGCCTCATTGACGTCGATGCGCTGGTCAAAAGACCCAAGGTATGGGGAGCAGGATGGGTAGAGAGCGGAGCAGGGAGATGGGAATGGTGTGGGGCTGCAGGCGAGGCTGATCAAGGACAGCATGGTGTACATTGATGCGTCCCTCGGTACGCTGCCGTGCGGCACGTGCAGCCTCATTGACGTCGATGCACTTGTTAAAAGACCCAAGGTACGGGGAGTGGGATGGGTTGGGCTGAAGGGGACAGACAGAAAGACGGATGGGCAGGGGACAGTCGGGGCTGTAGGCAAGGCCGATAGAGGACAGGACAGCATGGTGGTCGTTTTTGAGGCGCCTCAAAAACGACCTCAATGCCGATAGGGGACAGGACAGCATGGTCTACATCGATGCCTCGCTCCGGACGCTCCCTTGCGGCACGTTTAGCCTCATTGACGTCGATGCCCTGGTCAAGAGACCCAAGGTACGGGGAGCGGGATGGGCAGTACTGTACATGTGTGGGGTGGGTTTAGGGTGATGGTTGTTAGGGTGTGGGGCCACAGGCTCGGCTGGAAGAGGGTAGCATGGTGGTGCGTTAAATACTGCGCATTGTGCATATCTTTGCCTGTATTCTTTGGCTCCAAACGTGTCACCATTTCCATTCTTCACAATGTGCCCCCCTGCCCCCCCTCTCTTCCATTCCGTCGTCACTCTGTTCAGACCGCCTCCACTGCTCTGGCTCAGTTCCTGGGCCTACCCGGAGTGGCCAAGGAGGAGGTGTTCAGTGCGATACAGCGCGGTAAGGAGAAGTGGGAGCCGACGCTCACAGTGCAGAGCGGCCTGGGTGCAACAGCAGACGGGGATGAAGCAGCAGAGGTCACATTCGACGGGCAAGCACTTGAAGTCTTTTTTCAGCAGCGCGTGGGGCTGTGGCCGCTGCTGGACGCAGCTAAGGGAAAGCCAGTCTTTGTGCCACGTAACCCACAGGACTGGCCTCTGGAGTAATACCCTAGATAGAGCCATCCAGCTAGAAGTGCTTGAGTTTATTTTTCAGCAGTGCGTGGGGCTGTGGCCGCTGCTGGATGCGGCCAAGGTTAAATCCGTTTTTGTGCCTCGCAACCCACTGGAATGATCTGCTAGAGCCAATTAAAAGTGTTTGAGGGCATTGTTTATCACGTAACTCAGGTATGGCTGCTGCTTGATTCTGCCGCACGCACCCATACGGGCCCTGTTGTAGGTTGGTTTATGGATCGAATAATTGCATGCGCGTGGCCTTGGCTGTAGGTAATGATTTTCAGCTGATTTTGGTGGGGGTGGTGATTGAGTCTTGGGCTAAGCTAGTATTTGTAGCTCACAGCTTGCCGCATGTATATTTTTCTTACGCATTCTTCTGAATGTAGTTAGGGTGTCGAAGCTGCTTGTTACGCATCTGGAAATTCGCAAATGGGCTGTCTTGGAATTACCGCAAGTTCTCCCGCGATCTTCCCAAGGTCGATTCTAGATAGCGCTCTGGTTTATCGCTAATCGTATGTCACTCCTAGACACACACTATCACTTTCCAAGTCATTAACTTGTCTGCTTGCAGTCGTCTGCTTCAGTTTTCTCCGAAATTTTCTTAGTGACGACGCCGTTCAACTGATGGTGTTGTCTCGAAGGCGTCGCTTCGCCGCGAATGGCGCCGGACTTGCTGCAGAGGGCCCACTGGGGATCCCCGTCGGCGTGCTGATAGGATTTGTCGCACTCGTCGCATGCATAATCGCCACGGGGTACTATGCGACGTCGCGTGCGAATCAGGAGGCCAGCGAGGCGAAGGCGAAGCTCGCAGAGATGGAGAAGCGATGGGCGGAACGAGGGGGGTTGTCGCAGGCGCAGGGAGGGGAGGCGGAACCTCCTCCAGGGCGGTTAGGAACCATGCAGGCAGGAGGGATGAGCCAGATGAAGATGGATGCAGGTAGGTTCTGCGCGGTCGTGGTGCTCGGTTGTTTGCTCTCCTGTATATGCTGGCGTGTCATCTGACTAGCTTCTCGCGCTGCCTTCATCAATTCACGGAGCTGTGCACCCTCGAATTCACGGAGCTGTGCACCCTCGAATTCACGGAGCTGTGCACCCTCGAATTTCCTCGCCTCCCTCTAAAGTCCTGTACCCTCCACCTCTCCCTTTCCCCTTCCCCCGTCCACCTTTCCCATTTCCCTCAGCCTCAGAAGCAGCAGCAGTAGCAGCAGCCGATGGTCTAGCCACATGCGCTGCGGACTTGATGCGAGCGAAGCAGCAGCTGCGGATTGCAAGGGGTTGGGTGCGAGAAGGGCTTGAGCACTGTGTTAAACTGAGGAAGAAATACTCCAAGGCCCGGCACAAGTGGCAGACGCGCAAGGGGAAGGGCGCCGCTGTTGCGGCGGCTGCTGCTGCTGCTGATGGTGGTTATGGTGATGGGATTGGTGTGCTTTTTGACAAGCATGGGCATGGGGATGGTAGTGGAGGTCATGATGATAAAGATGATGCTGATGCTCATAAGCATGACCATGAGCACGACCATGAGCATGAGCATGAGCATGAGCATGAGCATGAGGATCAGGAGGATTTACCATGACCATGACCATGACCATGACCACGATGATGAAGATGCAGACCGTGATGACCATGAGGGCACGGATGAGGGCAAGCATGACAACGACCATGATGGGCATAGCGACAATCATGGTGATGATCATAGTGATGAGCATAGTGACAATTCCAAGAGGAAGTTTTCCAAGCATGGTGAAGAGGATGATGAGAAAGATGAGAAGGACAATGAGGATAAGGAGGATGAGCATGGCAAGGACAAGCATGGTGATAGTGAGGAGGATGATGAGGATGATAAGCATGATAAGCACGATAAGGATGAGAAGGATGATGACGAAGAAGAGAAGGATGATAATGCTGAGCATGAGAAGGGTGTGGAGGCTGGTATGGGGGACTAGTAAGTTGGGAGATAGAAAATACAACTGTTGTATGAGTACACATACGATGTGCAGTGAATTGTTGCTTTTCTATGTCAAAAATACCAGCCAGCAGGTGTACATACTACGTGTTCCTGTAGGCAGCTACTGAACTGAGACTTGCACAATCAATGCAGGAGGGTGGGACTAAAAGTTCAGGCATTGGAAGAACCATCAGGCCAGCATCAGGCACTCCAGTCGGGGATGGTGAGGTGTGTGTCGCGGTGTCCCATGAGGTGCATGCAGGGCAGCCGGTTGCGCAGATTCGAGCGCTACCATGCATCTGAGGAAGGAACCACATGCTCCAACCATATCAGGCACTCCAATCAGGGATGGTGAGGCGCGTGTCGCGGTGAGCCATGAGATGCATGCGGGGAAGGCGGTTGCGCACCTCCCGCCACACCATGTCCACCGCATCGCCTGCCCTTGCTGGTTGCTGTTGGGGTTATGAGGACAGGCATGGGAACAGGCGTGGGAACAGGCAATGGAACAGGCATGGGAACAGGCATGGGAACAGGCATGGGAACAGGCACCTCCCGCCACACCATGTCCACCGCATCACCTGCCCTTGCTGGTTGCTGTGGAGTTATAAGGACAGGCGTGGGAACAGGCAATGGAACAGGCGTGGGAACAAGCATGGGAACAGGCACCTCCTGCCACACCATGTCCACTGCATCACCTGCTCGTGCTGGTTGCTTGATGTTAGCCTTGGGGACAGGCATGGCTACAGGCGTGGGGACAGGCACGGGGACAGGCACGGGGACAGGCATGGCTACAGGCGTGGGGACAGGCACGGGGACAGGCATGGCTACAGTCGTGGGGACAGACATTGTTGCAGGTATGGAAGTTACAGGAACAGAAACAGGCATAATCACAGGTACGTTAACAAGCACAGTAACATACCTGGAACTCAAAGTGCTTCTGCACTTGATGCACCCGGTGCCACATCGCCAGCCAATCCTGCTCCGACACCTGGCGGAGCGCAGAGACCAGGCGGCCTTTGACTAGGGCGTCCTGACGAGGGAAGGGACAGCATTGGGAGACAATAGAATAAAACATAAAATAGTGGAAAGAACGATAGGTTGTGGGCAATTTTACCAAAGAACACACAATATGGACTCCTGGAGGAGAAGAAGACAACACGTATGCTCTGGTTGGGTCAACAAGAAGTAGAGATCATGATGCGTTTCTCACATGCACCTCCTGGGAGAAGAAGTGCTCCAGGCTGGAGTAGTCAGTGACAGATTCAAAGTGGCAGTGGCAGTGGCAGTGACAGTCCTCTCCCTTCTGAAGGCTCATCTCTTGAGAGAAGAATAGTGCAAGTTGTGAGTCGTCGATGGCGGACTTAAAGGGCAGCTCCACGTGATCGCTGACGACGACGGGCACACACCCACTCATGATGGCGTTGAAGAAACGAGAGGAGGCACGCACGCAGCCACTGCTCTCCCTTTTGAATGCTCACCTCTTGAGAGAAGAAGAGCGCAAGTCGTGAGTAGTCGATGGCGGACTCGAAGGGCAGCTCCACGTGGTCGCTGACGACGACGGGCACACACCCACTCATGATGGTGTTGAAGAAACGAGAGGAGGCACGCACGCAGCCACTGCTCTCCCTTTTGAATGTTCACCTCTTGAGAGAAGAAGAGCGCAAGTCGTGAGTAGTCGATGGCGGACTCGAAGGGCAGCTCCACGTGGTCGCTGACGACGACAGGCACACAGCCACTCATGATGGCGTTGAAGAACCGCGAGGAGGACGGCGTGTCTCCCTCCACGTGCAGACAGAAGCGTGATCGCCGCATGCCCTCCTGGGACTGTGGGTTTCGGGTTTGAGGTTTTAGGGTTAAGAGGAAGAGGGAGAAGGAGAGGGAGGGATTGACAGACGGAAGAGTGGAGAGTAGGAGCTTGATTGGAGGGGGGGGTGTGGTGTGTTGCCCTTCACGTGCAGACAGAAGCGCGACCGCTGCATGCCCTCATGGGACTGTGGTCAAAGGAGGGAGAAGAGGTGGAAGGGACAGTCACGAAGAGTGGCGCATGAATGCTTGGAGTCTGGAGTGGAAAGAAGGAGAGGGTTATAAGGGTTTTGCCCTCCACGTGCAGTCAGAAGCATGCCTGCTGCATGCCCTCTGGGGACTGAGGAGGGTGTCATATATAATAGAGTGGTCATTCAGAATGTGGAGTTGGTGGAAAGAGGAAGGGCAGGTGTGCGCACGACACTAGGCCAAAGGTGCACCGCATGTTGCCAAATGTGAATGAAACGAGGCAGAACGAGCGTGCATGATAGAAGCACTCACATCGCGTATTGACTGGCTGGACCCTGAAGCCTCCCTCACATGCACGTCCGACTCCCCCTGTAGCTCGTCAAATAGAGCCTTGCGCCGCTGAGGGGGGGAGGAGGGGAGATGAGTATTGAAAAGAAGGCAGAGAACAATAAGGGGGAATTGTGGATAGGCAGCTTTCCTCACATGCACGTCCGCCTCCCCCTGTAGCTCGTCGAATAGAGCCTTGCGCCGCTGTAAGGGGGGATGGGAGAGGAGAGAGGGCAGGCAGAGAGCCAGAAGATGGGAGGAGAGGCAGCCTCCATCACATGCAAATCGCACCCCACCCTGTAACCACGCACCCCACCCTGTAACCACGCACCCCACCCTGTAACCACGCACCCCACCCTGTAACCACGCACCCCACCCTGTAACCACGCACCCCACCCTGTAACCACGCACCCCACCCTGTAACCACGCACCCCACCCTGTAACCACGCACCCCACCCTGTAACCACGCACCCCACCCTGTAACCACGCACCCCACCCTGTAACCACGCACCCCACCCTGTAACCACGCACCCCACCCTGTAACCACGCACCCCACCCTGTAACCACGCACCCCACCCTGTAACCACGCACCCCACCCTGTAACCACGCACCCCACCCTGTAACCACGCACCCCACCCTGTAACCACGCACCCCACCCTGTAACCACGCACCCCACCCTGTAACCACGCACCCCACCCTGTAACCACGCACCCCACCCTGTAACCACGCACCCCACCCTGTAACCACGCACCCCACCCTGTAACCACGCACCCCACCCTGTAACCACGCACCCCACCCTGTAACCACGCACCCCACCCTGTAACCACGCACCCCACCCTGTAACCACGCACCCCACCCTGTAACCACGCACCCCACCCTGTAACCACGCACCCCACCCTGTAACCACGCACCCCACCCTGTAACCACGCACCCCACCCTGTAACCACGCACCCCACCCTGTAACCACGCACCCCACCCTGTAACCACGCACCCCACCCTGTAACCACGCACCCCACCCTGTAACCACGCACCCCACCCTGTAACCACGCACCCCACCCTGTAACCACGCACCCCACCCTGTAACCACGCACCCCACCCTGTAACCACGCACCCCACCCTGTAACCACGCACCCCACCCTGTAACCACGCACCCCACCCTGTAACCACGCACCCCACCCTGTAACCACGCACCCCACCCTGTAACCACGCACCCCACCCTGTAACCACGCACCCCACCCTGTAACCACGCACCCCACCCTGTAACCACGCACCCCACCCTGTAACCACGCACCCCACCCTGTAACCACGCACCCCACCCTGTAACCACGCACCCCACCCTGTAACCACGCACCCCACCCTGTAACCACGCACCCCACCCTGTAACCACGCACCCCACCCTGTAACCACGCACCCCACCCTGTAACCACGCACCCCACCCTGTAACCACGCACCCCACCCTGTAACCCACAACCCACCCTGTAACCACGCACCCCACCCTGTAACCACGCACCCCACCCTGTAACCACGCACCCCACCCTGTAACCACGCACCCCACCCTGTAACCACGCACCCCACCCTGTAACCACGCACCCCACCCTGTAACCACGCACCCCACCCTGTAACCACGCACCCCACCCTGTAACCACGCACCCCACCCTGTAACCACGCACCCCACCCTGTAACCACGCACCCCACCCTGTAACCACGCACCCCACCCTGTAACCACGCACCCCACCCTGTAACCACGCACCCCACCCTGTAACCACGCACCCCACCCTGTAACCACGCACCCCACCCTGTAACCACGCACCCCACCCTGTAACCACGCACCCCACCCTGTAACCACGCACCCCACCCTGTAACCACGCACCCCACCCTGTAACCACGCACCCCACCCTGTAACCACGCACCCCACCCTGTAACCACGCACCCCACCCTGTAACCACGCACCCCACCCTGTAACCACGCACCCCACCCTGTAACCACGCACCCCACCCTGTAACCACACAACCCACCCTGTAACCACGCACCCCACCCTGTAACCACGCACCCCACCCTGTAACCACGCACCCCACCCTGTAACCACGCACCCCACCCTGTAACCACGCACCCCACCCTGTAACCACGCACCCCACCCTGTAACCACGCACCCCACCCTGTAACCACGCACCCCACCCTGTAACCACGCACCCCACCCTGTAACCACGCACCCCACCCTGTAACCACGCACCCCACCCTGTAACCACGCACCCCACCCTGTAACCACGCACCCCACCCTGTAACCACGCACCCCACCCTGTAACCACGCACCCCACCCTGTAACCACGCACCCCACCCTGTAACCACGCACCCCACCCTGTAACCACGCACCCCACCCTGTAACCACGCACCCCACCCTGTAACCACGCACCCCACCCTGTAACCACGCACCCCACCCTGTAACCACGCACCCCACCCTGTAACCACGCACCCCACCCTGTAACCACGCACCCCACCCTGTAACCACGCACCCCACCCTGTAACCACGCACCCCACCCTGTAACCACGCACCCCACCCTGTAACCACGCACCCCACCCTGTAACCACGCACCCCACCCTGTAACCACGCACCCCACCCTGTAACCACGCACCCCACCCTGTAACCACACAACCCACCCTGTAACCACGCACCCCACCCTGTAACCACGCACCCCACCCTGTAACCACGCACCCCACCCTGTAACCACGCACCCCACCCTGTAACCACGCACCCCACCCTGTAACCACGCACCCCACCCTGTAACCACGCACCCCACCCTGTAACCACGCACCCCACCCTGTAACCACGCACCCCACCCTGTAACCACGCACCCCACCCTGTAACCACGCACCCCACCCTGTAACCACGCACCCCACCCTGTACAACCACGCACCCCCGTTGTCCCCACGCACTCACATCCTTGCGTTGCAGAGTGCCCTGAAAGTAGAGCAGTGTGGTGCGCCCTGCAAACACACCCGCATCCGCCCTTCCTGTAACCACAGCAGCAGCAGCAGCACCACCACCAGATCCCACTCCACTCCTTGCTGCTACTGCCTCCCCTCCAGTCCCCTGTCCTTCCCTCTCACTACTATCACCCTCCTCCTCCTCACTCGCAGGCTCGCCTTCCTCCCCATCCTTTCCAGCCTTCCCCTTCCCGTCCTTCTCATTGCCGCCTCCTTCCTCTTCCTCACTCTCCGCCTCCGTCGTCTCTGATTCCCCCTTTTGAGACGTCTCAAAAGTCGTCTCTGATTCCCCTGTGCCCACAAGCCGTCTCCGCTCACCCACCAACCGAGATGACTTTTGAGTCGACTCAAAAGTCAACTCCGTCGTCTCTGATTCCCCCATGCCCACAAGCCATCGCCGCTCACCCACCAACCGCCTCCTCTCTCCCTCCCCATTGCCATCCTCCTCCTCCTCCTCTTTTCCCCCCCTCCCTTTCCCTTTCCCCTTCCCCTTTTGCTTCTCCTCCTCCTCAGCATCTTCCCCATCCTCTTTTTCCACCTTTTCCCCCTTTTCCCCTTTCCCTTTCCTCCTCTTTTCCTCCTCCTCACCCTCCTCCACCTCCTCCTCTTCCTCCTCCCTCGTCCCCTTCCTGTTCCCCTTCCCCTTCTCCTTCTCCTCCTCACCCTCTTCCTCTCCCCCCTCCTCCTGCACTGCTCCTTCCCTGCTATCCCTGATCCCCTCTCTATCTACCTCCTCCTCCCCTCCCTCCCTGTCTCCACCCCCATCCCTCCCCTTCCCCAGGCGGCGCCCAGCCTCAGCTTCAGCTTCGGCTACCGCTGCCACACCTCCCCCCCTGCCTCCTCCTGCAAGCCCCCCTTGAGCGTCCCGCCTCTCGGCCTCTGCAGTGTAAGTCTCCACCAGCGCCCCGTAAGGTGCTATGATGTCCTTGTGCAGATCTGCCTCCCCTGGTTCGTATCTGAAGTGGGGCCAGGTGGGCGTCAATGGGGGGAAGAGACGTTAGCCCCTTACGGTGCTATGATGTCCTTGTGCAGGTTCGCCACCCCTGGTTCGTACCTGGATTAGGGGCAGGGAGGAAAACAAGGGTGAAATGCGGGGAGGTGAGCTTGGCCCCGTATGGTGCTATGATGTCCTTGTGCAGATCCGCCTCCCCCGGTTCGTACCTGGGTTAGGGGCAGGGTGTGCAGAGCAGGAGTGTACCGGGGGAGGTGAGGTTGGTTCAGCAGGTCCGCCTCCCCTGTACAGCAGGCACGTGCGCCCCCTCTCACCCAGCTACCCTACCCCTGCTGCCCTTCCACCCATCTTGCACCTGCTCCCACTCCTCACCCACCTGGCGAGGTCAACAGCGCTTAAGGGAGCAGCAGCCACGTGGTGGCGCATGGTTTCAAGGCTGCCCTCTGGCGCTCCTCCTCCTCTTCCTTCCACCCATCCTACCTCTGCTCCCTCCTCCTGACTCGCCTGGCGAGGTCCACAGCAACAAAGGCAGCGGCGGCCATGTAATGCCGCACGGACTCGAGGGCGTTCGGGTGGGGGTTCCCTTACTTCAACCCGAATCCTTTGCCTATACTTCACATGTTCCCCACCTGGCGAGGTCCACAGCAACGAAGGCAGCGGCAGCCATGTAGTGCAGCACTAACTCGAGGGCGTTGGGGTGGGTGGTCCCTTACTAAGAACGAATCCTTTGCCTGTGCCTCTCATGTTCCCCACCTGGCGAGGTCCACTGCAATGAAGGCAGCGGCAGCCATGTAGTGCCGCACTAGCTCGAGGGCGTTGGGGTGGGTGACGCACAGCACGTGGTCCCTTCCTCCCCGCCGCTGCCACCAAGGGGACGCGCTCATCAGCTCGGCCATCTCCATCTGGTGGAATGCAGTGCGGTGGGTTACAGTGGGGTGAGGTGGGATGAGGTGGGGTGTGGCAGGGTGAGGTGGGTGGGAGGGTATAGTTGTTGACGCCTCAAGCATGGGTGACGCACAGCACGTGGTCCCTTCCTCCTCTGCGCTGCCACCAGGGGGACGCGCTCATCAGCTCCGCCATCTCCATCTGGTGAGGTGCGGTGAGGTGCGGTGGGGTGGGCAAGGTGGGGTGAGGTGGGTGAGCGAGAGGAGGGATGAGGGGGTAACAGGTTGATGATGGTGGACGCGAAGAAGGACACTGTAACCACGATACGTTTATAACGAGCACAAAGTGTTGGAGATGAGTGCACACAAAAAGAACGAACTGCGAGAGCCTTGCAGGTAGGTGGGGAAGTTACTCCGCCTAAGCAGGCTAACCATGGTGGAGGTGAAGAAGGGCACGATAACCACAACATGTCTATAACGGGGACGTAGTGCTGGGTGGGGATGAGAGCACACAAAAGAACGCACAGCCAGAGCCTTGTAGGTGGGGAAGTTCTTCCGCCGGAGCAGGTTGACCATGGTGGAGGCGAAGAAGGGCACGAGAAACACGTCCGCCTGTGTGGGGTCGCTCACCCTCACTGCCGCCACTCCTGGGTCTCTCTTCTGTTGGTGCGCGGGAGGGGAGAGAGCAGAGGGAGGGAATGCACAGGGTTACACTGAAAAAGAAACTCGTCCGCCTGTGTGGGGTCGCTCACCCTCACTGCTGCTACTCCTGGGTCTCTCTTCTGTTGATGTGTGTGGGGGAGAGAGCAGAGGGAGGGAAGAGCAGAGGGAGGGGAGAGCAGAGGGAGGGGAGAGCAGAGGGAGGGGAGAGCAGAGGGAAGGGAGAACAGAGGGAGAGGAGGCAGAACAGAGGGAGGGGAGAACAGAGGGAGGGGAGAACAGAGGGAGGGGAGAACAGAGGGAGGGGAGAACAGAGGGAGGGGAGAACAGAGGGAGGGGAGAACAGAGGGAGGGGAGAACAGAGGGGGGGAGAACAGAGGGAGGGATGAGCAAGGGGGGGGCACGAAGAGGGAGGGGAGAGCAGGGGGGGAGGGGCGAGGCTACATTATCCGAGAAACACCCAGGGGGGGCACAGCCTGTCCCATGGACGTACAGTGGGGGCATGCAGCATGTCATGTGATATCACGCCATGTCATGTCTCGCCATGTGTCGTATCATCTGCAGACATACCGAGGGCGGTTGCAGCAGGTCGGCGACGAGGAAGTACTCGAGGCTGTGCTGCCACGCCGTGGGGTGCACGTCGCCGCCCGCCGGCCACCCCCACGGCGGGATGGGCGGTTCGTCCATGCTGGCGTTCGTGCGCTGCTCCTGCCGCGTCTTCCACTTGGGCTCCATCAGCCCCAGATTCATCCGACGTGGCAGCTCGTGCACATACACGCGCACCCGCCCGTCCCAGCACTGCTCGCCCTCACCATCTGCATTGCGTTTATTCTCGTTGTTGGGTTCGTTGGTGGTGCTCCTATCGGAAAGAGTAATTTCGCTATCACGTTCGCTAGGACTCGGTTCTGTCGTCCGTCCGTCAACCTGATCGCCGTCCTCCTGAATGGCAACCTGGATATTGCTCGCCTTCCCGTGAGTTTCCCGCAGTGCGACATCGGACGGCGGAGGGAGAGCTGCTGAAGCATCGGACAGTGGAGGAAGCTTTGAGAGAGCGGTGGGGGGGGATGCCTCGAAGAGGTCCTCTACTCGCGCGATCTCCGCTGGCTGACGGGTGACGAGCAGCAGGGCGACTCCCAGGAAGAGTGCGACGGGGAATGCGACGATTCGCGGAACCTTTTGTCGCATGAGCCGGACGACGGCCCCATCCATGGGGCGAGCCTGGCGTCGCCTCGTCGCTCTAGCGTGAAAACTACACACAGTACTAAAGTACGATTTCCACTGGCATTGTGAGAAGGGCTAACAGAGCCAAGGCTGTCAGGTCAGATTGCCAGAACGATGTTGCCATCCGCGAAGCCTTAACGTGGACTATACAAGGAGAGTCGTGAAAAGGCGAAAGCTCAGAGATTCGAAACGTTTATACGGGGAAATGAACGCCGCAGCCTCTCTCTGCAACCGTGGAAAGCGATACGGGCAAGGAGCCACTAGTGAAGTACTTCGATGTTTAGCCAGAGTGGAGGTGATTCACTGAGCAACCTTGATCTTGCAGAGTGAATAAGAGCCAGATTGCAGATCACCAGTGGCACAGCCGCACAGCAAACTTAGTGCTTTACAAGGCTTCTCGTTTTCCGTTTCAGAAGGATGAATTTCCCATGTATGGTGAGACAATATTGGTGTAGCGAGCCCCGCACGCGAAAGGTGGGAGGGGTGGGGCTGATGACATCTGTCAGACATTTGATTTTTCTTTCGCGCTCAAATACGCAGCGCTTGCAAATATTTGAATTTCTGCAGCGACTCGTTTTCCCCACTGCAGCAGACCGCGGCGCGCCAGTCATAATTTAGGGAATTCCATGAACCAGACCAGACCCTCTCTCTTCCTCCCTACCTCGCTTGTCTGTGGCAGCAGCACCCTCCCTCGACTTCTCTTCCCTTCTCGCACTCACAGATCTAAGCCTTCGTCTTGGTTCCACGTCTCCACCACACCGTAGCTATCGAGCCCGCTGTTTCCATCTGTAGAATTTTAGTCTTCTCGCTTCGGTAGTCTCGCTGAGTAAGCTAGGTTAGTATTCTCCTTGACTACGTCAGATCTATCCAGTGAGTTCTCTGTGCTGTCTCCACGGTATATATAATTGCTCGCCCCACTTTCTCTAGTCATTACCTAGCCACTAAGCTCCGCGTCATAGCTTTTAACAATGGCTACCGTATCAGCAAAGCGCAGTGGTCGGAGACCTGGCAGACGGCAGAACAAGCTCTCCTCCTCCTCCCGCTTCAACGACGAAAACGCCTACCCCTATTCCCCATCTCTCTCGAAGCCTTCCCCCTCTCTTCTCGCTGACGTCACCACCCCCGCGCTTCCACTACCCGTGGAAACCGTAACCGGCAGCGAGGAGGTGCATCCGGTGGGCCTCGCGGCAGTCACGCAATGGTTTGACGGCTCCGTCAAGTCGTTCTACCCGCCAACCGGCAGATCCGCCGTCCGATCTGCGCTACAGGACTTTTCCGACAATTCCTTTTTTTCCTTCCCGTCGGGAAAATCAGCCGCTATGCCCGCGCTTGCAGTGAAGAGCAATAACGAGAGCAACCGGCGTAACACGTCAGTGCCTGCAGTTGCGGTCCCTCCGCAAAGCACGCAATCCCTAGTCGAAGTGTTACCGCCGAACACGCTCAAGGCAACTGAGCTCGTGCCTTCCGTACCTATCGTGCCGCCGCGACTCTCCGCGTCCGTCCGTCAGTCTATTTCTGGCGCTCCTCCGTTTCTCGCAAATTACACCAGTTCGTCTGCCGTCGGACTCGGTTCCGCTCCGTCATCTCGACGGACTTCGTTAAGCTTCGCTGGCAGCGTTGACGGCAGCGTCTCCTCGTCGTCCGCAGCTTTGGCGTTTCCGCCCCCGTCGCGAACTAGCCAGCGGCGGACCTCCGCCCTGGCGGAAAGCGCGGGGGATTTTTCCGCCATGCTGCCGGACGAGCGGGAGTTTCTTGCGGACGTGGCGGAGTTCCACGGACTCCCCGCGCGCGCGTCGCTGCAGTCTTTACCGCCTTTGGCGGAAAGCTTTCCGCCACAGCCTCGGCAGCTGCAGAACGGAGCAGGGAGGCGAGTGAGCCTGGCGTGGATGTCGCTTGACGGACAGTTGAAGAACGTGGAAGCGTTGACGGAAAGCGTCGGAGCTAGCGGCGTGTTGACGGAAGACGAACGGCAATCCTGGCTGAGCATCCCGCCCGTCTACGTGAGCGCCTTGACTAACCCAACTTCATTCTGTGCGTCGTTGAACCTCGCGAAAGCATCAGTTCATAAACTCGTGAAGCAGTGTGCTGCATGTACCAACCTACTGCGCTGCTCTTGTACTTTACAACCCGTGGGTATCTCAGGATGGAACCATTGTCAAGGTTGCTTTGTTGTTTTTCTCTCTCTCCCTCCTCCCTCCGCAGCGCGCGTTGATCCTCACGATGACGTGGAAGGCGGTATCGACGGCCAGGACGCAGATGAAGCGGGAGTTTGCGCGGATCCGCAAGTTGATACGCGCAAAGGACGCGGATGCGCGCTCTTTGCGCAAGAAGCTCGTCGCCTTGCGATCGCAGCAGCCCAAATCCGTCGTCTCGTCGCCCGTCGCCAGCCCGTCGTCGGGCGTCGCACGAGTCGCAGAAGATGGCCCTAGTCCCGCGAAAGTGAGCGGTGATAATTCGCAGGTAGGTGCTGTCGCAGACGCTCGTTGTTGTCATCTTGGCGAGGGTAAGGAGCCGTTATGCTTGCATCAGACGCAAATTCTCTTCGTTATGTCTTCGTTAGAATGCTATTTGTATCCATTTCGATCATCAATTCTTGCTCCTTCCTTCGTACTTCGTCTTCCTCTTTGCATCCTTCAGATGCAACAGCTACTGCAGGCCAAGGACCTCGAACTGAAACTGTTGGAGGAACAGTTGAAACGCGTGGAGATGGAACGGGATGAGATGGGTGGGAAGATGAAACGGGCTGCTGCGGAGATGCAACGGATGGAGGAGCAGTTGAAACGCAAGGAGGAACGTATAGAAAGCATGGGTGAGGAGATGAAACGGGGGAACGAGGGGCAAGAGCAGGCGGTGATGGAGATGAAACGCATGGAGGCGGAAATGAAACGGATGGCGGGGGAGATGAAACGCTCGGAGGGGCGGTGCGAGGAGGTAGAGGCGTCGCGAGCCGCGACTCAGGAGGCTCTGACCAGTGCCGTTGCTTCGAACTCCGCGCTGAAGGTGAGACAAATGAATGTGATTGTAACAGCTCCTCCTCCGTTATTTGACGTTATGTACATAATTCGAATCCGATTGCTCCGCAGCATGTTGATGTGGCATGCACCCCCCCTCTGCTCGTCAATGTATTTGAATTCGCGTCTATCGCCAAAGCGCGTCTTTCCGCCAATGCGCGCCTCCCTCGTCGCCCCACAGGACCTGATGGCGCTGCAGGCGGCACACATCGCGGAGCTCAAAGCCCTCGTTCTTGGTCAGACGGAGGCCATTCAGGAGCTGACACGTGGCAGCGCGGCAGTGAATGGCACAGATGCGGGGAGGCCAGTCGGGGAAGAGGAGGAGGAGAAGGGGGACGAGGAGGAAGGGGAGGAGAAGGCGGAAGAGAAGGAGGAGGAGGCGGAGAAGGCGGACAATGGGAGGAGCGCGGAGATGGAGGAATTGATGGCGATGGTGAGCTGATTTGGCCGCATTGTACCATTACTATACCATTGCAAATGCCATGCCATGCCATGCCTTGGTACCATGCCTTGTGTTCTCACGTTGTCACTTTCATCTGAACTTCACCGTTCCTTCGTACGCTCCTTTCACTTTTCCATTTTCACCTCCCCCTACCCGTTCCTCGTACACTCTCTCCCCCGCACCAACCCCTTTTCCCCCCAGCTGTCCCACCAGTCCGCGGAGATCTCCGCCCTCAGTCTCGCGGTGCAGGCATCTACCTCCGCCCTCCGCCGCACCCCCTCGCCCTCCGCGTCCCCTTCCGCCTCCCCCGAGCCCAACACCCCCCTCACGGCAAAACTCGCCGTATCCGCAGGGGAAGGGGCAGGCGCACGCGCGGACGCACCCGCGGAGCCGGGGCTGTGGCGGATGGGGCTCCCCCTGCTGGGGTCGCCCGTGGGATTGACGCCCTCTCCCCCGGGCAGGGGGGAGATGAGGGTGGTTGCGCGGATCAGGGGGAACGTGTATGGCGCAGTGCCCAAGTACGGGGGCGCGGGGACGGATGGGGCGCGCGCGTGGGGGAAGATGGGGACGGTTGAGGAGGAAGGGCGGGGAGTGGCGATCTGTGGCGGTGGCAGTGCTGGTGGCAGTGCTGGTGGCAATGGTGGTGGTGCTGGTAACACTTGTAACACTGCTTACAGTGTTGTTGATGTTAGCTCTGGCGCTGGTGGTGGCGACAGTGCCGTTGGGGGAAGAACCAGCAGTTGCAGTGTTAATGGTGCTGCGGCATTGGGCGGGGTAAGGAAGCTGTCTCTGGGGATAGGGAGGAACGGGAGAGTTTCCGAAGTGGTGCCGCTGCTCGCCCTGCCACTTGGCCGAGCCTCTGTTGACCCCGTTGACCCCGTTGACCCTGTTGACTGTGAAGTGGAGGATGGAGAAAGGAAGGATGGCTGTGGTTGCGCAGAGGGAGGGAAGGAGAATGCGGAGGTAGATGAGGGAGAGGGAGAGGGAGGAGAGGAGGAGTATGAGGAGGTACAGCAGTTCTTCTCCGCCCCTGCCTCCCCCTATGCCTCCCTGCCCTCCACCCCCACTGCTGCTGCTGCTGCTGCTGCTGCTGCTGCTGTCGTGGCTTCGACTGATGGGAGTGTCGTTCCGATGACGAGCGACATGCATGCAGGGGAGGGCGAGGAAGTGAAGGAAAGGGAAGAGGAGGAGGAGCAGCAGAGGGGGGCGGAACAGAAGGGGCAGAAGGAGAGTGGGAAGGGGAGGGAGAGTGACGGCAGTGGGAACATATTCCGAGTGGGGGGGGTTTTCAACCACGGAACCACCACCAGCAGCACCGCCACCGCAGAAAAGGCTCGGACGGCTGCCAAGCCCAAGTCAGGTCTGGTACCTCCAGGCTCGGTATCAAGCAGCAGGCTTGGAAGACTGGTTCGGGCCGAGTCTCAGCCGCAAGGGAGGGCGGGGAGCAGGAAGCTATCTATGGAGTGTGGTGGGGGTGGGGCGAGGGAGAGAGGGGAGGGAGTGCGGGGGAAAGGGCTGAGGGCGAGTGTGGAGGAAGGAGGGATGGTGAGGAGCAGGAGTGAGAGAACTCCTTTTACCGGTCCGCATGCTCCCCCCAACACTCCTGATGCTTCTACTGTGCGAGTGCAACGAGGCGGGAAGGCGGGAGGGGGTGAGGGTGTGGAGGGGCGAGCGTTGAGGGAGACTGGAGTTAACAGCAGGGGCGGCGAGGGGGAGAGGGCGGCGGGCAAGGGAGTGCGGAGTGGGGTTGCGCCAAGATGGAAGTACTGAGGGGGCTGCGGGTGAGGGGGATGGTCATGAGGAAGGGGAGGGAGGTGGGTATAGGAAGTTAGAAGGGCTGTGAGAAGGTCGGTAGTGTTGAGGAACGGTGGAGAGAAGAGGAGAGGAGGAGAAAGGGAGAGGTAAGGAGAGGAGGGAAGGTGAGGTGAAGGAGAGGGAGGAGAGGATGAGAGGTGTGAGGATAAGGAGGTAAGGTAAGGAGAAGGAGGTAAGGTGAGGGAAGGAGGAGAGGTGAAGGGGAGGAGGGGATGTGAATGAGAGGGGGAAAGTTGAGGGGAGGAGGAAAGGTGAGAATGGGAGGGGAGGTAATGCGAGGAGAGGAGGAGGTGATTTGAGGAGGGGAGCTGAGAGGAAAGGTAAGGAGAGGAGGTGAGGTGAGAGGAAATCTAAGGAGAGGGGAGGGAGGAGGAGAGGTAAGGAGACAAGGACAGGGGGGGGGATGTTTAAGGTGAGGGGAGGGGAGAGAGGAGAGGGGAGGAGAGGGGGGGAGAGGGGGGGAGGGAGTGGGGGGAGAGGGGGAGGGGGGGAGAGGAGAGGAGGAGAGGAGGAGAGGAGGAGAGGAGGAGAGGAGAGGAGAGGAGAGGAGAGGAGAGGAGAGGGGAGGAGAGGAGAGGAGAGGAGAGGGGAGGAGAGGGGAGGAGAGGGGAGGGGGAGTAGTGGTGAGTAGAGGTGAGAGGAGAGGAGAGGTGAGGTGAGGAGGGAGGGGGTAGTAGTGGTGAGTAGAGGTGAGGAGAGGAGAGGAGAGGTGAGGGAGGAGAGAAGTAGAGGAGAGGTGAGGTGAGGAGAGAAGTAGAGGCGGGGAGAGGTGAGGTGTGAGGTGTGAAGAGGAGAGGTGGGAGGGGAAGAAAGCTGCGGAGCAGGCGAGGGGCTAGTTTAGCAGGTGTGCTAGGCAGGTGTAAGTGGGTGAGCGAGTGCTGTGGGTTTCAGAGGCATGAGGGATGAGTGATAGGTAGGTACCAGTATGTGAATGGTATAGGGCAGCAGCGGTGTCGCCTGGAGATAGTGCAGGTAGCATAAGTTATAGTAGGTAGACAGAAGCTGGACTAGAGTGCAGGGCTTGGTTTTATGTTGCAGTTCATGCTCTGGCATTTTGCAGTGTGTAGATTTCATGTAGTGCTGTATAGTGTGCTCTCTCTATTCTTATTGTGCACTATTGTGCACAAGAAACACCTATCTACCTGCTTGGGATCTTGAGTAACGCATTCCTTCCCACCATAGCAGTACAGCCATCAGAGCACACACACAGAGCTCAGTGGATTACCTTGGCATGTGCGGCACAAGCCACTGCCAGCAGAGATTCTTCCTTTCCTTGCCTTGCTACAATCGATTGTCAGTTATTCGCTCAAGTTAGCTACACTAGTAACATCACAAGCAAGTGTCACAGTCAAGTGGCAAAAGCAGCTAGTGTCATGCTATTTGCACACATGCCAACCCAAAAATGAGCAGAGGCAGCCACTTAAAGTCACAGATCTTGGGTCACATGTCACATGATATGGTAACAGTTTTCCACCACGGCATTGCCACTTTGGGGTGCCTCAGAAGCACGGGCGTAGGCAGGTTGGAAATGGCCAGCACGGCAGTTAGACCTTGGAGTAGTCGGCACGGGCGTATGCATCCTCGGGGTAAAAGATAGCCACCACTGCATTGCCTCCGAACTTGCGCCCGTGCAGCGCTGCCTTGGCCTTGAGCGCTCCTGCTGTGTCGCCATACTCCACAAACACCTGTGGCGGGTGGGTCATGGAGGGGGGAGAGCCAAGGTAAGGTGGAAGGTGAAAAAAGGCGGAATCTCTGTTCTAGCTGCGGTTTCATCGACTCGAGCGAGCATGCATGAGGCAAAATGCGTGCAGATGGACTGTGGATGCAGTGCAGCGTACCTTGCCCACCCCAGGTGCTGTTGCGCCTGGTGCTGGCGGCCGGGGAATGACCACATTCACAAGCGAACCTGTTCAAAACGAGGACAGAGGGATGGCAGGGCAGCAAAGCACAGAGGAGGCGAAGCAGGAGACTCAACAAAAAGGTAATGGGTCATGGAAAGAGAGCGCAACCAATGCATGCACAGCAGCACACATGCACACGAGCGCATGAGCACATGTGACCATGTGGCATGTGATCCGTGGCACGAGCACATGGCAGACCTTGCCAGGCACAAGCACATGGCGGACCTTGCCAGGCACAAGCACATGGCGGACCTTGCGAGGCACAAGCACATGGCGGACCTTGCCAGGCACAAGCACATGGCGGACCTTGCGAGGCACAAGCACATGGCGGACCTTGCGAGGCACAAGCACATGGCGGACCTTGCCAGGCACGAGCACATGGCGGACCTTGCGAGGCACAAGCACATGGCGGACCTTGCAAGACAGACTGTCATTGGCGAGAGATTACTTATCAAGTCATGAGTCTACCAGCAGCGCAACAGGGGAACAATATGGTCGGAGTGGCTGACCGTATTTGGCGCACTCCTCTCGCATGTCCTCCATGATCTCATCGTAGTCCTCGTCGTTGGTGAGCTCATTTGGTGACACCACCTGCCAGCGCAACAACGGCGCAATGACAGGAAGAACGGGCAGCGATGGCATAAAGGCATGATGGCATCATGACACAGTGGGGGGGGGTGCAGCAGCCTGTACAAAAGCAGCAACCCTGGCGTGACCAAGAGTGAGTGAGTGAGTGAGCGAGTGAGGGAGTGAGTGAGGAGGCGAACCTGAGAGAGGCAGATGATTTTGGTGGGAATGTCAACAGCAGCCCCCGGCACAGCAGCAGCACCCAGCCCCACCGTGTTGGCTCCTGTCAGAGCCATGCGCTGGTGGCACAATGAGGGAGGTGGGGTGACAGTGAGGCGGAGTGGAAAGAGGAGTGGGTGAGAAAGAACAGGTGAAGGAGCGTGTAAAAATGTTTGGGAGAAGAAGAGTTAGTGAAAATGACCAGCGGAAGTGGGGGAACGGATAAACGTGAGGACGGTGAGGGGGAGCAGATGGACCCACGACAAGGCGATTTGCTGCTGAGCCTGCGCCAACACATTGGCTTGCTCGGGCTTGGCCTGGCCACTGCAGCGGCATAAGACGTGCCACAGACAACACAGAAGGAGAGGGACAAGACAACAAACACAGTGAGCAGCCGTTAGTGTGAAGTAACCAACAGTGCACCCACTTGAACGCTGCACGCCACCTGAACCATCTGGAATGGCACGTGAAAGGGCAGCAACCACAAGCTGTCAATACCAGAGAATATGTCACGCGGCACCAGGGAGCACCTGAGAGTACTAGGAGCACCTGAGAGCACTTGTGAACGCACCTGGCAGTAGCACGGCGCACGGTGAGCGTTTTGTCGCCCATCTTCATGCCGTTGAGTGCCATGCAGGCGATGTCCGTGACACTGGGGTCCTGGTACACACAGAAGCCATACCCCTTGCTGTTGCCCGTGTCCCTATCCTTCACCAGGTCAAACGCCCGTAGAGGACTGCAATGGGAGGGAGGACGGGGAAGGAGGGAGAGGAATGAATGGCAAGAGGGGAATGAATGGCAAGAGGGGAATGAATGGCAAGAGGGGAATGAATGGCAAGAGAGGAATGAATGGCAAGAGAGGAATGAATGGCAAGAGGGGAATGAATGGCAAGAGGGGAATGAATGGCAAGAGGGGAATGAATGGCAAGAGAGGAATGAATGGCAAGAGAGGAATGAATGGCAAGAGGGGAATGAATGGCAAGAGGGGAATGAATGGCAAGAGGGGAATGAATGGCAAGAGAGGAATGAATGGCAAGAGAGGAATGAATGGCAAGAGGGGAATGAATGGCAAGAGGGGAATGAATGGCAAGAGGGGAATGAATGGCAAGGGGGGAATGAATGGCAAGAGGGGAATGAATGGCAAGAGGGGAATGAATGGCAAGAGAGGAATGAATGGCAAGAGAGGAATGAATGGCAAGAGGGGAATGAATGGCGAGAGGGGAATGAATGGCGAGAGGGGAATGAATGGCAAGAGAGGAATGAATGGCAAGAGAGGAATGAATGGCAAGAGGGGAATGAATGGCAAGAGAGGAATGAATGGCAAGAGAGGAATGAATGGCAAGAGGGGAATGAATGGCAAGAGGGGAATGAATGGCAAGAGGGGAATGAATGGCAAGAGAGGAATGAATGGCAAGAGGGGAATGAATGGCAAGAGGGGAATGAATGGCAAGAGGGGAATGAATGGCAAGAGGGGAATGAATGGCAAGAGGGGAATGAATGGCAAGAGGGGAATGAATGGCAAGAGGGGAATGAATGGCAAGAGGGGAATGAATGGCAAGAGGGGAATGAATGGCAAGAGGGGAATGAATGGCAAGAGGGGAATGAATGGCAAGAGGGGAATGAATGGCAAGAGGGGAATGAATGGCAAGAGAGGAATGAATGGCAAGAGAGGAATGAATGGCAAGAGGGGAATGAATGGCAAGAGGGGAATGAATGGCAAGAGGGGAATGAATGGCAAGGGGGAAATGAATGAGGGGCGGGAGCGAGGAGAATGAAGGGCGGGATGGAGGGGAATGTGGGGCAGGGGGGAAACCTTTAATGTTCCAGTGTCCAGATCCTTCACCAGGCTAAGCACCCACAGAAGAGGCTGATGACTTGCATTGTGAGAGTGAATATGAGGAAGTAAACAGGACTTGGTTGCAATGGATGGCTCGCTGTGTTGCAGAGTGAGACTGACCCAAAGGAGGAGAGCAGCTCGCGAATCTGCTCCTCTGTAAGATAGTACGGCAGCCCACCCACAAAGATGCGATCTGGACCGTCCGCTCCGCCCGAGCCACTGCTGGGAGTGAGAGATGGCATGGGCAGGAAAGAGGCAAGGTGGTGAGAAGGAGAGCCAACGAAAAACGTGGGGTTGGAGATTTGAGACAAAAGAGGAAAAGCGAAAAGAGAACCTCGTAGTTGTGCCATGCACATTGTGCATCCAGAGCAACAACAGGAAGTTGTGAAACATCTAGGCTTTTAGGTGCCAAAGGAGGAAGGGTGGGAAAAAAAGGGAAGGCAACCCAGAGAATGGGAGGATGGGAGAGGGGTGGTTGACAGGGGGAGAGGTGGTGGTTGACAGGGGGAGAGGTGGTGAGAAACAAAGAAACAGACGGCAAGGACGATGGAACTGAGACTGGCATAATGGAATACGTACCCGGCAGTGAGGCCGACGGCAGCGAGGTTGAGGTTGGGGCTGGGCTGCGTGGGGCCGAGGGTGGCCGCCATTGAGGGGTTGTAATCGCTGGGCCGCCGCACCCTCACCGACACTCCCTGGTAGACACGAGAGGGGCATAGTGCAAGCGCAGATGCAATGAAAATCAAGGCTAGACGTTTACGGTGAAAGAAAGATGGGGGGCTCTAGGTGGATGTGCGACTCTGGCAATACAAGATTGGGAGCAGTGCACAGCATGGCACGGCACACAGCACGCACCTTGAAGTTGATGCCATCGAGTGCCATGGCGTTGCTGGCCTCCTTCACTGTGCGCACCACACCATGGGGTGTGTGCAGCACATGCTATGGTAAACACGCACCTCGAAGTTGATGCCATCGAGCGCCATGGCGTTGCTGGCCTCCTTCACTGTGCGCACCACACCATGGGGTGTGTGCAGCACATGCTATGGTAAACACGCACCTCGAAGTTGATGCCATCGAGCGCCATGGCGTTGCTGGCCTCCTCCACTGTGCGCATCTCCACGAAGGCGAACTTCTTCTCCTGGTTGATGTACACGTACACCACACAGTCGCCTGTGAGTATTGGGGGGGAAGGAAGGGTAGAAAGAGGGCAAGGGCAGTGAGGACAGGATGGCTAGCAAGTACGGCCATTGGGGAAGAGGGGGGAACGGGAAGCGAAAACGGTATGGGGGGGGAGAGGGGGAAGTAAGAAGACACAACATACCGAAATCGAGAGCACCAGCGGGAGTACACGGGTAATGGACGGCGGTGAAGCGGGGTTCATGGCTCGTGCGCAATCTTCGTCCTCTCTTGCATGCACTATGACGGGTTTCTCTTGATTGCTCGCCACATACCGCATACCTACTCCAAAGGTGGTGCCCCTTCCCATCCCCCCCCCCCCCCCCCCCCCCCCCCCCCCCCCCCCCCCCACAAATTCCGCAAGCAGCAGAATTGTACCTGGGGCAGCCGTGTTGCCCAACCCACCCCCCTCTCCTATTCCGCCCTCAGGTGCACCAGCGTACCTGGTCCGGCGGTGTTGCCATTGACGAGCGTCATGGCGTTGTTGAAGAACGCCGCCACACTCTGCACAGGACACGTGCGCGCGCACACACAGACATGGGGAGGGAGGACGGAGGGTGATGATGAAAAGGAAGGGATGCGACGAAAAGGAAGAGGAAGAGCGGGGAGGAGGAAGAGGAAGCGTGCAGAACGAGGGAGAAGTGAGTGAGAGAGCAAGGAACACATGGTGCTGTGCACGAGGACGAGTGACGAGGAAGAAACTGCTGATTACGAAAACAGCTCGTACCTGTTCGTTCGCCATGGGCGGGAGGCCGCCTACGTACACCCGGCGCGCGTGGCGAGTGGCTTGTGTTGGCATGCCTCCCTGATGGGGTCAGATGCAAGAAGAGAACGCAGAAAGAGGAAACAAAGGAAAGGCTTAACGCTGGCGGGAACACAGCCGACCAGCATATGATGGCTGAGGAGCGACTGGAGGAGGCAGAACGAGAGGGACAAGGGAGGAAACAAGAGGAGAGAGAGAAGGCGTGGAGAGGTGCTGCAGCGCGCCATCAGGGGTGATAAAAGTCGTCAGAGACTCGTGGCTCTGTCCGCATCAAGTCACAAGCATCATGCGGCACTGCAGCAGCACAAGGGCGCACGCCATCCATGCACAACGAGGCAACCAATCAACGATTACTGCTCTGCGCACCATAACGACTCAATCACCGTGATAAACGGCGATGCCTCACATGCAGTAACTAAACAGCCTCAACTAAAAGCTCTGAGTGGAACAAGTGCTGGGGGAAGCTGACAAGCAGTGGCAGCTTAGCGGGCCATCAGATGTGTGTGAAACGAGTGTCAGAGATTTGTGGCTCTGTCCGCATCAAGTCACAAAGCATCATGCGGCCGCCTGGGAACGACTCATCACAACTAGAGCGCAACAGCTTATCCTCTACATACAGCCACGGGTGCAACGGCACGTTCAGGCAACATCTGCGACACTGGTGACCATCAGCAGTGATCGGTTGTCAGAGATTAAAGGCTCTGTCCGCATCAAGTCACAACGCATCATGTGGCCGGCCAGCAGAAGGTACGCCTCATACGAAGCAAACCCTATCCCGTATCAGTAGTACCACGGAAGAAGAAAAACCAGCAAACATCTCGGAAAGAGAAGGAAACGACGAAGCAGTGCAGCAGTGGGCGGGGCCATCAGGAGTGAAACGGGTGTCAGAGACTCGTGGCTCTGTCCGCATCAAGTCACAAGCATCATGCGGCCGCCTGGCACCTGGTTTATCAGCAGGCAGCTCAGCGCAACACGCCATTGCGTGTCTACCTTTGAGCGCCACTGCCATCACAAGCACCAGAGGGCAATTAACAATATACGTGGTTGCCATGCCAGTTCTTACCTGTGCAGCGGCAGCGGCGAAGGGGAACATGTTGGGGAACATGGATCCGGGAACTGCTTGCATGCCTGGCAGCCCTGTGAATCCTGCAGCCATGGCGCCTGGGGGGCGACGGGCACAAAACACGGAGCAAGCAAAGACAGAAGATACAGAGTTGTATTCGCTGGCGCACGATAGTCCCTTCCAACATGGTGCGTGAAAGAGAAGCAAATACAATGACACTGTGGGTCGAGAGCAGAGCGAGCACCATGGGAGGGGAGGAGCAGCAGTGGAGGCAAGGACCAGCACGCAGATAGAAATCCCCTGAAACACCAAAAATTTCCTCCAGGAATGCACTGGCCCGCTTGCCCTGCTGCCTTACCAGCGACGCCCGTGAGAGGCAGCGTCCCTACAGAAGGCGCAGCAGCCGCAGGCGCTGCTGCTGCTGGTGCTGGCGCTGTTGCCGGCGCCGCTCCCCCGGCTCCAGGAATCAGGCCTGCTCACGGATACGTTACAGCATGCCCCGATAACAGGGCAACCATACATCAAAAGCGAAACGTGGTACGATGCATGGGGGGAATGAGAATAAGGACGGATGTGGATGAAACGGAAACACTCCCAACAGAACGCAAATAAAATTCATGAACCAATCCGGCACGTGATAAGGATCACTTTACGAAAAACATATACTCCCTCTACCATCCCCACCCTTCCAACGAAAAGGCAGTGATCCTCCCAATTCCGAGGCCACCAAGTCAAGCTGAGGTATGGGGGATTTACCCTTTAAATCATCGTGCTAATGCGAAGCGAGAAGCAGCGGCGGAGGGAGGAGGGGGGAGAGTGAGAGGTGGCGCGGGCCGGCTTGGGGTGATCATCGAAGTGAAGCGGTTAGGAGGTGGAAGGGTTTAAAAGCGGCCCAGAAACACACACACAGCCGAACGAGCAACCAAGCAGCAAGAGAAGAGGGAAGGGAAAAGGAGAAGGAGACACACACGGCAACAACCACCACAGCAGACAACGACAACCGAGCCACGGCAGTGAGTCCGCGTGAAATACTACGAGAGAAACCGGCAACTGGACAGCCAAGGTAAAGTGGCGGCAGAGGTTGATGATGAGGCGGTTAGGGGCGGGTGTGGGGGCGTACCTGCTAGCCCCGGCACGGCTGCAAGAGATGGCCCCGGACCCATGTCGAACCCGCTGGCGCGTCTGCGTCTCTCCCTGTCTCGGGAGCGGGAGCGCGAGCGCGACCTTGAATACGAGCGAGACCGCGATCGAGAGCGATCACGACGCCTGCTGCGCCTGCCATAGCCGATTCAGAATCAAATTCAAAGAGGAAATAAAACTGAAGCAACGATATGAATCAAGAGAATTAAAGAGTACGAATACGAAAAATGTTGCATGGCAGGCACAAAAATTTATCAAATAAGGCGCAAAAAGGGAGCACGACCGATGTGGACAACGCGGAAACGAAACCTCGCGGATGAAAGAAAGAGCGTAAAAAACAACCTATCGCGGTCGCGGTCGCGGTCGCGGTCCCTGTGGCGGTAGTCTCGGTCTCTGTCCCTGCGATGGCTTCGGTCCCTGTCGCGATAGTCGCGGTCGTCGCGATAGTCGCGATCCCTGTCCCTGTCCCCGCTTCCTCTGCCACGGTCCGAGTGCCGCCGCTCGCGGCTCACGCGGTCGCGGTCCCTGTGTCTGTCGCGGTCGACGTCCCTCTCCCCGCCTTCCTCGTCGTCTTCCTCGTCCTCCTCGCTCCCCTCCTCCTCGTCCTTGGCCCCGCCCCTGCCTCTGTCGCGGTCTCCTCGTGAGCGTCTGGCGCGCTCTGGACCCCTGTCGTCGTACGATGGCTGCGAAATGGGAACGACGGGATGCGACAGTGCGACTTATTATGTTGGAGAAACCGGGAAGGAAAAACAAAAGCCGCTGGAAAAACTCAAACAATACATTACCATATTCTGCATTTTTACTACCCGCCTCCACTGAAACAACAACAAATAACACTTGGAGACAAAAACTTGTTAACAAGTTCCGACGAATACCTTTCTGGATCCAAAAGGACTTCGTTGTGGTCATTTTTCAGATCAGAATCGCGCAGGAAAAAGTAGATCTGACCAAGCTCGACAGAGCCAAAAAAAAAAAAAAAAAAAAAAAAAAAAAACAAGATGGGGCGGAAAATGAATGCAATAAGAGAAGAAATCCTTCAGTGCACGCACGAAGATCCACTGGAGACGGCCATCCATCAACGGACCTCATCGTCGCGGTACTCCTCGTCGTCACCCTCCTCTTCCTCATCCTCGTCGCGCCGGCCACGGAACTCCCGGGCGCCACGGGGTTCGCGTCCCTCGCGGCTTCCACGCCTGTCGCGGCGATCGTCGTGGCGAACATCGCGACGGTCGTCGCGTTCATCTGGCTCATCCTTAGCGTCGCGAGGGCCGCCTTCGTACTCCTCCTCGTCGTCTTCATAAGGCCCTTCGTCTTCGTACCTCTCGGCGTCGTCACCCCTCCCCATGGCGGCTGATCAACACCAAACCCTAGCGAACTTTGTGAAGGGAAACAAAATGGAGAAATCGAGGAAACAGGTTTTGTGAAAGAGAACGAACTACAGTAGGCGGGAACGAATTTGTTCTGAATAGCTCTGCATCTCTGGGATAAATCGGAGGGCAACAAGTTTGAGGGCCGTGATGCGCTATTGCGAATGGACCAGAAGAGATGCTCAGTACACGAAGCAGAGCTCAACTATTCCTAAAGAACCATACAATCCGCAAACAATGCCAGAAACTTAGCAAAACCATTGAATGTGTCATTGCATGCCAAAAACAATGCCGTTAATAAAATGAGCATGCGCGTAATCTTCAATTCGGAAGGTAATCCCGACCGCCTAACACTTGGCTTTATCAGTCTTCACACAAATTCTCCGCCAAGTCCCAAAAATGTGCAACCTTGCGATCCTCCAGAAACTTCCTGGCAGCAGCGCTTGAGCGACACTGCTCCACTGTAAATTTCTCAAATGCGGCTCGGGCCACCGTACCCTGCCACACCAACTCACACTTGTTCTCCCTTTTCACTCCCATCTCCCCAATACTCTCATCCTCCTCCCCAGCCACACCAGGAGCCACCGCGTCTGCCCAGTGAATCCTCCTCATCATCAGCTTCAAGTACCGCTTAACTGACTTGCTCACGCCTTCCACCACCACCAACGCAAACGAATCAGCCAGTAACGCACACCCAGTCAGCCTATTCTCCTGGGCGTTCACATCCACCTTGAACCGCGTCTGCGGGTGCAGCAGATGCCGCACCTTAAACACCGCTACATGTGTCTCTCCTCCACCACCCACCCCTCCTCCCAGCGTCTCCTCAAACAACTTCCTCTCCTTCTTCTCCTTCCGCTCTGCCGGAGTCAGCTTCCTCGCGAGATTCCGGTCCACATGAGCCTGCTCTCGCTCCGCCGCCGCTGCACGCACCTCCTTCTCCATCTTGGTTGGGTCTTGCGTGGCTTCAGCTGCCATGACGCGCATGAGGTTGCTCATCTTCACCTTGGGTTTCGGAGGCTCCAGCAGGCCCTGCCGGACCATCTCCTGCCGCTCCTTCTCCCGTGCCACGCGCCGCTGCGTCCGCAGCTTCTTCTGCTCGCGCTTGGTCAGCCGCAGCGGCTGCGGAGGCGGCGGGGGGGCTTCGGCGGGCGGCTCGATGGGCACGGGGTGTTCGACGTACATGGTGATCTTGGACGCCTTGAGGGCTGCTGCCACCGCAGAGCCCTCCTCTGGGCACTGGTTCGAGGCCAGAATGATCGCGTCCCTGCAGGGAGGGGGAGGAGGCGAATGGGAGGGTAGTGTGATAAGCAGGCAACTTTAGATAGAGGCCAGTAGACTTTGAGAGGCAACAGGGAAGAGAAGCAAGGAGAAAAAGGCACGAAGAGGAAGGAACAGGAGGGGAAATGCCGCAAGGCAGGTGACTCACCACCACTCGACGTCCGGAATAGGCGGCTTGGGTTTCTCGGAGGGGTGCAGGGGGCGCTGCCCCACCTCCACGAGGTTGGGGTTGTCCCCCCCCTCCGCCGCCTCCCTCTCCTTGGCCCTCTGCCGTGCCGCCATCTCCATCTGCCTCGCCACACCAAACTGCGCCTGCAGCGGTGCAGAGGGGTACAAGGAGAGATGCAAGCACCAGCATGTGCACAACGCACTACGAGGGTGGGGATGAGAGACATAATAGCAGAGGGATGGATGGCACAGGTAAGCGGAAAGGGTTTCCAAGGGGAACCTCGAGAGGAAAACAAACGAACAGAATATGCTCTCACCCTCATGCTTCATCCAACTCCATCTGCTCACTCACCCGCATGCCCCTGCACCCACTCACCCGCATGCGCATGGTCTCACTCACCCGCATGCGCATGGTCTCACTCACCCGCATGCGCATGGTCTCACTCACCCGCATGCGCATGGTCTCGGCCTGTCTGGCGAAGGTGCCTTCCTCCACGAACTGGAACGACGCCTTGCGAGGCCGCACCAGCTTGAGGCGCTCGCTGGCCATGCGCGGATCAAAGAAGGGGCTGTCGTGCGGGTCCTCCTCCAGCTCTGGACGCAGGATCTTGAACGCCTCCTTCTTCGCCTTGTTGATGTTCACCTGGGGTGGGGGGTGAGGGACGGAAGAGAGGGAAAGAGCGAGCAAGTGAGTGAGATAGCGGAAGTGAAGGAGGGGGTGGGGTCCTCCCTCAGCCCTGGGCACAAGATCCCATCCACCTTGCGGTGCATCACATCACCATGTGAGAGTGCAGTACACACACCTTGAACGTGCAGGAAGCACACCTTGAACGTGCAGGAAGCACACCTTGAACGTGCAGGAAGCACACCTTGAACGTGCAGGAAGCACACCTTGAACGTGCAGGAAGCACACCTTGAACGTGCAGGAAGCACACCTTGAACGTGCAGGAAGCACACCTTGAACGTGCAGGAAGCACACCTTGAACGTGCAGGAAGCACACCTTGAACGTGCAGGAAGCACACCTTGAGAGTGCTAACGGGGGCGATTTTGGGCCGCTCCACCACATTGCCATGTTCGTCTATTTCCCTCCCCATCGCATCCAACCGCAGCACCGGCGCCCGCGTCACCTTGCTGCTGCTCGGCGCTCCCACACCCCCAGCCGCCGCCGCCGCCGCTGCTGCTGCTGCATCTGGAGTAAGAATCGGAATGGCAGCACCAGGAGCAGCAGCAGCGCCAGGGACTACGGGCACGATGCCGACGCCAGGGACGGCCACCGGCACCACCACGGGCACAGGCGCTGGTAGCCCCTTTGCTGCTGCTGCTGCGGCTGCTGCTGCTGCTGCCGCTGCAGCGGCGGCTGCTGTTGCAGTGGGGACTACGGCGGCTGCGGGTGGCGCTGCCTTGCTCAGCTGCAATGCAAAGTAAGTAAAGTGGAGGAAAGAATGGGTTTTGGGGACATGCTTGGTGAAACATGCTGTTGCCAAGCCTAATTCGCACAGGCACCGACTGGTTCACTAGGATTGAACGGAATGGATAAAGAAGAGAAGATAAGGGACCAACGGCGACGATAAAGCTCTGAATATGTCCTAAACAGCATATACTGAACCACGAAATAGCCATCCGGTGAACGCTGGTACTCTGGATAACCCCCCTGAGGACACACCTGAGAAAGCACCTGGGAATTCACCTGAGGAAGCTTCTTGAGCTTTTCTTTGAGCTCCTTGTGCATCTGCAGGGCCTTCTTCGCCTTGGCCAGAGCATCCAGCGACACGCTCGGTACCTGGGTGAGGGAATGATGGACAGACGGACGGACAGATGGATGGATGGTTAAAGGCAGGTTGCGAGGTGGTCAAACGCGATCGCCTTTACGAGAGAACGGCGAAATTCAACGTAGAAGGTTCAGCAGCCAATGCAAACGGAAACGAGCATTGGATCCGCTGGTGTCAGCACGGCCTTGGCGAAAATCAGCGCGAATCGGGCAACAAATACGATGGACTCCCTGTGCATCAGTCACGGTGAAGAAAAAATCATACCACCACAAGCTGTCGATCAGTCAGCGAGTAGATTGATATCTAGTGACGGTACCGCCAACCCTACCTTCTTTCCGCCAGCAGCGGGAGCGGAACCCCCGGCTCCGCCTCCCTCCGCGGGTTTCTGTCCGCCGTCGGCACCGTTCTGCACCCCATCTGCTCCGCTGTCCCACCGTCTCCGCTTCCCTGCGCGATCTGCATCGTCGCCGTCAGCAGCGCCATTCTCAGCAGACACTCCGCCTGGCTGGTCCGCTTTCCGCTTACCGACCGGTAGGGTTGCAGTGTCGGCCATGGGACGTCGGGAGAAATATTTATTGAAAGGACAGATGATCTGATCACTATGAAGACAGAAGTCGAAACGGAAACGCGTCTAGTCTGTTTTCAGCGAATGACCTAGATTGGAAATTGAGAACCAGGGACAGAAGTGGAGGGGGTGATGAGGCTAGCTGAAGGGAGGAGGGCGAGGAGGTGATGACTGAACCACAACGGACCAGCACTAGCTTCAGAGGTGAGCTTGCGTCGTTTGCGTTAAGGGCCTTCCCTCACGCAAAGACCTGCGTTTAGTGTGGGGACGTCTAGACCTAGTAGTAATATAAATGAACCCTCTAGTGGGAAATAGAAATTCCTCGAGAATTACCCACGGCGTACACCATATAATATTGCAATTACACTGTTACAAAGGTTACACATGTACCAGGACCTTACAGGTCGAAAAAGCTTAGAGTGATTGGAGAAGAACAGATATTTATGGAGAAGCCAGATTACATGCATCTGCATCGTCTTATCAAACACGTTATACCTGATTTCACGCCACCTGTAACCCATGTACCAAGATCACTATCATTTACAACTGAAACAACTATATTAACACTTTTAGCTCCTGCCAGCTAGCTGTAACACACAGCTACGTGTAGTAGCTGTCAAAAGCGTTGCACTACTATTTATTCTTCTTTACATATCTCTCGTAGACGAAGAAGCAAGCTAGGGCAACATAGGAGACCACGGAGATGCACACGATGTATATATTGATCCCCAAGGCTGAGCCACCAAATGGCGTCACAACCACGAGATTAGTGTTCATGGAAGGGTCAGTGTTCTGCAGTCACAACAGAAACAGGTTGAGGGAAAATAAGAAACAGAATTGGTAAGAGGAAGGAGGCCAGGGCCAGTTTCAATCTGAGGTCAAAAGGAGATTTGTGAGGATTCTGGGAGGGCAACTGAGCGTGGTTTTGTGAATAGGAACATTGAAGAACAAAATGTGAGCACATTCAGGATCACCAGGAACGCTGTGGGGGAGACTGCGTCTGACCTGGCCGTAGGCGACGCTGTTGGCGGAGATGGTGGCTGAGGCGTCGGTGGAGTTAAGAACCCACGCGCGCACGAAGTACTTGGCGCCTGGCGTGTCCTGCGACGGCCGCCACACCGTGTTGTTGCCGAACGCGTTGTACGGTTGCGCTGCACGGAAAAGGTTTGGGGAGGAATAAGTAAAACGATTAGGAAGATAAAGAGATTCTTGCATACGCGATGTGTAGTTGGAAGATGATGAGCTTGGGGGAGGAAGAAAAACACGACGCAAAACGCGGACTCTTGCATAGATGGATGTGTAGTGGAACATGCGGAGAGATGACGCTCAGTAATCTCAGTACTCTCAGGGCTTACAGGCGATGGTGTATTTGCAGTTCTTGGAGTGCGAGAGCACGTTGTTCGGTTGGCGCCACGGGCGGGCCGCCTGGCTGGGCGCGCCGAAGCAGAGCTGCAGGACGACCTTCTTGAACGCCGCGTCGCTGCCCCACATGGACTGGTTCAGGTGCCAGTGGATCGCCATCTCATCCTTGGAGTACGTCATTCCGCTGCGTGAGAGGGACACGGAGCAGCGGGTGGCGCAAAGCGAGTGAGGGAATGGCTTGCGATTCGGGTTGTTATGACTGCGATTGCTTAGGGAAATGAAAAAAATGGGAGACGATGGCGGAATGGAGTTGAATGCTTAGGTCGCTTTGGCAGGGGTACTCACGTGCCGTTGGTGATGTTGTTGCCGTTGACCGTTGTGGTTACCACGATGGCTCGAGTCAGAGACGAAAACTGCACACTGCTCGGGTCGTTGACAGTGTTCGCCGCCGTACGGCACGCTAACGCTAGCGTGAGGAGGATTGTTAGGGTTATAACACGGGCAGGAGGCGCCATCTTGGTTACTATTGCTGAGTGAAGGCGATCTGGTTAGAGGATGCCGTTTTACTATGAAAACAAAGGTTTCGCGAAAAGGCGTTTCCTGGCGACTAACGGCTTCTGATTCTTCGTTGGCAGAAATCTGCTATTTAATCTACATTCTCTCAGAAGCCTTCTCCCGCTGTTTCATCCATGCCGACAGAGAGGACCGCCCCGAGTCGCGGCGCACGTGGATTCGGTACAGTATTCCGATCGGGGGTAGGGTAGGAACGGCAGTCTGCATCGAACCCAGCGCCGCTGTTACCATTCCTCCTGTCCGCTAATACCCCTCCAACCGCCATGACCTCGTCACTTTCTCTCCAGCATCACTAAGCATTATCGCGAATCAGCCAGGACCACGCGTTCCACCAATGCACTCCGTGAAAGCAGCGGCTGCGGCCATGCCCTACCCTTTTGTGCCACCAGTATGTGCTGGAGTTGCCCCCAGCGCCATCCGCCAGCCGCCGCCATTCTCGTCCGCCCACCGCTTCTGCTCGGTTGGAACTAGGTGCCTACTGCCACTACGCTTGGCCTTTCAGTTTGAAAAAGCACAAGCAAGAATATCGTCCAATCATGACCAACCTGAAAATGTCTCGTGGTCTGTTCGAGATTGCGGTCTCCCCGTCAGATTGGGGGAGGTGTGACGCGATAGCCAATCACGGACGACTGTCACTAGATATGACCTTGCTGACGGCTTCAAGGTGCCCAAATGTGGCCAATCGAGCAGCATGCGGCCAGGCGAACCTTGGATAAGTTGGGGACTCATTCACGCCATTGGCTGCGATATTCTCCATCATCTTGGTCAGTTCCAAAGAACCGCTACCATAAGCAGCCTCTCTACAAGGAGAGCAGTTCTTGAAGAATTGAACACGAGAAAATACTCTGCATTTTCTCTTAAGTTTTACCCTCATGTACTTCTTTAGACAAATGCAGAGTCTCGTACCATGGATTTCTGTAGTCGTAATGTATTGACCACTAAACGTGCCAAGAGAGGTCCTGCATGCGCGTTGGGCAGAACTTGGAGAATTGGTCATGAATGTGATACCGCCAGTATCCATTACAGTACATGTTTCTGCTAATGGCTAGTGCCATGCGATATTCACCACTCAACACTTGCTCAACACTGAGGTATATGGTAAAACCCACCCACCCACCTACCAAGTAAAATCTTGGTTCAATTGCACTTCACGAAACTGCGTTGGGAGACAAGCGAATTACCAATGTGCACAGTGTGCGAAATCTCTAGTCATCTACAGCGTATGGATGCCATCTATGCGGTGGCAGCGACGGGGGCAGCGGAGCGAAAGCACGCGCGCTTGCTGGCCCGCACAATGTCCTCCACCTGCCATGCATGGGCAGTGGGCACACACATGCACATGGCATGACATGGCATGAGCATTCAGATGAGAGAGCTGCACCATGTGTCCATTTCACTACATGCACCACTAGGCAAAGGGCGTGCCCTGGTGGGTCAATGGAGCCCAGCACATAGAAATGCTTCGTGGTAAAAATAACAATCTGCTCCCCAAACATGACAATCAGAAACCTGGCTTACCATGACAGAGGGAGCATGTTGGATATGACTTACCATAACAAGGAAGGGCGAGGGAAAGCGGGGGGGGGGGGGGGGGGAGGGGGAAGAGTAGGCGCACCTGGGGCAGGGCAAGGCGTTCAAGGTTGGCAGCGTAGGGCATGGGAACGTCTGAGCCACAGATGCGCTCCACCGGTGCATCCAGGTAGTCGAATGATGACTCCACCACCGTCGCACTGCACACTCAAGGGCAGAGGGAGGCACACAGGGAAGAGTTCAGTGGAGAGTGTAGGGGGAAGAGGCAAAGGGTGTTGAATGCGGGGGAGCGAAATGGGCAAAAAATGAGTATTCCCCCCATATTGCTTCACCAAGCACCCTTCCCCCACCCTTTCCATCCAAACCCCCCAACCCCTCCCCCCTCCCCCCCCCCCCCCCCCCCCCCCCCCCCCCCCCCTCACCAGATCTCAGCACCGACACCGGACTGCGGCCAGCCCTCCTCGACGGTAACGAGGCGCGACGTCTTGCGCACTGAGGCGTTGATGGCCTCCCGATCCAACGGCCGGATCGTGCGCAGATTCAGGACCTGGTGGGAACAGGTGCCCGGTGAGAGGGGCAGCGCAGAGGGGGGCGAGGGGTTGGATGGGTGGGGTGATGCTTAGTGGAACGAGGGGTTGGATGGGCGGAGTTGAAGGAGCAGCAGTGCAGGGCAGGGAGGTGAAGCATAGAGCGTAGCGAGCAGGCATTGTGCGGCATGGAGTGTCAAGGAGTAGCATGGGGCGGCATGGAGGGGCATGGCAGGGGAAGGTGTGACTGACCTCAGCAGAGATGCCCTCCTTGGCCAACTCGTCCGCCGCCTGCCAGCACCACGGGAGTGCATTGGGGGAGAGAGGAGGGGAAGGCGCAGAGCGTCTGATTGTTAGAAACAAGTGAGCTCAGCGAGCAACTGACCTCGGCGGAGATGCCCTCCTTGGTCAACTCGTCTGCCGCCTGCCAGCACCACCGATGCGCAATGAGAGGGGGAAGAGAAGGAGGGGGGGGGAAATGGCACAGTGCGGTGGACCGTTAGAAACTGACATTGAGGAGTGGCAGCATCGCAACCATGGGGCATGCGGGAAGAGTTCTCGAAACGGGTGCTGTTCAACACTTTCCCCGCTGCTCGGTGCTCTATTTGGAGAGTCAAGCCGCTCTGAATTGACGCACATGAACTCCGCACACCCATTGAGAGTTTTCCCCCATCTCGCCCTCCCCCTCCCTCAACTGTGCACACAGCACCCCCTCTCCCCGCTCCTTGAGCGCGGCCAATCCCCGCCTCTCCCCACCCCTCTTCCCCTCACTCACCTTGAGCGCGACGCCAACCATGCGCGAGAAGGCGACGAGCGTGACGTCCTTGCCCTCGCGCTCCACCTTGGCCTTCCCGATGGGCACCGTGAAGTTGGGGTCCTGCGCCTGGGGCGACACTGGGAACGCCTCTCCGTACCTGTGGGGAGAGGGGAAAGGGGGAAATGGGGGAGGGATCAGGGGAGAGATGGGTGTGTTTGAGTGGAATGAGAGTGCAGACGGATTCAAAGCAAATGGGCACCGTGAAGTTCGGGTCCTGTGCCGGGGGGGACACCGGGAACACCTCGCCGTACCTGGGGAGGAGGAGGGAGGGGAAGGGTGGGAGGCTGGCGAGCGATGGGTGAGTGACGCCACAGCTGGACTCAGCTTCATGCGCCCCTCCGCGTCCTTCTCCTCGTTCCCTCACACAGGACCATTCCCTCACAACCTCCACTGCCCCTCAACCCCAGTGAACCCGCCCTATTTCCCCTACCCCTCCCCATCTGTGCGCGTGCAGGATCTCGTTCCCCAGCACCACGGGTGGCGGATGGCGGATGCCGACCTTCATCAGCCCCCGGCGCCCCTCTCCCCAAACCAAACTCTTCCCTCACAACCCCAGCACCCCCACAATTCCCTCTCCCCACACTCTCTCCCTCCCATGCGTGCAGCGTACAGGATCTCGTTCTCCAGCACCACCACGGGGTCGGGGTCGCGGATGGCCGCCGTTATCAGTCCCGCGTGCGCGTTCTCCCAGCCCCCCTCACCCCTCCCTTTCGCCCTCCCCATCTGTGAGCGTACAGGATCTCGTTCTCAAGCACGACGACGGGGTCGGGGTCGCGGATGGCGGCCTTCATGAGCCCGCGCGCGTCCTCCGCACTCCACGGTGCCAGCACCTTGAGCCCCGGCACGTGCCCGTACCACGACGCGAAGCACTGGGGGGGGGGGGGGGAAATGGGGGTTGGAGGAATTGACGGGTGAGAATGGGGATGGGGATGGGGATGGGGATGGGGATGGGGATGGGGATGGGGATGGGGATGGGGATGGGGATGGGGATGGGGATGGGGATGGGGATGGGGACGGGGACGGGGATGGGGATGGGGACGGGGACGGGGATGGGGATGGGGATGGGGACGGGGATGGGGACGGGGATGGGGACGGGGACGGGGATGGGGATGGGGACGGGGACGGGGATGGGGATGGGGATGGGGACGGGGATGGGGACGGGGATGGGGATGGGGATGGGGACGGGGATGGGGACGGGGACGGGGATGGGGATGGGGATGGGGACGGGGATGGGGACGGGGATGGGGACGGGGATGGGGACGGGGATGGGGACGGAGATGGGGACGGGGATGGGGATGGGGATGGGGACGGGGACGGGGATGGGGACGGGGATGGGGACGGGGACGGGGATTGGGATGGGGACGGGGACGGGGATGGGGATGGGGATGGGGACGGGGATGGGGACGGGGATGGGGACGGGGATGGGGATGGGGATGGGGACGGGGATGGGGACGGGGACGGGGATGGGGATGGGGATGGGGACGGGGATGGGGACGGGGATGGGGACGGGGATGGGGACGGAGATGGGGACGGAGACGGGGACGGGGACGGGGACGGGGATGGGGACGGGGATGGGGACGGGGATGGGGACGGGGATGGGGACGGGGATGGGGACGGGGATGGGGACGGGGATGGGGACGGGGATGGGGACGGGGATGGGGACGGGGATGGGGACGGGGACGGGGACGGGGACGGGGACGGGGACGGGGATGGGGACGGGGACGGGGACGGGGACGGGGACGGGGACGGGGATGGGGACGGGGATGGGGACGGGGATGGGGACGGGGATGGGGATGGGGACGGGGACGGGGATGGGGATGGGGATGGGGACGGGGATGGGGACGGGGATGGGGACGGGGATGGGGACGGGGATGGGGACGGGGACGGGGATGGGGACGGGGATGGGGACGGGGATGGGGACGGGGATGGGGACGGGGACGGGGATGGGGATGGGGATGGGGACGGGGATGGGGACGGGGATGGGGACGGGGACGGGGATGGGGATGGGGACGGGGACGGGGATGGGGATGGGGATGGGGATGGGGATGGGGATGGGGATGGGGATGGGGATGGGGATGGGGATGGGATGAGAAGGTGGGAAGGAGGGGCACGTTGCTGTACCATGATGGTGAACACTCAGCTCAGCTGAGTGGAAAGCACCATCGACAGCACCATCACCATAGACTGGCAGAGGAGGGGAGGGGAAAGCACCATCGACAGCTCAGCTCATCATAGCCGAACTTCTGGCACCCAGCAGCAGCAGCATTACTCAGCGGCAGCATTCAGCACCACTCAGCACCACTTAGCAGCAGTGAACGGCAGAGTCCGCACCTGCGAGTGCTGCGCGCCGACGCCAGCAGCGGCGCCATTAGGGCCGCGGAAGACGATGGGGCAGCTGATCTGCCCCGCCGACATGTAGTGCGCCTTCGCCGCGCTGTTCACTATGTGGTCGATCGCCTGACGCAGGTTGGTAGAGGGGGGGGAAAAAGGGGATGGATGAACGAGGGGGCGCATGGCATGGGGAAGGAGGTGAGCGAATGACACGGCTCGCATGGTGTGGCGTGGCATTGAAGGGCACGGCATGGCAGGGCACGGCATGGCAGGGCATGGTATGGCAGGGCATGTATGGCAGGGCATGGTATGGCAGGGCATGGTATGGCAGGGCATGGTATGGCAGGGCACGGCATGGCAGGGCATGGTATGGCAGGGCACGGTATGGCACGGGGCGTACCTGCATGGAGAAGTTGAAGGTCATGAACTCGACGACGGGCTTCAAGCCGTACATGGCCGCTCCCACCCCGATGCCCGCGAACCCCGCCTGCTCGCACGCGCGCACACCGCCGTGAGTGCACGCATGGGGGGAAAGAATTCATAAGAAACAAGAACTGAAAATAGACAACAAGAGAGCGGTCGGGACATGCATGCACTACCAGCGGTCCCTGATACTCCCATCAAGCAAGTGCGGGCACACGATCGCTCCGAGTTAACAAGCCACTCCCGTGCCCTTCGCACCACACAGCATCACACAGCACCGAAGAGGCGTGCAGAGCGGCGCACCTCGGTGATGGGCGTGTCGAGCACGCGGTCGGGGCCGTACTTCTGCAGCAGCCCCTTGGTGATCTTGTACGCCCCCTGGTACTCCCCCACCTGCCGGGCGCGCGGAGTGCGGGGGGGGTTGACAGGGGGAAGCGAAGAATGTGCGGTGAGAAGATGATAGAGAGACAGGGGGGGGGGGGGGGGGGGGGGGGGGCGCAGGGCAGCCCCTTGGTGATCTTGTACGCCCCCTGGTATTCCCCCACCTGCCTTCCGCCGTGCGAACGAGCGGGAGGTGGGCACTGACAGGGAAAAAGCGGAATGCATGGTGGGAGGCGGAAGAAGAGGCGGCGAGAGGGGCGGATGGGAGGCAACGAAAACAGATGCCATGAGAGCAACAACGGAAAAGGAGCGTTCTCCGCTCCTTCTCTCGATCGACTACAATCGCCCACTCGCTTGCACTGAACACGCCGGACGGAAAACGGCGATTAGCAGGTCAAGCACATTCCCGCCTCCCCCTCCTCCTCCATCCACCCCCCCCCCCCCCCCCCCCCCCCCCCCCCTCCCCCCTCCATCCCGTCTCTCCTCTCCCCTCTCACCTCCACACCCATGATGAACACTCTAAGTTCCGAATCCTCACCCACCCCACCCTCTTGTTCCTCTCCATCCCCCCCACCCCCGCTTTCCCCCCCAGCGTGCGCGCACCTCTTCGCCCATGATGAACACTTTAGAGTCGGATGCCATCTCCTCGTCCAGCGCCGAGTTGATGGCGTCGCGCACCGTCATCTGCGCCGCATGGGCGGAAGGGAGGCGGGTGGGGAGTGGCAAGGGGAGGGGGGAGGGGGTGCAGGGCGCACGGCGTGTTGATCAATCCCGGTGAAGGGCACAGGGGGCACGGCGCAGGGGGCACGGCGCAGGGGGCAGGGCGCCACATCTCCGTGATCGGATCTTAGCCGCGACCATCAATACAGCCATCACCGCGGTACAGCTGCGACGCGGGGGAAAGCGAAACGGCACGATCCGAGCAGGGCCGTTCAGGCTTGAGCAGATCCATGCGGAACCACATGACACACGGCGGAGCAGATTCGATGGACACGGTCAGGGATCTGGGGAGATCATGGCGAGCGACTCTATGCGACACTGTGCTGCCCGGATCCGCTCCGGCATACTCGTCGTCGCTTTCCGGTCGGAAGCGCGATTCCATGAAAGACGCGTGAAGAGTAATGCAGGCAGGCATCGTGAAATAAAACAATCCACGAAGGAATGCAACAGCCAGGCGATCGCTGTAGAACGGTGTACGGACGAGCCGATGCGATTCACGAGGCGGCAGGAAGCCCGGGGAGTACCTCGCCGGAGACCGATGACGCGAAGCGGCGTTGCGCCGCTGCCGCGGCTGCGAGCCCATCGAGCCGAGCAGCCGGCACGACGCGGCTGGCGATGGTTCGCCGCAGAGCCCTGACGGCGTGCATGCTGACGTCAGAGCACTAACGACTCAAGCTCGACACGGCGCGACAAAGACGATCTTTCGCCTTCTGCGGATGCCGAGCACACGGCGAGCAGAGGCGCGACGATGCCAAGGCAAGGTAGATTCGAGTTCTGCCGGAGCTATGCTCGCCAGAAACTGAGGTGCTCTGCTCTACCTGGGCGAAAGTGGCAGGATGGGAGGAAATAATCGAGGCAGGCCAAGTGGAGCGTGGAGCAGGGTGGCGCCACCAGCAGTTGCAGCGGGTGTGATGGCGGATCTGGGCAGGGGGGAGTGGCGCTCGGAGGAGGAAGCGAGCGGAGCAGATTGGCGGAGCTAGAAGCGCAATGCGGGTTGCCGGGGGGAACTCGATGAGGGAAAGGGAATGCGGATGCTCCCGCTTCCCCCTCAGCCAACCCCATGATCTCGTGAACTTTGGCAAATCAGGTGGCGTCAACGGAATGCAGACGCCTCACGTGGCAGCCATCGACAGGCCCCTGAGCTACACGCGCTCAAATATCTGGGCCATTTTTGAAGATTTCGCTAATAACAGGAAATTCTCAAGAACATAAAGTATCAGAAACAATTGTTGCCATGGAATTTTTGGCAGTAATTTTAGACTAATATGCACAAGCCTAGGCGCTTCTGAAATTTAAGAATTTCTTAGCTCCAAAAGATTCAGATTGAATTTTTAGGCGATGTTGGCATGCAGAGATCCACAGAAAATAACATGGTAGAACTTGAAGGGCTTGTTTTGGAAAGCATAGACGATTCCAACTTATCGCATCACAACAAATGTATCACTGACATCTTCCTATACATGAATGCCGAATCCGCTCTTACTCGGGTCGATGGGGTCGATGCGTAAACCCCACTTCCGCCTTCTGACAGGCCCGTCTCAGTTTTCCCGCCAATCAGCACCACATCCTTCACCTCATACCTCCTCACTTCACACGCGACCCTCGGTATCATCATCCGTCATCCGCGCTAGACTAGCTTCTTCCTGTCGGCTCCTAAGAAAGCCTGACATATATAAGTCGACCGCCGTGGTACTGTGGAGCACAACGTGACCCTCTCGTCAGACAACGAGTTTTTGGTAGGCGTGTTGTTGTTGTTGTTTTTTTTTTTGGGTACCAGAACCCGCCATTCCTCGCATTTATAGTGTCCGTCATTTCTGCTGTGTCTTCATCGTAGCGTCCCCTGCGTTCCCGCAATGGCCCTCCCGCTCGCTGCCTTTCGGTTTTTCCGAGTGAGCCCGTTTGCTTCCGCCGCTCGCAGGTCGTCACCCGCCGTGCAATGCCGCCCCCTCTTTCGTTCATTCCCCTCCGCCAGCCCCTTTCACTCCGCCGACCCATTTTCCCTCCGCCATCCGCCGATGGTCAGCAAGGTCGAGATTCTCCGCCAACGCCGCCTCGTCTCCGACGCGGAAGCCGCCCGCGCCGATGCCTCCGCGCTCATGCCGCGCGCGGAGGCCTCCGCGCACCTGGACACCTCCGCCGCACTCGGCCAGGGCGGGGCGGAACCCGCTGGTTCGGAAGGCGGAACTCCGCGCGCGGGAGCGGACCTGGAGGGCATCGCGCGGCGGAGCAGTTTGACGGGGGAGATGAAGCGCGAGATCTGCGAGCTGAAGCAGCGCAGCGACAAGATGTCGCAAGACATGATCGTGGCGGAGATGGAGGCAAGGCACGGCGTGCGCCTGAGCCGCACGACGGTGTGCAAGATCCTCAAGGACTCGCCCAAGTGGCTCCACCTCTCCGACGCTGAGGCTCGGCAGAAGCGCCAGAGGCTCGGCAAGTTCCCGGACCTGGAGGACGAGCTCATCGATTGGTTCCGAGAGGTGCGGTGTGGTGCTGATCTGTTTGGCACATTTTTCCTCATCACATTTATTCAGATTCCCTCCTTCCCCTGTGCTCTTACAAGGTGCAGCTAGTGTGCGTGTGCTTTGCAGATCATATCGCAGCGCCCCAATATAGTGGACTCCATTATAGTGGACAAGGCGCGGCAGCTGGCGGGGGAGCGGGGCATCGCGGCAGGCGAGTTCAAGATGTCGGACGGCTGGCTCAGCCGCTTCAAGCGCCGCATCAGCGCCGCCATCCAGCAGCAGCCCGCCAGCAGCAGTGAGTAATGCCCGCCTCCGGTGGCGGCAGTGGCGGTGGCGGTGGCGGTGGCGGTCGGTAATGCGTGGGTTGGTGCAGAGAGGTCGTGTAGTGTAGCCGCTTGAGGCACACGGCGCTGAGCGGTCCTCACATGGCACGAGGCAGTGAATGCAGTGAGGCACGCACAGCATCCACAGCACACAGCAACCGCATGTGTGCATCCCACCATTATGTGTCCGTGTGCGCGCAGGGGAAGCGCAGGAGGAGCAGCTGGCAGGGCGGGCAGGGGAGGGCGACGACAGCGACGAGGATGTGCCGCCCAGTAGGAAGGTGCGTGCGTTGTGGGGGTGAGAGTGGTGTGCGAGGGCGGGCTGCGCGTGTGGCAAGGCACTGTGTGTGTGTGTGTGTGCCTGGTGCACTGGTTCGTGTGAGTGCAGTGCAGTGCAGTGTGGCACACAGCAGCCAGTCCATGCCCTGTCGCCAACCTCGCTCTCACCCTCCCGCCCTGCTCCCTTTTCCCTTCTCTTCCTCCACTCCTCTCCTTTTCCTTCCCCTCAGCGCGCGCGTTGGAACCCCACCACGTACCGCAAGTCCTTCTCCTTTGTGCCCACACTCGGCCTGCCCGTCGTCGACCTGCTCGCCCCGCTCCCAGGTATACCCGCCTCACCGCTTGCCTGCAAGAAAGTTGTGTTTTCCGTGTTGAATTAAACCAAGGTGAAAGGAATAGGATCACCTGTTGACACCTAATTCTCTGCTCTTTCTCCTTGAACGCTCCTCACCACCCTCCCCCCCGTCCCACATCCTCTCTCGGCAGGCGAGCGAGTGTTGGACCTGGGGTGTGGCGAGGGCACGCTGTCCAAGTTCCTGTCAGCGCTGGGGTGCCACGTGGTGGGAGTGGATTCGTCGCCGGACATGGTGGAGATGGCACGCCGCGACGGGGTCAACGCCATCCTCGCTGACGCCTGCCAGCTGCAGTGAGTGCTCTTCAGCCGAACTTGTCTTTAATGCTTCTACCAGTACATGCTCTCCTCATGCACTGCTGCACTCTGGGCACATCACTTTCACTGCCTTGAGCACTCGCACTTGTGAGCATTCACGCCCATTCATTCCCCATTCACTTACCATTCTACCACCCCCTTCCCCCCTATCCCCGTTCCCACGGGATCCCCCCCCGGCAGGTTCTCGTCGGAGTTTGACTGTGTGTTCAGCAACGCAGCGCTGCACTGGATGAAGCGAGACCCCTCCCTGGTCGTCGCCAACGTGCGCGCCGCCCTCAAGCCCGGCGGCAGGTGAGGGCCCTCCCCACCCCCTTCCTCGCCACCTTGGCCACACCACCACTCTGTTGCCTGCTCCTCTCTCCAAGCACCCTCATCACCACCTCTCATGCAGCGTGGCGGCCCCCACCCCTCTCCAACCCCCCACACCCATTGTCCACCCGCATTGCCCTCCTCTCCTTTCCCCACCTCCCTCCCCCCATCCTTCCCCAGGTTTGTGGCGGAGATGGGGGGGTTTGGCAACGTGGCATCGGTGGTGACGGCACTGGTGGCGGTGCTGCGGTCACGGGGAATAGACGCGGCAGCCATGGTGCCGTGGTACTTCCCCACGCAGGAGGAGTACAGGTGCGCCCACCCGTACCACAGGGCCGGGGGTAGAGGGAGAAAAGGGAGCAAGAGTTTCAGTTTCAGGGAAAAGAGAAGTTGAAGTGGGACAGTGATTGTTTGTTTTCAGAGGGGCAGCGGTGGGGACAGCTGGGCTGGCATGAACTCGGAGTGTCCGAAAGTGACACATCCAAAAGTGGCACATCCAAAAGTGGCACATCCTAAAGTGGCACATCCAAAAGTGGCACATCCAAAAGTGGCACATCCAAAAGTGGCACATCCTAAAGTGGCACATCCAAAAGTGGCACATCCAAAAGTGGCACATCCAAAAGTGGCACATCCAAAAGTGGTACATCCAAAAGTGGCACATCCAAAAGTGGCACATCCAAAAGTGGCACATCCAAAAGTGGCACATCCAAAAGTGACACATCCAAAAGTGACACATCCAAAAGTGGCACATCCAAAAGTGGCACATCCAATAGTGGCACATCCAAAAGTGGCACATCCAAAAGTGGCACATCCAAAAGTGGCACATCCAAAAGTGACACATCCAAAAGTGGCACATCCAAAAGTGACACATCCAAAAGTGACACATCCAAAAGTGGCACATCCAAAAGTGTCACAGGGTGTATTTTGAGTCGACTCAACAGTGACACATCCAAAAGTGACACAGGGTGGAGGCGTCTCCAATAGTCTGTTTGGCTCCTTCCCTCCCAAGCCTCCACTCCTCCCTCAACTCCACACCTTCCCAACATCACAGGCAGCTGCTGGAGGCACACGGCTTTGAGGTGGAGCACATGGAGATGATAACCCGACCCACGCTGCATACCCACCCTGCAACCCCTCTCCCTCTTTCCCCCCCACAACACAACAGGCAGCTGCTGGAGGCACACGGCTTTGAGGTGGAGCACATGGAGATGATAGCCCGCCCCACGCTGCTGCCGGACGGCGTGGCGAGCTGGCTGGACGCATTCGCGCAGAGCTTCTTCCACGGGCTGAGCGAGGCCGACAAGAACGCCGTGTACGACGACGTGCACCTCGCACTGCACCCCACGCTCTGTGATTCTGAGGGCCGCTGGTTCGCCGACTATGTGCGCCTGCGCTTCCGCGCCTCCCTGCCTGCGGCTCCTCCGGTGACGGGGGAGGCTGCTGGGCTGCCGTCACCGGGGCAGGCGGTGGGGGTGCAGGGCGAGCAGGGAGGTCAGGGAGGGGAGACTGTGCAAGAGGGTGGCGATTGATGGGAGGGGTGGAGGTGTGGAAAGAGAGCCACCAGTGTTCTCCTGTACAGTACAGTTACCCTAATAAAAGCACTGACAAAGGTCTGTTGGAGGCTGTACGAAACCTCTAGTGTGCTGTGCATAGGAAACATCTGCTAGTTGCTTGGCAACTGGAAGAATTGTAGTTTTTGATAACAAAGGTGGTTATGTTCTGTAGCAAACTGCGAGGGAAAAACCCAACAGCGTTAAAATTTTGGAAACAGGTGGCAATGTTGTAGCTGCTGAAAACAAGTCAGAAGTTAGCCACCAAATGCTCTCCTGTTGCATGTCCTGGGCTACTCTTGCTCTTACATCACAACTCCTCATGCCCAAGCTCCTCCTCATCCTCCTCCTCCCCACCCTCCTCTCCCTCCTCCACGCCGTCAACAGCCTCCACGGCAATCTCCTCCAACCCCTCCAAGTCCTCATACGCCGGGTCCACCTCGTACCCCCCCCACTCCCCGGCCTCCTCCCCTCCATCCCCTCCCTCCTCTCCGCTCTCCTCTCCCTCCTCTCTCTCCTGTTCACCCTCAATCACTCCATCCACATCCTCCACTCCCCCCTCCTCCTCCTCCTCTGCCGTTGCCTCCCTCACAGGCCCCTCCTCTGGTCGAGGGGCTGAGTGGAAGCCGGCGAATCGCAGCGTGCCACGTGGCGCGGAGGGCGGGAGGTCATCAAACTCCCCTCGGGTGACTCTCTCTGTGAAGCGCCGCTGCTCCTCGTCCAGCGCCCCCCACTCCGCCACTATGCGCCTCGCCCCCTGCCATACCCAGCGCACACACCGGCACAGACACAGGAGAAGGGAAATGCAGAAGAAAAATCCAAGCTCAATATTAAGAGAGAAGAGTCATAAGGGTGAGAATGGAGAGGAGTTTTTAGAGGGGTTGTTGCACTCACCTGCAGCTTGGGCTCCTTGGTCATGGGGTTGTTGCACTCACCTGCAGCTTGGGCTCCTTGGTCATGGGGTTGTTGCAGAGGTCGATGGTCTTGGCGCGTGCCTTGGTGGCGTTGCCACACCACGACTCACACCACAGCCACTCCTGCGGCAGCGAGAAGATGGGTACTGTGTGCTGCGCGTAGTTGGGCAGGTCCTGATGGGAGGGACAGGGGGAGGGGGAGGGAAAAGGGGGAAAACTGTTTGGAGAAGACAGGGTGGAGACGAATTACGAGAGGAAAGAAAATGGAGGAGGTGGCACCTGGTGCAGGTGAGGGGCGGGGAGGCGGCACCTAGTGCAGGTGAGAGGAGGGGAGGCTTTACCTGGTCGAGGTTGGCGAGGGAGTTGGGATCCTTGCTGAGGCTCTCGTAGATGACTCTCAGCGTGTCACCCGCTGCCATGCGCCGGAAGCGCACCAGATCCACCACGTACAGCGCGCTGCCACATGAAAGTGGATGGGGTGGGGTTGAGGTGGGTGGTGGGGGGTGGGGCGGGGTGGTGGAAGTTTGCGGGTGGGGTGCAGGGAGGACGGGCAAGTGCGCAGAGACGGCAGAGCAGCAGAGGTGGGGGGAGAGAGGGTAGTGCATGGCTCAAGCATCTGCTACCTTACTGTCTCACCTGATGTGGTACGGCTTTCCTCTCAAATGGTCCTTCCAAAAACCCTGCAGTTATGCAACAAGAAAGATCAGAAACGAAAGATAGTAATTAGTTGAGGATAGAGGAACAAAAAACAAATCCTGCTCTCCACTGCCCGCTCACCTGCTTCCAGAACCTGTAGCCCTCCATGTCGCGGTTGTTGTCACACATGGGCGTGTACGCGAGGGGGTGGCCGTGCAGCGGCATGTCGTACAGCCGCCCCATGTCCTCCCTCACCACCTGATCCGCATCCACGAATATCACCTGGGGGAGTGGGGGAGGGGGCGGAGGTGACATTGGTTGCAGCAGAGGGGGATGGCAGCGGAGGTGGCAGCGAGAGAGGGAGGGGCGACCTTTAGCGGGGAGAGGGGAAGATGACCTTTAGCGGGGAGAGGGGGAAGATGACCTTTAGCGGGGAGAGGGGGAAGATGACCTTTAGAGCGGGGAGAGGGGGAAGATGACCTTTAGCGGGGAGAGGGGGAAGATGACCTTTAGCGGGGAGAGGGGGAAGATGACCTTTAGCGGGGAGAGGGG